>JAJJWX010003305.1:0-600000 GCA_023529315.1 Papaver bracteatum | reverse complement strand
CTCTTTTACCAAAACAAGTACTGTGCACACCAAAGATTATAAAACCAAGTCAGAAATCTTCTATCTCTTCTTTGTCTTCTAATCTTCTTAGATCTTCAATAAACACCTGCACACAACTACTTGAATCTCTTGTAATCAATCACACACGCAACTAGTCCATTAACAATGGATTATCACAAAATCGTCTTTAGATCTAACAACAGTCTAAAGATCCGTGTCGAAACCTTGAACTAGTTTGAGTGAATCTTATATCAGAAGAGAAGATTCTCAAGCATAAACAAACTAGGTGCAATCAAAGTTCAACCACCATTAGTCAATCAAATCAATAAGAAAACTAAAGATAAACCGCAATATCTAGTTTTCCACCAACGGTACGCACTAGAGCTTCTCAATCCCAAAGAAGATTTTTGAGACTGATATTGACAGTCTAGATCTTCCTTAAGGAATTTAAACATGTTCGATCGAGCTACCTATTAATTAAAAGTGTGTCGATACAAAAATCTCTTTGTCAGGGAACGATGCAGCATGTATGAGTATTTATTATGCAATCCCAATACTGGCACTTCGGGAGATTCATGCTACCCTGCTGAGAGTGAGCATTGATCGTCATGTCATGTCAATATTGAGAGTTCGGCTAGGAACATAGCATATGCAAATACTAGGCAAGTCATGCATTAGTTAATAATGCTGGAAAAAAATAGAATTCAGAGAACATTTGAAGTTGCTACTACGCGCACCATTCTGGGTGAATTTCATAAATATGTTGAATTGCTCAATACATAAGTAAGTGAAAAGGTTTGTGCACTCATCACTTTCAAATGGCTTTTGTTCCTTTGCAGGACGACAATGTATTAAAATACAGGGTTTCACGATTTTATACTACTCTATACTAATATCCTCTCACTAGACCCTCTCTCACGATTTTGTTCCTTCGCAGGACGACAATGGATCACAGTTTGAGTAAATAAATTAAATTATGTCCTCTACTAGACTAATATCTATACTACTCTATATACTAATATCTTCTCACTAAACCCTCTCTCTGCTTAATATCTATATTCTTCTCATAATTAAATTCATTACTAAATTATCATTACCATATGATTTAGGAGGTTGTCGTATCTGACGTGGACACCATATGACTTGGCCATATATTAGGTTTTATTTAGGTTTACATCTGATGTTATTCTGAGTATTCGAGGAAATCTAGGCACGTGCGGAACATTCTAGATAAGAAAAATCCTGCAGCCCAATATTAGGTTTTATCTAGGTTTACGTATAAAAGCCCTTTCCCCTCCTCCTCCTTCAGCCTGTCTTGAGAAATCACAGATCGCCTGGTAGTTACTATTAATCTCTTCTGCTTCTTTTTGTTTTTGTATTAACTTAAAAAAAACCGATTGTACAGTATTGTCTAATTATGGATTTAGATGTCGTCTTATGTTGGTTGATTTTTTCTCAACAGGAAAAGAAAAACGATGGCGGCGGGATCTTCTAGCTCGAAAACTGAAGAAATAATTCGTGAAACGGATTTGAAGAGGTAAACCAACCCGTTTCCCTCTCTTAATCTTATGTAATTTGTATTGTCTTCATTAAACTTTTATCTTTTTGTTGCGGTTAGGATGCTTAATTCCTTATATACCAAGAGAGCCATATTTTCATGAACTTTATCAATTTTTGTTTTGTTCATTGTATGTTATACCTGGTTTTGTTCTTAACGTGCCCTGAAACGATTATGAATAATTAGGAAGCAGATCTCATTATTTGTAAGAATTTTATTTTATCCTAGCCAAACCTGGAAAAAATAGGAGAAGTTTTAACGCCCATATCTTTTCCTTCTTCTTTTCTTTTCTATTATTGTTGACCTATTTCATTCTCTATGCAAGTGATATTTGCTCTTCATCAATATAAACTAGTATAAAATCACTAAATTGGTTTTTGCCTGCGCCTCTACTCCAGGTCGGCTTTGATCGGGTGGACAAGTATTGAAGAGGTGCAAAATACTGTCCAACCCTATGTCTCTAAAGTGATTAAAAAGTCTTGTTCTGGTGGTTATACAAGTGCAAGTGAAGTACTTGAAGATTATAAAACCTTTAAGGTAATACCAATGTATTTTTGCTTGCTTAATTCACAACGCATTTATTGTTATTATTCCTAACTGAGATATTTTGTATTATCTTCTTACATTTAGGCTCTTCATAAAACCTTGGTAAAGGCAAAAGATAAGCTTTTTATTGATACCTATGTTGATGAGTATGTCTATCACTACGCACTGTATGTCAAGGCTGAGGTTATTGGGATATTCTCTTCCTTTGCTTGATTTCCATTTCTTTTCTTTAGCTGCATGTTACTTCAATGAGAGATCACTAAGGCACTGTGTTTTTTTTTCAATTTTTTTTTTTTTTTTTTTTTTTTATGATTGCTGGAAAACAGATGCTCTGTGCATTTCCATACCTGTTACTTGGTTACCTTCAGGATCGTCAGAGAAAATGGATCAATGATCAGTTACGGAGAATTGGATATAAATATGATGAACTTCGCTCAGACTCCCTAGGGTATTTGTTATTGGATTGGGAGATGCCGATTGAACAGTTGGGCAAGGATGCTCGGAGGGAAATACGTGAACAAACAATTGAAAAGTCCATGCATTTCAAGAAATATCAGAATGATTGGGGTACACATGCTGACAAGATTGATAAAAAGATGAGAGAGTTCGAGGTATTACTAAGAAAGCATGTACATGGTTGATCCTTTCTTATTTTTTACCGCTGATATTGATTTTTTTGTTTGCTTTCTCATCTTATAGGAGCTCGAATCTGAAATCTCTGGTATGAAAAATGACCTGGTTTTGCGATGTAGACATTCCTCTACTTATTATAAGACATGGCACGATGTAGAGGATGGATTTCACAAGCTGGAAAAAGTATTTTTTCAACTGCTTCCTGATGGTGGCGAGGTATTCTGAAATTTGATTTATACTGTAATAGTTATCAAGCTTGTCCCTTTAGTACTGACTATTTATATATGGTGTTGGTAACTCAGATGGATCTTGCAAAAAAGTGGTCTGCCGTAAAGCTAGGCGTGGAGGAGCTGGTCGGGAAATAGGAAGAGGATAAGATGAAGGAGGCTATGATCTCCTCTTCTCTTCTCTTCTCTTCTCTTCTGTTTTTTTTTTTTTTTTGGTATCCCTTGCTGAATTCTCCAACTTGTTCAAGTATGTTCTTATATTACTGTGTGGGTGCGGCTGGACTATTACCAGCACCAGTTTTACTTGCATACTCAAGACCAAACATTTGAGGATATTAAGAATGGGTGTTGGCCTTCATATCCAACTATGCAGTAACCACTTATCTCATGATGATTCTGATAGAACATTTAGAAATATATTAAGATTGTGTTGGCTACATAACCATCAAGTATTGATTCCTAGTATGTTGGTCACGTTACTCTAAGCTCTGACTTAACTTACTGAGGCTTCTGCCTCCGGACCCTTTCGACAGATTTCTAGAACATCCTTTTGAGATATACTACTGCAAGATACGCTGGTCAAAGATAAGTGAGCCAAAATCTCGCAGAGACACAGCTGACCCGTCAATAAAATCTTCTCAACTGCAAAACACCGGAGAGATTCACATCTCTCCTCAAAATCCTGGAAAGATTTACTCTCCACAAAATCTCAAAGAGATTCACATCTCTTTTCAAAATCCCAGAGAAATTCACATCTCTGCACAAAATCTCAGTGAGATTCAAAATCTTTCGGCCCGAATATTCCCCATGATAGGCATGAGCCTCATATAGGAATCGAGTTCCCTTTGCAGACTCTCCTCGTGAATTCATCCTAGTCATTCTCACAAATCAGAGAATATCTCTATATCTTGGTTAACTCGGCTAAAAATAATATTTCTCTCTCTTAACATATCCTCACAAAGGCCGACTCAATTTTACACAAATGGGGGATATCAATTAGGGTTTTGATTTGGCAATCTATGACACGTGTGAGAAATACCCGACCTACGTCTCACCGCAGAAGAGAGTAAATGCGGGGGAATAATGAGATAAACTCAACCTAGTTTATCTTTATCTATTCCTGAAGAGACAGGAGAAGTACTCTGCACGATACGACAAGCAATCCCTATCTTCACCGATATGAGATTAGATAAATCAGCTATAAATAAGTCATCTATTTCTCCAAGCTACCACAAACTTCTCTCAACAACTCAGAGCAGTTTTTATTCAAACCATAGAATTATATGACTTCTCTCTCTTCATCTGCTTCCCTCCCTAAGACCACCCCTAAGCCTCTTTCC
Source organism: Papaver bracteatum (assembly GCA_023529315.1). Taxonomy (NCBI): domain Eukaryota; kingdom Viridiplantae; phylum Streptophyta; class Magnoliopsida; order Ranunculales; family Papaveraceae; genus Papaver; species Papaver bracteatum. Next base: position 595,696 of record JAJJWX010003305.1, on the reverse strand, counting down.
CATGACAGAGGCATCTACAGTCCATACTGAAGTTAATTTGGAGTAGGCTAGTGTTTGTAGCGGCTTAATTCAGTGTATGTTTAATCTGGACTAGGTTCCGGGGTTTTTCTGCATTTGCGGTTTCCTCGTTAACAGAATTCTGGTGTCTGTGTTATTTCTTTTCCGCATTATATTTTTATATAATTGAAATAATACAGGTTGTGCGTTGTTCAATCAATTAGAATATCCGACCTTATTGGCCGTTGATTTAAATTGATTGACACTTGGATATTGGTCTTTGGTACCATCCAAGTTATCTCTCTTTGGTTAAGACTCTCGAATTGTATTTGCTTGAGTAAATCAAATTGAGGGATTGAGATAATAACTCCTTGAGATATTTTCTATTGATTAAGTCTAGTTGATTCTCTAGAAAGTGATTCGGAGTTGTCCATACAGATTGCTAATCGAAATATCGGGTGTGGTTATTAGACCCCCGCTTTTTCAGCTCTACCTCCATGTGAGTATTATGCATAGTCACACTAGCTTACCAAACTTTGGTTGAGTAGGTACTAGGATCGGTTCCCCACATATATTTGGTATCTAACTTATATGTGTTGGACATGTCCATAGGATCGGTTCCTCTTTGCCTAAAAACGTGTTGCACATGTTCATAGGATCGGTTCCCCTTTCTACTATAAACCTTGTTGCACCTCATACAAGGATCGGTTCCCCTTTGTATGTGCTGCACCTCTTACTAGGATCGGTTCCCCTTTACCCAGTGTTAGGTTTTATACACACAAACCCGATCATACCCCAGGTGATTACTTAAGATCGGTTTCACTAATAAAAGTCATACCAATACATAAGTCAGGCCTTATGTGAATAGTTTTACCAAAAACACAAACAAGTCATTAGAGATTATACTAATCACACATATTGGTCGTTCATAAGATATGCAATGAAGAACAACACCAATAACGCCCGGCGATTTACTTTTCGGTTCACAACACAAGATCATGAACATACTTCCTTAAAACACATGTAAAAACATTATTTCCTAGGATGAAATCCTCACCTCATATAATCACAATAGCATTCATACGATTATGTTGATGTCTTATATACAAAGTTTAATGGTTAAGCAATAAACCTCATATTGTATTCTTTAATACTATGTCTATCTAGAGCGTTCATGCTTCGTAGTTTTATGTTTTCAATATGCATGACTTGAAAGATACATTAGGGAATGAAACAGTTCAAGTCAAATATCACTAACCTCAACTGGAAGGATGATGTTGTGGTTGTAGCTCCATACTTCTTCACTTCTTCAAGTCTTCGCAATACTTGTAATGTCTCATCCTAATACTTTCAAGCTAACCTATACGAAGTTGACTCTAGAACATTTAATCAAGCGACTCTTAAATGAGTTTTGGTTCACTAAAATATGACAACCAAACTTGACATACCAACGCTTGGTGGGTTCAACCGAGCCATGCTCTAACAATCTCTCCCTTTGTCAATTTTAGAGAAAAAACTCATACAATCATATGGATAAACAAATTACAAGAATTTATTACACATACGCTTGATTCCCGAATTCAACAGGACGTAACCTGCATTCATTCAATCCTTAATAATGCCGTTGTTGACATTATAATAACAAAGATCATACTCCCTCTAAAGGTAAGATAGGTATATTTTCAATTCGCGCGTCTTTGTTATACCAATCATATGATATGTTACTCCCCCTTAGTCTGTGTTTTTCCTCTTTCGTTAGATAAACGTTCAAGCACCATTGTCCTCTTCCCTAGTGACACTAATCAATATAAAATTGATACCAGCATCACTTGTTTACTCCATATATTTCTCCAATTTTTTGTACCAAAAATGACAAAGAAATGAAAAAATAAAGGACAACACGAAAAGGATCTTACAAATCTCAAAATAGACTTGCAACCTGTTGAGTCAAGCACAACGGTTCCACAAACCGAAACTACAAAGAAATTATGTTTTGATATGTTATCATGGAAATAATTTCCCGAAGCAATTTTCCCAACTAGTTTAGTAAACCAAAAATCAACTGAGAACCTTAGTTCCTTTGTTAAATCAATTGTATAAATACAACCACTTCATTCGATAAGACCAAAACAAAGATAAACTCCATTTTTCTAATCAGGTTCTAATTATCAATATAACTTAGACCTTTAGATTTTAAACAAGCCAAATACTAGGTTAGTTAACTAGCATTTCCTTGTTTAGGAATTCGTCTAGACTTGAATAACCGAAACCTCCACTTTGATAAGTCTAACTAAGATCAGAATTAACTTAGTTTATCTTATCCGGAATCGAATTGGACTAAACAACTCATCCCATCAATATATTCATTCGTTAAGCCATAAATATTTCATACAAAACAATAAATCAACTTGCATAACTATTCACCTCAACCGGAAGCAATCGAAACAACATATATTAAAGTTTCACTATTGCATCGAAATTTTGTAAGCCTAAACAATTGATACCACACAATAAAGAAAAATAACAATTGTTTTACTTAACTGGAAGCAATTGAAATAGCATAGATGATCGGTTGTCACCTGGTCAAATATAATTTCACTTTCTTACTTAGCTAAAATGAAAGTAGTATGCGATAAGAAAGAGTTCGTATCCACAGAGAGGCTTTTGTTGCTATGCAAATTTTCAGTTTCTTAGTAACCAAGGGGGGATGTTGTTTTATCAAAGCAATAAAAATAAATTGAAAGCGATAAAGTATTAAAATAATCAATAAGGAGAAGGTATTGGTCACGGGATAGTTTCATTCACAAACATGTATTCTCAACAATGACTAGAATTGCTAATTTAATCTCTCATTTACTAAAAGTCCTAGGATACCTTGATCGCAAGAATATCCCGCTAATTCCCTGATTTCATCACAACCACATTAAAAGATGCATATGTGAATTCTTCCTAGAAAGCAACCTAAAGTGTAAAGCACAATTAAGTTTAACTCCCTAAAAGCAATATGTTCTATGGAATAAGACTAATCATGGCAATCAAAATGTGTAAAGGCACTAATTCAATTTAACCAAGGTTATGATTCATTTGTGACTAGTAGGATATATCACTACAAGCACTACCCACAATTATGCTACTAGGTCTAATTCTTCAAAGTCCATCACCAAAAAGTCCACCAAGCCCATGAACCATGTGTGAGAAAAACCCATGTAAAAGTGTGAAAAAAACAACTCGCCGGAAAAATGGTGCACCGGCCGGAATCCTGCCGGAATTCAGCGCCGGAAAAATTTCAGGTGACCGGTTAAGTCCGCCCGGTCACTGGTCACGGTTAGTCAACTCAGTCAAGGTTCAGATCATTTTGCAGGCCATATACCACTGTTGCGCTGCAAGCCATGATGGCCGTGCTTCAGCAGCTAAACTCCAGCCATGATGGCTGTCTCTGTAACTTCCCCTGCAACTGCTCCTTTGTATAGACTCAAATCTTTCACTGCACCATTGCAGATTCAAGACTGAGCATAAACACAACCATGCAAAACCTATGCATACATCTAGGATTCAACAACTTCATTAATTTCTATTCCATTGCCACCAACTTTTTCATCTCAGTCAGTCCACCACCAATCACTCAACTCAGCTGCAATACCTGATTTCAACCCCATTTTCTTCTTAGACCAACAAGTTGCAGCTACACAGCTACACCCCATTCTCTGCAATTGCACTTCCAGCTCAAACCCAGATCTATTTCCAATACCACCAGTTTACAAACCTCCATTGCGTAGCTTCAAACTCCAGCTGCTACCATGACATTCATCATAACCTACACCATTGCAGAAATACCAACAACAACTCAGCTAATTAGTGCAGCTTTGCTCCTTCATGTACATTCAGAAACTCCACCAGAAACCACAACATCAATGTCTCGAACCACCACCAAAGCATGTGCTTCATTTCAGTACCATCTTGAACCACAATGCATCACCATCAATACCTTCTCAATTCCAGTTCAAACTCAACATCTCAGATCCCATTTCAGTACCTGCAGTTCAATACAGCACCACCAACACCTTCTGTTCAGCTCATTCATCCTGCAAAGCATCAACGACACCATCTCCAATTGCAACCTGTTTAGCAGCATTTAATTACAACAACTACCCCCCTCACCTGAGGTATAAACAACCACCAGTACCACAAGCTCATATTAATCTCTTGAGTTCAAGAGCATACCCAAACCACAATTCCAGATTTGAACCAAACCCACCAGCACTCTCCACCTGCTGCAGCTTGTACTCAAGCCTTCATCTCCAAATGCTCATCACTACAAATTACAGTTGAACTACATGCCTGCAATGCATCTCAGTAGCTTCACCAACTGCAACTCCAGCTTCCTTGCATATTGAAATTCATCTCCAAATGCTGCAATTCCCCATTAGCAGCACACAATCCATTAGATCATTCAATACACCGCTTTGCCATCGCCTGCAGTTTCACTTGCATATATGAAATTAATGGCAGCAACATCTTCCTGAATTGCAGCTGCAGTTTCTCAGCAAAGCAACAGCAGCACAAACACCGTAATTGTTGTCTAGCCCCTGCAATCCTTGTCCCAATTCTTCGAAACCACCATCAAAGCCTCTCAATGTTGAGACAACACCACCAATTCAAGACCCATTTTCTCATTTTATTTGTGTTCAGCTGCAACCCATTTTTTCTCAATCTGCTCCAGATCCATCTTGACACCAGTTGTGACTCCATAACATCTGTAACATCAATTTTGTTATTGCATCTCAGGACAATCTTTCCACCTGCAGCTGTACCCATCCACATAGCATTACCACCATCAACTTTTCACCACAGTTCAACCATTCAAAACCCAAAATCAACCTCAGATTCATCTTCATACCGAAATCAATGGGTACCCAACTTCTACTCCATTTCATTCAAAAACTCCACCAGCAAGCCAACACAGACTGCAATAAACCCATCTAATTTTTCGTAGCCTTCAGCTCCCTGCAATTCAAGAATTCCAGCAACATCAATCCACCATCAGTGCAATCTTGAGCACCATCACCTGCACTGCCTGTAACAAATTTAGCCTAACATACATCTACTCAGTTCTCCCAATTCATCAAAGAACTATGAACAAAAAACACCCACTGAATCTTCTTTTCATTACAACAGAACCCTACTCATCGCCAAGAATCATCTCAAACCTTTAATTCATACAACCGTCTTCAACAGCAGCATATTCTTCTTCGTCTTGATTTCAACTCCATTGTGTCTCCATCTTCAAATTCTAACTCATCTCAGATGCACATCAACCCCCAGTCTCGATCTGATTCATCTTCTCTGCATCAATTTCTTTCATCACCTAGTGAAGAACGATTTTTATTATTCAACCTCGGCAGATCTGTAACTCTCTCGATTTTAATCCACAGACAACAGCCTTCACAGTTCTAAGCTTCCATTATTCAGACCAAGAAGGAACAATAAAAACCAATGATAAGAGAAATGAATTCTCTTTTGAATTCATGGGTGTGGTAATGATAAAAAGTACCACAGGCACCGAGAACTCAGATAAGGGATATCCATGCACTATTAACCCTGTCAATCTCAAAAAACTGACAGTTCATATTTCATTCCTTCTTGCATAAATTAGCCTGCTCCAAGTATCCATTGGGAATTGATCTTTTTGCCATATTCGCTCCAAATGAACGCTCTCTTTCGCCTTCCACCAGCAGCAACCGTCTCTTATTTCTCATACCCACTTCTTCACTTCAATGAGAGTCATCACTAAAGTTGTCGTGCTTTTCAGACAGAAATTTGCATCACTAAAGCCGACATACTTTTCAGACGGGAACCAAGAAATAGAAGCGAATAATGATAAATAGTTTGTCCCCAATAGCACTTGAATATTAGATGAGACTTTCGCGCTGTTTATTCTCCTTTTGTTCCAAATGACTCCAAAGTACCTAAACAAAACATAAGATACATAATTTACAAGAAAACTAGCAGAGAAAGCGTAAACAATAGATAAATAACAAGGTGTTTTAGACACCTATCAAATTCCCCCACACTTAGACTTTGCTAGTCCTCGAGCAAATCAAATAAAATAATTATAAAACATACATACAACTCCGTCTCGTCGAGGCTACGGTCACTTTTAGCATAAATAACAAGCCTTTGAACCCTTAGGTGTCCCTAGTGGACGAGTTTTTGTCTCGTGAAGGTTTAAAAGAGGTCTGCCTACAAAACCTATATTTCCAACTCCGTCTATTTGTGACAAATCAATGAATGAATCCAAAATGATTACAGGAGGAGGTACCTTGCACAAATTCAGTTCATATTTAAGTAAATAAAGCTTTAATGAGAGAGTTGAACAAACCACAATACTCGAAAACTAACAAACCACAATCACAATGAAAAGATTAAGAAGATGGATATAGAGGTAGATGTTGGCAAATATTCACAAGTGATCGGTGTTTCCCATATCTGTCTGAAGGTCACCGCCAAGATGAACCTATGCATCCTATTGGATTGAGATACTGGTCTGAATTCTAGTGTCAACACACCGGCATATACAAGGGAACCAGTGGTCAACAATCTTATTTCTACATCAACTCACTGGCATATACAAGGGAACCAGGTTTGACTTTATTCACCAAATATAATACTTTCTTTCTTTTCTTTTTCATTTTTTTTTTTAGACAGCATGATTAAATCTTTTGGATCCAAGCGCATGCTTCTTTGTCAGCATGCATGTGCTAGTTGCCTTGGATCCTACATTCCATGCTTGTTTAGGCGACGGAGACAGGGACAACGTTTCACACATACTGCTATCCAAGTGTTATTTTTATTCCGTTTGGTCTAATTGGTCGGTCTCTTTTTTTTTCTTTTTTTTTTAGCAACTCAATCACTCTATTTCATCCTAGCAATAATAACAAGTCGATGTTTAGTGACCCACCAAAGCACTTAGAGAACAATAGATAAATATGGAAAAATAAAAATAGAACGTGATATGGTGATATTCCGAGATATGGTAACAACTATCATGTTATTTGTGATTTCTGAGCTATGTTCGTCCCCTTTAGTTAATTGGTTCCTCAACTCCTGCAATCAAGATGGTTCCATCCACTAATGGTGTCATCATAAAGGCACAAGTTTCTAGATTTCGGAGTTCAAAAAGCACAAAAAAAAATTCTTGGTTTTTCTATTTTTCTGATTTTTTTTTACTAAAGGAATAAAACAAACTGTACAAACATATAAATGCTCCCCCACACTTAAACTTTACATTGTCCTCAATGTAAAATTGAATTGTCCAATGAAAGTTCAAGGTGGGAAATTCCGCAAATGATATGCAAAAACAAGAAAATAAAGATAAAATGCTTAAAATAAAATAAAAAGATAAAGGTAAAGATACAAAACCAGTGGGTTGCCTCCCACTTAGCGCTTGGTTTAAAGTCGTCAGCCCGACTATCTCCTTGCTTGCAAAGCCTTAGCTAGGGTCCCATATGCTATGGACACCCGAATGAACATCACTTGGATACCGCATGACTTCAAACATGTTGAAGCGAATTATCTCATCATCAAACTTCATAGTGAGTATTCCCTCGTCCACATCAATGACGGTTTTAGCCGTCTTCATGAAAGGTCTCCCAAACAGCAGGGGTATGGATGCATCCGAGCCATCATCCATTTCTAGAACACAAAAATCAGCTGGAAAAACTAGTTAGTTCACCTGTATAAGGACATCCTCAATAATACCCCTAGGGTAGACATTAGAACGATCCGCAAGTTCAAGCACAATATTAGTTGGTTTCAATGGACCCAAATTTAAAGACTTATAAATAGATACTGGCAAGATATTCACGGATGCTCCTAAGTCAAGCATAGCCTTACCAATCCTTGTATTACCAATCTCTACGGGTATAGTGAAACTACCCGGATCCTTGCATTTGGATGGGAGTTTCTTTTGCAAGACCGCCGAAGTGTTTTCCCCCACACTCATAACCTCGTTGCCGGTTAGATTTTTCTTCTTGGTACACAAGTCCTTCAAAACCTTTGCATATTTGGGAACTTGCTTAATAACATCAATGAGTGGAATGTTTACATGAAGCTTCTTGAAGATATCTAAGATCTCCTTTTCTAGTTCCTCCTTCTTATAACTTGCAAATCTACGAGGAAAAGGTATAGGAGGAACATAAGTAGAAATATGAGTTTTAGAGTTGGAAGTAGGTAGCTCAGAAGTTTGGGGAAATCATCATTCTTTTCCTCCAAAACAGGTTCCTTTTGGGTCTCCATATCACCCACATCAAAAATTTCAGGGTGCACAAGTTGTGTACCGCTTCACAATGTAATAGCACTAACATTCTCTCTTGGGTTGATAGGTTGAGAAGTGAGTCTCCCACTATTTTGTGCCTTCAATTTGTTGATATCAATCGCCATGGAGGCCACTTGAGTCTGCAACTCCTTGATAGCACTCTTAGTTTCTTGTTGGCTTTCTTTGAACATGGTAGAAATACCTTGCATCATTGCGTGGAGCTTTGCATCGATATCAGAACCTTGATTTTGCACCGATTGTTGTGGTTGCTGATATGGTTGTTGTTGTGGTTGAAACCCGCTTGGACGGTTGAAAGTAGGTTGTGAAACTGCACCTTGATTGTTGGCATAGCTAAAGTTGGGATGATCTCTCCATCCTGGATTGTACGTGTTTGACTAGGGATCAAACCATCTTTGCTGATTTGGAAAGACCGCATTAGCTTGCTCCAACCCTTCACCATGTGAAGGTAAAATAACCGTAGCCATCCTTTGCATCATGTGCTCCATATTATCCATCCTTTGATCACGGTGTGATGATGATGAATCATTAACTTCATGTACTTGCCTAACCATTGGTTTACCTCTTGTGTAGAATTGTTGCGAGTTTGCAGCCATGCTTTCAATCAAATCGGTAGCTTGGGCCACCGTCTTGTTCACTAGTGCACCACCACCCACTGCATCTAGAAGATATCTATCACTTGATTGGATACCTTCGTAGAAGTATTGGATTATCATAGCGTCACTAAATTGGTGGTGTGGACAACTTTCCACCAATCTCTTGTATCGCTCCCAACATTCATACAATGATTCTCCCACATGTTGCTTTATTCCACAAATCTCTTTGCGAATTTGAGTGGCCTTTGACGCAGGAAAATACCTCTCTAGAAAGAGTTTCTTCAACCCGTTCCATGTTGTGACACTTCCAGCTGGCAAACAATACAACCAATCCTTAGCGCTGTCCACCATAGAAAATGGAAAAACTTTCATCATTGCACCATCGGCTTCAGTCTCCGCTGGAAGCATAGCCTTAACAATGGTATGGAACTCCATAAGATGCTTGTTTGGGTCTTCATTCGCCATGCCATGAAACTTTGGCAACTCTCTAAGCATCCCCGGTTTGATCTCGAAAGTTGAGTTTGTTTGGATACACCATTGTTGTGCATCAAGCCTATGAGAAGCCAAATCCTTGAGTGTACGGTTCGCATCCATTGCTTCTTCCTCTTCAACTAGTGGTTCTTCTACGAATGGAACCTCTTGTTCTTCTTCTAGTTGTAACTCTTCTTCCACTTCTTGATGAAGAGCTTCGTGTTCTACTTCCAAGACTTGTTCTTCCGTTGTGTCTTTCCTTGGTTGGAGTATTGTGCCTCTTCGATTAGCTATCCCGCACCTTGGATAATTCCAATCTTTAGAAGCCAGGGATTAGTACCTGAAAAAAATTTCTCACAAACAAGTGAAAAGCAAGACAAGAAACGAAAAACAAATATGAAAGCAGAAATAATAAAGAGAAACTAAAAACTTAATAACAAGCCGTGTGCCTCCCCGGCAACGGCGCCAAAATTTGATCGGTTGTCACCCGGTCAAATATAATTTCACTTTCTTACTTAGATAAAATGAAAGTAGTATGCGATAAGAAAGAGTTCGTATCCACAGAGAGGCTTTTGTTGTTATGCAAATTTTCAGTTTCTTAGTAACCAAGGGGGGATGTTGTTTTATCAAAGCAATAAAAATAAATTGAAAGCGATAAAGTATTAAAATAATCAATAAGGAGAAGGTATTGGTCACGGGATAGTTTCATTGACAAACATGTATTCTCAACAATGACTAGAATTGCTAATTTAATCTCTCATTTACTAAAAGTCCTAGGATACCTTGATCGCAAGAATATCCCGCTAATTCCCTGATTTCATCACAACCACATTAAAAGATGCATATGTGAATTCTTCCTAGAAAGCAACCTAAAGTGTAAAGCACAATTAAGTTTAACTCCCTAAAAGCAATATGTTCTATGGAATAAGACTAATCAAGGCAATCAAAATGTGTAAAGGCACTAATTCAATTTAACCAAGGTTATGATTCATTTGTGACTAGTAGGATATATCACTACAAGCACTACCCACAATTATGCTACTATGAATCAAGGATAAACAACGTTTTCGTATTGAAAACCCTAATATAGCTTTAGATATGAACGTAAATCGGATTGATTCCGGACTCAACCAAACAAACAATCAAATCATATAAAAATATAAACCATGAATCATAAAAAATAAAGTATTGAGACAAAACTACATCATTGAATCAAATATCATTTGTGAAATCCACTTTATCCCATAACCAATAATATGAAGTTTAGATACTCATAACTTTTGAGTTCATCATAATCATAATCAAAATAAAATGAAGAACATGAAAAATAAACGAAAGCAAACCCTAGTCGCTGCTCTCCTCCAAAACTCCCGTAGAAAAATAATAATTGATAAGTTAAGTCCCAAAAAAAATAGAAACTTCTTTCTTTTATAGTTTTTCAACTTGCCAAAACTAGGTCTAATTCTTCAAAGTCCATCACCAAAAAGTCCACCAAGCCCATGAACCATGTGTGAGAAAAACCCATGTAAAAGTGCGAAAAAAAAAACAACTCGCCGGAAAACTTGTGACCGGCTAAGTCCACCCGGTCACTGGTCACGGTTAGTCAACTCAGTCAAGGTTCAGATCATTTTGCAGGCCATATACCACTATTGCGCTGCAAGCCATGATGGCCGTGCTTCAGCAGCTAAACTCCAGCCATGATGGCTGTCTCTGTAACTTCCCCTGCAACTGCTCCTTTGTAATGACTCAAATCTTTCACTGCACCATTGCAGATTCAAGACTGAGCATAAACTCAACCATGCAAAACCTATACATACATCTAGGATTCAACAGCTTCATTAATTTCTATTCCATTGCCACCAACTTTTTCATCTCAGTCAGTCCACCACCAATCACTCAACTCAGCTGCAATACCTGATTTCAACCCCATTTTCTTCTTAGACCAACAAGTTGCAGCTACACAGCTACACCCCATTCTCTGCAATTTCACTTCCAGCTCAAACCCAGATCTATTTCCAATACCACCAGTTTACAAACCTCCATTGCGTAGCTTCAAACTCCAGCTGCTACCATGACATTCATCATAACCTACACCATTGCAGAAATACCAACAACAACTCAGCTAATTAGTGCAGCTTTGCTCCTTCATGTACATTCAGAAACTCCACCGGAAACCATAGCATCAATGTCTCGAACCACCACCAAAGCATGTGCTTCATTTCAGTACCATCTTGAACCACAATGCATCACCACTAACACCTTCTCAATTTCAGTTCAAACTCAACATCTCAGATCCCATTTCAGTACCTGCAGTTCAATACAGCACCACCAACACCTTCTGTTCAGCTCATTCATCCTGCAAAGCATCAACGACACCATCTCCAATTGCAACTTGTTTAGCAGCATTTAATTACAACAACTACCCCCCTCACCTGAGGTAGAAACAACCACCAGTACCACAAGCTCATATTAATCTCTTGAGTTCAAGAGAATACCCAAACCACAGTTCCATATTTGAACCAAACCCACCAGCACTCTCCACCTGCTGCAGCTTGTACTCAAGCCTTCATCTCCAAATGCTCATCACTACAAACTGCAGTTGAACTACAGGCCTGCAATGCATCTCAGTAGCTTCACCAACTGTAACTCCAGCTTCCTTGCATATTGAAATTCACCTCCAAATACTGCAATTTCCCATTAGCAGCACACAATCCATTAGCTCATTCAATACACCACTTTGCCATCGCCTGCAGTTTCACTTGCACATTGCATATATGAAATTAATGGCAGCAACATCTTCCTGAATTGCAGCTGCAGTTTCTAAGCAAAGCAACAGCAGCACCAACACCGCAATTGTTGTCTAGCCACTGCAATCCTTGTCCCAATTCTTCGAAACCACCATCAAAGCCTCTCAATGTTGAGACAGCACCACCAATTCAAGACCCATTTTCTCATTTTCTTTGTGTTTAGCTGCAACCCATTTGTTCTCAATCTGCTCCAGATCCATATTGACACCAGTTGTGACTCCATAACATCTGTAACATCAATCTTGTTATTGCATCTCAGGACAATCTTTCCACCTGCAGCTGTACCCATCCACATAGCATTACCACCATCAACTTTTCACCACAGTTCAACCATTCAAAACCCAAAATCAACCTCAGATTCATCTTCATAACGAAATCAATGGGTACCCAACTTCTACTCCATTTCATTCAAACACTCCACCAGCAAGCCAACACAGACTACAAATCTGCAATAAACCCATCTAATTTCTCCTAGTCTTCAGCTCCCTACAATTCAAGCATTCCAGCAACATCAGTCCACCATCAGTGCAATCTTGAGCACCATCACCTGCATTTCCTGTAACAAAATTAGCCTAACATACATCTACTCAGTTCACCTAATTCATCAAAGAACCATGAACAAAAAACACCCACTGAATCTTCTTTTCATTACAACAGAACCCTACTCATCGCCAAGAATCATCTCAAACCCTTAATTCATACAACCGTCTTCAACAGCAGCATATTCTTCTTCGTCTTGATTTCAACTCCATTGTGTCTCCATCTTCAAATTCTAACTCATCTCAGATGCACATCAACCCCAGTCTCGATCTGATTCATCTTCTCTGCATCAATTTCTTTCATCACCTAGTGAAGAACGATTTTTATTATTCAACCTCGGCAGATCTGTAACTCTCTCGATTTTAATCCACAGACAACAACCTTCACATTTCTAAGCTGTCATTATTCAGACCAAGAAGGAACAATAAAAACCAATGATAAGAGAAATGAATTCTCTTCTGAATTCATGGGTGTGGTAATGATAAAAAGTATCACAGGCACCCATAACTCAGATAAGGGCTATCCATGCACTATTAAGCTTGTCAGTCTCAGAAAACTGACAGTTCGTATTTCATTCCTTCTTGCATAAATTAGCCTGCTCCAAGTATCCATTGGAAATTGATATTTTTTCCATATTCGCTCCAAATGAACTCTCTCTTTCGCCTTCCACCAGCAGCAACCATCTCTTATTTCTCATACCCACTTCTTCACTACAATGAGAGTCATCACTAAAGTTGTCGTGCTTTTCAGACAGAAATTTGCATCACTAAAGCCGACATACTTTTCAGACGGAAATCAAGAAATAGAAGCGAATAATGAGAAATAGTTCGTCCCCAATAGCACTTGAATATTAGATGAGACTTTCGCGCTGTTTATTCTCCTTTTGTTCCAAGTGACTCCAAAGTACCTAAATACTCAAAAACAAAACATAAGATACATAATTTACAAGAAAACTAGCAGAGAAAGCATAAACAATAGATAAATAATAAGGTGTTTTAGACACCTATCAATAGACATTAAAGCACCGCAATTACACAAAAATTTTGTATGCCTAAACAATTGATATCACACAACGAAGCAAGACAGCAATTGTTTTACTTAACTGGAACCAATTGAATCACACATAATCCATACATTAATAATGGAATAAACACATCAATTGTACCGACAATTTTGTTTAAGCAAAAGCAATAAATATATGAAATAAAAATAGACTTTTATTAAATAGGAAAACAATTAACTAACAAGATTGTTACCTCAATTTCGCATCCAACTTCTCCAAAATTATCACATCTTCTTCTTCCCGGGAGAATTGTTATCGAAATATCATTATGTTGTCATCCTTATGAAAAAATAAAAGAATAACAACAACCAACCTTTACCAGAGAAACGTTGAAGATCGTTTTAACAATTTCAAGCAAAAGTTGAAAACCATCGAAGCACATATGCTTTTATGCTAAACCAAAACCGATTCAACATATTATGACTTTTTTACATATTGTTTCTACAAGAAACCCTCATGATCCTTTGATAAATCCTACCATTATGGGCTAGAAATTAATCCTCAATCTTGTAGGAAATTTAATTATCAAAATAACACAAAAAGAATGAGGTCATTCCGAGTTCGGACGAAGAAGTTATGGGCAAAACAGTTGTACACTTCTTCGTAAGGGGACCTCTCACTAAGATCGGTTCCATCACCATGACATGGTACTAGGATCGGTTCTCTCACCTTGAAAAGGTACTAGGATCGGTTCCCAAGAGTTCCTTGTGACAGATCACAACACTAAACTCTTTTCGACATAACATTTGCATACGATGTCCGAATTCAGTGATTTTTGGCTCGTTTTAACCGTAAAAACAAGAGATACACATATATGATCAGTAGATATCAACATCATAAACTAAAAATTTCCGTTTCTATCAAAACCTCAAATATAGATAGAGAAAGTATGAGTGTAGAAGAAAATAAATCTCCCTAAAGATGTTAATTAGTCATATAATAACCGAGAAATAATGTGCTCGGTTTCATGTGTTTCCTCACCTTTCAAAATATTGAGCACCAAGGTGAGCATGCACATTCTAACACAACTAGGTTGTATTGAGTTGATCCTTGTCTTGTTCACGAGTGACTAAGACCAAATCATCATTCTTGGCCTCTTGATTGGTTTGTTTTCTCTTGTTCCATCTCTTGTTTTTCTTCTTTGACTTGTGATGAAAAGTGTCATTCTCACAACCTTTACTAGTACAAGAGATTTCAGATATAGTGTCTTTCTTTAGTCTTTCAATAAGTTGTAATTATTCTCACCAACAATCAACAGCTGAGAGTCATTCTTGTGACTAAGTGTTGGTCCCTTCTTGGTTATGGAGGACTTTGGGACCCATTTAGAGTTGGGTTTCGCAGGAGCAGCTTTCTCCTTCATACCATTAGGATCATTATCCTTTTGAATACTTTGCGAAACATCCTTTCTCCAATTTGGAACATCATATATATCTTGTCTTTGCATTTAAAACGTCATCTATCTTTATATAATTGGGCATTTTATGAGACGACCTTGTCGAGTGATGTACAAGATTTGAACTATCATTATAATAATTCTTTTGCCTAAACTTAAGACAATACCGATCTGAGTTTTTATGAGGAGAAAACTTAGCCAATTCGTTTGCTACAATAGAAAGTGCATCTTGCATCTTACGAATTTTGCATCCCCATTGCAAGTGTCCTTTATTACCACAATAATAACAATGCTTAGTATAAATATACGAAGTATGAGTTTTAGTATTACCTTTTTGTGGATCCACTTGCATTGAAGCACTACGAGTTTTCTTCTTCTTCTTCTTCAACGTTGTTGCTTTCTTGACATTAGCAGAAGTGATCTCTTTGATTGCTGCTGGTTGAAAATAATTCTTAGGCTTGACTGGATTTACTTCTTTATAAGAAGTAGTATCACTTTTGTCAACAGTGAAAGCCTCTGGTTGAGAATAATTAGTATCTTTAATAAATTTTACCTTTTTGTTAATATTTGAAGCATCTATTCCCTTATAGCCCAATCCTCGTGTATCACGATGATTTCTTCTTGATTCTAACATCGAGGTTAAATTGTTTGAGCTGAAATTGAACTTTTTAAGGTCCAAAATTTCTTCTTCCAACATCTTGATTTTATCAAGAGCACCAGCTAAATCATCCTCAAGGTGTTTTTCTCGTGAGAGATATACACCTTCTTTCTCTTCAAACTCTTTTTTTGAGAGTTAATCCTTGCATCAGATTCAACAAATTTTTCTTCAAGACCCTGTATTTGTTGAGAAGTATCATCCCTAAACGTCTTGTGATATTGATGCATCCTTTCATATTAATCTTAATTGCTTTAAAAACATCCTGATTTTTCTCAATTACCTCTTCGTAAATAAGCAATTGTTTTGAGTATTCTTCTTTCAACAAGTTATGCTCTTCATTGAGATTTTCAAACTTTAAAGTTAAATCTCGTTCTCTTTCAAGTGTTGAAAGAAGATCATTAGAACAAATAAGAAATTGTTTGTTCCATTCCTTTAGTTCAGAAGTTTTTACACTTGATCTTTCATCAGAAATCTCCAGTATAAAACTCAAAGATATCTCGTTATCAAAAAGAGATTTTTCGGAGTCTGAATCATTGATTGCGAATACAGGGCTTAACTTAATCTCCTCTAGAGAACCTTCAGACTTATTCTCAGAAGAGCAAGTAGAACTTGATGAAGAATTTCATTTTAAGCATTTCTTAAAGTCAAAAATTTGAACTTCTTGCGATACGTTAAATGAGTCTTTATTTTGTTTTCGCTCTCGCTTAACTCTACTTTGACCCATATCTTATAGGTTGGATCGCATTAAACACAGATTGTTAGATCTTTTCGTGTTTCCTTGCTCTGATACCAATTGAAAAGGCGAGGGTACCTAAATATATCTCAAGCTATAACTTTTCCTTCCTATAAGTCCTTTCTCCGAAAGTGATTGTCTATGGACTGGGTCGAGACAATGTAACAAATTGGTTCACACGTTGTGTGATCGTATATGTATACGAGATCGATACAATACAACAACAAAGTATGTTTACTTGATACAAAGGTTCGGACTTAACCAAACTCAATATGATTGCGTATCAAGTAAATAGGAATTAACGTTTGTGCAATTTACATTAATTATAATAAAACAATTATAAAAAAGAAATATAAAGTAAATGACACAGCAAGATTTTGTTAACGAGGAACCGCAAATGCAGAAAAATCCAGGGACCTAGTCCAGAATTGAATACTCTCAGGATTAAGACGCTATACAAAATAAACCAACTTCATATAGTTGAGACCAAGAAACTAAGCCTATAGTTCACCTAGTTCCGTCTGTATTCCCACGCCTCCAACCCGTAAACAAGTCAGGTACTTGGACCAATTACTTTGGTTAGTATTACAAATAGTAAAGGAACAACAAATCTGTTTGGTATCATTTCTCTTCAACCAAGTGATATGAGTTGCATAAAGGATCTTCTGTTTATCTTACATGAACTCCTTTGCCAGGTCCCAAGATCTATCTTATGTTCAATCACCAAAAGGTAATCGTTAAGATTTTCCTATCAATACCTTTAATCCCAAGGAAATGTATTGATGCCGATCTACACAACTATTCTATTAAAATACCACAAGAATAAATCGATTATAGTTGGATCCTCTATTACCGAAACAAGTATTGTGCACACCAAAGATTTTTATATCCAAGTCAGAAATCTTCTATCTCTTCTTTGTCTTCAAATATTTTTAGATCTTCAATAAACACCTGCACACAACTACTTGAATCTCTTTGATCAATCACACACAGAACAAAGTCTGTTAATAATGGATTTTCACAAAATCGTCTTTAGATCTAACAACAGTCTAAAGATCCCTGTCGAAACTTTGAACTAGTTTGAGTGAATCTTATATCAGAAGAGAAGATCCTCAAGCATAAACAAACTAGGTACAATCAAAGTTCAACCACCGTTAGACAATCAAATCGATATGAAAACTAAATATAAACCGTAATTATCTAGTTTCCCACCAACGGTATGCACTAGAAATTCTCAATCCCAGAGAAGACTTTAAACTGAGCGGCCATAAGAGATTTCGCCTAATTAGGTTACTCTCCTCTCTGAATAGGTGGCTTCACCAGATAATAAAGATCTGTTTGAGGAAGTTTTTCATCACGAAGGATTAGTTTGCTAGAAATGCAAACTCAAAGTATTTTTATATAAGGAAGTTTGGACACCAAGGAATTTCCAAAACCGAAAATATTCTCAAGATATTCAATATAATTCTAAATTTGGTTTTCATAATTCCTGAGAATGCACTGTCCAAATTAATGATCGAAATCTCCTTGGAAAATCTTTAACTAGTAAATATACATTACTAATTCTTATTTTCCATATATAATTAAAAACATTAATTAAAAGATTCTTAACTTATTTAAATTCGAAATTGGGATTTACTTCCTCCTAAGCTGTTAAGGAATATCTTTTAACAATAAAAGATACGCATTAATGCACGTGTTCAAAGTGTGCCGACATCTTTCCTCTTGTAAGTCCTTTTTCATACTTACTCACTTGAAACCGATTTACCACACTTCCAAGAACTATATGATTGATCAAGTAACACTCAATCACAAACCATGGGTGTAATGGTTCTACCAAAACAAGTTTCGTTTCTACCTCCATGTGAGTATTGTGCATAGTCACACTAGCTCACCAAACTTTGGTTGACTAGATACTAGGATCGGTTCCCCACATATATTTGGTATCTAACTTATATGTGTTGCACATGTCCATAGGATCGGTTTCCCTTTGCTTAAAAACGTGTTGCACATGTTCATAGGATCGGTTCCCCTTTCTACTATAAACCTTGATGCACCTCATACAAGGATCGGTTCCCCTTTGTATGTGTTGCACCTCTTACTAGGATCGGTTCCCCTTTACCCAGTGTTAGGTTTTAAACACACAAACCCGATCATACCCCAGGTGATTACTGAAGATCGGTTTCACTAATAAAAGTCATACCAATATATAAGTCAGGCCTTATGTGAATAGTTTTACCAAGAACACAAACAAGTCATGAGTGGTTATACTAATCACACATATTGGTCGTTCATAAGATATGCAATGAAGAACATCGCCAATAATGCCTGGTGATTTCCTTTTCGGTTCACAACACAAGATCATGAACTTACTTCCTTAAAACACATGTAAAAACATTGTTTTCTAGGATGAAATCCTCACCTCATACCCATACATAATCACAATGACATTCATACGATAATGTTGATGTCTTATATATAAAGTTTGCTGGTTAAGCAATAAACCTCATATTGTATTCCTTAATACTATGTCTATCTATAGCGTTCATGCTTCGCAGTTTTATGTTTTCAATATGCACAACTTGAAAGATATGTTAGGGAATGAAACAGTTCAAGTCAAATATCACTAACCTTAAGTGGAAGGATGATGTTGTGGTTGTAGCTCCGTACTTCTTCACTTCTTCGAAATACTTGTAATGTCTCATCCTAATACTTTCAAGCTAACCTATGTGAAGTTGACTCTAGAACATTTAATCAAGCGACTCTTAAATGAGTTTTGGTTCACTAAAATATGACAACCAAACTTGACATACCAACGCTTGGTGGGTTCAACAGAGCTATGCACTAACAAGTTTTACCAAGAACACAAACAAGTCATGAGCGGTGATACAAAATCACACATATTGGATGTTCACAAGATATGCAATGAATAACAATCCCAATAACGCCTTGCGATTTCCTTTTCGATTCATAAACAAGTTTATGAACTAACTTTCTTAAAACACATGTAAAACATTATTTCCTAGGATGAAATCTCAACCTTATACTCATACATAATCATAATAGCATTTAGCCGATTATGTCGATGTCTTATCTACAAAGTTTAATGGTCAAGCAATAAACCTCGTATTGTATTCCTTAATACTGTGTCTATCTAGAGTTTAAATATACTTCGCAATTATGTTTTTAATATGCACGACTTGAAAGATACGTCAGGGAATGAAAAAGTTCAAGTAAAATATCACTAACCTCAAGTGTAAGGATGATTGTTATTGTTGTAGCTCCTTGATTCTTGACATCTTCAAGACTTCGCAATACTTGTAATGTTTCATATCTTAATACTTTCAAGCTAACCTATATGAAATTGAGTCTAGCACATAATCAAGCGACTCTTAACATGAGTTTTGATTCACTAAAATATGACAAACTTGACATACCAGTGCTTGATGGGTTCAACAGAGCAATGCTATAACAATATTAATACCGTAGCGCCCCCTAAGCTAGCAGCTGACTAATCCAAGAGATTAACTAAATAAGAGGCACTAAAAATATAAATTAAACACTTATACTTTCAATTAAGAAATCTTCTACAAAACTTAACCCAAAACTAACCCCTCTCAGAAATATATATACAAGATCTTCTCTCAAATGATACATATATAATAGTCATTTGGTTTTGAAATAAGATATACAACATAATAAACATAACATAAGTTAATCAACTGGCGAACTCAACCCTTGAATCTTTCGTTGTGAAACTCTGATCTGTCACAGAAACTGAAGTGGGAATAATTAACATTTAACTTCTAAGTAATCATAGACAAGATTTGGAAAACAATAATGTTTTTCCCAAACATTAAAAAGTGACCAAGTCACTCAATAAACAAACATATATATATGGACAAACTCCTTCTTCAAACAATGTATAATATGGTTGTAAATCCCTACCCGAATTCACACATAATAGCTATGGATGCCACCAAGACCATGATAGCCAAATATAAACAATAAAAGCTGAATGAAAGTAGGTATAAATGCGAAGGAGCGTATCCTATATACCACAAGTGGAAATTCTCATTTCCTATAACAATTCATATTGACAACAAAACAATACAAGTCCTTTCCAAATCGTGAAAATATTCACAGAATCAACAGGATTATCATAATGCATTTTAAACAAAGCATGGGATGCACGGACAGACAATGTATGAGTTTGTTAAGCATATACTTTTATAAAATCAACAATAATGATTACAAAAGAATCAAATGCATTCCCATACCTTTTGATGACAGGCCACGCCTACCTCGAGATCCACGATCCACTAGTTCATCCTTTGAGTCGATCGTTGTTAATACTAAATGTTAAACAAGATAATTTGTTAGACTCAACTTCATTTATATCTTCAAACATTCTACAATAAGATAATTTGACAGAGAAAGTGCCACCTTTCTCTAAAATCCAAACCAAGTTGTCTTCTTGGCGCACGTGAATTGAGATACTCAGAACCAGATTTACTATGTTGTCATCAAAAATCTCTCTCAGGATGCTAATATCCCAAGAAGCAGAATCTGGAGCAAATAATTGGTG
Organism: Papaver bracteatum; assembly: GCA_023529315.1. Lineage (NCBI taxonomy): Eukaryota > Viridiplantae > Streptophyta > Magnoliopsida > Ranunculales > Papaveraceae > Papaver > Papaver bracteatum. Next base: position 574,518 of record JAJJWX010003305.1, on the reverse strand, counting down.
TATTGGAGATGAGTGGCATTACCAGACTTAGGAGCAGGGGGAGCCTGTAACTCTTTTATCCATCTATGCTTCCATATGAGGATCTTTTTTCCATCTCCCAAGCACCAATAGCTGTTTTCCAAGACAAAACTCAGCTCAGAGATGATACTTCTCCAAGACCACGTCGAATTTGACTTGTTCTTCAAGTTAAATAGGTCACCATCCGCATAATATTTGGCTTGCAGCGACTTAGTCATAATTGAATCTGCATCAGAGAACAGCTTCTATGCGGACTTTGCTAACAAAGATATGTTAAAAAGTTTTAAGTTCCCTGAAACCCAATCCCCCTTTTCCTTGGGTTTTTTAGTTCTTTTCCAAGTGATGATATGATTGCCTTTACATGACTTTTTATTTCTCCAATATTTTTGTTATGAGGATGTCATCTTGTTCATTGTAACATCAAGAAGTATGAAACTTGACATATGGTGAATGGGGATGGCACTAGAGACGTTTTTAAACATCACTGACCTTCCTGCTTCACTGTTATTTGATCTATTCCACTTTGCAAATCTGTAATCCATTTTATCACAAAGAGATAAAAAAAGGAATACGTTTTCTTCTACCCACAAAAAATGGAAGCCCTAAATATTTCTCGTCTGAAATATCCAGGTAACGAACTTGTAAAGTACCACTAATTATTTGGCAGGCTTCTGACTCCAAATTTGAGATGAAGTAGATAGCTAATTTGTTGAAATTAATCATCTGCCCTGAACATCTCGAGAATAATAAACCAGTTACTATGAACAATCATCCGCGAATAATAAACCAGTTACTATAAACCAGTCCCTGATCAATGACTTGAAGAAGATTGTTAACTTGAGTATCATTTGCTTTACTGAAGAATAAACAATCATCCGCGAATAATAGATGGTTTATTTTAGGAGCCGAGCATGAGATCTTCATACTAGTTAATTGACCAGTATTTTCACAATGCGCCAGATACCTCGAGAAAGATTCCATTGCCGAAATAAATAAATATGGTGACAACGGATCACCTTGATGTATACCGCGAGAATGTTTAAAAGATGAAGTAGGAGTACCATTGAGCATGACTTCAATATGAGTGGTAGAGATACACTGAGAGATGAGCTGCCTAAACTTCTATGAGAATCCAAAATACTGAAGAATATCTAATAAAAAGCTCCACTCGAGCCTGTCGAAGGCCTTAGACATGTCAATCTTAAGAGCTAGATGTCTACTAATTCCTTATTTTCTTTTCATTGCTTGAACAATTTCCTGCACTAAATATATTTTATCTGAAATCAATCTGCCTGGAACATACGCAGATTGCATAGGAGAAATAATTGAAGAGATATGTTTTTTCAATCTTAATGCAATAATCTTAGATATGACTTTGTAGATTGTATTGCACAACACAATCAGTCTGAAGTCTTCCAGTTTTTGAGCTATATGAACCTTTGGTATCAGTGAAACTCTCGTTTTATTTAGCTGCTTGAGAAGGTACCCGGAATGGAAGAATGATTGAACCGGTCTGCAAATATCATCTTTCACAGTTGTCCACCGTGTTTGATAGAAACCAGGGGGAAATCCGTCGGGGTCTAGAGAAGTCCATGGATCCATGGTCATCAATGCTGCATGAATTTCTTCCTCTGAGGGAATTGCTTCTAACTGTTGGTTGTCTTCATCTGAAATATAGTGAGGAATGTATTGAAGAAAACTACTGCTGTCAGATGGAGAAGAAGATGTCATGATATGTTGGAAGTGATTCTTCAGAAGTGTTGATAAGGAGTCTATATCATTATACCAAGAACCATCTTAAGCTAGCAAAGAATCAATTATGTTGCGAGATTTCCTTCTGTTCATTATGATGTGGAAGTACTTTGAATTTAGATCCAAATCATTGTAAAAATGATCTCTATCCTTTTATCTATTGGTGCTTTCTTGGATATCATTGAGTTTCCTGATTTCTTGCTCTAGTTTGATTACTTCATCAGTATTAGAACCATTGATATCAGATGCTTGAAGATTAGTAATAAGTTGCTACAACCCAGTAATGGAGTTAGGGATATTATTAAACATGTTTTTACTCAATTGAAACAAAGTATGTCTAGTGGTAGACAACTTATTAGTGAAGACATAAGCATTAGAACCAGTGAAGCTATTATACCATGCAGATTTAATTTTATCAGCACAACTATCATTAGACAACCAATGTTCGAAAAACTTCCAATTTCCACCTGTAATATTATTATGTTTACACGGTTCCAACAATATATGAGCATGGTCTGAACCATTCTGAGGAAAATGAGAGAGCATGAAATCAGGGTAAGAGATGAACCAGTTACTATTAACTAGAGCTATATCTAACCTAGACTTCATATGGCCGGTTCCATGTTTGTTGCTAGACCATGTAAAAGGGTTGCCACTAAAACCTATATCAGAAAGGTCAGCCTCATTGATTAGATTTAGGATGTCACTAGAGGTAGATTGAAAGGATGTAATATTTCTATCATTTGGGGAAAGAGTGATATTTAAATCACCTATAATAGCCCAACAAGAGTCTATAGAGTTACTGAGTTGATTAATGTAAGTCCATTAATCTAAATTTTCATGGATATAAGGTGTGCCATAGATGCAAGAAAAGTACCAGGCTCCTCTACTATGATCATTAAGAATTTTAACATGTATTGTTTTATCAGTTTCAGAGATTATATCAAGTTAGAAGCCATCCTTCCAAAGAAGAATAAGACCTCCAGCAGTTCCAATAGAGGGAACAACAAAATTTTTCGGCAAATTTAGAAATTCGAAAGATGCAGGATTCTATTATCCTTAATTTTAGTTTCACTCAAGAAATTAATATCAGATGAGTGTATCTGGTTTAAGAGATGCAAATGATCACGAGTGTCTTGACCTAAAAAGCCCTGACAATTTCATCTCAAGACTTTCATGGTGTTGCCAATATGAACAGCAAGATTACTAACTAAAAAATGAGACTGAATAAAAGACAGAACTTGAGAGTAGTAAAGATAGTGATTGAGAAAAAGTTTAGTAGGTACCAGAGAGGGAGCAACAACGGACTCATCCATAACATGGGAGTTCTCCTTAGGATTACCATTCCCTTCATAAACTAGGTCGTGTTCCATGCCATCATACTCAATAATAGATGAGTTCCCACCTGTATTTTGGGCATTAGGATTAGTGTCCTGAGAGTCAACATCTCCATCTTATGAGCTTCTTAATCTTTTAAGACTTCCAGTTGCTTCATGATCTTATTCTTGCTCTGATAACTTCTTTCGGCTGGCTTCACAGATTCTTTGGATCAACTTATCAATATCTTCACAAATTTCTACTCCATATGATTCAGCTAGCTCATGACATTATTGAATATACTGTTAATTAGTGTATCTTCTTACTTTTAGTTCATGTGCAACATTTGCACATTCTTCCTTGTTATGATCAACTGTACAACAATGAGGACAAAGATTGTGAGGTTGGCGTTTCCAATGATATCTAACCCTAAGTCACACCTCCATCCCTAGTGTTCCACCATCCACCTCTAAAAAGAGGTTTGCTGAGATCAATTGTCACCCTAGCAGAGATCATAGAACCGTAAGTGGGTCGACAGTTCTCTGGTTTTGTCCAAACTTTTGGACCCAATTTAACAAGGGATTCTTTTATCACTTGAACTGAGTAATGCTCCAATAATAAATTTTTAAACTGGATAGTCCACTCCTGATGAGTGAACTTCCAATCTTTTAAAGGAATGGAGTCATCATAAACAAGATGGTTAAGGTGAGACTTACAAACATTCCAAGGAGATTTCTTGAGAACTGCTTCCATTTTTTCCTTAATCTGAAACTTAAAAAGGAAGATATTTTTGTCCAGAGCATAGATCTCCTTAAACTTGTACGGCTTCCATAGTGGTTTTAGTTCTTGACTCACATCATCAGTATCCACAGAATCTTCGACAAAAAGTTTGCCTATTAAAGTGTGACCTCTTTCTTCCTTTGTAACTGAAAGAGCCTTAACAGAACCAACAGTTTTCCTTAACCTCATAGCTGAGATATCATGGATATTGGCATTTTGAAGTTGATTAGTAATTGCAGACACTGGGTTCTTAGAATAGGATTCCATAGCGTTTGTTGAGTGTTTGAGATAAAATTTTCGTCAATAGAGTGTAAATGAAAGATCCACCTTTCTTGGTTATAAAGAGTGAAAGAATTTTGAGGATGACCAAAATTAGTTATAGGAAAATAAGGGAAATCTTTTATTCGAATAAAATCTATAACTGCATGGATTATCTTCAGTGTTCTTGACTTTACTGGAAGCAAATATGCCGAAGGGTGCATTAAAGTCGCTTTGAGAAGTTGCTGATGATAGCTGTCTGCAATAACTAAGATAACCAATTCTTGCATGAATTTCGAAGAGTAGCTGTCATGCCGCCAATTAAGCTTTTTGAAAATTCAAAAAATTCCTGGCTCATCGGAACTGAGAAGGCTGACTCGGATCGAGAGATGAGAGATTTTAACTTGACAATCACAGAAATTGATTGAAACATTGGAATCATATATATGATTCACTGCACTATACTGGTTCATACTGGTGGGAACCATCATGAGAATGATGGGTTGCAAAACTGCTGAAAAAGGAGATAACTTGCATACTGCATTTGTTTGAATCCATATTGCTTGAGACAAGAGAATGGTAATACATGTCCAATAATGGATGCCTTCCATGATAACAACAGATTAGGCCATGTAGAAGCTTAAAAACTCATTAGAAAGCGCATAATAGTAAAGATTTAAAACTAGAAAAGGAAAAACAAAGGTTAAAGAGGGATTAATTAGGGATATAATGAACATAGGAAAAAAAATAATCAAAAACTGATAAACAAGGAGATAGAAAATATCAGGAAGAAGAAGAAATCAGGGAATCATGAAGCAAAATCAGAAAAAAATCGTTTTTCGCCCGATTCGCAGAGCTCCTTTTAGTGTCAGGTCGGTATGATGTTTTTCTCAAAATAATATGTTCGAGGGCCTTTATTTAGCAATCGTGTTAGGTGACCAGCTGAATAATAGCTGATCTGATGTGGCGACTGATATGGTAGAAAGAGATGTTATTCATCCTAGCCGCATCATCAAAGTAAAAACAAGTAAAAAAATTGTTATAAATTGTTTTCCGTTTTTTTTCTTCCTTTTTATGCTTTCATTGGATCAATAACACAGATATTGCGTACCTTCAAGCCCAAAATATGTTTTGAACATTGAGAGTTACATAAGTCTGTGATTTCTCTCTCTAAGTGATTTCTTAATATTCGATGTCATTGATAAACCACAATCACATGGAACAATTTTATTCACAACAATTACTTAGCTTTTTAATCAATTAGAATTAACATTTCAACAAATAAAATCTTCTGGATTGAGTGGCCAAAAACAATCTCATGGACCTGGAGTGCATGATTATCAATAGAAAATTGAATTAATGGTGATTGTTGATAACGATGAAATCCATGCAAGGTTGTAATGCAAATGGGATTTCTGGAAATAATCTCTGGTAGGGATGGCAATATTTACAAAATCTTAAATATTTATTGTAATATTATGGTAACCTATGGGAAATTCATTCCCTATGGAGATTCCCCGTACTCGTTCCCACCCAATTCTTATGGAGAACGGGTAGGGGATGGATTTTGATTTTTTGAACGAGATAGGGAATGAGATTCAAGGTCCTCGCCCCATTGCCATTCTGGTAGTTTTTTTGCTGGGGAGAACCAAAACCTGGCTTGATTGGGGTATACCCAATAAGACAAAAACAGGTCATTATGAAGTAAAGTTAAGCCACCCCTTAACCTAGATTTTTCTAAATGGCTAAAATGCCCCCACAATTATTAAGTCTAATTTAACTAAAATTATTAGATTAGTTAAATTAATTAGATTAGTTAGTTGATTTAGTTATATGTTGGGTTTTAGAAATAATTTAGAGAGAGAATTAGTATGAAGTAGTAGAGGAGGTTTTGGGGGGGGAAAGTTAGGGTTTTTGTGAAATTTGTGATATGAGTGAAATGAGTGATTCAAATCCTGATTTTGAAGTGGGGGAGCCTTCTAACTTTCCTCCTACAAATTCGTACTTGTATGATGATCTACCAGACCATGATCGAATGGATTATTTGCATGATCCTCACTTTTATTTTCCTCAAACTCAAGATGGGTATGGAAGTGATGAATGTCTCGAGCCAAACGTAGAGTCCAATGACCAAGAAGAAGATAATGGAGCTAAAAGTAATCAGGTAGACAACCTAGGTGGTGAAGATTGTGATTTTTCCATGCAAATGATCTATTTTTTTTTCACTTCTGTTGTACCGGGTCGGCAAGGTCGATGCTTTTCGATCATGCCGGCCGTAAAAGCCGGCGTGGTTGTACTTTGCACAATGTGCCGACTTTTCATAAGTAGTATCATGCCGGCATGATATAAAACTTGAACCTTGCCGACTTCTATTTTTTTGAAGCACATGAACCATCACTTGAAAATGCTTACGCCGGCATTTTCAAGTTTTAAGACATTGCCGGCTGTTTCCATGTCGGCATTGTTTATATTCTCTTACGTGCCTGCCTTTTGTTTGCCGGCAGTGTTTTATATGTCGACCATGCCGACCGTGGTAATACATATTAACTACACTTTTGATGTTTTGAAGATTGTGGCATTGGTACCTATGGCGGATCAACCTCAAGCTCATAAAATTAGGGGTCCCGATACTTCCGAACATTATGCTAATAATTTGGAATGGAAGGAAAAAGACGACGCGGTAAATTGGATTGTTGAGAAAGTAAAAGAGAAGATGTGCGTTCTAGTGAAAAACACTCAACAAAAATCTACGCGGTTTGAAATGGTATGCGAGTGTTATGGATCGCCGGACGAAAGTCACAAGAGAAAGGGTTATGTGTATGATAAGAAGATGACTAGGGTGTACAAGACGAAGTCTAAGAAGTGTGAATGCCCATTCAAGATTATTTTTGGGAGGAACCAAGAAATAGATAACATTTGGAGAATGAGTAGAGTTGATGTTGGTTGGCATAACCATAAAGATCCGCAAAGTCTTGTTGGGCACTGTCAAGTTGCCAAGTTGAAACCGCACGAGTTCGAACAAGTAAGAACAAGTTGGGAATTAAACCAAGCAAGCTCCTTCGTAGGTTCAAGAGGGACGACCCGCATAACCTCTCTTCATTGTCTACAATTTATGTGGCCAAGGCAACCATTAAAAGAATTGAATGGGATGGAAGAAAGGTGATGGAAGAATCACAATGGTTGGCACACAAATACAACTACACGGTGAGACACCATGAGTCACCGGATGGGAAGGTGGATCGTATTTTTCTTGCGCACCCCGATATGATTCAATTGGCGCGTTGCTTTTACCAAGTTTTGTTCATGGATTGTACTTATAAGACGAATAGGTACAACATGCCTTTGTTGAACATTGTAGGACAAACCTTGGATAAGCAATCGTTCACGGTGGCATGGTGTTTTATGGATCGGGAGAAGGATGATAGCTATATTTGGGCATTGGAAACTTTGAAGCTTCTCTACCACGAAGACGAGACTCCCGGGGTTATAGTCACCGACAATGAGCAAGCATTAATGAACGCCGTGAGGATAGTCTTTCCCAATGCACAAAATTTCCTTTGCACTTGGCATATACAATGCAATCTTAGAAAGAATTGTAGGAATCATATCCAAAAGCCAAAGGCAAAGAAAGGTACTAAACGTGAAAAGGAGGAAGATGAACGTCTTAGTAAACTAACTAAAGAGGAGAGAGAGGAAGAGAAGAAGAAAGAAGACGAAGAATGGAAAGAAGGTGAGATCAAGTTTGGGTTATTCATGAAAGCGTGGGATAAGGTGGTTTGGTCGATGAATGTGGCAAGATATGAGATAAACTTGAAGGATTTAGAGGATGACTGGGGGACTAAATACCCCAAAGTAGTGGAATATTGCAAGAGACAATGGTTGACGCCACACAAAGAGAGATTTGTGTATGCTTTTACCTACGACTATAAACATTTCAAACTTGAGTCCACAAGTATGGTAGAGCAAGCTCATGGGAGACTAAAAGGTCTACTTTTCACGAGTCAAAATGGGATAGTGACGGTGCAACATGCTATCCATGAGTACACTAATAATGATATCGACAAGATAAAAAAAAAATTCCAAGAAAGTAGCTTCCGGAAGTTGAAGGAGTTTAACGAGGATGATTGGTTGCTTGTTGGTATACATAGAAACGTCTCATATTGGGAAATATGTTTCATGATGAAACATATCACATTGTTTAAAAAGTATAATCAGTTTGATGACCCGAACACTCCTTGTAAGTGTAGGATAATGAAGGCTATCGGACTTCCGTGTCGTCATATACTTGGTAGGTATAAAACTCCCATTCCTCTTGATGATATCGATCCTTATTGGAAGCAATTATCTTTCAAACCGGCTCCAAGAGAAGATCCCGGTGAAGAGTTTGGCGACATGGATCTTGGGCGAATAATCCTCGATAAGTACCCCATGTTGAATAGGTTGGACAAACAAACTATGAAGGACAAGTTGATGCCGATTTTTTACCCTTTTATGGAAGAACTTGAAGAACCGGATAAACAAGATCCTAATGGTAGACCAACTACCAAAAAGACGAGGGCGGAAGAAAGAGAACAAATCAAAGAGTTTTTAAGTACAAATAGTGATCAATCCAAAAAGAAAAACATTAAAGAGCATTTGAGCACAAAGTGGGATCCATCCGGACATGTTTATACCGAGGCGCAATACAAGGAGGAGCCCGCAAAAAAGAAAAGAGGTCGTCCAAGGAAGGATTCAACTACACCAATGGTCTCTAACTTGAATACAAATGGCACTCTACCTCTTGAGAGTCAAGCAAGTGAGGAGCCCGCAAAAAAGAAAAGAGGTCGTCCAAGGAAGGATTCAACTACACCAACGGTCTCTAACTTGAATACAGATGGCACTCTACCTCTTGAGAGTCAAGCAAGTGAGGAGCCCGCAAAAAAGAAAAGAGGTCGTCCAAGAAAGGATTCAACTACACCAACGGTCTCAAACTTGAATACAAATGGAACTCTACCTCTTGAGAGTCAAGCAAGCTAAGGAAATATTGCGAAGAAAAAAGGTCGTCCAAATAAGGTAGTACAACCGGTGTTGCAAAAGTATCGCAAGAAACTCCCTCAAATTATTCAAGATTTCGTGATTGGTACCGACGATGTTCCGAAAGATGGAAATTGTGGGTTTCACTTTATCTCGCAACAATTGGGACACCTAAGTGGAGCGGTTGAAGAGAATCTCACCCAATGCCAATACATTAGAAAGAAGATGGCTGCTCGACTAGAAAACGACAAAGAGTTCCATATCTCAATGATGCTAGAAGGTTCCATGGAGGAGAAAGAAGCAACTTTCAAAGGTTTGCTAACTAGTGTTAGAGGCCCGGAGGGAAATGCACCGATCAAATGGGAGCATTGGTTGAGAATGCCGGAGTGTGGCCATCTATTGGCGGATACGTGGAATTGCGTGGTACATTTGTTTAGTGAGGGACTATCTATAGCATTTGCACCGAAACATGCGGTTTGTGTGAACCTACTCAAGCATAGAAGAATTGTCATTGCTTTGGTGGATAAAAATCATTTTATTGGTCTACAACTCAATAAGGAATGTCCATTACCTCCTCTATGTAGGTTTAGTTTGTGGGAGAAGTTCACAGACAACAAGAGCAAGGAATGGATGAAAATTTATGAGGACAACATGGCCCTTTAGAATGTTATACTCCCTCCGTCCTAGTTTACTTGCCAATATTGGTTTTTGCACACAAATTAAGAAATGTAGAGAGAATAGATATTTTTCCAAAATTACCCCAAGCTAGCATTTAAGATACATAGTTTTTCACATATCTAGTTTTCTGGTCTTACTTGAAGAATTCAAAAATAAAATAAAGGATGTATAGAGAGAGGAGAATTTAAAATTGTTTATAGGAAATAAAATTACACAATTCTCAATAATATGACCTGATTCCAATAGAGGGGTAAATTAGGATAAAAAGTGGAAAAATATGAAACTTGTCAAGTAATTTAGGACAAAAAAAAATGCTCAATTTTGTCAAGTAAACTAGGACGGAGGGAGTAGATGAGTCTAGGGAATGTCCAATAGATTTGACTAAAGGAGGTTCAATAGATTTGAATGAAATCCTTCCAATAGATTTGAGTGAGTGATTATGATTAGGGAATAAGGAAGTTTTTTGTGTAGTGTACAATGGAGTACTAGACAAAACATTCGTACTTTTTGGAGTACTTTTGTAATCGCATGCGTGTTTTGTGTAATGTACTTTGGAGTGCTACAAATGAATGAAATGGATGTGTTTTTTTTTTGATGTATTTTCAATTTTCCGGCATCATAGTTATTACACAACCCTGCCGGCTTTCCCAGGATCGTCACGGTATTATCTCATCACACTGCCGGCCACAATGCATGATAGTAAAGGAAAAAGCTGCCTCATATGGCCGGCAAGGTATTGCTTTTACGAAAATGCCGGCGTTAACTATGCCGGCAATGTTTATGAAATTCACCATGCCGGCGGATAACTCCCTTAAAAAAATTGTTCCTGGATCTTTTTTTCTACCAGGCCGGCATGTTTTGGTTTTGCCAAGTTGCCGACTTTTATTGCGCCGGCATTGTTTTTGAGGAGAATCATGCCGGCTAATAACTCCCTCAAAAATCGTTCATGAATTTTATCAAGCCGGCAATGTGTATTATAATATCCATGCCGACAGAAAAACCTTCGACAGGCTTTTAATTTCGGATAATGCCGACTAAATGGCCGCCGGCAAGCCTATATTTAGAACATCACCGACTATACATCGGATACAAACCTTAATTAAAGCATACAAACGTTAAAAACTTAACCCTAACACATTTGGGACATAGATAGTATCTTTTTCCGTTACACAATTTCTTAGGAGAGGTAATTAGCTTCATCTTACCGTCGCAATATGGATCTGTGCATGGTAGAAGGTTGATTTTAGCAACTTCATCTTCATACGGAGCTAGGCGCTTATCTATCCAATAGAAAAACCCACAACAAGTGCATTTTGAAGCATACGGCTGATATACACCTCCTACTGCAGCTTTCATGAGAAATAAGAATCCCTTACAACCTTCAATAGTGCATTTGCTTCCTTCAAAGGGACAATCGTTTGCAAAATGACAACTAAGTGTATAAAGACTACAAATATTTGGTTTTGAAACTTCCATTCTTTATGCAAGGTTGAAGATGAAGTTGGGAATGCTTTTATAATAACAACATACCTAATATCTTGATTTTGAAATTTCTAGCCGTTGAGCATTCAATGGGTTGTACTTTGTACCTAAAAGGTGCAACTAACATCTACGCCGGCAAGGTATAGATTTAATACCATGCCGGCCTCCAGTACTTTGTCTATTACTAAATAAGCAGAATAATTTCTAAAGCAACTAAAATTGAATTAAAATAAGTTTAACAAGTCTAAAACCACACTCTAAGAGTTCAAAACATAATGTAATAGTTCAAACCAGAATCTAAGCTTCTAAAGCAAGTAAAACATAATAAAGATTAAGAATTTCAAGGATCCTTCTCATTGTTATTATCTTCCTCCCCATCACTAGCTTTTTCACCAGCATCAGCTTTTGCTTTTCCCTTCCCCTTCACTGGACCAATGTAGTCACCATCCTCATTATAATAGGGGTTCACTCCAGAAAAGTCAGATGCCCTGAAAAGGTCCTTGGATCAACCTCCTCTTCTTCCTCTTCGATGATGTGCATTCAACATAGTTGAGGGGATTGCTAGGACTGTTCATAAACCTTAGAAATTCTTCAGGATCTTCTTCACCCATCAAACATAGTTTTCTTACAGGGCAATTCTTTTCAGTTTCATCTTTAGGATCTTCTACATTGGGATAAATTGCGTCAATAAATTCTAATAGCTCATCTTTAGTAACCGAACAAGGTGGATCTTCTTTTTTTTCCTCTGGGAACCTAAACAATACACAAATAAGAGATATAAAAACAAACAACACTGTTAAACGCAAATAAGAGATCAAAATTGTTACACATTGAAATTTGGTTCTGGTCATCTATAAGCCGGCAAGGTATAGAATATACACACTGCCGACCAATATCTAGCCGGCATATGGTAATAACCATTCACTTAGCCGACCAAAACACAACCGGCATGGTTGTATTAAATAATGATGCTGGCTATAACTTCAAAAATATCAAGTTTCTGAAGCCTACAGTCGGCATGGTCCAAGGAGAAAACCATGCCGGCTATAAGTTAGCCAGCAGGTGTCTGTTAGTATACCCTGCCGGCTCTGGTTATTGTCTAACAACCGCCATGGATGATATGAAAGGTCGGCAGGTTATTCATCCTAATACCACGCCGACGCTTAGGAAACAACATACGCCGGCATGTTGTGAAACTATCGTCCTTGCCGGCCGAAACGCGGAAAATCTAAATTTCGGGTTTCTAACCTAATCTAACAATCAAAAAACACTAAACAATATTGGGTTGAGTTTAGATATCAACTTACAGTCTTCTTTTCACCGATGGAGGGTTGTTTTCAACATTCTCAGGGATTGAACTTTCGGGTTTACTAGTTCCATCTTTTCCCTTACCTTTTTTCTCTGATTTGGATGTTTTGATACTTCCTGTTGAATCTCTCTTGTTGCTGGATTGTTTAGAATGTACCATTTTTTTAGGAAAATCAAAATTGAAAATTTTGGTTGATTTTGGGTTTTTGGAATGAAAGAGGAGAGGGATTAGAGTAGAAGGATTAGAGAAGATTAATCAGTTTTTAGTTTTTAAGTTTAGGGTTTAGTGTTAGGTTAATTAATATAGGGTTTAGTTTTAGGTTAATTATTGTAGGGGTATTAACGTAACTTTACCACATTTTGGCATCCCCTTAGTAAGGGAAAATGTCCATTTAAATTTGGGTATACCCCAATTAATCTGGGTATACCCCAATCTCGCCAGGAACCAAAAGGGCATTCACATTTTCTCTCTTTTTTGTTCTTGTCATTTTTTTACTGACGTGGAGGATGAGAAAGCAAAAACCTCTCTGCCATGTGGCATACCACGTCAAATCCGCTGTCAATAAGCTGTTACTTAGCGTGCCAAATAGCATTTTCGTTTAATTAGAGAAGAAAAGGCGCCTAAATACTAACTATTCGGGGGTTCAATTTTTCTCTTTTCGTCGGCATTCTTTTCCGAGAAAGGGTTTTTTTTTTCCGTTCCTCGTAAACCTAGAAAGAAGTAAGCATACAAAGTTCAGAAGGAAAAGGAGAATTCGCTAATCAGGAGGTTAAAATCATCTCAAAAATGCATTCCCATTTCGTTTCTACATCGAAATTGTTTATTTCATTGACGCTTTATGTTTCAAGGGGAGCATGAAACATTCTCTTGTATTGTTGTTGTTGTTGGCTAGATCTGAAATTTTGCATTATAATAGTTGTTTTTCTTATGGAAATTAGTTACTTACCTGGTTATTACTCTCTCTAATTTGAAATAGTATTTCAAAGCTTTAAATTGTCTTAATGAGCTAATCGTTGTAAACCCACACAATGGTATCTATTTCTCTAATTTCCAGGGTTTGTATTATTGCAAGTTAAACCGTTGTTTTTCGGATAAGATGAATTCTTGGTTCATTTTGATGAAACAATTCCCATTTGATTTCCTGTATCCTCTATGGTGTACCCAGAAATTTTGTCTGTTTTTTTTTTGTTGGTACTTCAGTATGCTTGAAAAGTTGATACAATTACATTACATTACATCTCATGGTTTTTGGTTTTTCAGGTTTTTGGTTTTATGGATGCGAATATGAGGTCTAGGTCACCACATGAGTCTGATGGAAAGCCATCATTTCGAAAACCCTCAAACGATGGAAGAAGCAGAAAATATCGACACCATTCTCTTGTTAATGAACCTAGGTCAACTATGTCAGGTGATTTGCTGTTTAACTAATACATTTTCTGTCTTGTGGTTGTTGTTTTTTTTTTCCTTCTTTTTTTCTTTTTAATAGGCAGTATCTCTGTGAATTCACAAAAACTAGCTATAATGGTAGGTACCGTGGATTTTGCATTTTGGCTGTAATACACATTGTATTGATATATTTGACAGGAAGTCCAAAGCATGGTAGAAGCAGTAGTCCACCTTCTGATGACTCAAGGAAGAGAAAGGATGAGGGAAGGGAGTCTCACAAGCAATCTGAGCGGCACTCCCATGGGAGATCCCGAGATTACCGTAGGGATAATGATTACAGTGGATATCATAAGCACATGGATGGAGAAAAGGATTACAAGAGGTCCTCTATGTCTGGTCGAGAGTCGAGAAGTAACACCACTGATTATTCAAGGCGAGATGGTAGATCTGATAGGTCTAGAGGGTATTCGCGGAACTCAGATAAGTATTCGCGAGATACCCCAGATGAATTTCATAAAGATAGGGAGAGAGACAGTTCGGCTCTGGAGCGATATAAACATAAAGAAAAATATAATCCTTCTGATGCAGCTGAAGCTGATAAGACGGTGGAGCGTAACAGGGTTGGAGGGGGAGCAGTGAAAAAGCAAAAACATAGGGAGGGAGAATCTGACAGGCTTAAAGGGAGGTACGATAAAGAAGCAGAAGAAGATTCTTCAGTAAAAAAGATGAAGGCTAATTTAGACAGTGACACTTCTTTTGCAAAAGCTAGTAAGTTATTGCTTAGTTGGTTACTCAGTTTATTGCATGCTTATATTTTTATAAGTTGTTGCTTTCCTGGTGTGCTTTTCATCACCATCTTGTGTTGTGTCCATTTAGGAGAGCCTGATCCAAAGTTTGTATCTGCATCCAATGAAAGCCTGACTTCAAATTCCAAGGCAGCCCAGGGAAGCGGGGATGGTACTGTGGCGAAACCTGCTCAAACTTCCTATAACAAAGCAGAGTTCACGGATAGTCTGAATGCAGCTGCAGAAATGGGTATGTTCCACTGCAACCATTCTCTGAAAATCTCTGCAGATTATGATTATTCCTTCGAGCTTGAGTAAATAAAGCATGTAAAGTAATTGAATTACCTATAATTGGATGACAAGGAAATTAAATTTTTCTTATGAACTAAACGGTGGAAAGCAATATTATTGTAAATTACTTAGTAATTCAATTTCTAGGAATTGGATCCAATAACTTGAACCGAACATGTTATAGTGGTAGTTAGTACTTAAAGTTTATTCTTTTAAGTTCTAGTAAGCACACTACTTATTTGTGGATCTCAAGACCAGTATTTTGTAATTTAGGTGGCATGTTGCTTCTGGCACTCTGTCCACTTCCACTAGTCGTCATGTCTGTGAATTTGGGCTTGTTGCATCATAGGTTTTGAAAACAGTTCTATACAATGTGATATTAGTATGATCAAATGCTGTTAGATATGAAGTTGGGACTTGATGTTGATGTTCAAGCATGAAAATAATTCAATGAGATGTTTTTCTATGCCATTCACTAATGGTTCATTGTCGTATTAACTTTTAAATTTTGGGAAATGTTAACGGTATGGCACAATTTCATAATTGTGGCGTATTAATTTATTAAAATTGTCCAGTCCAACTTGGTAGAATAAAGTGTGGAACTAACTTTTCTATGTTGTTATCTTTGCTAAAGTATGGCTACATTCACCTGTAGATACCCTATATCCTAAATTGTTTTGTTTCAGGTGATATGAAGCTAATATCGGTTTGTCACATCCTTTTTTTTTTTTCCAGATGTCTTGTCAAAGTTAGCCAAAGTGGAAACACCACACTCCAATTATGGTAGTGGTATGGTGTCAGGTCTAGCTGGCATTGGGTTTCCTCCACAGTCACATTCTGGTGCAATGCAGCCTACGTATACATCCTTAACACCTTTTTGCATGTTACTCATGTCTCTTTTCTAATATATGTCGCTCTTGCTGGTCGTGAAGAGTTATTCTCTGGGACCCTTTTGACTGCATAAATGGGTAGTCTAAAGCGTGATCGTCTTTTAATGCTCTGTTAGCTTGATTATTGGGTAAATGGCTAGAAAAAACTTGTTCCAATAGTTATACATTCATCCACAGCATCTGCACTGGATAAGGTCTCCATAATGTCAATATGTTTGCTTAGAAATGGTTGTTCTTCTAAGATTTTTTTTCGCTTAATTAGGAGCTACTTTGATGCCTGTCATAATATTCCCATAGAACTGGAGAAGCTACTTTGAGGCTGATGTGGCATTTTGTGCTCGTGTGAGAGCAAACAAGAACCTCCTTTACAGCGAACACACTTATACCATTTCCATCTTTGCTGGTTATTTTAAATAGCTGTGAAACATACCTTGATAGTCTGATTTGTTTGCTGCAGTTACAACTCTGCAATGGCTGTGCCGCCTCTAGGTTGGCCGCTTCCTTGGTTTCAGCCGCAGCATCCATCTTTGTCGCCTATGGGATCAACACAAGTTCAGCAACCTTTATTTCCTATCCAGAACGTGAAACCTCCTTTGGGATCAACCACATCATCCCCTGCAATTCCACCACCACTTCACGTTACTCCACCTGGACTTCCCTCACCAGCACGTTCTCAACCTGTCTCTCAACCCCTATTTCCTGTTATTGGTAACAAGATTGTTACATATATTCAAAGCCCTCCTTTTTCTACACCTGCAACTTCTTTAGGTTCTTCACTGGAACCTAGAAACTCAGTGGACATCTATTCCAGTGTGAACGCAAATAGCTACTGTGATCCAAACATCCAAGGTTTGTATATTCCTTTCTCCATTAACCATTACATAACTTATTTCGGTGTTCATGTGTGTGGTCATTTGTTTTTTATTTGCTTCATGTGCTTAGTTTGTTCACCCCGTCATCTTTTTCTAATTGATGCGAAGTTTTTTTATTGAAAAGATCTTACTCCTCGAACTGATGAAGTTTAAAACACCAAATCTTATGTTAGCAAACACACTAACGAAAACTTAACAGTTTCTTTTAGTCTTTGACAAACGTAATTCATGTTGTCGCTGTTCTCTTCTTCTTTTTTTTTTGCCCCTCCTTTCTGTTTTCTTGTTGATATGAACCAAGCTAGTTTTTATTACTCTTTTCTGGGTAAAGTTTTTTTTCTTCTTTTTCTTGGTTTGTAGGTGGCCCTTTGATGCATTCACTTTCATTGGCTTCTGGTCCCACTACGAGTGGTCCATCACAACCGATTGTTCGAAAAATTCTATCTCATGAGGCAAGTTAGCCCTCTCCTTGCTTTGAGATGATGCACTTAAGTTAGTCCTCTCTATATGTTAAAGTAGGGCTGGATTTTACAGGCTTCATACTGGAATAGCGATCCAGGAAAAGGAACGATTCAAAGCATTCAAACAGTTTCAGGATGTCATGTTAGTCTGGTATGTATATTATGCTTTCCTACTGTTTTTTATGCAAAGAGTATTCAAAGAGTACCAGGATGCAAAGAGTATTCAAAGAGTACCAGGAAGCAAAGAGTATCAGGATGTCGTATTGGTGTGGTATGTAAGCTTTTTATGCTTTCCTACTGCTGATAGTTTAACAAATTTTTATGTTGCTTTTGAAGGGAATAATTGATGACAGATGGCACATGTTCTTTTACGGTACAAATGATCAATGTTCTATAGCAGAAAAAATGTGGATGATAACCGCAAATAAGGCATGTACATTCGCATGGATCTATACCTAGTATTTAATCTTCTGTAATCTTCAGGTTATCAGAACCTCGCACCATTCTCTTATTTACTGTTACTTTCTTTTCTGGATAACTGTTGTTTAGTCACTCTCTAATTGGAATTACAGTAGAACATGTGTCAATAAAGTGCTTGGATAGTTCTTGCTTCTAGTAGGGATGTGATGAGCATCTGCAGGGCGTAAATTAAATAATTTCTCCAGTGCGGTATATAGGCCCCCTCCCGATATGGAGTATATACTGTGAAAATCCTCCATTGGATCCTTTTCACAATGTCCATGTTCATATGTTTAATTATTATATTTTTGCAGGTTATGGCCTCTTATTATAAGGGTAAAGGGTACCCCCTTTCAAAGCCTCCTTTGGGACATCCACATGGAGGTATTCTCGAGTTTCCAAGTCGATTTCTAGCTAGTGATTGAACTTTTTGATTAATCCTGCTTGGGGTATTGCACAGGTCAGAACAACGATGCGTGGGAAGTAGGCTGGGATCCCATAACCCAAAAAGAGTATCATTATAATACCTTCACAGGAGAAAGTCAATGGGAAAAGCCTGCAGGTTCTTATGGGTAGTTACGGTAAGGGTTCATTTGTGTTAATTGCACAATAAATACTTAAATTTTGGGTATGGTATTATACAAAGAGTTACTTTGATAATTCAAAATTTTACCCTGTTCATTTTCGAAATCCAGAACATTTGTCCATTGGCTAGTTTTTACTCCTTTTGGGTCCAATTTTGCAACATCTTATGTATACCCATCTTATGTATTGCTGAATGGAAGTAAACAGTCTTTTGTATTAGTCTTTGAAATAACTTTATGAATAAATAGAAATTTCTGCCTTTTTCATTGGTCTTGATCTACATTTTTGCCCGATTTTTTAATTCTGGTAGGATTTCTATTTTCATTTCTGATATTGATGATATGCCATGTCTTCTCCATGAAATTTGTTTTTGCGCTCACATGTTATGAGATATCATGTGTTTTCTTGTAACATTTTCATGTTTCCATGCACTCGGATTGATGGTACCCGGTCCTGACCTCTTTGTCAGTAACTGCAACTGATGGAAAAGAGTATTACCACAATAGTATAACCAACTGTGAATTATGCACGTATTAAAGTTTATACTTAGGTTTAGTCTTTTGGTAAGGATCAACAATTAGAGTATTTATTAGAAACATGTGAAACTGGAATGGGTCAACCAAAGTTATTTGTAAATTTCCCAAAGTGGTGGAAAACGGTCGATGTTATTTTCTTTTATTGAAACCCAGTATATATGCATCGCTACACTTATTTAGTTCATTAAAGAAAGAGACATCTTATTTCTTGTCCATGTTCATAATTTTGAAGCATGATAGGTTTCCTCAGAGAGGAAAAAGAAGAATTCAAGGAGACAGACACGTGTGGAAGAATGAAAATTTAGCAAAAAAAAATATAAAAATTCTATCTGGTACCGGTACAGGTAAAAATTCTAAAGGGTTTGGAGTTTGGACAGCTAAGATGTGAAAACAAAACATGCCTGGCAAACCATCCGTTCTCCTTTTTCCAGTGATATTTATAGCTGCTTCTGACTTAGGTACAACTCTCTCTCTCTTTCTTTCTCTCTGTACTCATCCAAATTATTTGAGCCAAGGCATCATACCTAAAACACTTATATACCACGAATTTTTTGGGGGCCCTTGAAAATAATTAGGGGCCTCAGCTATTTTACTCCCACCCCAAAAAATCCATTTCCACCCCAAAATATACTGTTTTACCTTTCTCACTAAATTTGATTTTAACTTTTTTTTTCTGAGATTTGCATGAAAAGTCGTTAGATAGTGTAATTTTTCAATGACGACTCTAAACTGTCGTTAAAGTATCAAAAGCGACCCCAAGAATCGGTAGTGTTTAGAAGTAGTTTCTTGACGACTCTAAACTGTCGTTAATGTTTATAAAAGAGTCGTTATCTTCTTCTAAGAGTCATTAATGGCGGAAATACATTAAAGAAGTTAACAACTCTTTTATAAGCATTAACGACAATTTAGAGTCGTCAAGAAACAACTTCTAAACACTACCGATTCTTGGGGTCGTTTTTGATACTTTAACGACAATTTAGAATCGTCATTGGAAAACTGCACTACCTAACGTCTTTTCATGCAAGTCTCAAAAAAAATTGCAAACAAGAAATTTGAAAAAAAAGAAGAAGTTAGAATCAAATTAAGTGAGATTGTAGTTGCAGGATTTCCCACACTACACCCTTGTTAAGATCTTGCTATAATCAACTCACAATCGAAGATTATAAACGACACTTTATTATTTGGTTCTCAGAAATGTTTACAGAAATGGAAGAATTCAAGATTACAACTATTCTCATGAAGTTTCTCTCTCATCAAGACTTTCTAAACTCTCAAAAATACATCATCATCTTCTGGACACATTGGGTCTATATTTATAGGGTAGTTACATAGTGGATGACAGCTAAGTTTTCCTCTTATTTCGGGTCGATTCTGTGATTGTACCACGATTAGTTACAATGTTCATTCTCGCAAGTTTTGTAACCATCGCAGGACAAACATGTTTTTCTCAAGTTTTCTTCACCTCGTCATTTATTACGTCGTTCTTTTGACTGCTTTTGTGACACTCACAAAGTGTAGTTGAAGGTCTTGCGGTGATGCTTGCTGGGAAGTGTTGTTAATCTCGCAGAGAATTATTGTAGCGATATTCTGGTCCTACATCTTGCCTCTTCTCATGTCTTCAATTCTTCAAAGTGCTCGCAGCCTCTCTTCTTTCCATATTTTCTTCTCGACATTGCTCCGTTAATTTAGCTTTAATCGCTTACACGTGTTGTAAATTCATCTTTTTACTGACACGTCTTTACTCAACAGGTTATTCCCTTTTGCCTATAAAAGGTAGAGTTAAGCTTCAAAACTAATTTTCTTCTTCTACTTCTCTATATTCTTCATCTGTTTATTTCATCTTCCGTCTGCAACTTTTCTTCCTCTTCGTATTCTCCTGCTACTGTTTTAATGGAATCATCAAGGTATGTTTTTTTTATTACAATCTTTATTTGATTCAATTTTTACTCATATTCTTCGATCCTCTCTATTTGATCCTTCATAACTCCCGTATTATGTCTTCTCTTCAGTGGAACTACCCCTAACACCCAATCCTCAGGTCAAAACCCTAATGCTCGCAAAAGACCGACTGAGAAGAAGAAGAAGAGAAGTTCTGCGAATGATAAGGTGGTAAGAAACACATCCTATTTCTTAATAACAATATTGTTGCTTCTGTTTCTTATCTAAGTTATTATTCGCAGAATGTCATGAACATCGCTAATCCTCCCAAAAGATCTCGTCAGTTTAAAGCTCTTGAGGCTGATTTCAACCTTCCCACATTAACATCTGCAAGGGTTACTCCCAAATCTTCGCAACTGAATCCTCTTTCTTTTACTTGCGAGAATATCGCTGCCAACACCTCCACTTCTTTTGATTCATTGATAAATCAAACTCCTGAAATTGCTGTGACTGAAATTCCTTCTAGCCCTTTGTTGCCTTTAACTGTTGTTTTTCCCAACACTCCTCCTTCTGATAATACAACCACCGCAAATGACTCAAATCGTCAACTTGTCCTTGTTACCACTTCACCCTATGCATCTCTTCCTCCATCGAATGGAATCTTAGCTGGAGTTGATATAGCTTTTAAAATTTTATCTAATATTTTAGACGATGCTAGAAAATCTTCTACTGACTCTCTTCAATATAAAGCTTGCGAGACCTTACTTAAATATTTTGGCTCTGATAATACTGCTTCACAAACATCTTTAGAGAAGGAAGTTGAAACTCTGAGAAAAAGCCTCCAAGTCAAAATTTCTGAATGTGATACTCTGAACCATATGCTTCGCAACTCTTCTCTTAACTGCGAGAACCTTCGCAGAAAAAATGACGAGCTGAAAGGTACAATTTTCTTGCCTCTACCCTTTTGTTTTTATGTTTTTCTTTTATATCTTTTGTACTCAA
This sequence comes from Papaver bracteatum, assembly GCA_023529315.1. Lineage (NCBI taxonomy): Eukaryota > Viridiplantae > Streptophyta > Magnoliopsida > Ranunculales > Papaveraceae > Papaver > Papaver bracteatum. Next base: position 552,769 of record JAJJWX010003305.1, on the reverse strand, counting down.
ATCTCCTTCTTAAATTCTTGATTCATATATTAGTTTCAAATCGGACTCGTTTCATGGAGAGACTTAAATTTGAATCTATTGCTGACGAAGCTCGTGTTGAAAGAGATTCTTGGATGGACCAGTATAATAGAATAGATAATCTCTACACATATTCAATCGATCAAATAGATAATCTTACTAATGAGAATAACCAACTATCGCAAAGTCAAAATTTATTAAGTAACGAGATTACTCGTCTCTCATATTTGTTAACCAAGTCTAACTTGGCGGTAGAATCCTTATCAGATGAAAATAAAACTTTATCCCAAGAGAAACATAGATTTTCAAGTTTGATGGCGATTTCTTCGCAGCGATTGAGTAATCTTCAAAGAATATGTGATAATCAAGAGCAATGTCTTCGTTCTCTTAAAGATGAACTCAAGGAAGTAACTGAATCATCTGCTGCTGAAAAAGATAAACTTATTAAGGGTAGATTAACTCTTAGCTTAAAGGCCAGCAAGCTTCAAGATCAATATTCCCAATTAAAGAAATCTCATTCTCTTTTAGCAAAGGAAAACTCGTATCTACATTCCAAAGAAGAAAATATGAAATCTCATCTGAAGGGTATGGTTGGCGATAAATTTGATGACGCTATGAATCAATGGGAGAACTGCTTCTTTTCTTTAATCCAAAACTTATCCTCTCAAAAAGAAGGTAGTCAATTGACTGCCTCATTTGTTGAACTTTCTGTCAAATTTTACATTATGTTTCTTGCGATATCTTTGTCTGAATAATATTTAATTATTTTTGCTGCTCGCAAAATCTGAAAGAAATCTTCATTCTACCATCACTGATCTTACTGATAAATTGGATAAAATTCGCAAAGAAAACAAGACTATTACTTCCAATTATATTGATGCTCGCGACAAAGCAGAAAGAAGACTTGATTATCTCGAGTACTTCAAAAATATAGAGATTAGGAATCGTGACAGAGGTTTCCTTCGTAAAGTTCACCTCAGTGCTGAAGTTCTCGTGAACGACATTCTGCTCTCCCATTCTCTCCCTCCTGTATCTGTTCCTCCTTTAAAAGTTGATGATGATGAAATTCCTCTTCCCATGGATAAGGATTTAGAATTCACTAATGATGAAGAAGATACCACTCAAGAAGATGATGAAGAAGAAAGAAGTCCTCCTAAAGAAGTAACTACAAGTGGTGAGAAGAATACTGATGAAGCTGACAACTCTGGCAAGAATTATAAATCTGGCGAGCCTATCGCTGAAGCTTGAGTTTTTCTTTTCTTTTCCTTCTTCTTTCTTGCGAATGATGTAACTTTTTGCAATTTTTAGAGTTCAACTTTTATTTTTTGTTATTTTGAATATTCTCAAGGAAGATAATGAGATTTTACTTATCCACTCCCCTTCTTGCCTTTTATTATCTTCCTTGAAATGGTGAATTATTTCCTATATCTTCTTTTTGCGAGCTGTTTGGCTCTACTTTTTGCGATAGTAGGAATATATCTGCGATGTAATGAACACTGTGGCGATACTCTGAGAAATTCTGAAGGAACCTGCCAAATCTTCCCTGCATTCTTAAATAGAATAGTTAATGTTTAAGATTATTCTGCTGGTCTTATTTTGCCTTCCTAGTTAAAGATCTTATTTTGCCAAAAAAATTCTGTCTGCGACAAAATCGCAGGATTTCTTAAAATTTTCATGTAAAGACCCTTTGATCTTGTTTTATCCATATTTTTTCAACATCTCTGCGATAATATGATAAGTTTAAACTCTCTTGCGAGAGTTATCCCTTATGACATTGTCGTCTTGCGATGAAATCACAGGACGTCTTTACACTTTCATGTAAAAACCCATTGATCTCATCTTAACATTTTCTCTTTAGGCTTGTTGCCTCTGTATAATTTTCGTCATGCGAAAATATGGCATGCCTAAATGTTCTTGCGATCATAAAGCTCCATGACATTGCCATCTTAAGACACTTATCAGCTCCCTAATAGAGGGTGTCGCCATTATCTTCCCCCTGGTTGCCCCTTCAAGGAGGGCACATCGGCCATACAAGACTAGCTCCTCCCATCCAGATTTACTAACAACCAGTTATTTTCGCAGCCTCTTGTCCTTTATGCCTATATGGCTTATAGTTACAAGACTGCACCCTAAGTGGGGTTTTCTTTGGGCTAAGTGCATCATAGCCAAGACTTACCAAGGATGGCCAGGGTAGGTTCGTCCGTCCCGGGCACCCTTGGCTCAACCGTGTACCTCGGCGCCTTAGTCATACTCTGCACTTCTTAGAAGTGATCCTCAGTCGTCCAACCAGGGTATAACCTTATAAAGATGGAAATCCAAGGTCTCTCTCCCGGATAGGTTTTCTTTAACCCCAACATCTGTATGACTCAGGTTCCAGCAGCGGTATAACCTTATCCCCAAGTCATGTAAAGACATGCCCCCTCATATGACGCACTATTAGGTCTTACATTTGCCTCTTGCGAGACTGAACTCGCGAACTAAGGTGTATGCTATAAAGGTTTGTCCCATTCTTTTAATCTCTGCGAAATTTTATTCGCCATTCTTGCGATTATTATCGCAGCTTTTGTAACAGAAAAAGAAGAATTTTTTATCTATTAAATCATACATCATACCAATACCTCTTATCTTCGCAGAAGTTGTCATTGATAATACCTTTTCAGAAATAGTTTATTCCATGGTCTATCAAGTCTTTGACCAACATCTCTTCCTTCGGGATCCATTAATTTGTACGCCCCATTCCCAACTATCTCTTTGATAATGTACGGTCCATCCCATTTTCTCGCTAGTTTTCCACCACTTTCTTGCTGATAACTTGGTGTTTCTCGCAGCACTAAATCTCCTGGTTGAAACTTACGCTTTTTAACATGTTTGTTATACTCGCGAGCTAACCTTCGCTGATAATTTTCCATATGTTGTAAAGTCTTTTCTCTTTTTTCTTCCAATTCATCCAATTTGTTTAGAATCATACCAGCACTTAGGTTTCTTTCCCGTGCCTCTATTTTTATTGTAGGAATAACAACTTCTGTTGGTAACATAGCTTCAACCCCATATGTCAAACAAAAAGGTGACATTCCAGTAGCTTCTCGTCTAGTTGTATTGTAAGCCCATATGGCATTATGCACTTGCTCGCACCATGCTCTGTGGTATCCTTCTAGCTTTTTTTAAATATGTCTGCGATTGTCTTATTAGTTGCCTCAGCTTGACCATTTTCTTGTGGGTATAAAGGAGTATATTTTCCACATTTTATCTTAAATGCATTGAGTAGCAATTCTATATTCTGCCCTTCAAATTTCTTTCCATTATCAGACACCAACTGTGCTGGAATACCGAATCTGCAGATTATATTCTCAAATATGAAGGTAAAAATATCTTTATCGCGAATATGTTGTACTGCCTTTACTTCTCCCTACTTTGTGAAATAATCTGTTGCCACAATTAAATATCTTCGTTGTCCAGAACCAGGCACAAATGGTCCCACAATATCTAGCCCCCATTTCCCAAAAGGCCACACACTTGTTGAAGATGATAATGGTGCTCCTAGTGCATGTATCCTCTTTCCAAATCGCTGGAAATCTTCACAACGTCTTGAGAGTTGTTTTGCATCTTCATGCATATATGTCCAGTAATAGCCTTGCATTTTTGTTCTATATGCCAAAGATCTTCCTCCACTGTGATTACTAGCATCACTACTATGCAACATTTGTAACACCTTTTGTCCTTCTTCTCTCGTCAAGCATCTTAGCGATGGTCCACTAAAAGATCTATGATATAATACTCCATCTCTTAACTCATAATTTGTTGCCCTACTTTTTAATTTATGTGCCTCTAATCGATTTCGTGGGATTTATCCTCTCGCCAAGTAAGCATGAAGATCTACTCGCCAATCTATAATATTATTGTTGTGCTCTTCTTCGCCAGCTTCTATCATCATCACATCTGTCTCTTCTTCTTCCTTATTTATTGATGGTAATAAAGTGTTTGAATCTTTATGCATCTCGCAACTGGATTTATCATCATACTAGATATAAAAGCAAAAGCATCTGCGAGCCTGTTATCCTTCCTTGATATGTGTCTCCATTTTATTTTTGGAATTCTCTCAGACAATTCTTCAACAAGCCTTTTGTACTTCTTCAAAGATGGTTCATTTGTTGTATACTCTCCTTTTATCTGGCGAATAACCAATTGTGAATCGCTGGTGATCCTAGCATTTTTCAATTTCATTTCTATCGCAAATTTTAATGCGTGGATCACAACTTCATATTCTGTCTCATTATTAGTGGATGCAAATTCCAATCTAAATGAAAGAGCTGTTTTTTCTCCTTCTGGTGAAATAAAAACAATTCCAATCCCATTTCCTTCTCCATTTGATGATCCATTCACTAATATCTCCCATCTATCAGGTTCTGTTAATAGTTCTTTTGGATTCCCATATTCCTCTTCTATATCCATCATCTCTTCTACAGCTTCTTCATCTTCTAAGGGAAATTCAGCTAAGAAATCTGCAATGACTTGTGACTTTGGCGAGGATAGAATTTTATATTGGATATCAAAGTGTCCTACTTGTGTATTCCATCTCTCAACTCTGCTTGATCTTTTTGAATTTTTCATTACTGACTCAATTGGCACTTTTGTTAATACTTTGACTTTATGTGCTTGAAAGTATATACGAAGCTTAAAAGTTGCATGTACCAACGCTAGAATTAATTTCTCAATCTTTGAGTAATTTCTCTCTGCATAATTGAATGTTTTGCTGATGTAATAAATTGGTTTTTCTACTCCTGCATCTACTCGCAGCAACACAACACTTAGCGCATATGTGGTTGTTGCGAGATATATCAATAGTTCTTCTCCCGGTTCAGCTTTCTGTAAGATAGTTATGTTCATTAAATGTTCTTTTATTCCTTGAAAAGCCTTTTCACATTCATCTGTCCACTTGAATTTTGTTCCCTTTTTGAGTATATCGAAAAAATGTTTGCACTTGTCTGAAGATCGCGAGATGAATCTTCCTAGTGAGGCTAAGAGTCCATTCAATTTTTGCACATCCTTTACAGTCGCAGGCGCTGGAATATCACGAATTGCTTGCCCTTTTGTTGGATCAACTTGTATTCCTTCTTTTAAAACAATATACCCCAAGAATTTTCCTGAAGTTACTCCAAAAGTACACTTGTCGGGATTTACTTTGATATTAAATTGTCGCATTTGATCAAAGATCTCTTTCAAATCTTGCACATGATTCTCAGCTTCTTTACTTTTAATCAGCATATCATCTACATATACTTCCAATGTTTTGTGGATCCACTTTGCGAACACCTTCTTCACCATTCTCGGATATGTTGCACCAGCATTTCGTAAGCCAAAGGGCATCTTTGTATAACAATATAATCCTCTTGGATCAAAAAATGCGGTATGCTCTTGATCTTCTTCAGCGAGAGGGATTTGATTATATCCTTTATATCCATCTAATGAAGATATTCTAGCATTTCCCGCTGCTGATTCAACCATTTGTGGGATATCTGGTAATGGAAAACTATCTTTAGGACAAGCTTTGTTTAAATCAGTAAAGTCTATGCAAATTCTTATTCCCTTGTTCTTCTTTGGGACCACCACCATATTTGCAATCTACTCTTGATATTTTGCTTGCCTTATAATTCCTGCATCAAGCATTTTCTGTACCTCTTCTTCTATTTGGGAATGATATGTTGTTGCGATTTTCCTTATTCTTTGTTTGAATGGTCTTACATCTTTGTTGATTTCCAATTTGTGACATGCTACTGAGGGATCTATCCCTGGCATTTCATCCATGTTCCACGCGAAGATGTCTTTATATTCTCGCAAAAGATTTATAGTTCTTTCTTCCTCCTCTGCCTCCATTTTAGTCCCAATTTTAAATATTTTAGGCTCTTCTTCACTCCTAATATTTACTTCCTTTGTTGGTCTGCTGAAGTGTAACTGGCTTCAGGTTCTCCTATTGGTGTTGGTTCTTTCATGACTCTCGCGAGTTCATCTCCTTCTCGCGAACTTTTGCTGGGTATTCCTTTTCCTTCTTTTGCTCTTATAATGTAAATTTTAAACTCTTCTTCCTTCTTTGCTTCTCTCGCTAGTTTTCTGCGAGCTTTTCGCAGCTTTGGGTGCTCTTCACATTTTCTCACTTCAATCTGGTAGCACAACTTTGCAAAATCTGTATCTCCTCTAATTTTCCCAATTCCACTGGGCATAGGGAATTTGATGCATTGATGCAATGTTGATGCTACAGCCTTGATCGGGTGTATCCATGGTCTTCCTAATATCATGTTATACGGTGATTCCACGTCTACCACACATAATGTTACTTGTGTTTCAATCTCCCCTAGTGGAATTCGTACCATTATCTCGCCTTTAGGTTTTGTTAAAGATTTTCCAAAGCCATGAACATGATATGTTGAATAAGACATTTCTTCATCCTTATATCCCATTTTCTTGAAAGTATGATAAAATATTATATCTACAGAACTTCCTGTATCCACCAAAGTTCTATTCATAGCCCATTATTTTATAGATTTTATTGATTCCTCCTTTCTCATTGGTATGGTGGATATTGTGATTACCAACGGAGGTGTATGACTTAGATTTTCTTCTGGTATTTCTGCTGCTGTAAATGTGATCTCCTGCTTTTCCCAATCTTTCAATGGTGATATTTTTTCCACCGACATAATTTTCCTTCCTTCAAAATCTCGTTTGTGTATCTTCCCCTTAATATTTTCATGAAATCTGTCAATCATTGTTCTTGTTACCATACCACACTCTAATTTCCTACAATCCTCTTTGATTCTAATCATTCTCCCTTCAAATATCTCATTGATTTGTTTATTGATTTTCTTAATCTTGAACAATTCTTATCTTCTTCTTCACATTTTTCTATGATTTTGCTAATTCAATCCCTGTTTCGGGCGCCAAAATGTAGTTGCAGGATTTCCCACGCTACACCCTTGTTAAGATCTTGTTATAATCAACTCACAATCGAAGATTAAAAACGACACTTTATTATTTGGTTCTCAGAAATGTTTACAGAAATGGAAGAATTCAAGATTACAACTATTCTCTTGAAGTTTCTCTCTCCTCAAGACTTTCTAAACTCTCAAAAATACATCATCATCTTCTGGACACATTGGGTCTATATTTATAGGGTAGTTACATAGTGGATGACAGCTAAGTTTTCCTCTTATTTCGGGTTGATTCTGCGATTGTACCACGATTAGTTACAATGTTCATTCTCGCAAGTTTTGTAACCATCGCAGGACAACCATGCTTTTCTCAAGTTTTCTTCACCTCGTCATTTATTACGTCGTTCTTTTTGACTGCTTTTGTGACACTCGCAAAGTGTAGTTGAAGGTCTTGCGGTGATGCTCGCTGGGAAGTGTTGTTAATCTCGCAGAGAATTATTGTAGCGATATTTTGGTCCTACAGAGATTAACACTAATTAAGTAAAATTATCACTAATTAAATAAGGGTAGATTAGCCATTTTTAAAAAAATTGGATAAGGGGTAACCCAAATTAGGTTTGGGAGACCTAATTTGTCCTCTAGTGTGAGGACCCTAATTATTTTCTAAGGCCCCGAAAAATTCGTGTTATATACCTAAGCCTTAGTATTGTGTTGGCTAAGAAGAATGTTGGGTTCACTGAATCATGAACAAGTAAATCCAACTAGTATCGTATGTGATAACAGGCAAGCTATTGCACTTACAAGGAATCTAGTTTCCATGGAAGAAGCAAGCATACTACATTTGTGAGCTAGTAAATAATGGGGAAGTAGTTGTGAATTTATGTCTTAGTTCTGAGCAAGTAGCAGACAGTCCCTGAAGGCAGACATGTTCACCAATTTACGTGAATGACTTGGAATGATTACCAGCCCAATCATTATCAGTCTAGCCTACCAATTCTGCTGTTTTTGAAGTACCATAGGATATTCCTAAATCAATTGTACCTTTAACACACCGTAAGATACACTTTGTTGCTTGCAAATGAGATTGATATGGAGATTCCATAAATCGACTAATAAGTCCAACTCCATATATAATATCACATCTTGTTGAAGTTAGATACCTAAGACTTCCTACAAGTTGTTTGAAATATGTAGGATTTACAAGCTCTTATTTCCTTGTTTTTCTAACTTCAGTCTTCCTTCCATTGGAGTTTTAATCACTTTACAATTACTCATCTTGTCATAATAGTTTGTGCATATCTTTGTTGTGATACAAAGATTCTATCATCAGACTGTAAAACTTCAAGCCCAAGAAAATAAGACATTAATCCAAGATCTATCATCTCAAATTTTGTAATCACGACGTCCCTGAATTCATTGATCATCTCAGTATCGTTTCCTATGAATATAAGATCATCCACATATGGACAAATTATGATGTGATTTCTAAGAGCATCTGCCTTCATATATAAAGTATGCTCATATGGACACTTATTCAAACCATTCTCAGTAAAGTAGGTATCAATTCGTGTATGCCAAGTACGCGGTGCTTGTTTCAACCCATACAAAACTTTGTTTAGCTTGTATACTTGATTCTCTTTCCCTTCTCTAATATGTCCCGTTGGTTGCTCAACATAGGCCTCCTCTTCCAATACCCCATTCAAGAATGCTTACTTTATATCTATTTGAAAAATCTTCTAGTGATGTTGTGCAACTAAAGTTATGATCATTCTAACTTATGAGTGCCAAATATTGCATATTTCTACATCTTATTATTGGCATTTATCTCATCATTTGTACTTCAACTCTCTATTTTATCCCAAATTCTGTATTTTCATTGTTTTCAAGAATAAATAAGTTTTCTAATTTATTTTGTGTTTTAAGGTACTAAATAAAGCTTAGAAGAATTAAGAAGATAAAAGAGCATAGAAATGGTGTCCAGTGACAATGGAAAAGAGAGACAAATCTCCCGCTAGAAGGCAGTGAATAACGTAAAGGAAGTATCATGCAAAGGGAAGCCGCAATCTGCTTGCGCACCATTGGCAATCTGCTTGCATGTCAATTGCAATCTTTTTGCGACGACGTGGGCTTGGTAGAGAACCCAAGACCCAAACCCATATCCATACCCTAATTATCATATTTGATACCGCTGCTTGACATCCAACAACACCTCCACTCTAAACATCAAATCATGATACATCCTCCTAACACCCTTGATAGGTATTATAAACACCTTGATATTTATCTATTGATTATGCGTTCTTTGCTACTTTTCTTGTAAATTATGTATCTTATGTTTGCTTTTGAGTTTATTAGGTGCAATCGAGTCATTTGGAGCAAGAGGAGGAGAAATCACTCATTTAAAGCGAAAAGTGCAAAAAGGTCAATTCACATGCGAGTTACATTTGGATCCGGCTAAGGTTGTACAAGAAGGAGAAAAGAATGAACTATCAGTTATGTAAAACCGACATGCCAAATAAAATATGGGCCGCCCTTATCCTATGAATGGGTGTCTGGAGTAATTTCATTTCCTACACAAAACCTAGAATTCATAGAAGATATTAATTTCATCATTAACCGTTATCTCTCCTTCTCCGCCTGAAACTGTGATGGTGACACCAAGACTAATCAGAGACATGCAGAGAGGAAATCAATGAGTTCAGGATCAATGGAATATCGAGAAGAAGCTAGGGTTCACTGTTTTAAGGTTCAAATCGAGAGAATAAATGAGAATTTGCTGATGAATTGAGAAGATGAATCTTGATTGTAAGTTAAAACCCTAATTTACAAGTTTGTTTTGATATTACTTTTAACTAGTAATTGTTTTTATCAAAATAAACACAAGATTTCCAAAACCTTGATTTACATCTAAAGGGAAATCAAATCGGTGTTTTATGCAAACAAAAGATTGAACCATATCAATCGTGTTGTTGTATCTTCTAAAGAGAGCCTTGGGTTCTGCTAGAAGATTTACGAGAAGAATTCCTAAAGACAATCGGTGTTGTATTAGGAGTTCTATAAGTGTTGAAGCAGGTATTACATCTAATATGAATAGGTAGTAGGAAATTGGTGTAACAACTTATAATCAATGTGTGTTTATTCTAGACTAGGTCCCGGGCTTTTTTTGCATTTGCGGTTTCCTCGTTAACAAAATTTATGGTGTATGTGTTATTTCTTTTTCGCATTATATTGTTTATCTTTATAATTGAAATATCACAGGTTATGTGTAAGTTCAATCAATTTGGAATCCAACCTTTGATTGTTGATTAAATTGATTGACACTTGGATATTGGTTTTTCGATACCGTCCAAGTTATTTCTTATATTCAATCGGGCTCGCAAATTCCTATTTGATAGATTGTGGATTGAATTGAGAAATAGAGATATAACTCCTTGATATACTTTTCTTAAGATTGAGTCTGACTGTCTAGTTGATTCTCTAGAAAGTATATTCGAGTAAGTCCTCTCAGATTGCCAAAATAATTTTTGGGTGTGGTTGTTGTACCCCCGCATTTTCACGATGTCAACTGATTGAACTGCGCATAATACGTGATATTTTAATTATATAAACAAATATAATGCGGAAAAGAAATAACACATGTACCAGAAATTTTGTTAACGAGGAAACCGCAAATGCGTAAAAACCCTAGGACCTAGTCCAGATTTGAACACAACACTGTATTAAGCTGCTACAGACACTAGCATACTACAAGTTAACTTCATACCAGAGTTGAGCCCTAACCAAGTCTCACACCGATTAAGGTACAGTCGCATTACTTACGCCTCTAGAACCACACCAGATTCTTCGCACTTGATTCCCTTAGATGATCTCACCCACAACTAAGAGTTGGTACGACCCAAATTCGAAGACTTATAAACAAATTTGTCTCCCACATATATATTTATTCTTTATTCAGTTTTTGTTTCGTCTTTTGATATAAATCAAGGTGAACAGGAACCAAATGATAATATGGTCTTATACTCCTGAATAGCAGCCTAGAAATATCAATCACCTCACAATAACCCAAGTGATTAATAGAAAAAGTTATTGCTGAATCACAAGAATCTGGGATGAAGAACTGTTGTGATTAATTTTTATATCTTACCTATCAGAGATAAATCTTAAGTAAATCTTAGAAACTATAAAACTCAATACGATAGAACAAGTAAGATCAGAATACACAGCTATAGTGAAAATAGTACGATCTGGCCTCACGAATCCCAAATGAAGTCTTCAAGTCGTTAACCTATAATGGTTTTAGAAAACCTAAGTTAAAGGAGAATAGACTCTAGTTTGCAACTAAAACACATGAAATTATCGGTATTAGGTTTTCAAGTTGCTAGAGTTCTCCCTAATATAGTCTTTCAAACCAGGGTTTCTTACAATCAAAGCTAAGATAGCTCAGTAACAAAGCAATCAACATTCACCGTTAGATGAAATCCTGATTTTAAGATTCAAGCTAAGTCTGTTTAAAAAATAAAGCATTCAATATCCACCGTTAGATGGTCTTATCTTATTATACACAAGTGAAATATACCTTTATTTAGATATGAGTAACCGTACCTAAACGTGTATATTGAGTTGGCTCAATAACAGTTAACCGAAGTTAACCATATGAACACTTTTGTTTTAACCATATTCATCTAACACATGTATACCCAATATGATGGTCAATCAATCATGAAAGATAATCAAATGAATCTTGCAATTGTTCACTATCTCATAGAAATATATATGAAAAAATTGAAACAAAATTGGATTAGTTCGTAATCATACAAAGTACTAATACAAAAAATTATTCATGAACATTAAGCCATGGTTTGCAAAGATTGCATTCCTTAATTCATAATTGTTCTTGTTCATGAGTATGAGAATCATACATGAATGATTTTAGAAATTAACCACAGTTTTCGCAAACATCAGCTCCGAACCTTGGCCTATCAAACCGTTCGCAAACCCAGTTAGCAAACAGCCATCCCGGACCTAACTCAGGTAGAACCATTCGCATACTAGGTATGCAAACAAGGTTCCCGGACCTTCACAAGTATAACTATTCATATACTAGGTATGCAAACAAGGTTCCCGGACCTGAATTATACCAATACAATTCACATACTAGGTATGCATACTTTGTTTTTTCCAGACATATGTAATTTTTCTAAACTCTCATTTTACACATTGAAACATCCTTAGAAGACAACAATGGTAATCTCATACATACCATTAGCTTCAAGTGATCGAATGATCAATACAAAACTTCCCAAGTTAACATCAAATGACTGTCTCACACAAATCATATATGATTTTCAAGGTAATTTTCACATGATCATATTTTAATGTTTTGTTTCCAAAAAATAACTTATTTCCAACTAAACTCGTCAAGAATATGATGAACATAGTTAAAGCAAAAAACTTCCAACATATATTTCGAGAAATATAAAAGTCTACCTAGTTATACAACTTAGTCTTGTTAGAAGATAGAATATAATAGACTTCTAGTGATAGGTAAGTTTTAGTCTCCGTATTCTTGTTTTTGATGAAGTTCCTCCAAGCTCCTTAGTAGATCTTCGTCTCCAATTGGTGAATACCATGAAGTCTAAAGCTCAACTACACATTTTAGCATAATCCGAGACATAGCTATAAGTAGACTAGAAATCAAGTATATAGTTTTAATCAACTAAACTTGACAAACAAGCTTGAGATAGCAATGTTTGCGAGTTCGACCGAGCAATGATCTAACAAGTGATCACTAGCCAAAGGCATAAAATGATATGTTATAGAACCAGGAAAAATTATTAATCCATCTTATATCAGCTACAGCTCTATCTAGTCTCTCAAGGATTAATTCTTGACCTTGTCTCTTATTATACCACAAGTAAAGGGGTTGCTTACACGAGAAATACTATGCAAATCATTACAATCTATCTAACAGATCATTTGATGTATCATGATGCGTCTCTTAGTTACCCAAATTTCATTTTTCTCGAGCTTATTGGCCAGTCTGGAGGCCTCTGCTTTATGTGGAAAGATGGTATCGATTTGAAAATTGTTGAAATTTAATTCCTTACATTATGTTATTAAATTAAATTGGATTCGAGAACTGAATACTCCTTCGTGAGTTTTTAGTATGGTGTTATTGCTGATAATCGAAGGAAAATACAATGTAACTTAATGCAAAATATGGTTATCCAATTGGATATTCCTTGGATGGTAATTGGTGATTTAAACTTCATTCTTAAACAAATGGAAAAAGAAGGTAGTAATCCGTGCCAATGGTTGTTGATGAAGAACACCATATACATTCGGCATAATAATCGGAAAAATAATTAATGTCAAATTTATATCGTCGACATGATATTCATCGGCATAATTATCCATGCCAAATTTTATTTATAGTGGTTTCTGGATTTTTTTTTTTCTTTTCTTTTAAAAAAAAAATACAAGGTGGATAAGGGGATGCTTCATACCTGGCCAAGCAATTAAAATTAATAATGTTATTACTCGAAAACTAACTAATTAAATGTCCTGAGACGTGCAAGGCTCAGGGTTTTGGCTTCGATGCTCTTACCTTTATTACCTTGGTAGTGATACCATTGACTTTCTCCAGCAGTAGCGAAACTACATTGTTAATCATGATGCGAAAATATTAGAATAAGGACTTTTTTTCCATAGGATAATGATTGTTATTCAAAAAGGAATTGGTGATCAGTTGTTAGCTAGGCTTCTAACCAATTTTTTTTTGTAATTCCTTTTTATCACATCTTTTTATCATTTAAAAAAAAACATAATAATAATAAGAAGAAGAAGAACGGGCCCTAGCTCAGCTGGTCATCCCCGTTCCCCAAAGTTTAATGTGCTCTAGTAGGTCCCAGGTTCGAGTCCCCAATGGCGTAATATTGCAGGAATTAATATGGAAGATAGTGTTAGTTTACCCCCTTGTGACACAATCTCAGCCCCCTCCCGCCGTTTCGGCTTTCTTGGCTAGATTACCCATGATGTTCAATTAATGTAGTAGTATGTCGTTAATTATGTAATAATATTCTCTTTATCATAAATAAATTATAATAATAATAATTCTCTATATAATAACAGAGTTTTTTCGAGCGATCTCATTCACCGAAGCTCCACGTTAATTCTAGCTCCTGGTTGATTCTCGCTTCTGGTTGATTTTGGCCCCACCATATTTAAATTTGGTAATACTACACCATAATATTAATTTTCAAATCATATAAAATTTAATGTGGTTGCCAAAAATATATTAGAAAATCTCTTTTGAGATATTTCATTATAATTAAATTCAGAAATAAAATCACATCATAATAAATTTCTGAGCATCATGATTTAATAAGAAAAATAAAATTGGTAAATAAAATTAAAAAAGAAGAAGCTAATGTCCGGTTACATTTATTATAACTAACCTAATCTACTAGTAATAAACTAACCCTATCAATTACAATTCAATTAGCATTAAGAAAATTTTTGATCAAATTTAGATCAGGAATTTAAACCAAAATACCTAAGAAATCCTGACATGGACAGACTATGAAAATTACATAATTGTGGATACTTACGTGTAAATTGGAGTGTGCTTCTTCATCCTCAAAAAAGAAATGATAGTTTATCCTGTCCAATAGTTGAAATACAAAATTGTCAATTATCATGATGAAAAATACATGAAATTAAACAAAATTTTGAGAACGGGGAATCAAAAAGCATTAGAAGAAAAATACAATAGTCAACAATGAATTAGTTTCGGTATTATTATTTTTCTTAATATTATTCATTCCATAAATAGAAAATAAAATAATTTCCCATATCTTTGAAAAAGATGTTCAATATTTATTTATTTTTGGAAAACGTGACTATCCAACAAAAAAAAACTACTCCAAAGAAAAAAATTTCACTTAATAATTATTTGCAAGTAATTTTGGGAAAAAGGTGACTATCCAAAAATACGATTTGCTATCCAAAGACAAAAATATCACTTAATAATTATTTGCAAGTAAATACAGTAAAATATTGTTTATTAAGAAATGTGGTGATTTTTTTTTTTAGGATAACTTTGTATCCAAAAAATATTGAATTGCACTAAAAATATACATTTAGGTAAATCAATTAGTAAAACATTAGTACAATTGGTAAATCCGACATTTGTATGCCTTGAGTTTGCCAAAAATAATATAGTAGATAAATATAACTAGCTTAGAAATGGAAATGGAAATTCTAGATATTTTAAGATATTGATTTATATTATATCCAATTATGGGTTTGGTGTATATGTATATAAAGCATTCGAGTAAAAGCGAAATTTACTTTTCATCGTCGGATCTCTCTATCTAATGGTGGAATCTAAATTTTTTTGTTTTGTTTTGATTTATTATTATTGTTTTGTTTTGTTTTGTTTTCTGATCCGCGTTTGTGTAGCATGGAAAAGGTCGGTAAAGTCTCTTTTATCTTATTTTGTTTTCAGATTTGTTTTAGATATTCTTTTATTTTTTAGATATTAGCTTTGCAGAATGTTTACGGGCTTGCCTATATAAAGCGCGAGCAATTTAAAATTTATCATTTCGACGCCGCTTCTTATTTTGATGTTGGCTGGAGTTGTTGTTTTTTGGGGTGGTTTATTTTGTTCAATTCAGTGGAAACTTACGGGATTTGTGATCCGCTTGTGTTTGTCGTTTTTGATGCAGGTATTGGAAAAATGTAATCGATCGATGATGTTCTCTTCTTCGAAAGCAACTCGGTATTTTTTTTTTTGAGATAAATTAGTTTTTGAGATTTATTAAATTGTTTATGCAATCAGTAATTCTTCTCTCTTTTGCAGTCTCATTGATGAATTACGAGTTAGAGTAGCCATTACTTAACGCAAGATATAACGAAAATAATGGTTTTTCGTTCTTTTTTTTTTGTGTGTTTAGCCTTTTGCATGTCTTTTTTTAATCTTTTTCTCCGTAAAGCCATGGTCTTTTTCTAATTTGTATTCCTTATTTTGCTCCAACTACATACGTATGGGATCTGTTTTTCGAAATAATATAATTTTATTTAGTTGTTTGTTCTTACAATTCAAAAGAGCGTCCATAAGCCTTGCCACAAGTACATACAGTATTATCAACAATGAAGTGCTTAATGGATATATTTCGTGTAACAACCTCTTCCAACATTTCACCAAAACCATCAGACGCAGCTCGATGGATATTTTCATGGAGTGCAGTGACATCCAAGCCGGGTAGATGGTTAGTAATTTATATGAATAATCTCTTATAGTTTATTGAAGACAATTCTTATAAACTACTGACTAACTGTCTCTTGCAGGGATCAAGGGAAGTTGATTTTGAGAGGATAATGAGAAGAATTTAAAACAACTGGAAAAAAAATTCAAAGTAAGATATGCTTTTCTTGCCAACTTCTGAGGCATCTGGACGTGTAGTGGGAACACCAGAACCGGATTTCCATGAGATGATAACATAATGTATTTCTTGCACTCACCTCTAAATCACGAGTTTTAGTGGTTGGCTACGCAAAAGATAAAATAGAATCTTTGGAAGGGAAGTTTAACTGTTTTTTCAATCAATGACATGGTTTCAAATTTCAAACATGTGAGCTATCGTATCCAAATTGTCCCTAATACTTCTATTGTTAAGACTCTAGCTACATCTTAAGATAGATTGTCTCAAATTTTGATATGTAGATCAAATTTGAGATGAATGTCATTGATTAGACAAACAATTAAAATTAAATCAATGATAAAATCTACATACCAAAATGGAATATGAAAGACATGAGACAACGATATTACGTGGTTCGGTCATCTCGACTTACGTCCACGGAGAAACCCATAAGTGTGAATGATATTGATCATCAGAACTTCTGAGATAGTTTTACATTTACATTACACTCTATTTATAGTGTTGATAAGATATAAAAGATATCATGTAATTTCATGAAAATAATTATCTATGAATGTAAAATATTACAAATTAATAATATAACATTTTTTAATTATTCTCTGATTTTATCTTCACTTCACATGCACTACACGGTCACTTTACTCATCTTTATGGTCATCTCGGCTCACTGTACGAGTATAGACGGACACAATATTCCAACACCCCCCTCAAGTTGGACACGGAGAATTTTGAAGTGTTTTACTTGACACTTTTTTTGTTGCTGTTGAAAATGGTGTTGTAACTCGAACTTTGATTAGCGATCATGATCACTTGATTTTCGGTTGCATCGGTACTTGAACATGGCGAAAGAAAAACAAAATGGTCTCCACTGCCACGTAATATATGTATAACCCTTTTTTTTTTTGAGTAAAATGGCTTCGGTAGCTAGGCATGGTTTCTTGATGATTAACCAAGATGAGATATGAGATAATGCTAACAATTTGTAGCAAATGATGGATATTTGAGATATCATTATTTTCGAAAATAGGAGATACTTTTGAAAATAAAGGACGAAATGAAAAATTATACTTTTAATGCGGATATAGAAAAAATGAAGATCTCATCAACAGTGACAAGCAAGGAAATCCACCAGTTTTAGTGTCCTTAAATATAAGGAGATATTGGATATCCTCTGATGTATATTTGAACGGAAATAAATTTCGTAAATAAAATCAATTTACATTTTCCAGTGAGATCTTTGATTTTGAAGACATTAATTTTCCGGGAACACATTGATTAGTTTTTTAAACTAATAAACTTAATTTGATGAATGAAAATACAGTAACGAATGCATAACACGAAAAACAACAAAAATAGTTTAATACAACCATTAATTGTTGAGAGAATCAAAGATATCTTTTGGTGATGATGAGATATGGAGATAATTTTTGGTACAAGAACTAATTTGTTTGAAACCAACAAACAAATAACCAAAGTAAAATTCATAGTACGCGAAACAAATATGGAATAAACCTTTTTGTTTCAGAGGAGAAAAAAAGAACATATAGTAGAGTAATACAAACTCTAATGATAAAAGATATATATTTGATTTGCCGCATTGAAAATGCGCAAGAACAACGCCATTAAATGACTATGTATAATATAAGAAGCGAAAGCAATTGATTGTTTGGAAATAATTCATTCAAATCAATAATAAGTGAGACAACCATGGAATACTTGGTCATGGTAAAATAGATTGCGGAAGCGAAGAGTGGATCTCACCGCTCTTATAACATCTCAAATTTTGATATGTAGATCAAATTTGAGATGAATATCATTGATTAGACAAACAATAAAAATTAAATCAATGATAAAATGAATAGTAAATAAGACAAATCTACATACCAAAATGGAATATGAAAGACATGAGACAACATTGTTACGTGGTTCGCTTATCTCGACTTACATCCACGGAGAAACCCACAAGGGTGAATGATATTGATCATCAGAAATTCCGAGATAGTTTTACATTTACATTACACTCTATTTATAGTGTTGATAAGATAGTAAAAGATATCCTGGAATTGAATGAAAATAATTATCTATGAATGTAAAATATTATAAATTAATAATATAACATTTTTTAATTATTCTCTGATTTTATTTTCACTTCACATGCACTACACGGTCACTTCTACTCATCTTCATGGTCATCTCGGCTCACTGAACGAGTATAGACGGACACAATATTCCAACACATTGAAACACTTCCATTCAAACCCGATATTTCAATAGACGAAAAACGAAAGGGGATCATTTTTTATTTATTTTTTAAGGCCTGACTTTTTCTAATGGTGGGAAGAATCAAGAATAGTTTTATTTTTTAAGGCCATTCAAAATCGTATTGATTGTTTTAGTAGTTTTAAAAAAAATTGAGCCTTTTTTATTTTTTATAGATTTAACTAATATGTATTTTTTTTAGTGAAACTATGGCTCTAAAAATTCACAAGCAAGAAACAGGCCCGTGCATGGCACGGGTGCAAAACTAGTAGTTAGAGAGAGACAGTCCGGCTTTCATGCGGTGGAATCCTGGAACTCGTTTTCCGACAATTCTAGTGGTTTTCAATCACTGCACTCCTGAATTATTTTTCTCTTGAACGCGTCTAGTTTCTTTTTTTCGTTTGATGCCGTTTGTGCACATTATCACTCCATCACAGTTGCGGTTATGGTGGTTACATACTTGCAGAAGCCATGGGTAGAACATGAGGATCTCAGGGTTTTTCTTCTCAGGATTCTCTGCATGCAACAGAGGATACAATTTTTTACTGTCCTTTTAGCACTTATGATGGATGCCGTAATGGTGTTGTGGGAGGTTTCGTACGAAGTTCTCTCTTTCGACACCTAAATGATCATTACTTTTTTTTTTCCCAGGTAATGTTAAATCTGCTTGCAGGGAACGGATCAGTACCAATATTGAGGTGTATTCTGCATGGGAAGAAGTATTGATGCATTTACACATGTGGTTATGTACCTTGTACATGTGTCTCCATTCATGGGAAAGACCTTGAAGGGGATATTACTGCAGGTCCCTACAATGGTAGAGACGTAGACTTTCTTATCCATGGGATAGACAAATCTTTAAGCATGTCAGGTACTGCTGAATCAATCATTGCAGACGACCAGAATGTTACTTCATGTCTCACTCTAGATCTTCTCAATCAAGTTTTACAGAGCCAAATCTGAACTATTGCTAACGTGCCCCCTTCATGCAGAATCAATTTCTCAAGAACTTTAAAAGCATCTTTTGACAAGGTGTTGTCCAGCCCATCTAATTTATCCTCTTGGATTTTGGTCCTTCTGCTACCAATTTGTACATTCAATCTGTACACACCCATATGCTCACTCGAGGAGAGGTCATGCATAAGAAAGCGATTCAAATTGCATCCATAAATGATGCATTAATGAAATGGAAAGAGCCTCCTGGGTGTCTCACTTTGGTACAAAGACTTCTAGAGACATGTAGAAGATTGAAGACAGCCGAACTTACTGAACAGACAAAAAACATAGATAGATCTTGGTAAATCAACAACCCAATCTCACGACCCGAACTGACTGAACAGACAGACAAATCGTGCATGTTGAAGTCATACTAGCCATTCCAACGTCATCTCCCTCACACATTAGTGTGTTGACCCCAGGGTCATACTATGGATTGCAAAAGTCATATAGTATAAAGAGCCTTCATCTTTAGTTCCTCTCAAGTGAGACTAAAGGTTCCTTTCACCCAAAGTGAAAAAGCATGAACTAAGTTTCAGTAATACCAAAACCATCAAAACGAAAATCACATAAAAAGCGCAGGAAATACCATTTTAGGCAGAGGTGTCCATGAGGTCTTGAACCTTTGCTTAGTGAGATATTACCGTAATTACTTGCTAGAGACAGTGAACTATGTCTTGAAATGCTAGCATTTGATGTAATTCGCGATAACAACCACGGATGATATCTCCAAGGTAGCTGCCAAGCTCGTGCCGTTTGTCCAATTTGGCCCTGGACATATCTTGTTTCTCAGAATGCTCTAGAGAATCAAAGCTCATATTCTCATAGGAAGCGGCCCCACTTCCTCATTCAGATAGGTGGGTTTCCATAAAGAGTGTTACTGCTACACCCCACTTCAATCTTAAATTGAAACTATATAACTCATTAAGACTTCTTAAAAGTCATCCTTCACATGCAGTCACACTATCACGTCTACACCATAGGGAAGGGACAGAGAATGAAATTCTCTGATAGTGTTTACCTTTACCCACCAAAATTAGTTGTCTCGTTCGAAACCTTGATCTTGGGATATCCAGTCAGCAAGGTTGAGTATCCTTTATGACAAGTTTAATTTATGAGCTTAAGCCCCATCTCCCTCGATGCATTTTTAACTATCTCTTTGGGTAAACCTTTCGTCAAAGGTTGCCTGATATTCTCCTTGGACTTTATCCAATCAATGGAAATAACGTCGATTGAGATTAGTTATTTTTAGCTTTAGCTATTATAGCTTGGATAACACAATGTATAGATATAGCTAGCACATGCCTATGCCAGAGAGGAATGTCTTCTAAAAAAACATTTTAGGCACTCGACCCCCTCTCATGCTTTATCTAACGCAATACTCTCATATTCCATAATGAATTGAGCAATATATGTCTGTTTGGAAATCTTCCAAAAAAAAAAACCTCTTACTAGAGTGAAAACATATTCACTCGTAGACTTAGACTCCTCTGAGTCAACCATCCAATTTGCATCACAAAGTCCCACAAGGACAACAAGATACCTTTCATAAATCAAACAAAAGGTAATAGAGTATTTTAGGTACCGTAATACTCCACTAAGTGCATCCCAATGCTCTTGCTCTGGATTACAAGTATTTCTACTTAACTTACTCACAATATAGGCAATGTATGGACTCTTACAGTTCATTAAATTCATCATACATCCTATAACTCTTGAGTATTCAAGTTAAGATACTCAATTACCCTTATTTTTCTTGAGTCTACAAGAAGAATCGTAAGGAGTACAAGCAGGCTTACAATCAAAACTGATTGAATCTCTTAAGCACAAATTCAACATAATGATAACGACTAAGACTACAGATGTTAGATCATCATCTAATGATCATCCCTAAGATTACATCAACATGGCCTAAGTCTTTCAAGTCAACGTTCTTATTCAGCTCATGTTTTTAGTGTAATTAATCACATCTATGTTTGTATCAAGTATAAGCATATCATCAACATATAAGCATACAATCACACATGCATCCTTAACAAGTTACTTGTAAATATACTTGTCAGATTCATTTACTTAAATCCACTACTTATTATCACATGATCAAATTTTTCATGTCACTGTTTACATGCTTATTTGAAAACCATACAAAGATTTGTTCAACTTACAAATTTTGTCTTCAAAACCTTTCACTACAAAGTCCTCAGGTTGGTCTATGTAAATTTCTTTATCTAATTCACAGTTTTAGAAAAGCTGTCTTAACATCCATCTAATGTATTCCCAAGTTGTTTATGGCAGCAATATCAATTAGCATCTCAAGAGAAGCAATTCTCGTCACAAGCGACATATTTTTGGTACAAAATAACAAAAAAAAACTTTACAAGAAATTGTTTCACACCTTCTTTTCCTATTTTTGATTAGCATTAACAAAATATCATTACAACCAATTAAACAAATTACACAAAGAATCAAGAACACAAAATGGGTTGTGCTCAACTTAACAAAATAATGTACGTATTCATTGTTTACATTCTTCCTCGGCTTCAACTTCAACTGCACCGTTATCGTTATCATTATCATCTTCCGAACAAGAATGTTGAAGATGATCAAAGAAACTATCAAGATACCAAGAACATTTCTCATTCCAATCACCTCTAGCAGCAGTAACTCTCCATTTCTGATCAGATATCATCTCTGGAGATAACCCCCATTCCTCTAGTTCTTCTTCACTATGATGAACAGCTAAACTATATTCACCACCTGGCCCTAATTGCATAACCCTAACTTCACAATTCCTAAAATTGTTTAAATGCTCAAATTGTTCAACTGTCCATTTAAACCATTTCATTAAGAAAACCCTAACTGCTAATCCATGTGATACGATTACCAAATTTATCTCCTCTGATTCATCTTGTTGTAGTCTGTTCATATGTATATCTCTCCACAACGACTCCAAAAAACCTGCAACAAGAACAATAATCATCCAATTAACAACAATTCAATCCCATTTGGGGATATTCAGTTCTACTTCCCGTCAATTTTGAATCATTTCAGTTGTGAGTTCACTCAAATGGTACAATCAAAAATAGATTCAAATCTTCAATTGAACTTGAAACATAGAGTTCAAGTAGAAATCCACTAACAGTTTTAATCCAGAGCATCCACTATGCGTGCTGACAAAAGGCAAAGTTGGCTCTTATCTGCACATTGTCAAATTTGCCTAACTTGGCAGTCAAATTTGCAGTCCCCAAACTTGACCGAGAACACTTTTTAACAATTGCGGGGTGAGATTTGGCCGTACTTTTAAATTGTTGCAGGACACAGTTTAAAGTGAGCCTAGTCATTGAGCAAATCTATAGATATATACAGCGTTGATTGGAAATAACACCTGTGTCCTAGTGCTGCTTGGATTGAGCCACAACCTTAAGAAAACACCTACTTAACATGGCAGACAAAACTTAATGAGGCAAACTCCCCTTGAAATCAAGCACATATTCTAATAAGCTCTGGCTAAACAGGAAGGATCTCCCCCTGAGGCCATTGCCAAAAAGCCAAAGAAAACTTCGCTGTTTTGGTTTTTCCTGACTGTTCTTAATCATGAAAAAACTAATAGTTCTATGAACATGGACCCTAGAAATCCTTAATATAATCAAGGATAGCTTCAGTTCTACTACCCTAGTTTAGGTAGTACCACAATATTGTCAAGCTTATAGGCTCAGGTTATATATATTTAATACTATATGCATAAAATTCCAGTTTGAAAAAACAAACCAATAACAAAGAAACAGAATTCCTTAAAAAGGGAAGTTAAAAATCTTACTGGAGACACGATCGAAGACATCAGCAGCAGATTCACCATCAGGGAAACGAAAGAAGAACCTACCAAATTTCTCTCTAGTTTGTTTAATAGCTTTCATTCTTTCTTCAAGTTTGGGGACTGCAAATTGTACCTAGTCATTGAGCAAGTCTATAGATATATACAGCATTGATTGGAAATAACACCTGTGTCCTAGTGCTGCTTGGATTGAGCCACAACCTTAAGAAAACACCTACTTAACATGGCAGACAAAACTTAATGAGGCAAACTCCCCCTGAAATCAAGCACGTATTCTAATCAGCTCTGGCTAAACAGGAAGGATCTCCCCCTGAGGCCATTGCCAAAAGGCCAAAGAAAACTTAGCTTTTATTGGTTTTATGCTCTTAATCATGAAAAAACTAATAGTTCTATGAACATAACCATCGAAATCCTTAATTTAATCAAGGATAGCTTCATTTCTACTACCCCAGTTTAGGTACTAGGTCAAGCTTATAGGCTCAGGTTATACCTAATGCACACATAATTTATGCATACAATTCCAATTTGAAGGAACAAACCACCAACAAAAATTCCTTAAAAAGGAAAGTAAAAAATCTTACTAGAGACACGATCGAAGACATCAGCAGCAGATTCACCATCAGGGAAACGAAAGAAGAACCTACCAAATTTCTCTCTAGTTTGTTTAATAGCTTTCATTCTTTCTTCGACCTGAAAATTCCCAAAATCCTGTTCCCGTATCCTACATTCTTCTCTAACACCAATAATCCGTTTCTTATTAAACGATTTGCCAATCTCGCGTAACGTCGACCTCGTTCTTTCATACGGCGATACATAGAAATACACTTTCCAATTCTTCTCTGTTTCTGATTCTGATTGTGATTGAATAATCTGGAGAATGTTTTGACCGGCGATTCTTGCTTGATTTTGACCTAATTCTGTCAATGGTATCTTGTAATCTGGTGTTGTTGTGTATGCTGATCCATCCAAGTTCCCTTTACTTTCTCCATGACGAACTAATATGATCCTTTTTGGTAGTCTCATTGATTCTCTCTGAAATTTCTTCTCCTTCTCTTGATTTCTCTGATGGTTTTCTTCTTAGAACTGAAGACTTTATACGAGAGAGATGATGAAGTCAATGTCGTGAACGGTGGGAATCGTTTAATATTCAGATCCAGCGGTTGATATTATATTTGGGAGCGGGGGCACCGCTACCCACGCGTTCTCCACTCACAGTTGGCGCTACTATTCACCCTCTTTCTTGATGCCTTGGTTCCTTTCCTAATAGTCGACTATGCGGTGGATGTAGCTCCCTTTGAATTACCAAAGTCGGTTTGTCAAGTAGAAATGAAGAGAGACCTACAGGGGTAGTCGTGGGAGATTCGTTTTTTTTTAATGTATTTCAATCCCAGGGAGTTGGAGGGAGTCCAGAGAGTTTAAGAGACTTTAGAAGTTTTGAGCTGGAAAGTTTTGGGAGTTTTGGAGAGTTTCAGAGAGTTTATTAGAGAGAGTTTCAGAGAGTTTAGGGTGTTTCATAGCTAAAATCAAGGAAGTTTTTTAGAACTTCTCCAGTGATACTTCTTCTAATATATGATATACAAAAGATCCAACGTCGATTGATTCTATGCACTGTGGGTTTTCCTCAAAAAAAAAAAAACATGCTGAATAAAACTAGTCTATGTAGTCGCGATGATAATTAACAATCTGTAAGCGATATTACATAATTCAAGTATCTCACTCAAAGGTTCTTTTTAATGGCGATCTCCGTACAATTCCAAATCCCGCTGGTCACGAACATCATCCCACATAGTTTTTGCGATGTCATCTCTCCATGCATTAGCTTCTTGACGTTGTTGTTGTTGAGTTTGTGATAAAAGTTCTACACCATCATTTACGAGTGTTGACGATTCTGTTTGGTCATCTTCCTCGACAGGAAATTCATCGGAGCGAAATTCTTTTCGTAAGAAATTGTGTAATCCTGCACAAGCTGTCACTAGCTCTGCTTGCACTTGAAATGGAAACGGAGGTTGGGACTTAAAGATTGTGAATCGAGACTTGAAAACACCAAATAATCTTTCAACTACGTTCCTTAAAGAAGCGTGACGCATATTAAATAGTTCTTCTGCCTTTTGAGCATGATTACCCTCAACACCAAATTCTTTTAAATGATAACGTTGCCCACGATATGGAGCTAAGCTGTATCGGCGGTTTGCAAATCCACAATCCACCAAGTAATATTTACCTAATTAAAAGACAACAAACTTTGTCAAAAATAACTTTCTTCCAAATATTTTGCACAGGATGATATCTAAAACGCCGACCAAATCCATATACGACGTAGTAAAATCATGTTTGACATACACAATATATAACACACGAGCTATCATAAAAATACCTTGGGGAATTGTCAGTCAATTTCTCCTTGTCATTGCATCACTAAGTATTTTTGAATCATGAGCAGAACCCTCCCACCCACTGAGCACATAAATAAACTCCAAGTCGAAGTTGCAAGCCACTAACACATTTTGAGAAATAATTCCATGATGATTCCGAAAAACGGCTGAATCTCTACGGTTTACCATAGCTGGAATATGTGTACCGTCCATAGCTCCAATACAATCCTTGAATTTCAATTTACCAATAATTTAACAGGCAAACATTTTTACAATATTTTTATTAGTTATCTAAAAAAATATTATATATTTGAAATTAGTCTATTACCTTAAAGTAAGGATAAAATCGTGTGCTCTCTCGTATTTTCGCCGGTGTTGTGTTTGTTGGTTTAGCCATCATTCGCGGAGCTATTTCATTTAAGACTCGTAACATCCTATTGAAGTTTTTAATAACTGTCCATCGTGAACGACCAAATGTATCACATATTCAGTAATATCGTTCGTTTTGGCCAACTACAAGTAAAAACGTACCGAGTATTTCTTCAGCGGAAACACATTTTGTGTCACGAACTGATGTTGTGTCTCGAATAACATAACATAGTTTCTGAAATACGTCAGGGTACATCCTGTATTGTTGTCGAAATTCTTCCGGGTCTTCGTTCAAAACTCTCATTATATAGTTATATCCAAAATCAGTAACTGGTCGTCTTATTGGTCGTTCAATACAGTGACTTTGTATGTACTGCAGTTGCTTAATTGTATCCATTAACCATGAATGCACTGTTGAAACAATATTCAAAATTATGGATAATTCATCTTCTTCATCGCTACTTACTTCATCATCGGTATTGTCTTCTTCTTCCGTATCAAAGAATTGATCTTCCCTGCTAGATGACTCCGAATCCGACATGTTCACCTAAAAAGATCATATACATGTATATTTGTTTAGAATCATCATTGTCTTAAACACATAAAAATTTATCTGTATAAAAATAAGCATGTTGGTTCATATGTAGACTCCATCATCATAATCATGACATATAATAACAAAGATACCAATTCATAAAATCTAAACCAAACAAACATCCAAAAATCAGTCTTAGTCAATACTGGATAATAAAGTCATAACTAACAAAAAAAAAAGTAGTAGTAGTTGCAATGCAAACACAAATGAAAATAAACGACTAGGTACGACCAAGTTGTTTGCAAAGACTATTATCTTTCTTGCAAACATAATATAAGGTTCATTCTCGCAACTTTGAAGCAATCCAGAGCTTTCTCTCTTCAGCATTAAAACGTCTAAATATGCTCTTCTTATGATTGCTATCGAGCATTTCAATCACTTTGAGCTTTTGTTCCAACGTAATTTCCGACATGGCATAAACAATATCCCATAGTTCATTTTCCTTCTTATCCGTTTCAAGTCTACGGATTTCCTTTTCAATTTTGCGGTCTTCTCTTTCTTTAGCTTTCTCTTTGGCCTTTTCCACAATGATAGCATGCATCGACTCAATAGTAGAAGCAATTGAGGAGCTGTTCATAATCAATTTTTCAATGTATTCTGACTGCCTTGTGGGAGGTGAAGATGCAGAAGAATCATTATTTTTATTTCTTGCTCTTTTCCTTGGAACAGCCTTTTGTGTTTGAATTTTTTTGGTATTCATATCCTGAGAATCACTATTTTCCTCTTCAGAATAAGGTTCAAAGGCTACGCCAAAAACGTTATCATATTGTTCCCTATGAGCACCATTAGCATCTTCGCCATCATCTTACTGTTCATCTTCCTCCATAGAAGTTCTAGCACTTGTACCATCTTGAGTGAGATCAACTATGACTTTTCCAGTTGCACATTTGTTCCCAAAAACAAGAAGCAAGTCTCCATAGTCTCTACCATTTTCTAGCCTAAGGGTACTATGATTCGGATGACCCTGTTGACACAAATAAAAAATAAATAAGCCATACATTCAAACTTTGCATAATTTCAAAAGTAAATTAGTTGCCAGTAAATAACATCCACATACCTCCAAGTAATCTTCCCACATTTCTTCAGTGCCGTCAATCATCTTTTAATCCTTGTTCCAACCGAATCCAGAACTAGATTTAAACATTTCCTGGTACTGACCCAATCTACTCTTAAACCATTTGTATTTTCCTTTGAAGTTCACATAGGTTTTGTTACATCCGCATATTTGGTTAAGTTTTTTCCTCTACAATTTTCTTAGTAAAGGCTCCGTTCTTGTCTTTCCGCCACTGAAGCGTAGCTTCCACCAATAATTTCAATAGTTCATCAGTCTCTTCTTCAGTCCATTGATTGTATGAGTTCTTCTTCTTGTTTTTTTTTCAGCCTCTTGGTTTTCCATTCTATGGTGTAAAAAACATGAGAATTACAACATATAAAATGGTATACACGTTTATACCTACACGAACTAAAATGTACACACCTATACAAACCGAACTATATATACTTGGTTGTCCAATTCGGTATACACCTGTATGAACTGAACTATGCATCCAATGAACCCCAAATCTGTATATACTTATTTGTAGCTCTCTATATAAGTGTTAAGCAATCAAATAATTATATGACTTGGATTGTATTTAATGAATCCCAAATCAGCACACACATATTAGAGGTTATCTACTAGATGACCGCTACCACGGTGGGATGGCCGACCGAAAAAATTGGCGCAAAATTAAATTTATATAATGGTTATCCAATCAGTTTTCGAAAATTGTGCTTAAAATGGAAATATCATTTTTCCTGAAACGGAGAGAGCACGTCGTTTTATTAGTTGCAACAGATAATTAGTTAATGCCTAAACCAAAATATGGATGCATAATATGTCATGCATCCTTAGTGGTGGTTTGCATAATGGCTATTTATTCAATTTTCAAAAATTATGCCTAAAAGGATAAACACCTCCGAATTTTTCGTAAAAACTTTAAATTTGATATTGTTGTTTGTGCTCGTTGGATAGGTTTTTTTATTAGCTTTCCAACGAGATAAATTTTGTAAAATTTCAAGGCACGGATTTTTATATATGTTATATTGAAGTTTTGTTACCAAATATACCCTTGAAAAAATAGGATATATAAGGAGTTATAGTAATTGGATCAAAAGGGAGGGACAATTTTGTCTAGTGAAATCACCAACACCAAATCTTTTTGTGTCAAATTGGAAAAAAAAAGTCATGCTTCACATTGACACAAAATCACCATATATAGAGTCCTCCCTCGCTTCGCTCGGTCGGCCTAATAAAACAGTTACAAATAAACATACAAGGTTGTCTCAGCATTATAGCTTGAGTGAGGAGCTTACAAAAATGATTTAAATCCGTTAATTAAAAGAACTCTCTCTATATATAAGTATCTATTCTAAAAACATATATATTTGTAGATATCATTTTTTGATATCCCTAATTCATATCATCAATATGCTTACAAATGATAATTGTTTTCAATAACCATTCTAGACTGTAAAATCACTTTTTTTTTTGTATATCAACCATAGATTTGCAAACAAATCAGATTAATAAAATCTCAAATACAATTCCTTCAAACTCAAGATTGATAACAAAAGATCATATAAAAACCAACCAGAATATCGTATACCGATCTTGTAAAAATAGAAGGGAAAAAAAAACATACCTGAAACGTTTTGTTTTCCCTCCTTAAACAAGGTCTCTCCCAAAATCTCTCCCTTTCGAGAGATTCTCACCAAGCCAAAAACTGTATATGAACTCCCTAGAAATCTCTAGAATATTCAATTCCCTAGAAATCTAGGGTTTTTTCCACTAACAGGAATTTCAAAAGTTTTTTTCAATTCCCTTTTTGACTAACACGGTTTTCTAAGGAGTTTGAGAAACTCTCCCAAAGTCCCCACGTGACTAACGAAGATTTTAAAAGACTCTCTTAGACTCCTCAACGACTAATGGGTAATTTAGAAACTCTCTTGAAATACATTAAAAAAAGGGTATATTAATTATATGTCCCTACTTTTAACTCCCTACAAATATATCCTTATGCAACAATAATTATGTCCCTCCTTTTTTATAACCTTATCCATTTAATATTAGATTACCTTAATACCCTCACTCATATAATATTTTTCTTTATTTCAAAATACAACAAATTTTTCCACTACCACTTCACCACCACCATTCAACAACCACCACCTACCAACCGCCACCACCACCAATATTCCACCACCACTCCTTCACCGCCACCACCACCAATATTCCACCACCACTCCTTCACCGCCACCATTACACCACCACTAGTCCTCCTCCACCACAAATTCGTCGCCGCCACCACCACCACCACCGCCGCCGCCGCCACCACCACCGTCACCACCGACGCCGCCACCACCATCACTGGTTCAAATTTTTTTGTATCAACAAAAAGTAGTTGATCCATTTCAGTTGGATCAAACAATGGATGTTTATCCATTGCAGTTGGATCAACATTAGAAATTTATCCATTGCAGTTGGATCAACAATGGATGTTTATCCATGCTGATGGAAAAATGCTACCAGTTCATCAGCTGCAGTTTCATATCCACCAACAAA
This sequence comes from Papaver bracteatum, assembly GCA_023529315.1. NCBI lineage: Eukaryota > Viridiplantae > Streptophyta > Magnoliopsida > Ranunculales > Papaveraceae > Papaver > Papaver bracteatum. The sequence continues at coordinate 522,358 of JAJJWX010003305.1, read as the reverse complement.
ACCATCAACAATAGAAGTTTATCTAGTTTATCCAAGAAAAAAGGATCAACAGTAGAAGTTGATCCAATTTTAGTGGATCAACAATGGAAGTTGATCCATGTAAAATTGGATCAATAATGATAGTTTATCCATGTAAAATGGAGTGAACTTGGCGTGAGTCGAACACGCATCATCTGACATGGAGTCAGTCATGCTACCATTGCACCACAAGTTCAACATTAGAACAAATTTACATAATTTAAACTACAAAACATGAGTTCAAAGGATCAACAATAGTAGTTGATCCCATATAGATGGATCAACAACCATAGTTGATCCAAAATATATGGATCAACAACCATAGTTGATCCAATATCACTGCCTGCTTCAACCCATATAACCATCATATTTCATTACCTGTAGCTTCATAAAGACCAACAGCTCCAAGACCAGCTTCAAAACCAACCTCAATTGAATCAACAATGGATGTTTATCCATTTCAGTTGGATCAACAGTGGATGTTTATCCATTGCAGTTGGATCAATAACCATAGTTGATCCAAAATATATGGATCAAAACCATAGTTGATCCAATATCTGTAACAACAACTTATACCAATACTGCCACCAACAAATCACACATCTACAAGACCACAAATTATTAACTTCCTTAACCTACTTCCTAGTATCTTATCATCCACTCCAAATCCCAAACCCTTCCACCACCGGGCGCAGCACGCCTTCATCCAATCCACAACCACCATCACCACCACTCCTCATGTACATTTCCACCATAAAACCTATCAGAAAACTGCAAAGCATATGACAGAGATCTAGCATACGACGCGGCTTCATCAGATTCAGCTCGAACTGGATCCTCAATCACAATCTCCGTCGCTTCCTCAACATCACCACCTGCAGCGCCACCAACAGATTCTGCAAATCGCTAGCAGAGAAACTTCCAATCTCCATTCTACTACTTCGACTTACACTTCCAATCTCAATCCTGAAACTCCTGGCAGACGATGAAATCATCTTCAATTCGCCATCACCATCTTCATAATCAACGAATTTCACCTCAGATCTACAAATCCTGACAATTGTAATTGGACAAAGACAATCCACTGATCAATGCAAACAAATGAAATACATGACAAATAGATCGGCAACAATCTCAATTGATCTTCTCTCTCAAATCTAGAAATACAAATCGCACAACCAAGAGTCGCTGTCAGTAGTTGATGAAGAGTTTCGATTCCTTTGATTGCTTCGAATTTGAAACTAGGTAACGAATTAATAAGGTTTTGATTGTATTGATTTGATTGTGGATTTGGTTGTGGTGAGATTTGATTGTTAAAGAGAAATCGTAGAGAGTGAGTACGGATTTGCGGTGGTGGTGAGTGAATGATTTGTGGTGGTGGTGGTGATGGTGATGGTGGTGGTAGTGATGATAATGTTGATGGTGTTGTTGTTGTTGTGGTAGTGGTGGTGGTTTTGGAAAGTGACGGTGGATTATCCGATCAAGGAGTTTGATGATGAGTAAGAGTAGAACGATCTTGATAACACCTGGTTATTATTTGGAAGTTAATTACTACTAAGTAGTTATAGCAGAGTGGATGATAACACACAATGGGGTATATTTGGAAGTTAATAATTTGTTATTGGGCCCCTGATGGGCTTTTAGATAAAGAGGGACAAAATTATTATGTGATAAGGATATTTGTGTAGACCATCAAAAGTAGGGACAAAAGTTCAATTACCACTTAAAAAAAACCAGAATCTCCCACGATTATCCCTGCTAATGTTTTTTTTTTTTTTGAAAATAGATATATATTGAAAGAGAGCAGAAGCTGATAATCATATTGATTCAGTCTGAAGTTCCCACCACCTGAATGATTAGATGGATGGGAGATGGGGCTCTGCGGATCGACGATATTGAGTCGACCCAGTTTCTCGCCGATTCTTAAATTTCATCAATCTTAATCCTTGCATGTCTCTGATTTCCTCTTAAAAATCATAAATCAATTCTTCTCTTTGTTAATCTTCTCATATTAACCTTTATCTTCAATTGATTTTCTCTCTTTTGGTGAAACAAAATAGTTCTAAACCACCCTTTCTTTCAATTTCTCAGTCAAATCTCAAAACCATGAGCGGCTAAGCCGCCGCTTTGGGCCCTGAAAACGTTTGTTTTACCACCATGTAGTTGAAATTAAGCTGCTCGGTACTAGATCTAACAATCATATAACATATGCTATGGGTACATCTGTGAGAAGTGGATCTTCAGATTTTGGAACAAAGTCTTTTATATCCCATCTTCATTTGATTAAAAACGAAATTGAGAAAAGGGAAAAGAGAATAGTAGTAGTGGCCTCCTGTCAGTTGTTGTTAATTAAGCCGGGGATCCCATTTGTTTTGTCCTTTGTTTAAGATCAAGAGCTCAATAATCAGGGGTTTTCATCACCTCCCTCCAAGTCACCAAAATCAGAGGTTTTTCTTCCTTTTTATCGTGTTTATGTTTAAATTATCCAAGTAATTTTTCGTTTTCTCATGTGGTACATCTGATTATCTCTGAATTCTATTTCTCTTATACGCATATTACGTGTTTGTATTTGTGTTTATTAGAAATTGTCGGGTTTTTTGCACAAGTGTTTATATGCCTTCATCATTCTTCTCTCAACCTATAATGTTTGTACCAATTTTTCATAGTTCTGCTTTGGTTTTGTTGGCTTCTAGGACCTAAATTGTGTCATCTTCCCCAAATTTCTACTCTGTTTAACTATTATGGTGTATTGTCAGAGCCCTCGTGGTCTGGTTTTGTTATTGTTCCTGTAAAATAGTTTTCACATTGTGGTTTTGTAGTATCTTTGTCGAGTTTATGTTCTTTCACCGTGTTTGCAACTATTCTGGTTTCCTGTCAGACCTAAACTCGTCTGGTTTTCATGTTTTTCTTCTTGTAGAATAGTTTACATCCATTGGTTTCTTTCCTAATCGTAGCCAACATCATCTGAAAACCAATATTATTGTTTTATTCAAATAATATTTCTTGTTTGAATCTCATGGCATCTTAGAGTTTCGTTTGGTTTAGTTTTTCCTATAATCTTAATATTCCTCCTCTTAACTCAGAGTTTTTAATTAACAATATTAAGTTTTTCTTGCATTTCTTCCTAGAACTTTGATTCAACATCTGCCATACCCTTGTGCCTCTTTTGATTTTTTTTTTTTTTTGGATTTTGGGGATGAACTCCCCTGATGCTCCTTTTGATTGCCCCTCTTTGGAGACTCTTCCCCTCTTGGACAAAACAATAGTGATTAGTACTTTATGTACTTCCTTGAAATGGATTTGTTTAGATGCCTAAGAGCAACTGCAGTCATCAGACCATAACCTAAGAGTAAAGAGTAAACCAAAACTAAAAAAATGGGTTTAGTCTGTGGTGTGGCGTTACCGCGCTGGAGTAAATATGGTGGAGCGGATGTATAAGAGTTCGCCTGATACGGGGCGTAGTTATAAATTGCGCTCGAATGGGATGTAACTTTAAATTACGCCTGATGTCGGGCGTAACCTGCGATTGCGTTTGTCATGGGACGTAAATATATAAAACCGCCCGATGGAGAGGCGTAGTTTGAAATTACGCCTGATGGGGCGCAGTTTAGATTACTCCGCCTGATGGGGCGTAGCCAGATTACTCCGCCTGATGGGGCGTAGCCAGATTACTCCGCCTGATGGGGCGTAACCCAAATCACGCAGAACCGATTACGTCCGATGGGGCGTAACACTGAACCACAAAAACTGATTACGCCTGATGGGGCGTAGCCTTTAAATTCTGCCTGTTACTTCCTTCGTGGGGGCGTAACTCAAGTTATTTGACACAGATTGTTCATATATTCTTCAACGTTATTATCATTACCAAGTGTAACCATCAAAATAATTTCCGCCTGTTACTGCTAGGTCTAAATTTAAATTTAAATTAATTCCCTAGCCAAACATATGCTACATGGGTGAAACAATGGGGCGTAAATTTAAATTACGCCCCATGAGTACCAGGCGGAGACTGTGGTTGGGCCCACTCAGCATCAGGCGTAATTTCTAATTACGCCAGGAGTGGGGCGGTTTTTCTGATTACGCCTGATGGGGCGTAGCCTATAATTACGTCCCAGGTATCAGGCGTAACTTTATATTACGTCCCGTCGAGCGTAACATACAATCCCGCCTCAACCAGGCGCAAATATTAACTCCGCCTAATAGTGAGGTGTAACCTGCGATTACGTCCCAAACAGGCGTAGGCGTGAATTACGCCCGACCATAACTAAACTAAAGACCAAATATACTCCGTTTTTTAGTTTTACTCTGATATTTGGTCTTTACTCCGCCCAGTAGTGATTGGTTTTTGGACTAAATTTTTAGTTTTAGTCCAACGCTGAGGTTGCTCTTAGAGAATAACTTTTTTGTTTATTTTATCTCCACGGTGTCGGCTGAAGACTACAAAAAAGTTCTTATTTTGGAACCACTGGTTATTATTCAAGCTCTTCCCAATCAGGGATTCACATGCCATCATATACTGTTTGTATCCTAATTGGATTTCTCGATTATAAACAATTTTGAAGCATATGATTTTGAACCATATAATGCAGCTACAACTTTTGAAGACATGGTGTATTTCGTGTTGTCAGGGCCCATATGCCTTATTATCTTATTGCACTTCTGCATCTTATTTTTATCATTTTAAGTTTTTGTAGCATATATTTTAGTTAGGCTATAGTTTTGTGAAACTCGACACCATGAAATTATTATCTTGGAACGTTCAGGGTACTGGCACCCCACTTATTAAAGACCATTTCAATTACATTTGTCAATAATATAACCATGACATTGTATTCCTAGCTGAGACAAAAGCTTCCTTGTCTCGGATGGACCTTTTCTTTAAAAACTCTAGTTTAGTTTCCATGATTGGTTCATCGTACCTTCCGTAGGAATAACAAAAGGATTAGCAATAGCCTGGCACAACAATATTAATATGAAGTTAATATCGTCAAGATTTAATGTCTGCCATTTTGAATCAAAAGTAAATGATATTGAGATTCTAATCACGTGCATCTACGGAGCCATTGATGTTGATGACAAAGTTGAACAATAGACTTATATCTCTGACATAGCACATCAAGTGAACAAACCGTGGATATTGATCGGAGACTTAAATGTCATTCTAGACCCAGATGAAAAGCAAGGTGGAATAAAGCAAGCTCGAGCAGTAAATCATTCATCATTCAGACAATTGACTCTCTGGGACTATAAGATGTGGGTTATGATGGTTCTCCATTCACATGGTCGAACAACAGAAAAGGTGAAGTGAATATATGTGAAAGAATTGTCAGAGCACTGACCTCTTATCTCTGGTCTCAGCACTTCCCGGATTCCAAGGTAACTCACTTACCTAAAGTGGGGTCAGATCACACCCCAATTCTACTTGATTCCAACCCTGAGAAACACAAAGCTCATAAACCTTTTAGATGTATTAGGTCATGGATTTCTCATCCAATACTATCTTTAGTAGTAAAAGCTTCCTGGGACCTACACTCTAATAGCTGGACAGACATGAATCTTGCCTTAAAACTTCAACTCCTATCTTCAGACCTTGCTCATTGGAATTACGAAATATTCGGTAACATTCACAAAAACATCAAGAATTTAAATAATAAAATAGATAGTATTCAAAGATCTGGAAACATTTCCAATGACATAGAGAAGTTGAAAAATCTTCAAGCAGAATTAGGAAAGTGGTACGAAATTAAAAATTATTTTTAACATTAGCTTTCTAGATATAAATTTTTCAAAGAATATGACCAGAACACAAAGTATTTCCATTCCACTGCTTCCAATAGAAAAAGAATAAATTCCATCAACTCTCTTAGAGAACCATCTGGCCTTTGGCTATCTGATAGGGATCAAATCAACTCTCTCTTAGTCAATCATTTTACCCAAATTGGTACATCCCAAATCAACAATAACAACTTTGATTTTTCCAGCATCATTGAGCCTTGTATTTCCGAAGTATAAAATCATACACTACTACAAATCCCCACAAAAGATGAAATTTGGCTTACCTTATCTAATATGAATCAATGGGGCGCTCTGGGTCCTGATGGTTACCAACTAGGATTCTTCAAAGCCAACTGGGAAACATTTGGGCCCGACATTATCAGCACAATCCAATATTTTTTTAAATACGGTACTCTCGATACATATCTTAATTATTCCTTTATCACCCTCATACCGAAATTATTCACCCCGCAAACTCCGAGTGACTTTAGACCCATTAACTTAAAATTTTTTTTTCTTTCTAAATCATATATTTATTGATTAGAAAAGACAAGCCCAAAAATTGGAGGTTACAAAAAACTTTAAGAAGAAAAAGAGCCAACTTTAGAGACCCAAAGAAGCAAAATTAAAAGTAAAATGAAACAACAAACTAGACAAGCCCAAATAAGAACTCACTACACAATCCCAATTGAACACCCCTTAACAAAATCTATAATATACTGTATCAGGCATCTCTATTCTGGGTAAAAAGCTTGGTCTACCAAAGTGAAAGTTTCTTTCTCCAGCTCCCAAATTTACTCCTCTCTTTGCAACTGTATCTGCTGAGAAGTTAACTTCTCTGTAGCAATGCTCAAAAATTAAAGAAGCAATACTTGAATGAACCTTTCTCCATCTAGCTTTTAGAAACCAAGGAACTTTACCAACTTCAATCTGCTGCAAGACTGATTTTGAATCTGATCTTATAATGACCTTGGTTAATCCCCAGTTCATGGCCAATTCAGCTGCACACAAAATTGCATAGTTTTCTGCTATATGGTTTGTTGCCACTCCTAAACCACCACACAAAGTACCCATTACTTGACATGAGTCATCCCTAACCACAACTCCAAAACCAGCAGCACCAGGATTACCAAATGAAGAACCATCACAACTGAAAAGAGTGTAACCTGCTGTTGGAGAAAACCAAAAACCGAACAAGGTATAATGCTCTGATACTTCCTCCTACTGATTCCCAGATTGAAAAAGTTTAAAATTTGTTCATCATAGGATTGACACCAATTATGACCTTTCATTCTCACTCCTCCAGCCTTAACAAACTGCAACACCTTTTTCTGTATGTTTTGCACATTTGGTTTCACTTCTTCAAAATATTTCTTATTTTTTTGAAACCAAATTTCCTTTAAAATCAGACAAGAAGCTGAAATCCATATTTCCTGAATAAGAGTGCTTTTGTTTTTTGTACTCTTCCAAAGTTCTTCAAAATATTTAGGAGATTTCACATTAAAAATTACTGATAGCCAATCCCATAATTGCACACTAACTTCACAGTACCATAGCAAATGATTCATGCTATCTTGTTCTTTCTCACACACACAACATCTGGAAGCTAGATCATACCCATTTTTTTATCATGGTTCCATCATCCACATAAATTCCTTGCACTAGTTTCCAAACATTACTTGCTATACTAGGATGTAAAAAGTTGTTCCATACATACCTTGACCAATGCTTCATGGTTTCTTTATGTCTGAGCTTATTTATTGTTGCTGAGGTTTTAAATGTTCCTGAGATATCACCAGTCCAAAACAATTCATCCTCATCCCCTGAAACATCTGGTAATGTGTGATTTTGTATAACTGCTTGAATCTCCCTTGGAATGGACCATGAGCCATTATGCACTAATTCAGAAAGTTTCATTGACTTGTTATTTAGAAGTAACTGAGAATTACCCATTTTACTTTCCAGAGATTCTTTACCAATCCAAACATCATACCAGACTGAGATTTTTTCTCCCCTCCCAATGCTCCACTTGGAATCTTCCTTCAACACTTCCCAAGCCCATTTAAGACCAGGCCAAACTGTAGATAGTTGCCATTTATTACTCCACTGCCCATTCCTATCCAAATACTTGGCTTTAAAGAAAGATGCCCATTCTTCTGAAGTGTTTATAATTTTCCACATCATCTTCATAAGAAGTGTCCTGTTAATAACTTGAAGCCTTGGAATTGCAAGTCCCCCCTCTTCCAAAGGGGTACACACTTTTTTCCATGCCAAAGTTTTGAATTTCCTCACTTCCCCATCACCTGACCACAAGAAATTTCTTATGATTTTTTCACATGTTTTAATCACTGAAGAAGGCCATTTGTAGACAGCCATGTTGTACATGGGAATACTGGTCAGCACAGATTTAATGAGAACCACTCTTTCTTGAAAAGATAACATTCTCCCCTTCCAAGTAGCTAACTTTCCTTGTAACATCTCCACCATTGGCCACACAGTTGATGACTTTACTCTGCCTGCAGCTAAAATAATCCCCAAATACTTATCAGGGAAATCACTTCTCTGCATTTGCATAATGTTTTCAATTAAAACTTTCCTTGAAGAAGATGTACCATCTATGAATAGTTTACTTTTGGTCTTATTGATGATTTGCCCTGAACATTTTTGGTAAACCTCCAGCAAATTCTGAATATTTTGAAGACATTTTTTACCTCCATTGCAAAAGAGAAAGACATCATCTGCAAAAAACAGATGAGTTGGAGCTATTCCTTTCCTCACCACCATAGGAATTATCTTGTTTTCCCTCACCAACTGAGTTATCTTCTTACTCAGAACTTCCTCCATTAATACAAACATAAGAGGAGATAAGGGGTCTCCTTGTCTGAGACCCCTACTCACAGGGAAAAAACCATGTGGTCCACCATTTATCAAAAGGGAGATTCTTGCAGATTTAAAGATTGTATGTAACCACCCACATCAGTCAGAAGAGAAACCAAATTTTCCAAGGACTTGAAATAAAAAATCCCAGCTCACTGAATCATAAGCTTGTGAGATATCTAACTTAAGAGCAACATTACCACCTCTTCTTGTTTTCTTCATTTCATTAACCATTTCAGAAGCAAGTAGTACTTGTTCTTGAATACATCTCCCTTTTATATAAGCAGCTTGTTGAGGAGCTACAAGCTTCTCCATTAATGTTCCCATTCTCACTGTGATAATCTTAGTTATTATTTTGAAGCTTAGATTACTCAGACCAGTTGGCCTAAATTGATTTGGATTTTTATCTCCTTGCACTTTTGGCAACAGCACTAAGAAGCTTGAATTGAGTCCTTTTGGTATAATTTTTTTTTTCCAACAATACTGAATAGCTTGAACCACATCATCATGAATAATATTCCAGCATTCCCTATAAAAATACCCTGAGAAGCCATCTGGACCTGGAGAGCTGTTAGGGTCCATACCTAAAACAGTATCTTTAATTTCTTCAGCACTGGGACTGCATCCAACATAACTTGATCTTCATCTGTAATTTGCTTTGGAATAACATCCAATAAATCACCAACTTCCTCTACTTCCTTACATTTAAATTTCTCCTCTTAGTAATTAACAAGAATTTCAGCAATTTGCTTTTGATCAGTGCAAACATTTCCATTTGCATCTTCCAATTCACTTATGAGATTTTGAGCTTGCCTTATCTTAACTGAAGTATGAAAAAAGTTTGTGCTAGCTGCCCCATCCTTCATCCATTTTACTTTATCTTTCTCTTTCATCATTGTATTATGATGTACTTCTTTGGTATTCAGATCATTTTGAGCTTCTACCAAATTGTGCAGTTTCTCCTCATTAGCTTGATCACTATCATATATTACCATTGCCTCCTGAACTCTTTTTTCTGCTTCTTTGATTTGAACATGAACATTTCCAAAAACTTGCCAATTCCATTCATTGAGCACTTTTTTTAATTTCTTCAATTTTGTTTGAAATACAAAAGTTGGATTACCTACTACAACTTCATCCCAACACTTCTGAACTGTTTCTTTGAAATTTGGATGAGAAACCCACATTTGGTGAAATTTAAATGGAGAATTTAGAGGCTTTGGAATGTTTAAATTACCTCCAATTAAAGGAGCATGATCTGAAGCCACCCTAACCCCCACTTTAACATTCCAATCTGCATATTTTTGTAACCAAAGTTGATTGAACATTGCTCTATCCAAACTGCACAGAATTCTTCTGGAGCCATGTTGACAATTAGACCATGAAAATTGTAACCCTGTTTTAGGAGCTTGCAGCAATTCACATTCATCAATACAGTTGTTAAAATCTAACATTGATCTTCTATTTGGACTTTTACCTCCAATTTTTTCTTCTACACAGGTTATAGCATTGAAATCCCTAAGAATTAACCATGGTTTTCTCAATTTGCTAATTATTTCCATTTCTGACCATAGAAACCTCCTTTGAACTATCCCCACATGGGCATGAACTCCTGAAATTAGAGAATCTCCAACACCTACAATGATCATCTGACTTGACATAGAAACAACAACAGGAGTTGCAAGAGATTGATGCCAAAAGAGAAACATGTTCCCTTTAGTTTTAGAGACTGAATTATGAATAACCATACTTTGCATACCTGGTAAATTTAACTTCTTACAAAATGATGAAGAACAATGTATTTTTGGTTCTGCAATCCACACTAATGAAGGCTTGACTTGATTAACTAAAGACCAAAGTTTCTCTTGAGCCCTAGGTCTTTTAAGGCCCCTTAAATTCCAGTAGACAACTTTCATTATTTAGAATGAAGGCCTGTACCTCCTTTTCCTTGAGCTCTTCTTAAATTATACTTAATTGGTGCTGGTTGAGGAACAATTTTTGGATCTATATTCTTCTGAGCTTCAGATTTTGTCTCCTTACTTGGTTTTTGAATGACTCTTGACCAAGAAGTGGAAGGAACACTCATTTCAGATACCTCTCCATTTTTTCCATTAACATATTTCACAACACTTGACTCCAAAGAGTTTTCTTCAGCTATATTTAATATTTGTGCAGGACTTAAGGCTTCCTCAGTATTTTTTTGATTTTCAGAATCAAGTTGCTGTAAAACTTCAAATCTACCTGAGCTTCTTTGAAGAATTCTAACTGAGCTATCAATATTTGGGGCTGGAGTCACAACTTTTCCTGGAGTGAACACCTTTTCTGGAGAAACTACCTTCACTGGAATTGTATCCTCAGATGAAGAGGACACATCTTCTTTAATTTGGGGAGGAGCTATATCAAACTTCTCTAAAACTTGAGAAACTTTCATAGTACTATTTTGACTAATTTCCTTTTGCACTATTGTTTCACCTGAGTTGATTTTTGCTCTACACTCTGGTTGAGTATGACCAATAATTTTGCAATTTGGACAAAATTTAGGGAGTTGAGTAAGAAGAACATTTTGCATAAATCCACCATATTTGGTTTTAATCCATAATTTGCTCGGAATTTTCTTTTCCAAATCAATTTGCACCAAAACCCTTGCATATAGACCATTCTCATAATTCAGAGTAACTTCATATACCTTCACAGGAGTACCAAGAGCACTACTAATGGTGAAAAGGGTTTTTTCATCCCAATATTCTAAACTCAAACCTGGATAATGAACCCAAATCATCGCTATAGAAGTTCTTTGGTATTCTGTTATGAAATTAGGCATCCAGTTCCTTACCCTCAATATTTGATTAGAAACCTCCCATTTTCCATATTTGATAGTATTGTGATCCACTTGATTCTCCAATTTGATTGTGAAAAAACCCTTCCCTAGAGGAATCATCTTACAAGAACCATTCAGTTTCCATTGACTTTTTAAACTCGATACTGCATCTGCAAATTTGAGCCTAAAAAAATCCAATCTACCGATTAATGAGAATTTCCATACATCATATCTAGCTTCAGAATTATTATCAATCAGATCTATTGATGGATATTCCTCTACTGGAGTAACTAGATCAATCTCTGGTACATCCATTTGAAGAACTCTTTATTTTATCAATGAAGTTTGAAATTAAGAATTAAACTAACGAGGATTAACTATAAGGATCATTATCATTAACACCAATCATCAATAAATCTGTAAGAACTTGAGTAATGATTAGCCACCTGAATTGATGAAGATCAAGAGAAAAAAATCCTACCGACCCATTAACTTAAGCAATACGTGTTTGTACCGTGTATAAAATACACGGGAGGCACGCAAATAAATTCAAGGAGCCATGCAAGGAAGATTAAGGCCAGGAGTTATGCATGGCAGATTAATGCCAGGAGCCATGCATGGAGGTTTCATGCGAATTAATTCAGGAGGCATGCAGTATTAATTCCAGCGGTTTCATGCAAATAAATTCAGGAGGCATGCAGTATTAATTCCAGCAGTTTCATACAGAATTGAATGAGAAGTTAATGCCATTTAAGTTTAAATTGGAATTAAATAATGAACTGTATAAATAGGGAGGAGCAGAAATCAAAAAAAGGGGATAGCTGGTAGAGAAAAAATAATATGTAACTCTATTATCAATAAAAAAATCACTCCCCTAGGGGATTCAACCGTGAACGTAGGAAAACCATGCCGAACCACGTAATATATGTGTCTATTTTATTTGTACTTCAATTCGTCTCCAACCCTAAATTCACACCAAATCATCTATTCATCGTGTTTCGTGCCTAGAATTTATTTTGGGTACAAACATTGGCGCCGACTAAGGGGATACGAGAAAAGATAATCGTGTTCTCCCAATGAAGAGGTCTTTTAAGAGAAGCGTTCTAAGTTCGATCTACGCACACCCCAATTCAGATCATGTTCAACTTGGAGTATAATCACATATAAGTTTGTCTCCTTTTATTAAAATACAAATTTATCTGCTCATACGTATGATATTTCTTCACAAGCCTAAACTGTTGTTGGTTTGTTTTTCCGTGAGGAGCTAGTCTTTTGATTAGTGAGAATTTGACCTATGTTTGATAACGTCCGAATTAATAACAATTAGTCCCCATATTGATTTTCATAAAAGATAGTATTAGGGTGAACGGTGGCATTAATAAGCCTTACGTTACTTTTTTTTTCTACCCTGGTTTTACTGGTTGAAATATTTTTTAAAGCCTTACATTATTTTTTAAAAATTAATAGCATTAGCTCGATGTCTTCACTATTGCTGCAAAAGGAAAGCCATTTTTTATATCGAGAACTTTAGTGATTAATTCTTGGTTTTTGATTAATAGTTCGTATTCCAAGTCAAGGCATCATGACATAGACAGGAATAAGCTTTCACTGCCACGCAACTCCATGGAGGTCAGCAGTTCAAAAACACTAGTGATGACCCTGCATGAAATTGTTCGTTGACATATGATCAGCAACATGATCGAGTTCGAGGATCGTTCATAACGACATGATCGAGTTCGTGGTTCGTGGATAGCCACATGATCGAATTCGAGATGAGGATTGCATAAACCCTTCAATATTTAGCCTTGCATCTCTTCGCAAGCACCTAAAGCCTCACCTTGCACGTGAGCACGCAAGTCTTGCTTTTATCGCAAGCATAAAATCTCGTCTTGCACGCGAGTATGAAAGACTTGCACCTTGGCAAGCATAAAGCCTCGTCTCATCCACGAGCCCAATGCCCGATATTGGTCCAAAGACTCGTACTCAACACAAGCAACAGCCAGCCTGCCCTAGCAGTAAGCGCTAGCCTTGTTATATTGCGAGCAAAAATCCTTGCCCCAGCCGTAAGAACACACTACATTCTACTTAAGACTCGACTATCTATCGAGCATCGCAAGTCCACCACGTGGCAAAAAAATCTCGTCTAGCACGTGAGAAAATTTTATTGCAGGTTATCATAGTTGGGGGCGTCTTTGTAATGTCTCTACTCACGCTTGGGGGTGACTGGCGAGTTACGTCATCGACGTGAAGGAAAAACAAAATTCTTAACCCCCAACAAGTTGGAGGTTAAGAGGGGGAGATGTTTGTACCGTGTATAAAATACACGGGAGGCACGCAAATAAATACAAGGAGCCATGCAAGGAAGGTTAATGCCAGGAGCCATGCATGGAGGTTTCATGCAAATTAATTCAGGAGGCATGCAGTATTAATTCCAGCAGTTTCATATAGAATTGAATGAGAAGTTAATGCCATTTAAGTTTAAATTAGAATTAAATATTGAACTGTATAAATAGGGAGGAGCAGAAATCAAAAAAGGGGGGTAGCTGGTAGAGAAAAAATAACATGTAATTCTATTATTAATAAAAAATCATTCCCCTAGGGGATTCAACCGTGGACGTAGGCAAACCATGCCGAACCACCTAAAACATGTGTCTATTTTATTTGTTCTTCAATTCGTATCCAACCCTAAATTCGCACCAAATCATCTATTCATCGTGTTTCGTGCCTAGAATTTATTTTGGGTACAAACAATACGGTCTACAAATTAATCTCAAAAATCCTGGTGAATAGACTAAAACCCATCCTCAACAAATTAATTTCTCCAAATCAATCTGCCTTCCTGCCGGGGAGACAAATCACGGATAATATCATAATCACACATGAACTTATCCACTCTATGAAAACTTCTAAAGCGAAAAAAACATATCTAGCGCTTAAATTAGATCTCTCTAAGGCGCTTGAGAAAGTGGAGTGGACCTTCATTACAAAAGCCCTTCTTTGTTTTGGATTTAATGAAAAATGGGTAAACCTCATCTTGCAATGCATATCTACAACATCTTTTTCTATTCTCCTTAACGGATCTCCCGGTCCAAAATTCCATACCTCGAGAGGTTTAAGACAAGGAGGCCCCCTCTCCCCTTACCTTTTCCTCATCTGCATGGAAATCTTATCCAGGCTCCTTGACAAAGCGATTGTTGATATAAAAATGTCTGGTCTCAAAATCAACAAAAACGCGCCAAACATTTCCCATATTTTCTTTACTGAAGACTGTTTTCTATTCATAAGAGCCAATTTTGGAGAGGCAAAAAAATATGCTAGATATTTTATCCTTTCGGAGATATCACCGGTCAAATGATAAACCTCCAAAAATCCAGTGTCTATTTTAGTCCTCGGATACACTCCAAACATGGAAAAATTATAGCTAAAATTCTTAAAGTCCCTTTGATGACTAAAAATGATAGATATCTCGGTACTCCCCTATTTTTCGACAAAAATAGAAAAGAAAATTTTGAGTCGCTTCTTCAAAAATACTACTCCACTCTGCATGGTTGGAAATCGAAACTCCTTTCCCAAGCAGGTAGGACAGTCTTAATAAAATCTATTCTGCAAGCTTTACCAACGTATCAAATGCAAGTGATTGCTCTTCCAAAAGATACCTTAGATCATATGGATCGAATCCAGAGAAACTTCTGGTGGAAAAAAGAAGGGAAAAAAAGATAAGGAGGGTTCATCAGAGCTTGGGCCAGCATATGCAAGCCTATCTCGCAAGGAGGACTAGGAATAAAAAATCCCCACAAATTCAACATAGCTCTCCTCACCAAACTTTCCAGTCGCCTTATCTCAGATCAAGATCAATTATGGGCCAAACTCCTTAGAGCGAAATACTTTCCAAATTCTCACCCTTTAGAAGCTCTAGAACCTCAAATTTATCGTGGATCTGGACAAGCATACAGAAAGGCTTAGACCTAATTAAAGAAAATTTTGTCTGGCAAGTTAAAGATGGTAAATCTGCAAAAAAATTGGGAAGATAGATGGATTCCAAATGAGGAAATAATCTCTCAACCAACCAACCTTCAATAACAAGCCCCAGAAATGGTTCAAGAGTTAATAACGGAAGAAAATAAATGGGATCAGGGAAAACTGAAAAAATTCTTTTACCCAGAAGACAAAAGAAAAATACAAGTCATAACTCCAAGGATACAAGACCAAGACAAAATGAGATGGAAACATCATCATTCTGGAAATTTCTCTGCCAAAAATATATATAATTTCTTAATCTATCAAGTTCAAGATAACAATACCCCAATTGATTTCCCATGGGAAATTTTTTGGAAAATTTAGGCGATTCTAAGAATCAAAATATTTATTTAGAAATTAATTCAGAAAGCTCTGCCTACCTCTGCGCGACTTGGAGCCCATAACACAGATATTGATCCTCACTGTCAAATGTGTGATGCACAAGTTCATGAAATGGACATTCATCTTTTTAGATCATGTCTGTTCGCTAGAGCTATCTGGTTTGGGTTCTCGCTTGATAGGCTTCATTCGACATGAAACACTGACGCGATGGATCATTGGATTAAAGGGTGGATTTCGGAAAAAATTCAATTAACCTAGTGGAAAAAATAGCCACCATTCTTTGGTTCATATGAAAATATAGATGCTCGGTAGTCTTCGAGAAAATATCTCCTGACCCAATTAAACTGATCGGCCAGATAAACAGATTTCTTCTCTCTATTCCCTCAAAAATAATTCAAAACAGAATTAACAACCATAAGGTGAAGCCGGTCAATTATAAATGGTCTGATTTAAATACAGATTGGATAATATTTATAGATGCTTCTTTTAAGAAAGAAGACATGTCTATGGGTTATGCTTTTATTCTTTACTCAGTGGACCACGAGTCATTTATGCACATTTCAGCGGGTTCAGAGAAGGCGTCATCGGCTTTTCATGCGGAATCGATAGCCTTGTTAAAGGAAGTTACTTGGCTAAAAAATATATTGTCAAGCATTTCAATAGTCTCCGATTGCAAAGCTCTAGTTGACACTATAAACATGGTGAGCATAATCTTCTCTTGGCCAGCCGAAAACACTTTACAGGAAACCAAGGTAATTTTGATAGACTTCCCTCAAGCACAGGTAAAGTTTATAATACGGAAGCACAACTCAGCAGCAGACTAGTTAGCTAAAGAAGCAAGGATAAAAAAACCTCCAACATATGCCTTCCAAATTGCAACAAAAAATCCAGAAAACTAGCATTCTCTCTAATGTTTTTGATAACAATGAAATTGTAAATCTCTTGTACTGTATTTGCTAGTTAATAAAAATTTCTTTTTCCATCAAAAAAATAATAATTTAATTCAGTCTCATCTGTTACTAACTCAGAGTGAGAAGTATTTCCGATGACTGGATCTGTTAGATTAACCCACTCAGAAACTATTATAGGAAAGCTGTTTAAATTACATATTTCATAAGCTTTGAAAGTGTCATAAGCTATTGTTGGAATTAAAAATTAGGTGCTTGGTCTGCCCAGAAGGTTGTGATGTTGCTTTTCCTTCCCTTGTTATCCAATAGATCAGCTATTCTGTTGACCTTTTTGTCTACGTAGTGGAAACCCAAAAAAAAAAAAAAAAAAAAAACTAAGTTGTCTAGATGTTGGAATTAGAAAAAGGTTGCGTTTCTGCTTAACTTAATTTCTGACTTTCTGAGCTGATTATGTCCAAAAATTACATTTTGATCTTTTGTTTTGTGTTCAAATTTAGAAAGAGATGTATGCAGAGCTTGAAATTTAGTAAATTTTGCTTCGGAAAAAGGTTGCATTTGTGCTTCCAAAAGATGTTCTAATATTTAATTATCAACTTTGATAACTGACTTTTCAATTTGATTAAATCCAAAAATTACCTTTTAATCTTTCATGTTTTTTTAAGCATGAAATCTACTAATAGGCTATTACAAGAGGGTATACAATACCCAAGGACCCGAATACATTTGGATATGTATGCCAATAGTTAACAACAACAAGACAGTGAAGCAAAAGCTGAGTAGCAAACTCTATATTAGAATTACATCGGTGGTAGATGTTGGAAATGGTAAAGTGGATCTGGACGAGGTTATCAAGGGTCTGTAGGCCCTCGACGAATGTTTTCCACTAGAAAATATGTATTTTTGATGGACACAGATGTGTCTAAAAGAACTTGGTTGTTGTTGGTGGATACGGATACAGCTGATCCGAGATGCTAGTCACGCCTTTGCATCTGGAGTTTGTGATGTTCTTCCCATGCGCTACTTGTCTATTTCCTTGAATTCCTTCCTAATACATGGTGAGTATTTTGACCAAAGTCTTTAGCCGAGAGCTTGAAATAATAAAATTACAGAAAGGACAATACATAAAGTAAATTACAGGACAAACTCTAACTAATACTGAACGACACTCTAGTACAACTATTACACAATTAATCCACAATTACACAATTTCTAAAAACTCAATAGAAATTACACAATTTATACTGAACGACGCGCTAAACTAAAAAACACGATTTATGAAAAGAAATTACACAATTTTTAACCTTTCGTGTTGTGTTTATTTCTTTTCATTTTCTGAAATTTCTTTTACTTCTTTTGATATTTTTGTATGCTGGTTTTGTTTTTTGGAGCATAAAACTTTTACAAAAGGAAAACCGAAGTCAATGCTGTGAACGGTGGGAATTGTTTATTATTTGTATCTAACAGTTGACATTACATTTGTACCCTCGCACTCTCCACTAAACTATTGCCGCTGAAACTATTCTGCGGGATTATACCTTTTTTACGACATACACTTTGATGTCATGAGACCTTATAGTCGACTATGTGGTGGATGTAGATCACATTGACTTAACTAACAGCGCCAGGTTTGGCAACCAAAAGTAAAAATGTTTTTGTTTTTCCAATAAGAGATGGAGTTTCCAAAGGTTGAATTTAGAAATTTTGATTCAAAGAAGGTTGCCTTTCTGCTTTTAAAAAGATATATTCTGATATTTAGTTACCAGCTTAATTTATGACCTTTCGATTTGATTAATCTAAAAATTACTTTTCAATCTTTTGCGTTGTGTTTATTTGTTTTGTGCTATGTTTTTAGTTTTTGGTAGTTCTGAGAATGGTGACCCATGAGCCTCACACAAAAATCATCAAACCCATTCAGTTTTTGCAATATTTAATAACTCTGTTTGCCATTCATTTTTTGAACACATAATGGTAGTTTTAACTCGTGAATAATCAAGTGTCAAATGTCCCATTTCAATGACTCATCACTTGCTCTACACTTTTATATTATCTTTTTTTTTTCCCTTTTTGAGATAATTTTTTTCTTGTTCAATTATTTGATAATTTTATACTGGTAGCTGGTAGTAGAAAGTGACAATCAACTCCTTAAAAAATTAGTTGAAACTTGTACAAAGTCTATAGTACTCAAGATTGTAGAGAACAATCAGACTTCGTCTAAGCAGACCGGGGTTGCCTACGAAACTGTACTTTGAATAGGTTTCGACAATTAACTTCTAAAAATGAAGATTTTTTCCCAAACCTAACCTACTACTAATCCAAATGATAGAATCAGATAAGACGACATGCCAAACCTGGCGATGACTCCTGAAGTAATTCGGGAGGTTAACAAAAAGCTTATACTCGAAGCCCGAGTTGTGATAATGTTCCATATTCAAATAGCGTTGGATCTAGCCGATGGATAAATGGTGGGATAACCGATGATCAGTTTATCCCAGCTAATTAACTTCAAACTTTTTCAATGAAGTTTCTTTTAAGATGAATTAAATTGCATACAAAAATTATTTTAATTAAGATGTGTCATTCCAATAAGAATACACAGAGACTTTGGACTTCGATATCTTGTAGCTCTAATTTTATTTTATTTTGAAGCATTGTTTTAGGGATTGAAGTATGTTAATAATTTCATTATATATAAGGAGATAGAGAGAGGATATGCGATTTTTTGACTTTTTTCTTACTATTTTGACTATCTAGTGCTTAATTATTATTTTTCATCTATAACTTGAATCAGATGGAGGGAGCCTAATAAATCATGTTATTCTTGTTTTGGTTTGATATTCTTGATTTCGTTATCTGGTTTGGTTTTTGTTCATCTTTATCTTGGTGTTCTTCGTCGTATGTTAACCATGGTAAATTTTATTTTTTAAACTTGTTTTGATCGACTCAAGCTTCTCCATTTCAAGTTCTTGTCTGCTGATCAATCCCCATCTTCTCTAGCAATCATCTTTATAGTTTCTGGTTTGGTTTTATATTTAGGTTTTGATTTATCCATAACTTTGCAAGTGTTTGTCTACCGCCCTTTTAGTTTCTCGACTTGCATTTTTGTGTTTGTGAAATTATTTCATCTTCCTTCAGATATGTTTGTTCATTTTAGATTGTTTTCATATGTCGACTATTTTGAGTAATGTACCTCTTGGGGAGGTAATTCTTCAAGAAGGGACAATTATTGTACAAGGAAGGGCAAAATTTATATTCAAAGTGAAGCAACAATACGAGGAGCATAATTATATATTCAAGTTGAAGACTTATGTACAAGGGTGAAGAATATAAAAATATAAAAGTTTTTGAAGTTTACGACACCAAGACAGTACAAGTTGTGAATAATCAAGTGGTAAGTAATTCTCCCACGGCCATAGTTTATTTTTTTAGTTCTTTAAAAAAAATAGAAAATTAAGTATGTTTTAGTGCGTATTTCTATTCGTATGCATTCAATAAGGTTACCATGTGTTTACCAAAAATGTAGGTCATGCATGTTTTTGGAACAACTATATTTTTTTGTATCCTTTACGTCTTTCTTGTGGCTATTTTTAGTGTCTACCAGCATTGTTCCAACAGTTCTCTGAGTATTTCTTTTCTCTATTTCCTATAAAGTTTCATGTTTTTATTTGGGTTATCAATTTACTAAATCGCATGCTGAATTTATAGGAAGAATCAGTGGCTTTGATCCGTCATATTCCAAGATCATCTTTTCTGGATCATATAAACATATAATATTATATTACACTAATCAATCACCCCCTCTTATCGAAATCATCAGAAATCAACTCTCTCCATGGAAAGATGAAACATTAATAAAGAGACATCTCTGATCTTTCTAGTTTCTAGTGGTTAAATAGTTTTTCTTTCTCTCACCTTTAATACTAGTAGTGATTAGTGAAGCGAGGTATTTCATATCCCTCTCTATACTAGTCTAGTTTCTCTCTCTGAATTTCATTTAAACATTTTTAATATTTAAATAATTGCCACTTCAATAGTTGTTCTAAACTGTCTTTTGTAACATGTTCAAGTAAATTTAACAAAATTCATATTCAAAGTGAAGCAACAATAGGAGGACCATAATTTTATATTCAAGTTGAAGACTTATGTACAAGAACGAAGAATATAAAAAGATGAAAGTTTTTGAAGTTTACGGCACCAAGACAATACAAGTTATGAAGAATCAAGTGGTAAAGTCCTTCTCCCATGCAGGGCCGGCCCTGAGGGGAGGTCAACGAAGGTTGACTTTGGGGCATCAAGGAACTAGGGGCATCAAATTTAGTTTATCGTCTAGGGTGGTTTGGTGTTAAAGATCAAAATGAAGGATTGGATTGTAATAAAATAAATAAAAAGAAGGATATATTCTTAAGACATTTAGGGGCATATAGTAAATACAGGGTTAGTTTAATGGTTCAGTGCTAAAAAACCAAGACTCGTTTCATTTTTAAATTTTTGTGTTTTCAGCTTCTGTTTTTTTTTTTTTTTTTTGTGTTTGGTTTTCTGATGATTTTAGAGAATTTGGCCGACAGAGGTGGGTATGCTGAAGAGTTTTGAAATATGGGGAAGTGATTGCTATTAAGAGATTAACAAAGGCATCCACTGGTGAAAAAAAAGAGAAAATTTCTGCAAGAGATTGGTATAATTGGTCATGTTGATCAATCAAATGTATTTTGGTTGCAGAGTTATTGTCTTGATAATTCTTATCTTTGCATTCTCATTACATGGTTTTGTTGCTTCTGCTCTTCATGGTAATTTGATAACGACAACAAGGGATTATTGGAATGGGGCAACAATTTTAGTTCAGCTTCGGGCAGCGAAATTTCAGGGCCGGCCCTGCTCCCACGACCATAATAAATTTCATTATTTATTTTTATTAGTTTGTATTTTCTTTTCTTTTTCAAAAAAAAAAAAGTTTTATTGTATATTTCATTCTGCATCCATTCAATAAGGTCGTTGGGAAGAATAAATCTACAAAGAAGTTTCAAGCAACAAGAAATTGAGGAAAAAGGTTACAAATTTACCAAAGTTCTACAAAGTTCAAGAGTTAAAGACGAAGAATGTTAGTTGATGTTGATTATAGATCGGATGCGAAGGTAAGTAAGAGTTTTTTTTCCCCTTTCCTTTCCTTTATTATTTATTTATTATTATTGTCAGACTATGTATGATAATTGTTTCTGAACTTTATAGGCTCATGATCCAGATTAAACGACTGAACTTTCTGCTAAATTTTTCTAAAATCTATTTTGTTCCAACTATGTACCTTCCAAGGAATTATATAAGACATCTAAGCCTGGAGATTGGACTAAGAATTCTTCTACAAAGCTTTTTACAAGTTTGGATGCAATATGACTAAGGTTTTTGTTGCCGATAGAAACATACTTTATGAAGTAGAAAATCATGCAACTTATCAAGTAGGAAAGAGAATGTGGAATCAAGACTTTGGGAGGGCTAGTTATACTTCTTTCGGATCAGGTTTTCCACTTGCTGACAAGTATATGTTGAACAGGGAAGAGTTGATCTGGCCTAAAATAATAGATGATAATGTGAGGAGTTCGATAATAATGATGAGAATGTGTGCTTTGGGAGATAATATGTGATCTGGCCTAAACTGGTGGGATGCTTTCTCTTCATCACTTGAGATGAGATGGCATTATCTCTAGGCTTCCCCACTTCCACGTCGATGAAAATGAGCATTTAATTGAGTATTATTATCGGTACATTGCGGTTCCTTGAGAAAAATTTTTGACCAGGACATCACAAGTTATGAAGAATAAAGTGGTAAAGTCCTTCTACCACGGCCATAGTACTTTGATTATTTATTTTTATTAGTTTGTATTTTATTTTTCTTTCAAAAAAAAAGGAAAAAAAATATGTTTTGGTGTGTATTCATTCAATAAGGCCGTGGGAAGGAAGAAATTTATGAAGAAGTTTCAAGCAACAAGAAATTGAGGAAAAAAGTTACAATTCGTCAAAGTTCTACGAAGTTTAAGAGTTAAAGACGAAGAAGAAGACATTTCTATGCGACGTTGTGAGAGTGATATTGATTGTAGATCGAATGAGAAGGTAAGTAAGCATTTCCATTCTCACATAATGATTGATTTCCTTTCTTATAAATCACCATAAATACAAAAATAAGTTTTTCAAAAGTAAAATTATAAAAACAATTTTTAACGCCACTATGTCATACATACATGTGTAAGAATTCTTTCTTAACTCCTGTTTATATACCCATTTATATCGTCTTACAAGTACAATATCATAAAAACCAAGGTTATTAGACTAGTACAACTCACGATATATTTTTTTTAAATCGAGTCACATCGTTGTTTAGAATCGAATCTAATAAGACTCATAAATATTACCTTTTTTTTAAATCGAATCTAATAAGACTCACATTTTTTTTTTTAAATGTTAAGAAAAAAACTCTTTCGATGGGAATTGAACTTCATACCTTACCAATGTTAGATAGACATCCTAACCACTGAACCAGTAGCTATTTGTTCACATTAAATGAATAATTATCGAATATATTGCAATAAATCATAATATTCTTGAACACACATGGTCTATGCTAAGTATGGAGGTATGATGATTTTTTTAACATATGATTAAACAATAAATCATGAATCAGCGCTTAATGTTTCAACATACGATTCAATTCTTCAAAAAAAAAGAGTCACTTCACGCTTCACGTTTTCACAACCTTGCATAAAACTCTATTGGTGAAGCAGAAGTTGGGAAGAATACTTATTATGTTAATGGTATCTTGTAACTCGGCGTTGTTGTATATGCTGATCCATCCAAGTTTCCTTTACTTTTTCCATGAAGAACTAATATGTTCCTTTTTGGTTATTTCTTTCTCTCTGAAATTTATTCTTCTTCGCCTCTTGATTTCTTTTGTCTGCTGGTTTTCTTCTTTGGATCAGAAAACTTTTATAAATAAAGATAATGTTGTGAACGGTGGGATTTTTTTTATTATATCCAGCGGTTGATATTATATTTTGGTAGTGGGGTACCATTGTACCCCACGCGTTCTCCTCTAAACTGTTGCCGCTAGAACTATTCGGTGGGATTATACCTTTTCTCGAGATGATGTATACGTAGTTATAAGTGATATAAGTTTAGATGTCACTCTTAGTCTTAGATGTCATGTCATGGAACCTTATAACCGAATATGCGGTGGATGTAGATCACTTTGATTTAATTAATAGCCGATTTGGAAACCAGAAGAGAAAGTATTTTAGCTTTCCCAAGAAGAGGTGTAGTTTTCGAAGGTTGAAATTTAGATTTTGACTTCAAAGAAAGTTGGGTTTATGCTTTTAAATGATATTCTAATATTTAGTTCTCAACTTAATTTCTGACTGTTCGATTTGATTAAGTCCGAAAATTATTTCTTAATCTTTTGTGTTGTGATTTTTCGTTTTGTACTTGATTTTATTTTTCCATAGTTCTGAGAATGGTGACCAGTAAGTCTCACACAAAAATCATGAAACCAATCAACATGCAATGTTCGGTTTTTGTATTGGTTAATCACTCCGTTTGTCAACCATTTGTAGACATGGTAGCTTTAACTCGTAACTAATCAAGTGTCAAATGCACATGTATGGTACGATTTCAATAGACATATTGCATGCTAGTATAGAGCCTAACGCCTTCAGGACGTCACGCCGCTCGTTGTTTCCTGATTATGTAAAGAGACCGTATATAGAATCTCTTAATGATTTGGCGGCTTCTAGACATATTGCATGCTAGTATAGATCCTAACGCCTTCAAGACGTCACACTATTCATTGTTCCCTGACTATACACCTTCCTCAGAACGAGTATGATGCTTCAATTATCTCATATCTCAATTCTACAAATAGGTTAATTCTAGCGTGTCATTCATCAACTGAATTCCTAGAAAATAATTTATTCTATCTCATTACTCTGTTTCATGGCTGATCCTCAGCTGGATTTCATGGATTAGTAATAGATACTCAACTCATTTTATTATTCTATTTCATGAATTATTCTCAGTTGAATTTCATGAATTAGTAATGGATACTCAAATAATTTTTATTACTCCGTTTCATGAATTATTCTCAGCTGAATTTCATGAATTAGTAATAAATATTCACCGATCGGGCATCTGGGCCACTACCGAGTAAGCCCCAAGAAAATGGTGCGAGTGTACTGAGAAATAATGCACAAATGAGCACCCAAACGCACAGACGAGCGTTCAAAAATATAGACGAACGAGGAACCTATGCAAAATAGGAAGGAAAATAATATTAAATAAAATAAACAAGAGACGTAGGACCGAGACCACCGGCCATCCGGTCATGCCCAGTGGCCGATCCCCCCTCTTCCGTTACTTTATTTTATTTTAACCTATTTTATTATTTTCCTTGTTTGAGCAAACTCCTTCGTTTGAGTAAAACTCATAGTTTCTCTATATTTTCCTTTAAACGATGAAAAAAATAGTAAAAAATAGGGAAAGGTGATGGAACCGGGTGATGAGTGCCAAATATTGCATATTCATACACCTTTTCATTGGCACTTAACTCATCTTTCGCGCTTCAAAGTCATATATTATCCCAAATTCTGCATTTTTACCATTTTCAAGAATAAATATTTGTATTAATTAATTTTGTGTTTTTAAGTACTAAATAAAGCTTGGAAGAATTGAGAAGACAAAAGAGAAGAAAGTTGGAAGCGTTGCAACCAGCCACAAGATCAATGGCAACCTGTTTACAAATTCATGGGATTAAACAACCCATGATCCAAAACCCATGATCCAAAACCCAAGACCCAAATCCATTTCCACCTCACCCCCATTGGATTCTTTCCAAAACATCCACCTCATCCCCATTGGATTCTTTCCAAAATATCCACCTCACCCCCATTGTATTCCATTTCATCCATCAATTAAAGAAAACATCCCCATTCTCTCACTCAATCACTCCCAATTTGTTTCCCACAACCAAATATATTTCATTCAATCCATCAATTAAGAAAACATGTTTTGTTGAGTGGATGCTTTCCAAATTTCGAATCCAAGTGCTTGAGGGAATTTTGTGTATAAATAAAGAGGGTTGTTGTGTTGAAAAACCATCCAAGAATAGCTTGTTCATGTTAGTTTATCAAATTTCAATTTTGTTGTAATGTTCTTCATGTTCTAATTTCATTTACTAGGGTTTAGATGAAGCCCTAATCTCATTGGTATGTATTCATATCTTGTATCTTGTTCTTGAAAGTTTAGAATTGTTTAAAGATATAATTTAATCCAAGTTTTTCAACATCTTGCTCTCACAATGTATGCCATGTATCCATTGTAGTTAGAATATCTCTATGTTGATTATGCTACAACTCATGCTTAACCAAATATTGATCTTTAGATTAGTTGTGCTTAATTAGACAATTAATGCTTTGGAGAAATACTTTAGTTGTGATTAAATTATCCATTGGAGAAACACCTTAGTTATACGGTAGACTTGAATCTACTATAAGGACAAGAATAATATTACAAGTTGAATGCATATCATAGGTTATTGGTGGATTTGAATACCCTAGTATCCATATTATCATTGTTTACATATCTTGTTATTTGCATCTTTTACTTTTATTATTTCAGTCACTTGAAAATCATATCGTCGTATCGACAAAATCAAACCCCTTTTGGTTACTCTCTGAATCAGGATTTAAAATCAACTTCTACACTCTCCAAGTCTCTGTGGTTCGACCTGTGCTTGCCCTGTATTGCTTGTCGACACTGTGCACTTGCAGTTTATACAATAGTAGGTATCTTTCCGAGCCTACCAAGTACTTGCAGTTCATCTCCTGTCACTATTCATTTTTCATCTCCTGGAACTGTTCACATATTACTGTTCACATATCACTGTAGCCAACTCCGCACAACTTGGAACCGGTTAAACCACGATTTCCCACTTTCCCACTCTTCCACTCAACCAATCGGAGATCAATGTGTCTGCATTGTAGCAATATAAATAAGTTTCTAAATCCGAGGACAAGATTGGTCCGACGGACAACATCGGTCGTCTAACCAAGAATCACCACTAACATTCTTCTGCAAATTTGTTCTTTACCACCACCACCAGCAGCTTCATGATGAGCCTCTTCCGTTACAACAACAGAAAGCCCTATTTTTGCCATAGAAGTAAATATCTACCCCAGCATCGGTACCACCGTCAAATCACCTTGAGGTAATTTCATCACATGATTCAATCAAAGATGATTGTTGTAGGTGTAAATTATCTACAGATCCAGGTGGCAACATCCTAGAACCGGTGTACCCGCAATATAAATCTCCGCACAACTTGGAACCGGTTAAACCACGATTTCCCACTTTCCCACTCTTCCACTCAACCAATCGGAGATCAATGTGTCTACATTGTAGCAATATAAATAAGTTTCTAAATCCGAGGACAAGATTGGTCCGACGGACAACATCGGTCGTCTAACCAAGAATCACCACTAACATTCTTCTGCAAATTTGTTCTTTACCACCACCACCAGCAGCTTCATGATGAGCCTCTTCCGTTACAACAACAGAAAGCCCTATTTTTGCCATAGAAGTAAATATCTACCCCAGCATCGGTACCACCGTCAAATCACCTTGAGGTAATTTCATCACATGATTCAATCAAAGATGATTGTTGTAGGTGTAAATTATCTACAGATCCAGGTGGCAACATCCTAGAACCGGTGTACCCAAATACGAAGAGACGGGAAGTATAGAGCGAAGATTATCGGGCGCGAGATTTAAGGAGCCACGTGGATCGGGCATAATAATGTCGGACAAGACTTGACCCAGACTTCTGATAAAGCTGACAGGATAAGGTGTGGCGGGTCAAACGAGGAACTATGGTCAAACGAATAAAGAAGAACGGGTCACATCGGATAACCATAAGGACGACAGAAAAGATAGGCGACATCGCGTTAATAATGCACCTAAAAAGATCGGCCCGAATGGAGGATAGGCGAGGAGTCAGGATACATCGGCCACATGAGACGACGTGAACCGGCCCGATCACAGAACTGATAAATAGATGTAACATGACCAACACCTTAATTTCGTTGTATATAACTTCTCCTATAAATAGAGGGACTTGTATTTCAAGAGAGGTAGGTTGTATTTTGAGAGAGGAAAAAAGGAGAAAAACTCGAGTAAGCACGAAGAAGAAAAAAAGTGAGTAGTAAGTGCATCTTGTAAGGAAATCCCACGGAGAGCAACACCTTTGTAACACTTCAAAGTAATAAGATTCATCCTTTCACCCCCGTGGACGTAGGTAATCATACCGAACCACGTAAATCTTGCGTTCATTGTGGAGTGTTTACTTTCATTTGAGATGAGCATTGTGTTTCTATCCTTTGGATGTAGCTTGTAGTAAAATGCATCTACATTCTGGCGCCGACTAAGGGGACACGACTAAGATCTCCGGATACCTTGTGTTTGTGAAAACCTTCGTGAGACGATCAACAACTCCTCAATACACGATTAACGTGTTGAAGTTGAAGCTATGATGAACTCTGTTGGCCGAGATAACGGTTGTTTTGAGTCATTTACTTCAAAGCCAGAGCAGTAGCAGCGTCTTTTTAACATCTTCAACAGTTTCATCAACAGAGAGACTTCACGAGCTCACCAAATACTAACAATCGGTTAGAAGCTATGTGAAGAATCTGTTGAAAGGACGACTGTGTGTTCTTGATAGTTGTATAATTGTTAGCGTTAAACGAGTTGTTTTTGGCTACGGCATGAAGTCGGGTGTTTGGAATAACCAAAAGTTTGTGATTGTAGCTGTTTTCATCGTGAGATAAACTGTCAAACCGTATAGAATTTTTTAACCGGCGGTGTAGCATAAGTCGTCGGAGAGTTCATAATTAGATCTCGAGAAAGTGGAGCTGGTACAAGTATGATTTGATTCTAGGGGTTACTTGCCGTACTTTTTTCTAAGCATCATGTGCATAAGATCTATGATTTGGAACATGTAGAATAAAGGACAAAACTAACTTAAATGCATAGGTCGAGTACAGAGAGCGACATCGTACGGAGTGATAGCGACAGGAAAATGAGGTCAGCCACAGATTCAAAGATATGGACAAAATAGGGTAGAGAGGACAAGACCCACCTAACAACTGAAGTAGATCTTACGCAGTGACAACGTTAGAATGTACAATCGAACTTTTTGCCCTTTTTGTCCAATTTTTTATTTTGAAAATTAGGTCAAAGTAAGGGGTTCTTTTTCGTATTTGCTGACGTAGGGACGGGCGATACTCGGCTTATCACGCGACGTGACCGATGGCTAGCACTTCAGGGACAATTAGGATGTTAAGGAATCGTACAGTCACTAGCAGCAGCATGCAGGCAGGGATAACGGGGCCGAGACAAGAAGACAGTCGCCAACCACCGCCCGAGGAAGCTCATGCAGCTGCGCGAGGAATGCCTGTTGTAGACGAGGAAGTAGATTTGGGGCGAGACGATAACACCTTACCTCGGGACCAGGTTATACCGGCTCATAGAAGAGTTGACCAAATCGATGGACTCACAGCTTCAGACACCGATGACGATGAGGAAGCACTTGCAGCGCGATCTTAGAGGCAATGGACGAGGCGACAAGTTGAACACCAGGAAGCTTTGGGAAGGGAACAAGAGCGTCTTAGACAGATTCAATATGTTGCCTAAATTTAAAGGGGTTGAAGCTGAAAATCCCTACCACCATGTGAGAGAGTTCGAGGAAATTTGTGGGACTCTTCGGATCAACCAAATAACGGATGAGCACCTCAAAATGAAACTTTTTCCTTTTTCTTTGATAGACAAAGCCAAGACTTGGCTGTGTGCTCAACAGCCACAGTCATTTCATACATGGGATGCTCTTACGAAAGAGTTCTTCAAAAAGTTCTTCCCAAACCATAAGACTACGACAATTCGTCAAAGTCTGAATAGTTTTGTGCAATTAGAGGAGGAAACTTTGGCAAAATATTTGGAGAGATTCAATGAATTATTGCTCCAATGTCCTCACCATGGTTTTGAAAAATGGAGACTTGTGCAAATTTTGTATGAAGGCTTAGATGTCAAGAACCGAACTACAGTTGAGACCATGTGCAATGGTCAATTTATTGAAAAAACTGGCATGAGTCTTGGGATTTCTTAATCGAAGTCGCTGAAAAGACTCAGCAGTGGGAATCCCCCGTGAACCAAATAGGATTACCCTTGCATCCAATGTTCATAGAATTGACTCGACTTCAAGGAAGTGCAAAGATGGCATCCTTGGCCAGGAGAATAGAAAAGCTAGAACTAGAAAAGAATGGAAAAACTAATATCCCTACTCTCTGTAGTCAAATTGAAATGGCCACTTGTGCCGCATGCCATAGTTCAGACCATCTAGTAGACACTTGTCCAGACCTCCATGCATTTCAAGAGTCTAAAACCGAGCAAGCCAATGCTTTGTACAATAGGCAAGAGAACAACCCATATTCTCAGATCTACAACCCAGGGTGGAGAAATCACCCTAACTTTTCATGGTCTAAAGGGCCTGTACAAGGGGGAACATCAAATAATAACCAAGGATACCCTTATCCTAGAAACCCCCAAGTGCAATCGCATGTGCAGTACCCTACGGAGAAAAAGCCTAGCTTCGAAGAAAGTTTCAGTATGTTGTCACAAAATCTGGTACAATTTAAAAAGACAACTGACCAACGTTTCGCAAGTATAGAACTTAAAATGGGTCAAATTTGTGAAGCATTGAATGAAAGAGACAAAGGAAAACTCCCTAGTCAGCCCCAACAAAATCCAAAAAATGTATATCAGGCGGAAAATTCAACTCGAAATGAGGCCTCCCATAATCAAGTAAATGTTGTCACCACCCTTCGTAGTGGTAAAGTTGTTGAAAACAATGTAGGTGTACCACAGTCGAGTGAGTCTACATCAGACTCACCAGTGGATAAAATCCCACAGAAAACACCTAGTGTTGAAGACAAATCTGAGCAACATAAGAATTCCCATAATTCTAATGTCTTTGCACCATCTCATGTACATGTTGCTCCATTCCCACAAAGATTGGTGCAACAAAAAGAGTGTATACAGTACAACGAGATTTTGGAAATGTTCAAACGAGTTAACATCAACATCCCATTTCTTGATGCAATCAAGCAAGTCCCTGCTTATGCTAAATTCCTTAAGGATCTGTGCACACAAAAGCGAAAGCTTCATGTGCATAAGCGTGCTTTTCTCACTGACCAGGTGAGTGCAATCATTCAAAGCAACACACCACCTAAGTTTAAAGACCCAGGTAGTCCTACTATCACATGAAAAATAGGTGACCAAACGGTTAAGAAGGCGTTGCTAGACTTAGGGGCAAGTGTGAATTTACTACCATATTCGGTATATGTGCAGTTAGGTCTTGGAGAGTTGAAGGCAACACCTATAACTCTGCAATTGGCGGACAGATCTGTCAAAGTGCCTCGTGGTGTGGTAGAAGATGTTTTGATTAAGGTTGATAAGTTTTATTTTCCTGTGGACTTCATCGTCTTAGATACTCAACCTGTGCAAAACCCTGACAGTCACATTCCTGTCATTTTGGGGCGTCCCTTCTTAGCAACGTCCAATGCAATCATTAACTGCCGTAATGGAGTGTTGAAGTTGTCATTTGGTAATATGACTGTGGAGTTGAATGTTTTCAATACTAGCCAACAACATTTAGATCTTGATGATGATAATGATGTGCATGAAATCAACATGATTGAAAGTTTGATTCAGGATTCGTTGTCTAGTAGCATGTCT
Organism: Papaver bracteatum; assembly: GCA_023529315.1. Classification (NCBI taxonomy): domain Eukaryota; kingdom Viridiplantae; phylum Streptophyta; class Magnoliopsida; order Ranunculales; family Papaveraceae; genus Papaver; species Papaver bracteatum. The sequence continues at coordinate 490,789 of JAJJWX010003305.1, read as the reverse complement.
GTTGACCCTTTGGATGCTTGTTTGACTAATTTTGACTTGGATTTGTTTGATGATGAATACATAAGTGAAGTGAATACTTTGCTTGAATCCACACCACTTATGGACACGTCTAAGTGGAAAGCTAGAGTGGAACCACTTCCACTCTTGGAATCCAAGTCTGTTCCCTCTCTTGTTGAGCCGCCAAAGCTCGAACTGAAACCATTTCCTGATACTCTTAAATATGCATTTTTGGGACCTTCTAATACTTTTCCTGTAATCATTTCATCTGCCTTAGATCGAGAACAGGAAAGTAAACTTTTAGAAGTACTTAAGGAGCATAAAGAAGCCTTAGGATGGACCATCTCGGACCTTAAAGGCATAAGTCCCACTGATCGCATGCATCATATAAACCTTGAGGACAATGCTAAACCATCTAGGGAGATGCAAAGGCGACTCAATCCCAACATGAAAGAGGCTGTTAAGAATGAAATTATAAAACTTCTTGATGCGGGTATCATATACCCAATCTCAGATAACAAATGGGTTAGCCCCATTCAAAGTTGTGTGCCGAAAAAGTCAGGAGTTACTGTAGTTCAAAACGATAAAGATGAGTTAATCACTACTCGAGTAACCATAGGGTGGCGAGTCTGCATTGATTATAGGAAGTTGAATGCAGTTACAAAGAAAGATCACTTCCCTCTTCCATTCATAGATTAAATGCTTGAACGATTGTCTGGGCGTAGATTCTATTGTTTCTTGGATGGTTTTTCTGGTTACAACCAGATTCATATTTCACCCGAAGATCAGGAAAAGACTACATTTACATGTCCATTTGGAACATTTGCTTATCGCCGTATGCCCTTTGGGTTGTGCAACGCACCAGCTACATTTCAGCGTTGTATGATGAGCATTTTTTCTGATATGATAGATAACTTCCTTGAGATCTTTATGGATGATTTCTCTGTGTTTGGATCATCTTTTGATGAATGTTTGAACCATATCACTCGCGTGCTGATTAGATGTAAGGAAAAAGATTTGGTGTTGAATTGGGATAAATGTCATTTTATGGTGAACTCAGGCATAGTTCTAGGACACATCATCTCTGGAAAAGGCATTGAAGTAGACAAAGCCAAAGTCGACCTCATTCAAAACTTGCCGCAACGTCGCTCTGTGAGGGAGGTTAGATCATTTTTAGGCCATGCTGGTTTCTACCGTAGATTCATTAAATATTTCAGTAAGATCTCAAGACCACTGTGTAATCTACTCAGTAAAGATGTTGTATTTGTGTTTGATGATACTTGTGTGCATGCTTGGGAGGAGCTCAAAACTCTTCTAACTTCATCCCCTATAGTCCGACCTCCAGATTGGAAATTGCCATTTGAAATCATGTGTGACGCATCTGATTTTGCTGTTGGAGCTGTCTTAGGTCAGCGAGTCGACAAACACCCCTATGTGATCTACTATGCTAGTAAGACACTGAATGAGTCTCAAATGAACTATTCAACAACCGAAAAAGAGCTGCTAGCTGTTGTGTTCGCATTAGAAAAGTTTAGATCTTATTTGATAGGATCTAAAATCATCATTTATACTGACCATGCCGCATTAAGATATCTTTTATCTAAAAAAGATGCCAAGGCTCGTCTAATTCGATGGATACTCTTGTTACAAGAGTTCCACCTCGAAATTTGAGATAAAAAAGGGTCAGAGAATGTTGTTGCTGATCACTTATCTAGATTGAATGTCGAGTCTACTAATGAATCAGAGATTATTAGAGAATCTTTCCCAGATGAACAACTGATGCTAGTTTCTGAAATGCCATGGTTTGCCGACATCGTGAACTACCTTGATACAGGTAGGATGCCACTTCATTGGTCTAAACAAGACCGGTCTAAATTCTTGGCCGAAGTGAAACATTTCCTATGGGATGACCCATATCTTTTCAAATACTGCCCTAAGCAAATCATTAGGAAATGTGTCCCCAACTCTGAACAAAGGGATGTCATCTCTTTTTGTCATGATCAAGCATGTGGAGGCCACTTTAGTGCAAAGAAAACTGCTGCAAAGATCTTGCAGAGTGGTTTTTACTGGCCAACATTGTTTAAGGATAGCCATGAATTCTGTATTTCTTGTGACCGGTGCCAAAAATTGGGAAGTATATCAAAACGAAACATGATGCCCCTACAACCCATTTTGATTGTTGAGCTATTTGATGTATGGGGTATTGACTTCATGGGACCATTTCCTAACTCTGAAGGAAAGTTGTACATTCTTGTTGCTGTTGACTATGTTTCTAAGTGGGTAGAAGCAATTGCAACCAAAACTAATGACCACAAGGTGGTACTTTCGTTCTTAAAGGAAAACATTTTTTCTCGATTTGGCACCCCTAGAGCTATAATCAGTGATGGTGGTTCACATTTCTGCAATAGGCCTTTTGAGTCATTAGTTCGCAAGTATGGCATAACTCATAAAGTCGCAATTCCATATCATCCACAGACCAGTGGCCAGGTAGAGGTTTCAAATAGGGAGATTAAGCACATTCTAGAAAAGACGGTTAACCCGTCTAGAAAAGATTGGTCTTTAAGATTGAATGATGCATTATGGGCTTATAGAACAGCATATAAAACCCCTATTGGCATGTCCCCTTACCGACTTGTGTATGGGAAGCCTTTCCATTTACCTGTTGAGCTTGAACATCGTGCATATTGGGCTATTAAAAAGCTTAACTTCTCTCTTGATAAGGCGGGTACACAACGGAAACTCCAACTCAATGAGTTGGAAGAGCTTAGAAATGATGCTTATGACAGTGCAAAGTTGTACAAATATAGAATGAAGGTGTTCCATGACAAGCGCATTTTGCGCAAGTCATTCACTCCAGGCCAGAAAGTTTTATTGTACAACTCACGTTTGCACCTTTTTCTAGGTAAATTACGTTCTAAATGGACAGGCCCATTCTTGGTGCGAACAATTTTCCCCCATGGGGCTGTAGAACTAGAAGATGTGACAACCAAGAATGTCTTCAAGGTCAATGGGCAGAGACTGAAGCCATTCCTTGAACCAATTCCACCTTAAATTGAAACAACTAATCTTGATGATCCGATCTATGTGGACTGAAAAGTTCACCCCCTATACATACCACAAGATATCTTCCCTGCTGGTTGCTTTGGACATACCCTACTGTCTCTGGTTTGGCATCTGGTAATCTCTTTCCTTTGAATCTGTTTTGTTCTCATGTTTTGTTGTTGTTTCTGTTATCTTTTGAAACATTGAGGACAATGTTAGATTTAGGTTTGGGGGAGTATTTGCATAATGACCAGCTGTGGAGCGGGTCTTTTGTAGGATCTTTTGTAGTCTTTTGCATATTTTTTTGTAGTGTGTTTTCTATGACCAGCTGTGTAGCGGGTCTTGCAGTCTTTTGTTTCTATGACCAGCTGTGGAGCGGGTCTTTTGTAGGATCCTTTGTAGTCTTTTGCATTTTTTTGAGTCTTTTGTTGTTATTTTTTTATGACCAGCTGTGGAGCGGGTCTTTTGTAGGATCCTTTGTAGTCTTTTGCATTTATTTATTTTTTGAGTCTTTTGTTGTTATCTTTTATGACCAGCTGTGTAGCGGGTCTTTTGTAGGATCCTTTGTAGTCTTTTGCATTTTTTTTTTGTCTTCTATGACCAGCTGTGGAGCGGGTCTTTTGTAGTGTGTTATCTGATGACCAGCTGTGTAGCGGGTCACTAATCAAAAAAAAAAGATGATCAGCTGTGTAGCGGGTCTTAAAAAAAAATGATCAGCTGTGTAGCGGGTCTTAAAAAAAAATATATATATATATATATTGGTTACAAATTTTCATGGTTCTACGAAATTCCGAAGTTCATCATCTACAGTTGAAGACCGAAGACGAAGACATTTCTATGGATGCTCTGAAATTGGAGAAGGTTTTGTGGGTACATCTTTGGTAGGCCCTCACGAGACTACAACTCGTCCACTAGGGACACCTAGGGGTTTAAAGGCTTAGTGCATACGCTAAATGCATTCGAGAGACCAGCGACAGTGGTATAGTTAGGATTTCTAGATTTCTGTTTCACTTGAGGACAAGTAAAATTCAGGTTTGGGGGTATTTGATGAGTGCCAGATATTGCATATTCATACACCTTTTCATTGGCACTTAACTCATCTTTCGCGCTTCAAAGTCATATATTATCCCAAATTCTGCATTTTTACCATTTTCAAGAATAAATATTTGTATTAATTAATTTTGTGTTTTTAAGTACTAAATAAAGCTTGGAAGAATTGAGAAGACAAAAGAGAAGAAAGTTGGAAGCGTTGCAACCCGCTCGCGCATCAATGTCAACCTGTTTACAAATTCATGGGATTAAACAACCCATGATCCAAAACCCATGATCCAAAACCCAAGACCCAAATCCATTTCCACCTCACCCCCATTGGATTCTTTCAAAAACATCCACCTCATCCCCATTGGATTCTTTCCAAAACATCCACCTCACCCCCATTGTATTCCATTTCATCCATCAATTAAAGAAAACATCCCCATTCTCTCACTCAATCACTCCCAATTTGTTTCCCACAACCAAATATATTCCATTCAATCCATCAATTAAGAAAACATGTTTTGTTGAGTGGATGCTTTCCAAATTTCGAATCCAAGTGCTTGAGGGAATTTTGTGTATAAATAGAGAGGGTTGTTGTGTTGAAAAACCATCCAAGAATAGCTTGTTCATGTTAGTTTATCAAATTTCAATTTTGTTGTAATGTTCTTCATGTTCTAATTTCATTTACTAGGGTTTAGATGAAGCCCTAATCTCATTGGTATGTATTCATATCTTGTATCTTGTTCTTGAAAGTTTAGAATTGTTTAAAGATATAATTTAATCCAAGTTTTTCAACATCTTGCTCTCACAATGTATGCCATGTATCCATTGTAGTTAGAATATCTCTATGTTGATTATGCTACAACTCATGCTTAACCAAATATTGATCTTTAGATTAGTTGTGCTTAATTAGACAATTAATGCTTTGGAGAAATACTTTAGTTGTGATTAAATTATCCATTGGAGAAACACCTTAGTTATACGGTAGACTTGAATCTACTATAAGGACAAGAATAATATTACAAGTTGAATGCATATCATAGGTTATTGGTGGATTTGAATACCCTAGTATCCATATTATCATTGTTTACATATCTTGTTATTTGCATCTTTTACTTTTATTATTTCAGTCACTTGAAAATCATATCGTCGTATCGACAAAATCAAACCCCTTTTGGTTACTCTCTGAATCAGGATTTAAAATCAACTTCTACACTCTCCAAGTCTCTGTGGTTCGACCTGTGCTTGCCCTGTGTTGCTTGTCGACACTGTGCACTTGCAGTATACACAATAGTAGGTATCTTTCCGAGCCTACCACCGGGCCACCTAGCCATCGGGCCATTCCCTAGTCGTGACCAGTCCCACACCTTATAATTACTTATTTTCTCATATTATTATTTCCTTCATCTCATGAAACTCCTCCGTTTGAGCAAAAACCATAGTTTTTCAATATTTTCTCAAATATTGCTCAAACCATGGAAAAGCCAAAAAGTCAAATGACCGACTAGGCTTCTCACGTCAAAAATTAAAACATTATTATTTTAAAATTCTCAAAATATTGGTCACATGAGCAAAATTATACTTGCTCATTCGAGCAAAATTGAGAGTTTCAGTCAAGATCAAACTCTTCTGAAAATCCAAAATATTGCTCAAACATGCACCAGAAAACACCAAAACTCTCAGGAGTCAGGACTGAGACACGAACACTATGGTGACTCGGGCATGCCACATAGACCGACCAAGGTCAGCCTTTAGGCTTGCAAGGAGCTGGTCCCACACTCTTTCATAATTTTGACATAATTAGCTCTCAACAGTTCATATTGGGTCCAAATTTTTTCCAACCAACTTGGAATTTTCTCAATCAACCACAAACTGGTCCCACTACCACCAAGGGATGGTCCCATGACCCCTTGGCCGGTCCTCATCTCTCCATAATTAGTTTTTTTCACTTAACGCTCAGACGAGCACTATTTTAATAAATGATTAGACCAGCATTTAATCATCCTTTCACCAAATGGTCAACAAAGAACTTTGGTGCATGCTCACTCGAGCACCTGGGAGCTACATGGTCGGCCATCATCCCATGTAGTCGGTCCCTCCTTCACCCAGTGATCGAAATTCAGTAAATCAATTGATCAAAATTAGGGTTTCTAACTGAATGCTCGCAAATTATAATTCGAGCAAGTTTAGACACTAATATTTTATGTTGATCCAGCAATCAACATCTTATATCAATTATATAATATAATATTCAGTCCAGCTAAAAATATTTTAATTAATATTTTATTTAGTCATGCTACCAATAATTCATCAAACGAGCAATATTTTCTCAGACGAGGAATATTGATTCAACTATCAATATTCAATAATTCATCGAACGAGCAATATTTGCTAAAAATGAGGAATATTGATTCAATTATCTAGATTCAATAATCCATCAAACGAGCAATATTTGCTCAGACAAAGAATATTGTTTCAACCATCAATATTCAGTAATTTATCAAATGAGCAATATTTGTTCAAACGAGGAATATTGATTTAACTATCAATATTCAGTAATTTTACTCAAACGAGCAATATTTGCTCAGAATATTAATATTGATTCAACTATCAATATTCAACAATTCATCATACGAGCAATATTTGCTCAGACTATCAATATTCACTATGTTGATTCAATTATCAACATCATTCATTCGAGAACTATAGTCCCAGCAGACATGTTCAATCCATGAATCCTAGAGCATTCGACAATCATGCTCAAATTAACGACTGACTAATCAAATAAAAAACTCATCGTCTAATCAAGTCAACGACTGACTAATCAAATACACGTCTGCTTTGCAGACTCCACGTTCGTGAGACATCAAGCACATCACATGAGGGATATTAATTAGAGTTTTGGTCTGGCGGCCTACGACACGTGTGTTCATCCACGATGAGAAATGTGAGTAAGTCGTGCAAGCATTTAAGGGAGTTAGCAAAGTAATGGGTGGACAATCAACCAAGTCTCCGCACAACTTAGAACCGGTTAAACCACGATTTCCCACTTTCCCACTCTTCCACTCAACCAATCGGAGATCAATGTGTCTACATTGTAGCAATATAAATAAGTTTCTAAATCCGAGGACAAGATTGGTCCGACGGACAACATCGGTCATCTAACCAAGAATCACCACTAACATTCTTCTGTAAATTTGTTCTTTACCACCACCACCAGCAGCTTCATGATGAGCCTCTTCCGTTACAACAACAGAAAGCCCTATTTTTGCCCTAGAAGTAAATATCTACCCCAGCATCGGTACCACCGTCAAATCACCTTGAGGTAATTTCATCACATGATTCAATCAAAGATGATTGTTGTAGGTGTAAATTATCTACAGATCCAGGTGGCAACATCCTAGAACCGGTGTACCCAAATACGAAGAGACGCGAAGTATAGAGCGAAGATTATCGGGCGCGAGATTTAAGGAGCCACGTGGATCGGACGTAATAATGTCGGACATGACTTGACCCAGACTTCTGATAAAGCTGACAGGATAAGGTGTGGCGGGTCAAACGAGGAACTATGGTCAAACGAATAAAGAAGAACGGGTCACATCGGATAACCATAAGGACGACAGAAAAAATTGGCGACATCGCGTTAATAATGCACCTAAAAAGATCGGCCCGAATGGAGGATAGGCGAGGAGTCAGGATACATCGGCCACATGAGACGACGTGAACCGGCCCGATCACAGAACTGATAAATAGATGTAACATGACCAACACCTTAATTTCGTTGTATAGAACTTCTCCTATAAATAGAGGGACTTGTATTTCAAGAGAGGTAGGTTGTATTTTGAGAGAGGAAAAAAGGAGAAAAACTCGAGTAAGCACGAAGAAGAAAAAAAGTGAGTAGTAAGTGCATCTTGTAAGGAAATCCCACGGAGAGCAACACCTTTGTAACACTTCAAAGTAATAAGATTCATCCTTTCACCCCCGTGGACGTAGGTAATCATACCGAACCACGTAAATCTTGCGTTCATTGTGGAGTGTTTACTTTCATTTGAGATGAGCATTGTGTTTCTATCCTTTGGATGTAGCTTGTAGTAAAATGCATCTACATTCTGGCGCCGAATAAGGGGACACGACTAAGATCTCCGGATACCTTGCCGTGAAAACCTTCAGAGACGATCAACAGCTCCTCAATACACGATTAACGTGTTGAAGTTGAAGCTATGATGAACTATGTTGGCCGAGATAACGGTTGTTTTGAGTCATTTACTTCAAAGCCAGAGCAGTAGCAGCGTCTTTTTAACATCTTCAACAATTTCATCAACAGAGAGACTTCACGAGCTCACCAGCGACTAACAGTTCGGGTTAGAAGCTATGTGAAGAATCTGTTGAAAGGACGACTGTATGTTCTTGATAGTTGTATAATTGTTAGCGTTAAACGAGTTGTTTTTGGCTACGGCATGAAGTCGGGTGTTTGGAATAACCAAAAGTTTGTGATTGTAGCTGTTTTCATCGTGAGATAAACTGTCAAACCGTATAGAATTTTTTAACCGGCGGTGTAGCATAAGTCGTCGGAGAGTTCATAATTAGATCTCGAGAAAGTGGAGCTGGTACAAGTATGATTTGATTCTAGGGGTTACTTGCCGTACTTTTTTCTAAGCATCATGTGCATAAGATCTATGATTTGGAACATGTAGAATAAAGGACAAAACTAACTTAAATGCATAGGTCGAGTACAGAGAGCGACATCGTACGGAGTGATAGCGACAGGAAAATGAGGTCAGCCACAGATTCAGCATATGGACAAAATAGGGTAGAGGGACAGTACCCACCTAACAACTGAAGTAGATCTTACGCAGTGACAGCAGTCGTACAGTCGAACTTTTTGCCCTTTTGTCTGAATTTTTTATTTTGAAAATTAGGTCAAAGTAAGGGGTTCTTTTTCGTATTTGCTGACGTAGGGACGGGCGATACTCGGCTTATCACGCGACGTGACCGATGGATAGCACTTCAGGGACAATTAGGATGTTAAGGAATCGTACAGTCACTAGCAGCAGCATGCAGGCAGGGATAACGGGGCCGAGACAAGAAGACAGTCGCCAACCACCGCCCGAGGAAGCTCATGCAGCTGCGCGAGGAATGCCTGTTGTAGACGAGGAAGTAGATTTGGGGCGAGACGATAACACCTTACCTTGGGACCAGGTTATACCGACTCATAGAAGAGTTGACCAAATCGATGGACTCACAGCTTCAGACACCGATGACGATGAGGAAGCACTTGCAGCGCGATCTTAGAGGCAATGGACGAGGCGACAAGTTGATCACCAGGAAGCTTTGGGAAGGGAACAAGAGCGTCTTAGACAGATTCAATATGTTGCCTAAATATAAAGGGGTTGAAGCTGAAAATCCCTACCACCATGTGAGAGAGTTCGAGGAAATTTGTGGGACTCTTCGGATCAACCAAATAACGGATGAGCACCTCAAAATGAAACTTTTTCCTTTTTCTTTGATAGACAAAGCCAAGACTTGGCTGTGTGCTCAACAGCCACAGTCATTTCATACATGGGATGCTCTTACGAAAGAGTTCTTCAAAAAGTTATTCCCAAACCATAAGACTACGACAATTCGTCAAAGTCTGAATAGTTTTGTGCAATTAGAGGAGGAAACTTTGGCAAAATATTTGGAGAGATTCAATGAATTATTGCTCCAATGTCCTCACCATGGTTTTGAAAAATGGAGACTTGTGCAAATTTTGTATGAAGGCTTAGATGTCAAGAACCGAACTACAGTTGAGACCATGTGCAATGGTCAATTTATTGAAAAAAGCTGGCTGATGAGTCTTGGGATTTCTTAATCGAAGTCGCTGAAAAGACTCAAGGTGGGAATCCCCCGTGAACCAAATAGGATTACCCTTGCATCCAATGTTCATAGAATTGACTCTGACTTCGAAGGAAGTGCAAAGATGGCATCCTTGGCCAGGAGAATAGAAAAGCTAGAACTAGAAAAGAATGGAAAAACTAATATCCCTAATCTCCGTAGTCAAATTGAAATGGCCACTTGTGCCGCATGCCATAGTTCAGACCATCTAGTGGACACTTGTCCAGACCTCCATGCATTTCAAGAGTCTAAAACCGAGCAAGCCAATGCTTTGTACAATAGGCAAGAGAACAACCCATATTCTCAGACCTACAACCCAGGGTGGAGAAATCACCCTAACTTTTCATGGTCTAAAGGGCCTGTACAAGGGGGAACATCAAATAATAACCAAGGATACCCTTATCCTAGAAACCCCCAAGTGCAACCGCATGTGCAGTACCCTACGGAGAAAAAGCCTAGCTTCGAAGAAAGTTTCATTATGTTGTCACAAAATCTGGTACAATTTCAAAAGACAACTGACCAACGTTTCGCAAGTATAGAACTTAAAATGGGTCAAATTTGTGAAGCATTGAATGAAAGAGACAAAGGAAAACTCCCTAGTCAGCCCCAACAAAATCCAAAAAATGTATATCAGGCGGAAAATTCAACTCGAAATGAGGCCTCCCATAATCAAGTAAATGCTGTCACCACCCTTCGTAGTGGTAAAGTTGTTGAAAACAATGTAGGTGTACCACAGTCGAGTGAGTCTACATCAGACTCACCAGTGGATAAAATCCCACAGAAAACACCTAGTGTTGAAGACAAATCTGAGCAACATAAGAATTCCCATAATTCTAATGTCTTTGCACCATCTCATGTACATGTTGCTCCATTCCCACAAAGATTGGTGCAGCAAAAAGAGAGTATACGGTACAACGAGATTTTGGAAATGTTCAAACGAGTTAACATCAACATCCCATTTCTTGATGCAATCAAGCAAGTCCCTGCTTATGCTAAATTTCTTAAGGATCTGTGCACACAAAAGCGAAAGCTTCATGTGCATAAGCGTGCTTTTCTCACTGAGCAGGTGAGTGCAATCATTCAAAGCAACACACCACCTAAGTTTAAAGACCCAGGTAGTCCTACTATCACATGCAAAATAGGTGACCAAACGGTTAAGAAGGCGTTGCTAGACTTAGGGGCAAGTGTGAATTTACTACCATATTCGGTATATGTGCAGTTAGGTCTTGGAGAGTTGAAGGCAACACCTATAACTCTGCAATTGGCGGACAGATCTGTCAAAGTGCCTCGTGGTGTGGTAGAAGATGTTTTGATTAATTTTGATAAGTTTTATTTTCCTGTGGACTTCATCGTCTTAGATACTCAACCTGTGCAAAACCCTGACAGTCACATTCCTGTCATTGTGGGACGTCCCTTCTTAGCAACGTCCAATGCAATCATTAACTGCCGTAATGGAGTGTTGAATTTGTCATTTGGTAATATGACTGTGGAGTTGAATGTTTTCAATACTAGCCAACAACATTTAGATCTTGATGATGATAATGATGTGCATGAAATCAACATGATTGAAAGTTTGATTCAGGATTCGTTGTCTAGTAGCATGTCTGTTGACCCTTTGGATGCTTGTTTGACTAATTTTGACTTGGATTTGTTTGATGATGAATACATAAGTGAAGTGAATACTTTGCTTGAATCCACACCACTTATGGACACGTCTAAGTGGAAAGCTAGAGTGGAACCACTTCCACTCTTGGAATCCAAGTATGTTCCCTCTCTTGTTGAGCCGCCAAAGCTCGAACTGAAACCATTGCCTGATACTCTTAAATATGCATTTTTGGGACCTTCTAATACTTTGCCTGTAATCATTTCATCTGCCTTAGATCGAGAATAGGAAAGTAAACTTTTAGAAGTACTTAAGGAGCATAAAGAAGCCTTAGGATGGACCATCTCGGACCTTAAAGGCATAAGTCCCACTGATCGCATGCATCATATAAACCTTGAGGACAATGCTAAACCATCTAGGGAGATGCAAAGGTGACTCAATCCCAACATGAAAGAGGATGTTAAGAATGAAATTATAAAACTTCTTGATGCGGGTATCATATACCCAATCTCAGATAGCAAATGGGTTAGCCCCATTCAGGTTGTGCCAAAAAAGTCAGGAGTTACTGTAGTTCAAAACGATAAAGATGAGTTAATCACTACTCGAGTAACCACAGGGTGGCGAGTCTGCATTGATTATAGGAAGTTGAATGCAGTTACAAAGAAAGATCACTTCCCTCTTCCATTCATAGATCAAATGCTTGAACGATTGTCTGGGCGTAGATTCTATTATTTCTTGGATGGTTTTTCTGGTTACAACCAGATTCATATTTCACCCGAAGATCAGGAAAAGACTACATTTACATGTCCATTTGGAACATTTGCTTATCGCCGTATGCCCTTTGGGTTGTGCAACGCACCAGCTACATTTCAGCGTTGTATGATGAGCATTTTTTCTGATATGATAGATAACTTCCTTGAGATCTTTATGGATGATTTCTCTGTGTTTGGATCATCTTTTGATGAATGTTTGAACCATCTCACTCGCGTGCTAATTAGATGTAAGGAAAAAGATTTGGTGTTGAATTGGGAGAAATGTCATTTTATGGTGAACTCAGGCATAGTTCTAGGACACATCATATCTGGAAAAGGCATTGAAGTAGACAAAGCCAAAGTCGACCTCATTCAAAACTTGCCGCAACCTCGCTCTGTGAGGGAGGTTAGATCATTTTTAGGCCATGCTGGTTTCTACCGTAGATTCATTAAAGATTTCAGTAAGATCTCAAGACCACTGTGTAATCTACTCAGTAAAGATGTTGTATTTGTGTTTGATGATACTTGTGTGCATGCTTGGGAGGGGCTCAAAACTCTTCTAACTTCAGCCCCTATAGTCCGACCTCCAGATTGGAAATTGCCATTTGAAATCATGTGTAACGCATCTGATTTTGCTGTTGGAGCTGTCTTAGGTCAGCGAGTCAACAAACACCCCTATGTGATCTACTATGCTAGTAAGACACTGAATGAGGCTCAAATGAACTATTCAACAACCGAAAAAGAGTTGCTAGCTGTTGTGTTCGCATTAGAAAAGTTTAGATCTTATTTGATAGGATCTAAAATCATCATTTATACTGACCATGCCGCATTAAGATATCTTTTATCTAAAAAAGATGCCAAGGCTCGTATAATTCGATGGATACTCTTGTTACAAGAGTTCCACCTCGAAATTCGAGATAAAAAAGGGTCAGAGAATGTTGTTTCTGATCACTTATCTAGATTGAATGTCGAGTCTGCTGATGAATTAGAGATTATTATAGAATCTTTCCCAGATGAACAACTGATGCTAGTTTCTGAAATGCCATGGTTTGCCGACATCGTGAACTACCTTGATACAGGTAGGATGCCACTTCATTGGTCTAAACAAGACCGGTCTAAATTCTTGGCCGAAGTGAAACATTTCCTATGGGATGACCCATATCTTTTCAAATACTGCCCTAAGCAAATCATTAGGAAATGTGTCCCCAACTCTGAACAAAGGGATGTCATCTCTTTTTGTCATGATCAAGCATGTGGAGGCCACTTTAGTGCAAAGAAAACTGCTACAAAGATCTTGCAGAGTGGTTTTTACTGGCCAACATTGTTTAAGGATAGCCATGAATTCTGTATTTCTTGTGACCGGTGCCAAAAATTGGGAAGTATATCAAAACGAAACATGATGCCCCTACAACCCATTTTGATTGTTGAGCTATTTGATGTATGGGGTATTGACTTCATGGGACCATTTCCTAACTCTGAAGGAAAGTTGTACATTCTTGTTGCTGTTGACTATGTTTCTAAGTGGGTAGAAGCAATTGCAACCAAAACTAATGACCACAAGGTGGTACTTTCGTTCTTAAAGGAAAACATTTTTTCTCGATTTGGCACCCCTAGAGCTATAATCAGTGATGGTGGTTCACATTTCTGCAATAGGCCTTTTGAGTCATTAGTTCGCAAGTATGGCATAACTCATAAAGTCGCAACTCCATATCATCCACAGACCAGTGGCTGTGGTAGAGGTTTCAAATAGGGAGATTAAGCACATTCTAGAAAAGACGGTTAACCCGTCTAGAAAAGATTGGTCTTTAAGATTGAATGATGCATTATGGGCTTATAGAACAGCATATAAAACCCCTATTGGCATGTCCCCTTACCGACTTGTGTATGGGAAGCCTTGCCATTTACATGTTGAGCTTGAACATCGTGCATATTGGGCTATTAAAAAGCTTAACTTCTCTCTTGATAAGGCGGGTACACAACGGAAACTCCAACTCAATGAGTTGGAAGAGCTAAGAAATGATGCTTATGACAGTGCAAAGTTGAACAAATATAGAATGAAGGTGTTCCATGACAAGCGCATTTTGCGCAAGTCATTCACTCCAGGCCAGAAAGTTTTATTGTACAACTCACGTTTGCACCTTTTTCTAGGTAAATTACGTTCTAAATGGACAGGCCCATTCTTGGTGCGAACAATTTTCCCCCATGGGGCTGTAGAACTAGAAGATGTCACAACCAAGAATGTCTTCAAGGTCAATGGGCAGAGACTGAAGCCATTCCTTGAACCAATTCCACCTGAAATTGAAACAACTAATCTTGATGATCCGATCTATGTGGACTGAAAAGTTCACCCCCTGTACATACCACAAGATATCTTCCCTGCTGGTTGCTTTGGACATACCCTACTGTCTCTGGTTTGGCATCTGGTAATCTCTTTCCTTTGAATCTGTTTTGTTGTTGTTTCTGTTATCTTTTGAAACATTGAGGACAATGTTAGATTTAGGTTTGGGGGAGTATTTGCATAATGACCAGCTGTAGAGCGGGTCTTTTGTAGGATCTTTTGTAGTCTTTTGCATATTTTTTTGTAGTGTGTTTTCTATGACCAGCTGTGTAGCGGGTCTTGCAGTCTTTTGTTTCTATGACCAGCTGTGGAGCGGGTCTTTTGTAGGATCCTTTGTAGTCTTTTGCATTTTTTTGAGTCTTTTGTTGTTATTTTTTTTATGACCAGCTGTGGAGCGGGTCTTTTGTAGGATCCTTTGTAGTCTTTTGCATTTATTTATTTTTTGAGTCTTTTGTTGTTATCTTTTATGACCAGCTGTGTAGCGGGTCTTTTGTAGGATCCTTTGTAGTCTTTTGCATTTTTTTTTTGTCTTCTATGACCAGCTGTGGAGCGGGTCTTTTGTAGTGTGTTATCTGATGACCAGCTGTGTAGCGGGTCACTAATCAAAAAAAAAAAAGATGATCAGCTGTGTAGCGGGTCTTAAAAAAAAATATATATATATATATATATATATTGGTTACAAATTTTCATGGTTCTACGAAATTCCGAAGTTCATCATCTACAGTTGAAGACCGAAGACGAAGACATTTCTATGGATGCTCTGAAATTGGAGAAGGTTTTGTGGGTACATCTTTGGTAGGCCCTCACGAGACTACAACTCGTCCACTAGGGACACCTAGGGGTTTAAAGGCTTAGTGCATACGCTAAATGCATTCGAGAGACCAGCGACAGTGGTATAGTTAGGATTTCTAGATTTCTGTTTCACTTGAGGACAAGTAAAATTCAGGTTTGGGGGTATTTGATGAGTGCCAGATATTGCATATTCATACACCTTTTCATTGGCACTTAACTCATCTTTCGCGCTTCAAAGTCATATATTATCCCAAATTCTGCATTTTTACCATTTTCAAGAATAAATATTTGTATTAATTAATTTTGTGTTTTTAAGTACTAAATAAAGCTTGGAAGAATTGAGAAGACAAAAGAGAAGAAAGTTGGAAGCGTTGCAACCCGCTCGCGCATCAATGGCAACCTGTTTACAAATTCATGGGATTAAACAACCCATGATCCAAAACCCAAGACCCAAATCCATTTCCACCTCACCCCCATTGGATTCTTTCCAAAACATCCACCTCACCCCCATTGTATTCCATTTCATCCATCAATTAAAGAAAACATCCCCATTCTCTCACTCAATCACTCCCAATTTGTTTCCCACAACCAAATATATTCCATTCAATCCATCAATTAAGAAAACATGTTTTGTTGAGTGGATGCTTTCCAAATTTCGAATCCAAGTGCTTGAGGGAATTTTGTGTATAAATAGAGAGGGTTGTTGTGTTGAAAAAACATCCAAGAATAGCTTGTTCATGTTAGTTTATCAAATTTCAATTTTGTTGTAATGTTCTTCATGTTCTAATTTCATTTACTAGGGTTTAGATGAAGCCCTAATCTCATTGGTATGTATTCATATCTTGTATCTTGTTCTTGAAAGTTTAGAATTGTTTAAAGATATAATTTAATCCAAGTTTTTCAACATCTTGCTCTCACAATGTATGCCATGTATCCATTGTAGTTAGAATATCTCTATGTTGATTATGCTACAACTCATGCTTAACCAAATATAGATCTTTAGATTAGTTGTGCTTAATTAGACAATTAATGCTTTGGAGAAATACTTTAGTTGTGATTAAATTATCCATTGGAGAAACACCTTAGTTATACGGTAGACTTGAATCTACTATAAGGACAAGAATAATATTACAAGTTGAATGCATATCATAGGTTATTGGTGGATTTGAATACCCTAGTATCCATATTATCATTGTTTACATATCTTGTTATTTGCATCTTTTACTTTTATTATTTCAGTCACATGAAAATCATATCGTCGTATCGACAAAAACAAACCCCCTTTGGTTACTCTCTGAATCAGTTCTTAGTAAGGATTTAGAATAAACTTCTACACTCTCCAAGTCTCTGTGGTTCGACCTGTGCTTGCCCTGTGTTGCTTGTCGACACTGTGCACTTGCAGTATACACAATAGTAGGTATCTTTCCGAGCCTACCACCGGGCCACCTAGCCATCGGGCCATTCCCTAGTCGTGACCAGTCCCACACCTTATAATTACTTATTTTCTCATATTATTATTTCCTTCATCTCATGAAACTCCTCCGTTTGAGCAAAAACCATAGTTTTTCAATATTTTCTCAAATATTGCTCAAACCATGGAAAAGCCAAAAAGTCAAATGACCGACTAGGCTTCTCACGTCAAAAATTAAAACATTATTATTTTAATATTCTCAAAATAGTGGTCACACGAGCAAAATTATACTTGCTCATTCGAGCAAAATTGAGAGTTTCAGTCAAGATCAAACTCTTCTGAAAATCCAAAATATTGCTCAAACATGCACCAGAAAACACCAAAACTCTCAGGAGTCAGGACTGAGACACGAACACTATGGTGACTCGGGCATGCCACATAGACCGACCAAGGTCAGCCTTTAGGCTTGCAAGGAGCTGGTCCCACACTCTTTCATAATTTTGACCTAATTAGCTCTCAACAGTTCATATTGGGTCCCAATTTTTTCCAACCAACTTGGAATTTTCTCAATCAACCACAAACTGGTCCCACTACCACCAAGGGATGGTCCCATGACCCCTTGGCCGGTCCTCATCTCTCCATAATTAGTTTTTTTCACTTAACGCTCAGACGAGCACTATTTTAATAAATGATTAGACCAGCATTTAATCATCCTTTCACCAAATGGTCAACAAAGAACTTTGGTGCATGCTCACTCGAGCACCTGGGAGCTACATGGTCGGCCATCATCCCATGTAGTCGGTCCCTCCTTCACCCAGTGATCGAAATTCAGTAAATCAATTGATCAAAATTAGGGTTTCTAACTGAATGCTCTGCAAATTATAATTCTGAGCAAGTTTAGACACTAATATTTTATGTTGATCCAGCAATCAACATCTTAAATCAATTATATAATATAATATTCAGTCCAGCTAAAAATATTTTAATTAATATTTTATTTAGTCATGCTACCAATAATTCATCAAACGAGCAATATTTTCTCAGACGAGGAATATTGATTCAACTATCAATATTCAATAATTCATCGAACGAGCAATATTTGCTAAAAATGAGGAATATTGATTCAATTATCTAGATTCAATAATCCATCAAACGAGCAATATTTGCTCAGACAAAGAATATTGTTTCAACCATCAATATTCAGTAATTTATCAAATGAGCAATATTTGTTCAAACGAGGAATATTGATTTAACTATCAATATTCAGTAATTTTACTCAAACGAGCAATATTTGCTTAGAATATTAATATTGATTCAACTATCAATATTCAACAATTCATCATACGAGCAATATTTGCTCAGACTATCAATATTCACTATGTTGATTCAATTATCAACATCATTCATTCGAGAACTATAGTCCCAGCAGACATGTTCAATCCATGAATCCTAGAGCATTCGACAATAATGCTCAAATTAACGACTGACTAATCAAATAAACAACTCATCGTCTAATCAAGTCAACGACTGACTAATCAAATACACGTCTGCTTTGCAGACTCCACGTTCGTGAGACATCAAGCACATCACATGAGGGATATTAATTAGAGTTTTGGTCTGGCGGCCTACGACACGTGTGTTCATCCACGATGAGAAATGTGAGTAAGTCGTGCAAGCATTTAAGGGAGTTAGCAAAGTAATGGGTGGACAATCAACCAAGTCTCCGCACAACTTGGAACCGGTTAAACCACGATTTCCCACTTTCCCACTCTTCCACTCAACCAATCGGAGATCAATGTGTCTGCATTGTAGCAATATAAATAAGTTTCTAAATCCGAGGACAAGATTAGTCCGACGGACAACATCGGTCGTCTAACCAAGAATCACCACTAACATTTTTCTATAAATTTGTTCTTTACCACCACCACCAGCAGCTTCATGATGAGCCTCTTCCGTTACAACAACAGAAAGCCCTATTTTTGCCCTAGAAGTAAATATCTACCCCAGCATCGGTACCACCGTCAAATCACCTTGAGGTAATTTCATCACATGATTCAATCAAAGATGATTGTTGTAGGTGTAAATTATCTACAGATCCAGGTGGCAACATCCTAGAACCGGTGTACCCAAATACGAAGAGACGCGAAGTATAGAGCGAAGATTATCGGGCGCGAGATTTAAGGAGCCACGTGGATCGGGCGTAATAATGTCGGACATGACTTGACCCAGACTTCTGATAAAGCTGACAGGATAAGGTGTGGCGGGTCAAACGAGGAACTATGGTCAAACGAATAAAGAAGAACGGGTCACATCGGATAACCATAAGGACGACAGAAAAGATAGGCGACATCGCGTTAATAATGCACCTAAAAAGATCGGCCCGAATGGAGGATAGGCGTGGAGTCAGGATACATCGTCCACATGAGACGACGCGAACCGGCCCGATCACAGAACTGATAAATAGATGTAACATGACCAACACCTTAATTTCGTTGTATAGAACTTCTCCTATAAATAGAGGGACTTGTATTTCAAGAGAGGTAGGTTGTATTTTGAGAGAGGAAAAAAGGAGAAAAACTCGAGTAAGCACGGAGAAGAAAAAAAGTGAGTAGTAAGTGCATCTTGTAAGGAAATCCCACGGAGAGAAACACCTTTGTAACACTTCAAAGTAATAAGATTCATCCTTTCACCCCCGTGGACGTAGGTAATCATACCGAACCACGTAAATCTTGCGTTCATTGTGGAGTGTTTACTTTCATTTGAGATGAGCATTGTGTTTCTATCCTTTGGATGTAGCTTGTAGTAAAATGCATCTACATTCTGGCGCCGACTAAGGGGACACGACTAAGATCTCCGGATACCTTGCCGTGAAAACCTTCAGAGACGATCAACAGCTCCTCAATACACGATTAACGTGTTGAAGTTGAAGCTATGATGAACTCTGTTGGCCGAGATAACGGTTGTTTTGAGTCATTTACTTCAAAGCCAGAGCAGTAGCAGCTTCTTTTTAACATCTTCAACAGTTTCATCAACAGAGAGACTTCACGAGCTTACCAGCGACTAACAGTTCGGGTTAGAAGCTATGTGAAGAATCTGTTGAAAGGACGACTGTGTGTTCTTGATAGTTGTATAATTGTTAGCGTTAAACGAGTTGTTTTTGGCTACGGCATGAAGTCGGGTGTTTGGAATAACCAAAAGTTTGTGATTGTAGCTGTTTTCATCGTGAGATAAACTGTCAAACCGTATAGAATTTTTTAACCGGCGGTGTAGCATAAGTCGTCGGAGAGTTCATAATTAGATCTCGAGAAAGTGGAGCTGGTACAAGTATGATTTTATTCTAGGGGTTACTTGTCGTACTTTTTTCTAAGCATCATGTGCATAAGATCTATGATTTGGAACATGTAGAATAAAGGACAAAACTAACTTAAATGCATAGGTCGAGTACAGAGAGCGACATCGTACGGAGTGATAGCGACATGAAAATGAGGTCAGCCACAGATTCAGCATATGGACAAAATAGGGTAGAGGGACAGTACCCACCTAACAACTGAAGTAGATCTTACGCAGTGACAGCAGTCGTACAGTCGAACTTTTTGCCCTTTTGTCTGAATTTTTTATTTTGAAAATTAGGTCAAAGTAAGGGGTTCTTTTTCGTATTTGCTGACGTAGGGACGGGCGATACTCGGCTTATCACGCGACGTGACCGATGGCTAGCACTTTAGGGACAATTAGGATGTTAAGGAATCGTACAGTCACTAGCAGCAGCATGCAGGCAGGGATAACGGGGCCGAGACAAGAAGACAGTCGCCAACCACCGCCCGAGGAAGCTCATGCAGCTGCGCGAGGAATGCCTGTTGTAGACGAGGAAGTAGATTTGGGGTGAGACGATAACACCTTACCTCGGGACCAGGTTATACCGACTCAGAGAAGAGTTGACCAAATCGATGGACTCACAGCTTCAGACACCGATGACGATGAGGACGCACTTGCAGCGCGATCTTAGAGGCAATGGACGAGGCGACAAGTTGAACACCAGGAAGCTTTGGGAAGGGAACAAGAGCGTCTTAGACAGATTCAGCTGGGGCGAGCAGCAGCAAGTAACATCGGCCCAACAACCGTTCACGCGGTCGATCATATAACCAATCCGATACCGCCCCCACCACCCACATCAACACCATTAAAACCTCGGCCACACCAACCCAATGGACACTCCAGTCATGAAAGTACGGACCCGACGTTGTTGGCCATTTTGGAGAGTCAGAGGAGGCAAGAAGCGGCACTAAGGGAACTCCAGCAGAGGAATCTAGCCTTGGAGTATGAGAACTACCAGCTGAGGAACCAACGGACCAGATCAAGAGGGTCGTCCAGTCGAGGGACATCAGGTTATCGCGGCCGATCCGGTCACTCACCACCCATGATGGGGCCAAGTAACCTTAATCAGCCCGATCAGTCGGGTCAGCCACCATTACCTCCGGTACCCCCCACGCAGAGATATGGACCACCCGAGGATTCGTCCACCGATGAAGAAAGGCGAGGAAGGGACGAGAGACAAGATCAGATAAATAAAGCTAAGCTTAAGGAGTTGGAAGCAAAAATCAAGGAACTCTCGGGCGGAAGCGAGGAGAATAAGTTGGCCGAGATTATGAGTGAAGCCGAGAAAACGCCTTTCTCTCAAGAATTGGAACAAATGTCGTTCCCACCCAAGTGTACTTTACCTTCATTCCCCTCTAGATTTGATGGAACGGGTGATGCGATCGAACATCTTAAGATGTATACAATGTCACTGATCCAATGGAGAAACAACCCGGTAGTTATGTGCAAATTCTTTCCAGCTAGTCTGGAGGGCGAGGCGCGAGATTGGTTTTATTCACACATACCTGGTTCGATTAACGGGTACGATGCGCTATTCGAGGCCTTCCTTGAGTTCTACATGCATAACAGTCGACCTCGGCCAAGAATGAACAAGCTGTTTACTCTCGCCCGAAGATTCAGAGAGCCCCTGAGAACCCTGACCGATAGATGGAGGAAACTGTTTACTGAAATTGGGAAGGTACCGGTGGATCAAGCCATATTTGGGTTTGAAAACGCGTTGGGGAGGTCGGACCCCATCTGGATTGCCATGTTTTCTGAAAAACCTAAAACCTTAAAGGAGATGAGAAGAATGCAAGAGCACTATATCGCCTTGGAAGAAATTCAGGACGAATCAAGAGATAGAGGAGTACAAGAAGCCAGCGCTGAAGTTGGTACCGAAACTAAAACGGTCATGGGCGACCATATCAGGCGATCAGAAAAGAGATCGGACCCGCCCCCAAGGAGCAGTGAGAAGAGGGAATGGATGGCCAAAGGGAAGAAGCCAAAGCAGGAAACCCGTTCGTATACCCCTCTAAACGCTTCTTTGGAAGAGGTGTTCAAGGAAGTTGAGAAGAGAAACGACATCAACTACCCAGCATCGAGGGGAGTACAGTTCCAAGAGACCCGAGATCATCCTGAATACTGTCACTACCATCAGTATAGGGGCCATTCCACCAATAACTGTCGAGAAGTGAAAGATATTGTTCAGCACCTCATCCGCGATGGATATTTGAGGCAGTATGTCCGACACCCCCCCTCGGCCGGAAGCAACACCCGATGCACCAGTTCATCAAGTCCGCATCGATAGGGAGAGTCAGTTCGTAAGCACCATTTCACATTCGGCTATGCAAAACTACACCCTCGGCCCAGTAGTCAACACCAGGATCCATAAAAGGGATCGTGAATGTAAAGAGATATTTAGCATAGCCAAGTCCCTTCCAATGGAACCTTGGATGACACTTCTCATTTCGTTCTCGGCTAAGGATGTCCCAGCAAACAGACAGGCACACAGTGATCCACTGGTCATCACGCTATTGATTGAGAAGTGGGGAGTAAGAAGGATTCTCGTGGATAGCGGAAGTTCAGTAGAGGTGCTATTCTATGACACGTTCAGAAGAATGAAACTCTCAGACGACATGCTCGTCCCATCAACATATCGCATCTACGGATTTAACGGCACAGTAACCATCCCAAAGGGCGAAGTAACTTTGAGGGCTTCAGATGGTGGTGGCTACCTCGACACACTAACCACCTTTTGTGTGTTCGACGTCGCCTCACCTTATGAGGCCATTATCGGGCGCCCATGGATTGCTGGGATTAAGAGAGTAGCATCGGCATACCATCAAAGGTTAAGATTCCCGACTTGCAAGGGAATAGAGGAAGTTGTGGGCGACTCCCAGGCGGCACGACCATGCATGAAAGTTGATATAGAAATAAATGAAGAACGGCGAGCTCGGCAAAGGCAAGAAAAGAACAAAGAAAATGAAGTAAAGGCGGCAAAAGAATTGGAGGAGGTGATTTCACAAGCGGTCCTGGCACACGAGACTCGAGAACAAGACCCTTTATAGCAATTAAAGGAAGCGTCCCCAGTCAGGGAGACCAAATCAAACTTCTCGACGGTCGAGCCGACTAAAGAAGTAAACTTGGGAACGATAGAAGAACCCAAGATAGTGAGGATCGGGGCATTACTATCGGACGAACAAGCAAGTAAACTCACGATGCTATTAAAAGAAAACCTGGATGCATTTGCTTGGGAAGTGCATGATTTGGAGGGTATTGACCCGAAGGTCTGCTGTCACCACTTAAAAATTGATCCAAGGTTCAAACCGGTTAGACAAAAAATGAGGCGCGTCGCGCCAGAGTTACAAGCGGCGGTCGAGGTCGAGCTGAAGAAATTACAAGAATCCGGAATAATAAGGAAGTCCCACTACCCACAGTGGATATCTAACATGGTCGTGGTACCGAAAAAGAAAGGGGAAGTCAGAATATGTATTGATTTCAGCGACTTGAACAAGGCCTGCCCGAAGGACAGACGCCCCCCTTCCCAAAGATAGATCAACTAGTAGAATTAATAGTGGGATACGAAGCGATGACCTTAATGGACGGATACATGGGCTACAACCAAATACCATTGGCGCCCGAGGACCAGGAACACACTTCCTTCTTCACACCAAGAGGATTGTATTGTTACACCAAGATGCCATTCGGACTTAGGAATTCCGGGGCTACATACCAGAGATTGGTAGGCGACATGTTTGAAGACAAGATTCACGATACCATAGAAGTTTACATGGATGACATGTTAGTTAAGAGTCGGAAATCAAAAAACCACGTCCGAGACCTTCGAGAGATTTTTCAGACAATGAGGAAACACAAAATGAAAATTAATCCTGCCAAGTGCGACTTCTGGGTCACGTCGGGGAAATTCCTAGGCTACATCATCACCCCTAGGGGAATAGAAGTAGATCCCGAGAAGGTACGAGCCTTCCTTGAAATGCCATCCCCCGCAACGGTAAAAGACGTGCAGAAACTAAACGGTTGTATAGCCGCATTGGGGCGATTCGTATCATGGTCATCGGACAAATGCAAGGCCTTTTACGACATCTTGAAGAAAGGAGAAAAATTCCGATGGACGGACGCCAGCGAAGAGGCCTTTCAAAATATCAAGCTACATCTAGCTAGCCTCCCGGTTCTTCAAAGGCCCGAGCCGTCAGAAATTCTCACTCTATACTTAGGAGCGACACCCTATGCCATCAGTGCGGTATTGGTCAAAACAGAGATAGGCGTGGAGAAGCCGGTATACTTCGCTAGCAAAACCTTAAGTCCGGCCGAGAAGAACTACACCAGAATGGAGCAAATGGTGCTCGCACTAGCCTTTGCTTCCTCTAAGTTACGAACATATTTTCAAGCTCATCGAATACGGGTGCTCACCAAATCGCCTATCGAAGCGGTCTTGGATAGTGCTGGGCGATCGGGGAGAATCTCCAAGTGGGGAGCCATAATTAAACAATATGACGTGATATACGAGACAAGAACCGCGATCAAAGGGCAAGTAGTGGCCGATTTCTTGGCAGATTTCCCCCTCAGTGATGAGGACGAGGTAGAAGATATACCGGGAATGGCAGAAGAACAAGAGGAGCCAGCGGACCTACTAGCCGCCAATAGTTCAACACGATGGGAAGTATTTGTTGATGGCGCATCAAACAAAGACGGATCGGGTCTCGGGTTGGTGTTTACCACGCCAAAAAGGAGGAAAATCGTACATTCGTTCAGGTTAGAATTCAAGGCGACAAACAATATCACCGAGTATGAGGCGGTGATCCATGCCTTACGAATAATTGTGGAAATGGGGCTGCATGAGGTTCGATTGACTAGTGACTCACAACTAGTGATACGGCAAATTACGGGCCAATACGCTACACACGATCCGGTGCTGCAAAAATATTGGGAGCTCGCCCAATTTTACATCGAGCAAATACCAGATATTAAGTTCCGCCATATCTGCCGAAAGGATAACAGACACTCGGACGCGCTATCGTACATCGCCTCACAACTAGTAGACCCGAGGATTGAAGGGATACGCGTTATGAGGCTTCTTAACCCGTCTATCCCAGAAATACCAGACGTACGGATCGAGGTCGCCGTTAGCACAGTCGAGAGATACAAAGAAGGCGACTGGAGAAATCCAATACATCAATACTTAGAGACAGGTGAGCTACCTAAGAGTCGGCCCGAGATGAACAAGATCAAAAGCAAATCGGGCACCTACGAGTTAAGGGAAGGGATCTTATATCGAAAATCTTACCTAGGACCTCTCCTACGATGCTTAAGCAGGGAAGAGGGCCATATAATCCTACACGAGCTACACTATGGGGCGGCTGGAAATCATAGCTCGGGAAGAAGTTTGTCGGTCAAGGCAAAAACAATGGGCTACTTTTGGATGTATATGAACGAGGACGCAAAGAAAATGGCAAGAGCTTGCGAAGAATGTTAGCGTTTTGGGAAGAAAATCCATGCTCCCGACGTACCGTTGAACTCAATCATAAGTCCGTGGCCCTTTGCTAAATGGGGGGTGGATATTGTCGGGTCATTACATGTAGGAACGGGGCAAAGGAAGTATTTGATTATAGCCACTGATTACTTTACCAAGTGGGTAGAGGCGGCACTACTAAGGCATATTCGGGACAAAGATGTCTTTAAGTTTATTTGGGAACATATCATTTGTCGCTTCGGGGTACCGGCTGCAATCGTCTCTGATAATGGAAAACAACTACAGGGCGAGAACATCGATCTTCTATTCAACACTTACAACATCAGGAAGAGCAAAGCTACCCCAATTTACCCCCAGTGCAATGGGCAGGCCGATATCACTAATAAGACAATCACCGATAACATGAATAAAAAACTGGACGGGGAATATGGCAACTGGTGCGAGGAGCTATATAATGTCCTATGGGAATACAGGACCACACGAAGGGAAGCTACGGGATTCTCTCCATTCATGCTTACCTACGGAACCGAGGCGATCCTACCAACAGAAGGGATGATTCCTACCACAAGAACCGAAGCTTGGAGGCGAAATGTGTCATCCGATCTGATCTTGGCTAAAATCGACGACTTGGAAGAAACAAGAGAAATGGCGTTACAAAAAATGGAAAATTATCAAAGGAGGTTACAACGGGAATACAACAAGCGCGTTCGACCAAGAGAATTTCATCCCGGGCAGCAGGTATTGAAATTCCTGGCTGAATGGGAGCGCGACAAAAAAGGCGGAAAACTAGCACCAAAGTGGGGTGGGCCATATATAATCGAATCTAAGGCGGGCGAGGGATCATATCGACTACTGCGACTCGACGGAACAAGAGAGCTCAAACCATGGAACATTCGATTCCTGAAACTCTACCATCCTTGACAAGCGATGCGGAAAAACGGTAAGCAAACGTGTCTTCTATCTCTGTGAAACCGTGAGGGGTATGGGATAGGGCATGAGCGACTAATGGTCATTCGTACTCGGGGCAATGCCAGTGTGGAAGTGCCGAGGTGACTTACACTCGAATGGTCATTCGTACTCGGGGCAAAGCCAGTGTGGAAGTGCCGAGGTGACTTACACTCGAATGGGCATTCGTACTCGGGGCAACGCCAGTGTGGAAGTGCCGAGGTGCCTTCTGATCCGCCTGGCTATTCGAACTCGGGGCAGTGGCAGTGTGCAAGTGCCGAGGTATCCTAAGGGTTCTGGTGGTTGGAAACCAGTTCCAAAGGTTGTTTAGACGCGAGGTCTACTCATCTAGGTGGCCTACTTACATCTGAAAGGTCACCACCATCGCAAGTGGGCGTGTCCACTTGCCCGAGATCGGTTGGTCGATAACCACTCGGGATTGTCGGGCCTAGAACTAGGATGACTGGTACCCTTCCACTGAATCCAAAGAGATAGTGATGAGATACCCCAATCAGGACATGGCATAGGGCCCGATGACCCTCCTTGTTGGGTGTGTTCGACAGAAATGGTTAGAATACTGACTTACTTGAACAATGATTGCAGGAATAACATATGGAACAAAGAAGAACTCGATTGCGTCATGAGACTATTAAGAAAATACGGAAAGCGTCATGTGACCAAGCGAAACGAAGCGTCTAACGAAAATAAAACAAACACCATCGGTGACGCAGCACCCCCATTAAAACAAACAAGCGAGGTAGCGGAAATTAAAAAGGGGAGAAGTGTTCAGAGCGATTTACAACCTGATGGAAGGGGAAACATAGTGACGCAGCACCACAAAAAGAAAGTTTAAGCCTTGGGAGGAGCCGCGCCGGCCTTCCTCTGCGCGACCTCGAGCCGCTTCTTCTCCACCCAGTCCATAATGCCAGCCTGAACCTTCTGATCTAACTCTTCTGCATGGGCGACGCGTTCATCCTCGAGTTATTGGGTAATCTGGGAAGCATTTTCCTCAGCTTCAGCCAACTTGGAGCCCAAATCGACCTCGGCCTGTTTCAATCGGCGAACCTCCAGATACAGCTCCCGAGAGCGTTGTTGCTCGGCTACAAAATCACAAAAATAGAATATTATTCATCGGGCACATTTTTTCAAGGATAAAGCGCAATCTGGATCTAAAAGAACGGCCTCAACACATCGTCTAAGAGACTTGACAGGGCGGGTAAAACCGACTGAAGGGACTCTACCGACTTGGACAACTCATCCTCGGCCTTGGACAACTTCATGGTTAATTCGTTATAATGTTGCTCGTTGAACTCGTTACTAGGGCAATACTTCTTATGCTCGGCCCAATCGTCCATTAACCGATTACGCGACGCTTGGAGCACTGTAAGCTGCGATCTACTCCATTCTAAATTGCCCATAACCTTATCAAATTCATTCACTCGGCCCAGTAAATCGCTATTAGCTCGCTCCATCACATCTTTATCTCTCAATATTCGTCGGCGGTCCTCGTGAAGGTCTCGATTCTGCAATTGCAGAGTGTCTACCCTTTGCTCCAAACTGGTGGCTAAAGCAGCAAGGCGCTGAGAAGATCCCAAGTGAGCCCACAAATTGTCCATCTCGGCAGGATCATAATCAAACCGGCGACGTCGTTCTAAATCGTCCTCAAGTCTTGCAATATCCTCAGTTTGACGGTCTATTTTGTCGTCTTTGTTTGCCATTCGTTGACGAAGATTTTCCACTAGATCCTTCTCAATATCCCATTTTCTCTTCATAATCCTAAACTTCGAAGTAGCGTCTATACCTATACTAGATACCTCGGCTAGGAAAAAGGATACCCGACTCAGGATACTGGCACGATAAACTCAATCAACACAAGTTAAGAATGATCATATACCTTGAGCGTCGGCAAGCTTGATCTCCAACTCATTCGCGCGACCCTTCTCATTCTGAAGTTGAAGTTGGAGAGATTCTATCAACTGCTTATCTCGAAGGCGATTGACGGCATCCAAGCGTACGCGGTTCATAATCTAACACAAACAAACGAGTTTGCATCATAAGCGACACTAGGAACAGAAATCAGAAGCAGGGCATTACCATACAGAAACGAGTCGCTCACCACAGTGTCAAGTGTCAGGGCGAGGTCGCCATAACGGGGCACATCATTCAACATTTCCTCGTCAGTATACTTCCCAAAGTTGGAGGAAGTAAGCGCACCCAAGGAGTTCATGATCGGGCCAGAGACAGTAAAGGAAGTTTCAGCACTAGAAGACCATCCCTCGATGTCCGGGGCACAGGGAAGCTCTACCGGTACATCAGTAACGATCTTCTCTACGACGGGCGTCTCCGAGGGCTCCTGTTGGTCGCCCATACCTTGTTCATCGCCTTTGTCGCCCGACACATTCTCTCCAAACAGCTCATCCTCATCGGAAAGATCAATAATGGGGCCCGTTTTCGGCGGTGGCTTAGCAATTTGCTTACCTCTACCAGGATTACGCCTCAGCGGAGTAGGGTCAACATCGCCCGCGTCATCATCATCGTGCCTTGGGTGTTTCTGCACAAGTGTCTCGTCAGAACATATGAAGGCAAAAAACAGGGGCAAGTACATGTACTTATAAGAAAATCATTATGTTTGTTACCTTCCCCTGGTCTTCCTCAACCCTTGTGCCAGCACCTCTTTTCCTAGACCCGATAGTTTTGGTGGAGCAGACCTGAGATTTTTAAACAACAACAAATGACTAACTGACGCCCGAAGCTAGCAAGATGAAAATCAAGAAAAGCGCATACCTTATCAGCCTTGTCATCATTAACCACCCAGAAAGAATAGGGCTCGACGGGAAAAGTAGGCGACGGGAAGTCACCATGAAGGATCGGACCTCGGACTAGAAGCGGAACTCGGGGATAAATCGGGTCATTAGAATGGCGGGCTCGCTTGTTGGAACCCTGGCCGATGGGATCGGCATCCAACATCATCCTTTCAACACCCTCGGGCATAGTTTTGACCCGATGAGGACTAGCAGCAAAACCGGCAAGATCTCCTAAGGTTGAAGTACCAGCTCGATAGTTGACAAGGAAATTGGCAACGGTATACTCAGGAGCGTCCTCGGGCTTGTAGGTCGACCACTCGGCAGTAGAACCATGACCATCGCGGCGATCCCTCCACTCGTTCATAATTCGAAAAGTATTGCCAGTCCATTGAGCTAAAGCACGAGAAGGCCAAATCTGGGACAAAATCTCGTAATAAAATGGGCTATCAGGGTTGTATAAGGGAAGACGAAGGCCCAGCTCCAGCTGACCCAAGGTGATGACCACACAATCAGCCGATTGCTCGTGCTTCTTCATATCGGTTTTCTTCAAGATACCGTTTCGGCCCGAGAGAAGGGTCACTTCGTAATTTTGAAGATCGTACTTCTCTTTCAGCTGCTCAATGAACTCTTCATCAGAGAGATCCTTCACCCTTTTCTCGGACCTGCACGAAATAGAAGAAGAGCTATCAACAAAAATAGATTTTATCGCGCGATCATCATACCTAGAAGGACTTTCAAGCAAAAACAGAGAAGCAAGCGGAGGAGCATCAAACTCGGAAAATACGTCGTCAACAGACCTTTTCTCAGTCATGGAAGGAGAAGAAGCCATTAATGGAGATAATGCAAAGCTCGGTTTCCAACAAAAAAGCTGAGGCGACAACAGCTACTGTAACAATTGGGGAAGAGGAGATGAAGGAAGAAAAATAAGAAAGCTAGGGTTTTTAAGCGCAAAGTAACGAAGAAATCCTGAAGAAGAGGTTGCAATGGCGGAAGTAAGAAGTGGAGAAGAAGAAGGAAAAGAAAAAAGGAGCGGGCTATTTAAGGAGAACAAGATGTAACCGATGGCAACGGTTACAGGTAATAAAGTGGGGATAGTGGGGCGCTGCATGGCGAGATCTGCGGCATGGACGAGGATGTGGCGGTTGAAACGACTTTCTTCCACTCGTGTCTGCTACACAAGCGAAAGAAGGGGCATAAATGTAGGTGTAAATTATCTACAGATCCAGGTGGCAACATCCTAGAACCGGTGTACCCAAATACGAAGAGACGCGAAGTATAGAGCGGAGATTATCGGGCGCGAGATTTAAGGAGCCACGTGGATCGGGCGTAATAATATCGGACAAGACTTGACCCAGACTTCTGATAAAGCTGACAGGATAAGGTGTGGCGGGTCAAACGAGGAACTATGGTCAAACGAATAAAGAAGAACGGGTCACATCGGATAACCATAAGGACGACAGAAAAGATAGGCGACATCGCGTTAATAATGCACCTAAAAAGATCGGCCCGAACGGAGGATAGGCGAGGAGTCAGGATACATCGGCCACATGAGACGACGTGAACCAGCCCGATCACAGAACTGATAAATAGATGTAACATGACCAACACCTTAATTTCGTTGTATAGAACTTCTCTTATAAATAGAGGGACTTGTATTTCAAGAGAGGTAGGTTGTATTTTGAGAGAGGAAAAAAGGAGAAAAACTCGAGTAAGCACGAAGAAAAAAAAAAGTGAGTAGTAAGTGCATCTTGTAAGGAAATCCCACGGAGAGCAACACCTTTGTAACACTTCAAAGTAATAAGATTCATCCTTTCACCCCCGTGGACGTAAGTAATCATACCGAACCACGTAAATCTTGTGTTCATTGTGGAGTGTTTACTTTCATTTGAGATGAGCATTGTGTTTATATCCTTTGGATGTAGCTTGTAGTAAAATGCATCTACAATTGTTTAGGGTTTATGTTCTTTATTTGAATTTTATTGTTGGGGTTTATGTTCTTTGTTTTGAATCTGATTGTTTGATACTTCGATTGAAATTTGTATTGGAAGTAAGCGATTAGTGTTAAGAATCTAAGTACTCTGAACATGCAATTACGTTTACCTGATTCATCCGGTGTACAGAGAAATTGTAATTTAAGTTTTGAAATTTGGGTGATTTTACTCGAATGAAAATGAAGATTATTTTCTCATCTGGGTGTCCTTCTCCTTGAATCACATGGGTAAATCTCTCTATAATCTTCGACCCAAAACTTGTTGGGATCTAAACTTTGTGTTTGTTATGTAAAATTTGATAAAGTAACTTAATCAAAAAGGGTTTATGCTCTCTTTGATTAGTAGTTATGCCCCTATTGGTGCATACTTTGTTATACTCTTTTTAAACTATTTGTTGCTAGTAGATGGTTTTGATTAGTAGTTCAGTACCAATTCAAGATTACGGGTTTTCTGTTTGTTTGCACTTTGGATTTGTTGTTTTTGTTTGGTTAATTGGTTCAGTACCAATTCAAGATTCTCAAAGGAGGCATTAGATTGTCAATGATGTATCATTATCATTTATTTTACATGTGCTTTGTAAAGTAGGAATCAAATGAAAATAATGTCTCATGGAATAGTGTAATGACTGTTAATAGGAGGGAAGAAAAAGAGGGAAGATAATGGGTTGAACTAAAGAAATTCAATGTTTTAGAATTTAAAATATTGACCTAGTGATTTATCGGGGATTATAAAAATATTGATAGAGTGATTTGTCTAGTTATTGTGCCATATCAAAAAAATTAATGGCAGTAACAATTTTTTATTTTTTTTGAAGAATAACACCATTAACACAACTGGGTTTGCAAAGATAAGACAAGATCGCGTTAAATGATCAAAGACCAGTGGAGAACGAAATGTACAATTTGTCTGATGATTTGAAGCAATACGATCGTTTGATCATATTGTCATCCATTTGTTGTTGTTTTTTTGGTACTAAATTCAAAATCTAATGATTAACATCAGAGTCCCATGTTATTAATGTTGGAATTAAATTACAATAATCGAATGCAAATGGAAAATAATACTTAGTTTACACTGATAGTAGTAACAAATAACTCAAAAAACTTAGTAGAGGCACGTATGAGATACGCTGAGCTAAAGGTAATATTGCCTGCTACTCCTCTGAGATGCTATAGCAATTAACAAATTACCTCCAGGATACAATTACCGTTTAGTTCTCCTCTATGTGTAGCATACACGAGAGAACCCTTAGAACTTGGCGACAAAAATGAAAACAAAAACATAAATCGAAACTACAACCAATGTCGAGAAAATGTAAAAGCTAATTTATGTTTCAGAAACTATGAATGTTTCTGAAAACAAAGTTTCTACGAAACTAATATTCTGTAAACAAAGAAGTAGTTATACAAAATTATGTTTCTGTAAACTACAACTTGTTTCAGATAAGAACTTAATTTTATGTTTCTGTAAACTTAAAAAAAATTGTTTCTGAAAGCATAAGAGAAGAAGAAGAATTTCAGAAAAGAAGAGTTCTGAAAGGTATAGGTTGAAAATGAAATTCTTCTCTCGTATTTATAGGTGGAAAAACTGAACGTTCGGATAAGAATCCAATGCACGACAAGATCCGTAAAACCCGCTTCTCGAACGTTGCAAAAGTTAGGGTAAAAGCACAGTGTACACGCGTTCAAAATTTTGAGATTCTCTTCGAGGCACAGGTGTCAAATGCGCTGTGTGACACGCGTGAAGGAAGATGCTTCTCGAGGCTGTCGGATATCCAAAACTGAGAAGGCAAAGAATTAAATTCTTTACATGTGTGGGAGAAACGTGTGGAAAATTTCAGTAAAAAGATAGGATCGGATAAAACCCACACCCACGCCCTCGCCGAGCAAGCGTGCGAAGCACCGCGCGAACGGGAAAGGCAATAAGAAATGCAATAAGGTTTAGGCAACCTTGCCATAGTCTAGGGCTTTCCCCATACACAAAGGTCTAAAGACCCAAAGGGCCATGCCCTTAAGGCTAAACCCATGCTATTTAAGTCTAAAACTCTAAGTGTTTTAGTCTATATGGGACTAATGTTTTATTCATTCACATGAAAAAAACATGTAGGAAGCAATAGGTCTTGGGATCAAAACATGGTCCATGCATTTTATGATTTTTGATAAAACATTGTTTTTTTTTTTTTTTCTAACAGTTAACAGGTGTACTCACATGGTACACGATCGAGAATTTGATAATCCAATTTCATTTTTCTTGTTTATGGATGGGTTTATATAGACTAAGGACATTTAAATCATTTGATCAATCTCCACGAATCCCCAGAACTTTTCCAGGGCTGCATAGGGTCTCCTTTTACGACATATAAGTAAGAAAGTTACACTTAGCATCCTTTCTAATTTCTGGTAAAGTTCAACTTTGTAGCAAAAGTCTTAAATCTGTTGGCATTATGTATAAGTTTCTTTGTCTTCATTTATAAATAGATTATTCACTAAAAATATCACATTTTCTACATTTTCCTCTTGTAACACATTTGGATCAAATTTGTGTTCTTTCCAGTTACCACATTCACCCTCCCTTTCTCTTTCTCTGGAAGGACAAGCTGTGAAAATCCCAGTTCTTAGCAAAAGCAATGTCAGATTTTCAGACCTCGACTCATCGATCTAAGTGGATTTTCACCCCGAATGATCTGGTAAAACTCTATTACATATCTAGACTTCTCTTCAGTCACTTCTCCCCCTCTCTCTCTCATCATATTTTCTTATTTCAAGTTTTATGCAATTATGGTACTGCAAATTTTTACTAACTATTACAATGATTTCAATTGTCCACTTTCTTTATGCGTAGTTGGAAAAATACCAAGTCAGTAATCAAAGAGCTGTGAGAACACTACATCAGGTAAAAAGATTCACATCTTCTGATTCCATTTGAAACTTTTGCTCTACTTCAGTGTTTATTTGTAAAGTCTGTTTGTCCGAAACTGCAAAATTTCGTGTCCAATCTCTAAGTGGGCGGGTATTATTGATATTTTCTTAGAAAGGCCAATATGGTGATTGTACTTGGTATAAGAAGGAAATAACCTAATCCTGGTTGATCTAAATTGTGTAATCTTTTCTTTTGTCTTGAAGTATGGGTCAACACATATGGAAGTAGACATTGATGGGTCGTTGTCTTACCCCAAACCTCAATTTGACATAACACAAGCTGAAAAGCACTCTTTTCCTAAGCCACTAAGTACTGAAGAAGAGCAACTTATGCGGGTGTTCTATGAGCATAAAATCCAGGAAGTTTGTGGAGCATTTGGATTCCCACATAAAATTCAGGTCTGTGATTTCAATCACAAAATTATACAAGTACGTGTATGTCAGGCACAAGCCGCACAACCATCTTCTTTTATTGAAAATGTGAATTATCTAATGTTTGCAGGCAACAGCCATCACATACTTCAAAAGGTTTTATCTTCAATGGTCTGTTATGGAGCATCACCCAAAGCACATAATGTAAGATGCTTCGTAAGCAATAAGTTGCACCATAGGCTATCACTCCGCATGTTTTAATTTTTCACATCTCTTCCGTCTTCCCTTACCTAGGATGGCCTCCTTATTTGTGATCTTTTAGTCATTTAGTCCAGCTAACTCTTCCATATGTACAGGTTAACTTGTGTATATACGTCATGTAAAGTAGAGGAAAACCATGTCTCAGCAGAAGAGCTTGGCAAAGGGATTCAACAGGATCATCAAGTGATTCTTAATAATGAGATGGTAGTTCTTCAGGCATGGACACATCTAACATATCTATTTTGTTAATTTACGAGGATATCAATTTCTTAAGTGTTTCCATGTCTTTTGCAGAGTCTAGGATTCGATCTTATTGTGTATACACCATATCGTTCCATTGAAGGTTTTATTGATGATATGGAGGTGAATTGAGCATTTTCATTGTTTCTTGAACCACTATATTTCTGTATGTGCGCAACAAACTATTGATCCTTAAGCAGGAGTACCTCCCTTTCATCTATCATCTGTACATCGGTTAACATATTGTTGGTTATATAGGATTTCTGCCGAGCAAAGGATGATACGCTACAAATATTGAAGGTAACTGGTGTTTTTCTTCTGTATACTTTGTTCAGTTATTCCTCGTTTGAGGTTGTTTCTTTTCGGGTTTGTGATCTTCATCGAGACGATTTATCTAAACAGCAGTATACTATCATCTAATTGTAACAGATATTGTTTCATTGGTATTATTCAAAGGGAACCAGTCATGCATAGAGGCCTTCCTTATATATTTTTGTTATTCTTTAGCATTACATGTCAATGTTATGCTAATATCTTTCAATTAAAACAGAAAACAGTGTTCCACTGAGACAAGAAAAAGAAATGGTGAAATAGGATCATGCTCTAGATTTTCATAACTGCTCAATCTGGGTCCAACTTGCCCTTGCTATGCAATTTTACTTGGTTATTGTTGGTATTTTGGTAGGATTTACAAGAAAGAGCCAAGTTGGAAGTAGACAAAGCCATGCTTACGGATGCGCCCCTACTTTTTCCTCCTGGGCAGGTATTCTTATTCAGATCATTTGTTCAGTGTGCTGGTTATTGTAAAAAAGCTGATGCTTAAGGCTATGTCCACTTTTTGTTGTTTATATGCAGTTAGCATTAGCTGCCTTGCGCAAGGCAAATGATGTGCATACAGTAGTCGATTTTCCAAGGTTCTGAATTGTTCTGTAAATTAACCTTCTAATTAGTCTGTGTTGTCTTTCAGTAAAATGTTCCTATCGTTTTCAAATTTATGTTTTTAGTAAACCACAGTTGTATAAATCTTTGCAGGTACTTGGAACACGTGTATTCTCGTCAGCATTCCAATTATATCATCTCAGAGTTGATTGAATGTCTGAATGCTATAGATTATTCGGTATATTTTACATTACACTCTCGTATTTATGGTGGCCCATTTTGTCTTGACCATTTGCTATAACCATGAAAATAATAATCCTTACATTCATCTTGAAACAACCATATTAATCATCTGCTATAACCATGAAAATAATAATCCTTACATTCATCTTGAAACAACCATATTAATCATCGCTTGGAGTAGGGTCCATCCCTAGCTCATCCCCAGATCTTTTGAGCATCCTAAGATTTCTAGGGATGTTTAAACTACACTTTAGTTGATTATAATTTCTAGGTACTAACTA
The DNA here is from genome assembly GCA_023529315.1 of Papaver bracteatum. NCBI lineage: Eukaryota > Viridiplantae > Streptophyta > Magnoliopsida > Ranunculales > Papaveraceae > Papaver > Papaver bracteatum. The sequence continues at coordinate 454,169 of JAJJWX010003305.1, read as the reverse complement.
TCTTGTTCTGGGTTTTCTCATTTGTTAATCAGGTGATGAAACTTAAGATACCTACGGCGAAGGATATGAGGCATACTGACCGGAAACTCAAATCCTGTTTGGATCCAAGCTCACAGGAAGAGTACGTTTTCTGAACAATTTTCTTACTTCCATTGCCCTTCATGCTCTCTGATGTTCTATTATACTGGCCTTTTAGATTTTGTTTCTGATCATGTCTGGTTGTTGTTGATTGCTTGCAGCAGTAAGAAACGGGAGAAGAAATCCAAGCACAAGTCGCGGAAAACTTCAAGTACAGCTTATGGAGTGCCCGCTAGTGAGACATCATGAAAGAAACTCCTGTTTATCTTTTGTACAGCGCATGGGAGTGTCCACTGACACGCCACTTTTTAGCAAGAGGCATAATGAACTAACTCTACATTTTTTAGGCACCCCTTATCACAGTCTTGGTCGGATTAACATAAATAGCCCTCAATTATTTTGGGTATACCTCAACCTGACGAGTATAATTTGTTCCAAAAACCAACTCCAATGTTGTTGTAAAGAGTAGTAACACAATACTGAAATTCTTGGTATGAAACACATGGGTGAGAAGTATTTAGGAATACCTTTATTTCTGCATAGATCAAGACAACAGAACTGCAAGGAATTCTTGGTAATCTATCACCAAAATGACAATTACAATCCCGACTCTAAAGAAAAGTCTTTATTCATTTTAGAACTTTTTTTTTTTTTTTATTTTTTCTTATTTTTGGTAATCTAAAGACAACAGAACTGCAAGGTTTTCTTTTTTCTTATTTTTGGTAAACAATTCAAAAGGTTGAAACCGGACTTGATAGCAGAAGCTGACTAGAACTTTCTCGATGATTTGATTTGATTTTATTTTATTTGATTTGATTTAGTTGTTTACGTAAACAACGTACTAAAACGAAAATGCCCAAAAGCTAGTCCATGATAAGCGTTACCATTGATATTTCTTATCATAGATGACCCTCCAAGGTCTACCAAGATATGAATAATCTGTAGCTAATATGACGTTATCAGTTAGTAAATAAAGATCATAGAGTACTAGATCTCCATCTGATTCTAACTTGAGAACTGAATCAGAGATATAATAATCGCGTTTAGCAAGTATAAACTTTTCAGAAGGTGTAAGCCTTAAAGGAGCTTCCGGCTCAGGAGCTGGGGCGATGTCGAAATCTAGTAAATGTCTGGTGGTAGCAGCCTTTGCAGGTTCCTGCTTTGCGAATCCTGGCACTAGAAAGATAGTAGTACTATCTGGAGGACCCCAAGGTGAATAAGGAACGAATGCATCGAATGTCAGATTCGTAAGACCACTTGCTTCCCAACCACCATACCGCGTGTAGTTACCGGAATCGTATCGATACAAACTGAATCCGTTTTGTTTGACAACAGCACTGTAAATACCATTAGCACTAACAAGTTTTTTGGTTCCCTTTACGTCGGCAAAAAGTGATTGACCCCTTAAAAGCGAATCACCTGGTTGAAGAAAACTCTGCCAGACAAATTTTCCCTTATCATCGTGCAGTACTAAATTCCCATTTGCTTCCATGGAAACACCGGTAACGCCTTTGTTGGCCGTCTTAGTTTGCCAAACTGTGCGACCATCGACATCCCTGAGGACTAAGTTACCGTTACTACCGAAAGTGAGAGTAGAGCTTTTGCGAACTGGTTTTCTGCCATTAGCCTCCCAAACCCAGAGCTTTTCTACATCGTCATAAGGATAGAGAGCTATGCCAAGAACATATGCGTCAGGACCGGTGCTATGGAAAAGCAGTTCGAAAACACGGTTCTTGACTTTGTTTTCACCTGTTTGTATCACTCCTCCAGAATCGCCGTTGTATGTGAACCGGAAAGTTTTGTTTTTTGGAACTCTGGGAAGAAGCAGGGTATTATCAAGCAAAGAACAGTGAACTAGGACACTCGAAGATTGGATGATAATGACTAATAGAAGGCAATGTAAAGTAATTGGAGGAGCCATGAGACTTAAAACTTTGTGTGCGAGTGTGTACGGACAAACAGTTTCTGTATCTTATAGACGGAGTTCGAGATTTTAATTAGGATGAGATCCAGATAAGTTTTTGTCAACTTTAAGTCAGAAGTACTCCACCGACGACCACGTGCAAATTCATTAACCAAGGATCTAAACAATAATTATCATTGTGCGGATCGAGGAGGACTTTTATATCACTTTTTTGTAAATAGTAAGTGATCAATTGACACAAAAAGATTGGATTTGGTGTCCATGGTTAGTCTTTTTTACTTGACACAATTATCTCTTCTTTTTAGTCCAATTACTATAACTCCTTATGTATCCTATTTTTTTAGGGCTATAATTGGAAAACAAATTTTAATATAACATATCTAAAAATCCGTGCGTTGGAATTTTACAAACTTTATCTCGTTGGAAAGGTAATAAAAGATGTTACACAATGAGTACAAACAACAATATCAAATTTAGAGTTTTTACGAAAAATTCGGAGGTATTTATCATTTTAGGCACAATTTTAGAAAATTAAATGTATATCCATTATGCAAACCGCCACAAAGGATACATGATACTTAATGTAGCCATATTTTGGTTTATGCATCAACTAATTTTCCGTTGCAACTAATAAAATGATGTACTCCCTCCGTTTCAAGAAAAATGATACTTTCATTTTAGGCATAATTCTCGAAAATTGAATGCATAACCATTATGCAAACCACCACAAAGGATGCATAACACATCATGCAACCATATTTTGGTTTACGGAGCGACTAATTTTCCATTTCAGAAAAAATGATACTTTCACATTTCGTTTCAAGAAAAGTGATATTTTCACTTCGTTTTGGGAAAAGTGATACTTTCGGCTTTCTCCCCGTTTAGGGAAAAGTGATACTTTCACTTAGTTTATTGGAACTCAGCGAAAGTATCACTTTTCCCGAAACGTGTCAAAAGTATCACTTTTTCTGAGACGAGTCGAAAGTATCACTTTTCTGAATTCGGGTGAAAATATCATTTTTTCTGAAACAAAGCGAAAGTATCACTTTTTCCTAAACATAACGAAAGTAGTCGCAGACAAACCCCATCTTCAGATTTTTCTTCGGTCGGTCCTCCTACCGTGGCAACGGTTGTACTAGTATACTCCCTTCGTCCCATTATTAGATGACCTAGTTCAAGTTTGCACAATTTTTAAGGCAAGGAGTGAAAGAGAGTATTTTTAAGTATTTTTTATAATTATACCCTTATGGATAATAACTTGTAAAATTTATAAATAATTTATCTCTCAAATTATATCATGGATTTTCGTAAACTTTGTATCATTGAAAAGCATTTTAAAACACTTACATAACGAATATAAACATGGATATCAAATTATACATATTTCTTATACTACCAATAATCAATTAAAATGATAATTTTAAAAATATTCCTTTATTTAATGAAATAAATCAACTAATAATGAGACAAAATTTTAAACTATATAAGTCATCTAATAGTGGAATTGAGGGAGTACTTAGTTGACCAGCTCGGAAGTGATTTGCAGTGGCCCGCCCCTTATTTATATAAGAGTCCTGCTCATGCACCCGGCCACTTATCAAGACAATCTTGATAGCATAAAAATGCGTGATTCGGGTATGTTGTGATATACTCCTCTGTTTTTGGAAAAGAAATAATTTTACTTTTTCATTTTAGCCTGAAAATAGACTTAAATGAAAAAGTAAAGATATCTCTTTTCCAAAAACGAAGGAAGTATCACGTAACATAACGCTACTGGATCATTTGGCCATTCCTTGCAATAGACTGTCCAGTCCCCCAACATTATAGGACATCTAGTTCAGCTCAGGTACAAGTAAATTCGGTGCCCCAAATCTCCTTCAAGTATTCCAATTCATTTTTTTTACTAAAGAAAATGTTTTCCAGGATAATAAGTTAATGATAATAAAATATGGATCAAAATGAAAATAGAATAATAGAGGTCAACTTCTCATTTGTTGTGCAAAATCTTAAATTTGGATCTTTCTTCCGCGTGAATAACGGAGGATGAATCGTTTCTGTGAAAAATTAATTTACCAACAGGCACCAGCCTAAGCAACTGTAACCGCTAAGAAACAAATAACAGGTGGATCCAGTTGGTGTTTGTGGTAGGCTTAAATAAAACGCATAGACATGGAGCGCCAAAGCGCGTCAGTCGGCGGTTGCTGGTGGAGGGCGGAATCTAGAGGAGATAAATGTCAATAGTATCACTTTTGTTCCCTCTACTAAGGGCAACTCCTATGGTATGGATGTTAAATCATCCACATCTCATGGAGAATCCATATAAATAGGGATAATTAGGATTTTATGGAAATTTTTTACACTATGGAGATCTAGATAAATATCCATTAATTGGGACCCACATTTTTTATTTTTGTTTTTATTATATTAAAATAATAAAAAATATTGCTAACAAAAAAAAAAGGAAAAAAAAAGATGTATCCGATCACTTAGTGATCGGATGAGAAAAGAAAAAAAATTGTATCCGGTCACTTAGTGACCGGATGAGTAAAAAAAAAAAACATCCGAACACTAAGTGTCCGGATGGGGTTATCCGGTCATTGAAAGACCGGATGGACTCTCCATATGTACCTCCACATATTTGAGGAGGCCCCTCTGGACTTCACAAACATATGGATGTTAAAATCACCCATAGTAGCACTTTTTAATCCACAAAATATGGATCATCACAAAGATGTGGATGATTTTTGTCTCCATAAGAGTTGCCCTAAGGACAACTCCTATGGTGTGGAGATAAAAACATTCATAAGATAACGAGTATCCATAAATATGTGGACCTTCTGAAATTTGTGGAGTCAGAACCTACTATGGGAAAGTCAAAATGACTCTCCATCCAGCCCCTAGGTGACCGGATATCTTTCCTTTATAAATTTTGGTAAAAACTCACAGAAAACCTTAATCTTTCCATTTTTCATCTTGGGTTTATTGATTTCCTTCTCTAGTTTATCTGTAATTTGAAATCCTAGAGAAAACAAATTCGAAATCTTTTCTAATCATTTGTAGATTCTCGCCTATCTACCAGTCTTAGGACCCGTAAAGCCACTTTCTCTACAATCGATGTTTCATTTTACAAATGTTTTTCGATCGCTTCAATACGTAGCTGCACATGTGGGTGAATATATGCTTGTTTCTGATAAAGAAAGTGGATCCTACATATGCTAAAGGATGCTTTTGGTAGACATTCGTCATCAATTTTTGGAATACTCATCCGGTCATCAAGAGACCGGATTGATAAAAGCAAATCACTCCATTCGGTCACTAAGTGACCGGATGACAAAAAAAATAAAAAATAAAATCTATCCGAACACTTAGTGTCCGGATGACATATCCGGTCATCCAGTGACCGGATGGACTACTCCATATCCTACTCTACAAATCAGTGGAGTACCATCTGGAGTTCAGAAAGATATGGACCTAAATTCTTCCCATAGTAACATTTTTTATCCATAACAAATGGATTATCACAAAGATATGGATTTATTTTTACTCCATAGGAGTTGCCCTAAAGATGTTTAACTTCTTGACTCTGATTCTCTACGTGATGATCATAACTATGTCTGGACTCGTACTCCGTTTGTTGTCATTGGCTCCTGGGATCACTGCTGGAGCTAACGACTCGTTGGTTCCTCGAAGTGCCGCCCCTGAGCGATACGGTGAATACATTCCTTAGAAGTGGAACCTATTTGACTATTTGATTGTTATATGGTAAGTCTTACAGGGGTTTACTTAATAAATACATTTGTAGATTTGTAGAGATTTAAAAAGAGTCATGAAAATTAATAACTTTGCGAGAATTATACAGAGTTGAGCAAAATTTTGCGGAGTTATGCAGAGTTGTCTAATGTCTTGTAGACATTTGTAGAGTCCTAAAGAGTTGTAAAAACAAATTTTATATGGAAATATGCATGATAGACATAAATACAAAATTTATTGTAGCTTATTTATTATAGTAACTTAAATTAAATTATTATTATTTTATATATATAACTTATTTTTTTTGTTCAATAAAATACAATAAAGTGTAACAATAAATTAAAATAATTATTATTGTATATTTGTACATTTGTGCATAATAATAAAAATTAAAAAATATTTAATCATACCATATAATTTATATCATCTATAATATGAGTTTTATAGATTGTGTATTCATTAAATAAAATAAAAGAGAGCAAAAAACATCTTTATAAAAACAATTGGAAGTCTTCCAAAATTTTAAATATTTTGCAAGACTTTTATCAATGCAAATATATGCACAAAAGTCACTCAAAGTCTTGAAAATAGGTAAGTATACAAAGTCTTTGAATTTTCAAGTTTACAACGAGTAACACAAACTTTAGAAGACTTTTTGACAATCTACAACTAGTAACATAAACTTTGAAAGAGATTTCAAACGTATACAACCACTAACACAATACTTTGTAAATCCATTAAACTCTTTGGAAATCAATAAAAGTATTAATTGAGTAAACCCCTGTTAAATTTTTTTCCCACGACCCGTCTCCCTGAGATTTTTTGTACCGATGAAGTTCTAATGTGGTTCTGAGAGTGGTGCGGCGAGCTTCGAGGTACGTTATGGTGCCCCTAAGATGGAAATTAATGGTTGCGTCTGCGGAACAATGTCACTTTTTTGTACCTCTTATTTGTTCTTTGGAGTCTCTTTTCCTTGACTAAGCTCTCCGACTCTTTTTCCCATCAAAGTTCCAAGAAAATGAAGATCTCTCATGTGGGATCTACAACATTTTTTTTTTCCGAAAAAGAGGATACCCTCATTGTATTGACATAAAAGAACTGTATCTTCCGTATGGAGAGTTACGGTATATCGTTACATCTTCATTCTAATTTTGAATGTTTAAAAAAGTTAAAATTGCCCATAGGTTTTGGTCTAACCAGTTATGCTTAATAGCATATCATTATTATAAAACAAAGCTAGGATAAGTTAGCCTGTGTTAGTGGTGGTCAGGATTTGTCCAGACAAACATAAATCAAGGGTTGTGGTTTCTCCTAACCACCCCCTACAACTCGCACGTGTGGCATTAATTCCAATATTATGAATGAAAAATGAATATTGAAGTCAAGATATGGATTTTCAAAAATTATAACGGGGATGTTCGAACTCATGACCTATTGTGTCATAAGAGTGGCCTTTAACCAGTGTTCCACCTTGGTTGGAATTAATAGAAAAGATAAATCAACGGTGGTGGTTTGTTCAACTTAAATAAATATCATAATTGTTTTACTAATTAGTGTTTCACTAATTGCACATAATAAATAATCTATTCATTATAAAGTGTTTTATTTTATTAATATGTGTTTCACTAATTGCTCATAATAAATGACTATCATTTTTTAATTATAAATGTTTTCTTAATTAATTATAATATGTATTTCTATTAATAAGTAATTTTGATAAATAATATCAATAGACATTTTTGGCGACAATGAGTAGTAGAAGAGGCGGAGGCCGAAAGATTAGTGGTGGTAAAGGGCGGTGCCAAGCACAATTATATTTATTTTTGTTCTTTTATAATAAAATGGGATACGAAGTCCATTTTTCACATGTATCCAACTTGCCAAGAGTTTTTTCTCCCTCCTTCCTCAAAATCCTGGCTTCGCCCCTGGTTTGTGGTGGAAGAAGTGGTGACGGTGAGCGCTGGTGAGTAGTGATGGACAATATTAATTTTATGTTGTCGTTACAACATCGATAATATCGTAGTGTGGAAGATGTGGTTGGTTGTTTTTAACACTTTTGATAAAGGAAGGTACCATATATTTCCGGGATAATATCATACAAGATAACATTTTCATGATCGTAGTTGGATCACCCAAATGGTACCCCTATTATCTTTGGTACTATATCGTACAAATCATGATTTTTTAATGTTAAAATAAAATTGATTGCAATACAAAAAAGAATATTAACACGGAAAAAAATAATGAAACCAAAAACCTCATACATGCCATTTGTGATTGAAAATTAGAATTGCGTCCAACAACCTACATGGGGTGGGCGGCAGTGATGGTGGCAGTGGTGGAGTCAAAAATTGACATTGAGGAGGCCTACTTTAAAAAAAAAACATGTAAACTTTGGTGGACTAAACCATAAATATATATGGACAAAGTACTATTTATAAAATAAACTAAAAAATTCATGTAGTTATTAAAAATTTAAGGGGTTAGAGCCAGGTTAGTCAACCCTTGGCTCTACCACTAGGTGTTGGTGGATAAAAAAAAAATGAATTCATATGGTTTTATGGTGGTGGCGGGTATTGGTGAACAAAAACATATTATGCTAATTTTATAATGCCACAAAATATGTAACATTATATTATAAAGTATAAAACGTGGTTCATCATTCAAATGTTAAAATAAACTCGATAAAACACATGTCCATTTTAAAAAATTGGTGCAATCAATTGCCATGTTATGTAATAACTAAACGAATGACACGAATCAAGATCAAAACATATGAAATTATTTATTATCGATTTGTCTATGTAAAGAGTGGTCAGGATTTTTCCTTGGCAAAGATAAATTTATCGCTGTTTTTTTTTTAACTTAACCATTTTTAAATACTTTATTAATTAGTGTCTCATTGATTGTTCATAATGATTAATTAAATTTCTATTATAAATGTCCCTTTAATAATCTAACATAAATACATAATTTTATTAATAAATAATTGTACTAAAAGCTATATTAATTCTGATGGTGGTAGTGGAAGTAGGGTTAGTATAAGCGATGGCGGGTGTTTGTGAATGGTGGAGGCGGTAACATTACTATTGGTGGAAGAAATAGTGGCAGTGGATGGTTTTTATGATGGTGGGTGTTGGTAATAGTAGTGTGTAATAATAGTTTTTGCTTTTTAGTGAGTTTTATTGACCGAGTAAAAAACAATCTTCACAAAACATGCAACATTGTATTGTGAAAGATGTAATTGGTTGTTTTTAGCACTATTGATAAGGACAAAAATCAAATATTTCGAGGATGATACCGGAACGTATAAGACAATATGATCATGGCTGTTGGATCACAGAAACGGTATCCGTATTATAGAAGATGTCAACTTTTGGTAAAGGATCTATTGACAACCTATAAATTTGAAATAAGATCAGGGAGTACAATATGTGTTCAAGGTTCTTTATGAGGTAATGTGTCGCCAGATTGTATTCCAAGTGAAGGTAGGAACATATGGAAGTGACAAAATGTCCAAGACTTTTGAAGTTACCAAAGCCTTCGTTAAGACAAACTGTTGGGCACAATACTTTGTTGAAGATTTAATGGCAGAGGTTTGCATATATATAATCCCTTCGAAAAGGTAATTGGTACACATTTTAAACATTGTCATCTGATGGGTGTTGAAAAATTACAGGAAAATCATGTCACATTGGAGAGTCTGTATCATCCGTTTGATGCAAAAAAATATTATTCTCTGCCTATTTGGAGGATCGACAACATGACCATGAAAAATGAGTCAGTTGGAGCGAAATAGGAGCATGGGGAGACTTTTATGGACGATATTGAGATGAGCGTTGCTGACGACATATTTCCAAAAAATATTTAAACTTCCATGTTCATGTAGAGCATTATCTCATTATAAGCAATGAACCTAAATAAAAAATTATCTGGAAGTTAAGATTATATTTCTTTCGTTTGAGAAAATCCACGGCGGTAAAATATTAAAGGAAAAAAACAAGGAAAAAAGAGAGAAAAATCCCGACTATTTTTATGACACCCATATTAAATCATAAGGAGTTGATAAGTATTCGGGACACAAATTATACGATATATTAAAAATGAACCAACATCATGGCTAGTGCCGTTACGGCACGGGTTAAGGGCTAGTTTGTTACAAAACATAGCTATCTTAGCTGCCCAAATAATTTGAGACCGCATAAATAAATTAAATTCCTTAGCTATGAAATTTATATCAAATTTGGTGTTGTTGCCAAAGTTTACACTGACCTTGTATCTTTGTTGTCTAGCTTCCGCATACTTTCCTATTAATAGCAACAGAGTTGGCTGAGAATCGCTTCTGAAAGAGATGATGTTTCCACTCCATTCTGTTGCCCATCGGAAAGCCACATCCGCTCCAACTTTTTCTAGCTCATCTCTGGTAGTAGAGTCTACGTGAAGTCCACTGGATTCTTTAATTCTCCTTGTATGATCAAACAAAGTTAGACCAATTCCAGCCTTAGCTACAGAGTTCATCATTATTAGTGCAATATTAATTTTTAGATTCATGGATATTGCAGACTCATCCAACTGATCATTATTGACCTTAAGAACCTCATCATCCTTGGGGTTGTAATACAGTGATTTCATAACATTATAACATGTTTGATTTATAGACTTATATCCATTGATAAATTTAATTATGCTGGTTGTAGTAATGGCACTGTTTTGGCTTTTCTTTTGGAAGGTAATATCACACCTAACCTTCCATATATGCCAAATGATAACACTGCACAAGACCTGCCAATCAATATCGTACTCTCCTCTATCGGTATGTTCAAAGCATTTGTTTAACCAATCATGAAAATTTTCAGTTCCATTTGTAACATATTGCATGTCATAGTTAAAATGCAACCAAACTTTTCGAGCATAATTACATTGCAGAAACAAATGGGTGAGTGTTTCTTGACCATCATTACATAAATTGCATTTGGTGTTTATATTTGGGATGATAGCTGCCACCCTCATACTATTGGGAAGTATGGCGTGAGCTGCTTTCCAAATAAAGTTTTTAACATATGGTGATGTTTTCATCTGCCAAATCTTTTTCTAGCAGTTGTTCGTAGCACCGTCAGAGTTTATCTGACTATATAAAGAGTTTACAATGAATGTACCTTTTTTGTTTGGAGTCTAATGAGGTATATATGCTTTGTCATCTGCAAAAGTTCTTATATTTCTAACTTTCTCTACAGTTTGACTATCAAAACAGTTCACCAATTTTTCAATATCCCAAATTTTGTAAGGAGTGAACAAGTCACAAACCTTATTTAATCCCTGGATTTGTATTTTTGGTTTCCGAAGTGGAGGCTCCTTTTCTGGGATTTAGAAATCATCCCAAATGTCAATACTATATCCATTCCCAACTTCCCAGAAGAAATATTTTTTGATTTGATTGATGTCAGTTAACAGACCTTTCCAAATCCAACTATCATTTCTATTAAGGGTATTATTTATATGAAGAATATCACTATTAGGGTAATTTTTTCTTTGAGAATGGAGGCACAAAGAGAATCAGGACTCTCTTGCAATCTCCATCCCATTTTATAAATCATAGCTAAATTAAAGTTCTGCACATGTTTTATCCCTAGCCCCCCTTCCTCAAAAGATCTACTAATAGAATCCCAGTTTTTTAAACAAATACCCTTCTTACCTTTCTCATTTAGCCCGTTTTCATCCTTTCCCCACCAATAATCTCTCTGCAACTTTGTTAGTTTATTACATATCTTTACAGGAAACTTAAAGCAATTCATTTAGTAAACATACAAATAAGTAGTAATATTCTTGAACATTACAGTCTTGCCAGCATTATTTAAGTCAGTCCCTTTCCAACTAGCTAATATGGTTTTCATTTTTTCTACCAATGGTTTGAAACAATCAATCTTACATCTATTTGTAAACAAGGGAGATCCCAAGTACTTATCTTTCAAAGGTATAACTGTAACTCCTGGAATTTCTTTAACTCTGTTTCTTATGCTTGTTTTAGTTTTAGGGCTAAAGAAGACACCCGATTTATTTAGATTAATAAGTTGCTCTAAAGCTAAACGAAAGTTCTCGAACATGTAGACTAAATTATGACAAGTTTTTTCATTTATCTTACAAAATAATAAACAATCGTGAACGAACAATAAGTGGCTTATAGAGGGAACTTGGTGAACTATTTTGATACCTTTTATCAGTCCCGTGTTTTCAACATGCATTATTAATCTAGAAAGCGCTTCCATACAGAAAAGAAACAAGTATAGAGACATTGGGTCTCCCTGTCTCAAACCTCTTCTAGGTTTAAAGAATTTAGTGGGGGGACCCGTTTAGTAAAACATAAAGAAAAGTTGTTGAATTACATTGGTACACAAGTTTACACCACTTGTTGTTGAATCCTATTTTGGTCATAATTTGTATCAGGAAGTCCCATTCGACTCTATCGAAAGATTTGGACAAATATATTATTAATCCCATAAATCCCTTTTTTGATTTAGAGTTCTTCATCTTGTGAATGATTTCATGCGCAATCGTAATATTTTCAGAGATTTGCCTTCCAAGAATGAAGGCGGACTGATATGGTGAAATAATTTTTCCCAAAAGACCTTTCATTCTTCAAGCCATTAATTTCGATATTATTTTATAGGACGTGTTGGCAAGGGCTATTGGCCTAAACTCGACAGGAGTAGTGGGGTTAAGAGTTTTTGGGATTAAAGAGATGAATGAGGCATTCATTTCCTTAGAGAGATTTTCCGATATAAAGAAAGATTGAACCATGTTGATCAAGTCAGGCCCTACGATTTCCCAATTTTGTTGGGAAAAAATAGGCGGGAAACCATCCGGGCCCGGAATTTTATCAGGTTCCATCGAAAAAAGAATGTTTTTTATTTCAGTTTCCGAGGGAGTACAACAAAGCATTTGGTTATCCAAACCAGTTATGCTACTAGGAATAAGGTCTATCATGCTTTGGTCAATTGTGGGATTAACAGTGGTAGCAATGTTTTGAAAGTGACTTGTTATGCAATCAGCGATTTCCTTACGGTTATCTAACCATTCATTTTTATCGTTCTTAAGGATTTCGATTATTTTCCTCCTAAATCTATGTTTTGCTTTATTATGATGAAAATACCTTGTATTGGTATCACCTAGAGCTAGGTTTTGGTCTCTACTTTTATCCTTCCAAGATTTCTCTTTTATGGCGTACCAAGTTGCTAGATATTTTCTGAGATTAACAAGGTTAGTTGACTTATTTTCATAGTTAGGTTTATTATTAGTTCTTTCCAAGTCTTTTTTAATAGTATCGATGTTATTCAGGATGTTACCGAAGCTAGATCTGTTCCACAGTCTCAATATATGTTTGACAGTTTCTAGTTTTTTATTAACTTTATGTGCTGGAGAATCCTTGACATGAGTTTTCCAAAGTTTAGTTATGAGAGGTTTACACTCTTCATGTTTGATCCATTCACCAAAGTATTTAAATGGGGTAGCCCCATCATTCAAATGGTTGTAAGTATTGAGGTTGATTGGCACATGATCAGAAGCAAGAGGACCAAGATATTTTATGCTAGAATTCGGGAATTTTCTATTCCATCCAGAGTTTACCAGGCCTCTGTCTAACCTTTGCTCTATGTTATGACTATCACTTCTATGATTATTCCAGGTAAACATGTATCATGAGAAACCCAAGTCCATTAAACCACTTTTGTTTATCAAATCATTAAAGATTTAAGCCTCATTTTTCTTGAAAGGAAAAATATTGTTCTTATCTTCTTCGTGTAGAACCACATTTAAGTCTCCTATGATTATCTAAGGGCTATCCATTGTTGATGCCGTAACTTTTATGATTTTCCAAGATCCCGGTTTTAATTTTCTATAAGGACTCCCATAAAAACATGTGAGAATCCAACTAATGTCATTAAAACGATTAATAACAGTGGCATTTACATAATTATAGTCATAGTCGATTATTCTAATATTAACATTATTCTTCCAAATAAGGAATAATCCACCAGCGATACCTCTTGGTGGAACTAGGTAGTAGTTCGAAACATTTACTTTTTTTTAAGAATTTTATGCATTTCATTTTTTTGTTGCTTAGTTTCAGATAAAAATAAGATGTCGGGATTTTCATTATTTAGTGTATCTAAGAGACTATTTCTTGCATCAAGTTTTCCTAAGCCCTGGAAATTCCAGGCTATCATACTTATAAACTGCCAGAAATAAAAGATTACAGGGTATCTAAATTTAACTAGCACAAAACAAGAATAATTTCCACAATGCAAGAAGCATCTAGTATTTAATCATAGTAAAGAGCAGGGAGGAGACATCAATAGAAATGTTCAACATTTTTACATATAAATATGGTTAAAACACAACAATCAAGTGATAGACGATGGCCAACCAAATAAATGCATGATTTACTCACAACATTCCTAGATTTAATAGGAATCATAATGGAGGTTAGGTTTACCGCATTGCAGCACTGCAAGCCTTTCTTAGTATGATTTTGAATCAAATCATCAACATGATTTATTTTATTTGAGCAGTATGGGACTGGTTCTATCTTCTCTGAACTTACAAGATCCACCTTAGAGTGGGTTAGCAAAATGATCTGTGTGTTTCCTTGAATCCCTGGTTTTCTCAAGTGTTCCTTTTTTTTTTTCAATTATAGCACATGGTACCTGTAGTCAGACTATAATGCATTAGTTTTGGCAATGGTTTTATTTTTCCTTTGCAGAATTTAAAGAACTTCATTGATCTGCTAAGATAAACACAGAAAAATAATAAAGGGAAATTAACAAAGATGTAGAAATAAGGGAAAATTAATTTAATCAAATATGTTGGGAAGTTATCAATAAAAGACCTCGGCAATCAGATTTCATAAACACAAAAAGCAAACAGAGATTGAAGATTAAGAGACAAAAAAAAGGATTATAGACAGTAGGATAGTCTGTAAAAAAATTAAATTAATTAAGAAAGTTTGAGAGCAATTGAGAGTAAGCTAAAAGTAGATCTGAAAGCCTGAAGGGATACAAAGGAAACTCGATTAAATATTAGCATCACCGATTAAATTATTAGCATTACAAAGAAAAATCAGTAGAAATTACATAACAAAAAGATTGAATGGGTCAAAGGGATTGAGTGCAAAAAACTTTTGCAATCCAAACTAGCAGGAGACTTAGGATTTTGAAATTTGATATATCACGGTCTAATGAAGATCGATTGCAAGAGAGAATGACTGAGTCTTGGAATCACAACAACTTTGGAAAGGTGTCTTCGTGGCTTGGAATTTTAGAAAATTTGTACAAGAGGTGTCTTAGAACTAGGAATCTCAATGAATCAAAGGCATTATTGGTGTTTTAGAGACTTATAGTGACAGATCTGAGATGGGTTTGAGGACATGAAAAAAGAATCAATGGTGGTTATCGATACTCATCACCATCGTAGACGGTGGTTACTGGCTAGTTCACGACAGTCAACAGTGGGTACGGCTAAAAGATGGTGTTTCAAGGGGAGGCGATAAAACCTACCACTATTAGACTGTTGTCACTAAGGAATCCACCAGAGACGTAAATACTCGTACTCATATCTTCGAAGGGGAGGAGAGTGAGGATGACTTAAAAGAAGGGTATGATCAAAAGGGATATGGAGAACCAATCCCCGCAAATGGGTCCCTGCATGGCCGAGCATGTCCTTGATGCAGTATCCGAGTAATAGCCCATTTGGATACAGAATTAGAAATCACAAGTTCTTCTGATAGTGCTTCTGGACTTATCAGAAGAACTTCTCAGAAGCAAAAAAGTGAATAAGTTAGTTTGGCAACTGCTCGACTTATAAGTAAAAAAGTTAATAAGTAAGTTTGGCAACATAAGAAAGGTAGAAGTCGAAATACATTTTGTATATTGAAATTTATATAAAGCATGTTCGAGTTCAACCACCTTCGAAAATCAATGACAGTTTGTGAAGCAAACAACAAGAGAGCTTCATTCATATTAGTCAAGCATTCTCATTATCTTTGTTATTGTATATGTATACAAACATTTTCTTCTATAATTGACGAAAAAATCTAGCAAATTGACAAAAAGTTAGATAATTAAAGATTAACAAACTTTATAATCGACACCAATCCCATTTCACAGAATCCATCAACGAGTAAATTTAATCAATGAGTTTTCACTAAACTACCAAGAAAACCAATAAATTGATGCACAATAAGCACACAAATCCCATTTCCTAACATCAATATTCCACCAGAAGTTGAATCCATCTAGCGTAATTAAACCCATTTCACCAAACTTTCCAGACTCATCAGCATCAATAATTCCTCTTCTACTGGATTCTTGATCCGATCTCCCTCTAAGAACAACACCACCGTATTATTTCCTCCTCTTACTCATCAACTGCAACAACCCATATAGTCTTCCTCCATCTACTTAATTTGATGGAAACAACTCCAATTTTCCAATATTTCTTCTATGAATCAATGTCTTGCTTTTGTTCCTTGCAGTTAATCATAAAATTGAACCAATCCCATTTCTCAAATATCATCGTAACCTTGAATTGCCAAAAAAATATCAATTCGTCTCAATGCCACATCTCGCAATATTTCCAAACCCATTAATTTTTCTTAGAACTACATCGATTAGGGTTTCAAATCTATATCCATATTTTTGAAAACTAATGATGATTTTGAAATCCTAGTGACACAATACAGAGGTTAACAACAAAAGAAAAAGATTTTGTATGAGAGTATCTATGAATTGAATTTTTTTCTTTGAAGGTTTGATGTACAAGAGAGAGAAATAAAGAAAGAAGAAATGACCGAGGGAAGAAGAGATTAGTAGAGGGTCCCGTCATAAGTTGTTTTTTTTAGAAGTGAGAAGCCAAATATTTTTGCTTCTGTTGGGAGTTAGTTTTTGATTTTTAAGTAACTTATAGAAGTCGAATTTATTTATCAATCCAACCTAACTTTTAGCTTATTGACTTAAATAAGTTGAAAAGTAGCTTTTCAAAACACATCCAAACAGCCTTTATAGCCTGTTTGGATGCAGAAGTAGAAGTCAGAAGTACTTCTCCAGAAGCAGAAGTCAGAAGCAGAAGTCAGAAGTCCAGATTTTTTGCTTCACAAAAAGTTGACTTTTCTGCTTCTGGAAGTCATTCTGAAATTCTATTGCCAAACTGACTTCTGACTTTTTGACTTCCAGAAGTCAATAAGTTACTTCTGAGTGTGCATCCAAACAGGCTATTAAGTTTTCTCAACAATTTATGCTTTGGATAAGGGCCTTTCAGGATTGAGACTGTAAAAGGTGATATCATTGTTGGTAGTACAAAAGTATCTTTTAATGATATTGTTGGTGGTGTTATTGGAGAAAAATAAATGGTGCCCCTCTCTTCTCCTCTTAATGATTGGAGTTTCAAATTTCTTATTGAACTGAAGAATGATCCTTTGCACGATCACGATCCTGATAAGGAAAACCCAGTGGGAGATAGCCTTGACGAAGGAAAAAGAGTGTAATGCGATAAGTCCACTAAATACACCTTTGATAAGACGCCCCCTGATAAGTACTCCAGTCGGGACTTCCCAAATTCAATGAATAAATTTCTCTAATGCAGAAGATTGTTATGCTTTCATAATAAAAATTGCTAGTTGATGAAGTCTTATTTAATGTTAGTCTTATATTAGTAATGTTCTCTAGTATTCTAATGCTTCTTTAAATACATTGAGGACTTGTACTTTGAATTGCTAGCTTCTCAGAGATGATTTGCATAAGTAGTTAATTTAGTTTCTTCAACAAAAGAGCCAAGATGTGGATGCATTATCGTAAATAAGCAAAACTGTATTTGAAGTCATGCCTTATGTAGTTCAGAAGATCATCCAAATTCCTTTGAGATGGTTATGTTGATTCGGTTAAAAAAACAACCTAGTTAATAGTGGGAATCCACCAAATAACTGAAGTTGATACAAGTCACCCTTCGATGATCACCATTTTGAATTAATTATCTCATTAAAACCTTGTCAGTAAAACCCAATGTGGCAAAATCTGGATGAAGGAAAAAGAGACCAATATCGATCAACATTTTGAAATTAAACATTTAAGATGTTGCCTCATTAAAACCTTGCAAGGAAAACCACATGGTACAAAACATGAAACGAGTACAACTTTTGACGTATTTATATATGGATGCTAACCCAAATATATGAGTATTATAGAACACAAGTGAAAAAGTGGGGGTCTAACAACCACACCCAATATTTTGTTTAGCCAATCTGTATGGACTAACTCCAATATACTTCCAAGAAAATCAAATAGACAGTCAGACTCAATCAAGAAAAATACATCCAAGAGTTATATCTTTGTTGCTCAATGTAATCAGCAAATCAAACAGATAGAAATCCGGGAGCCTAATTATTATGAGAAACAACTTGAACGGTACCAAAGACTAATGTTCAAGTTTCAATCAATTTATATCAAAAACCAAAGGTTGGATTATCTAATTGATTGAACTACGCACAACCTATGATATTTCAATTATATAAAAAACATAATACGGAAAAGAAATAACACAGAGACCAGAATTTTTTTTAACGAGGAAACCGCAAATGCGGAAAAACGGACCTAGTCCATATTTGAACATCGCACTGTATTAAGCCGTAACAGACTCGAGCCTACTATAAGTTAACTTTGAACTAGAATGTAGTTGAGCCCTAACCAATCTCACACTGATTAAGGTACAGTCGAGTTCCTTACACCTCTGAATCCTATTAGGACTCTACGTACTTGATTCCCTTAGCTGATCTCACCCACAACTAAGAGTTCCTACGACCCAAAGTCGTAGACTTGGTAAACAAATCTGTCTCACACAGAAAAGTTTACTGAATAGATAAATCTGTCTCCCACAGAAATACCTATAATTTTTTGTTCCGTCTTTTGATAAATCAAGGTGAACATGAACCAGTTGATACTCCATACTTATATTCCCGAAGAACAACCTAGTAACATCAATCACCTCACAATAATCTCAACTGTATGAAAGCGGAATAAGATATTGTGGAATCACAGACGATGAGATAGAGATATTTGTGACAACATTTTATCTTACCTATCGGAGATTGAATCTCGAGCAAATCTTAGAGAAGATAGTACTCAATAAGATAGAACAAAGTAAGATCAAAAGACCCAACTACAAAGAAAATAGTTGGGTATGGCTTCATAATCCCAATGAAGTCTTTAAGTCGTTAACCTATAATGGTTTTAGAAAAACCTAGGTTAAAGGAGAATCGACTCTAGTCGCAACTAGTATTACACATGAGGTGTGGGGATTAGGTTTCCCAGTTCCTAGAGTTCTCCCATATATAGTCTTTAAATAAGGGTTTGCAATCAATGTTACCTTGGTAACAAAGCATTTAATATTTACCATTAGATGAAAACCTGATTAGATTCAAGCTAATATCTTTCAACTGTTAGATTGAACTTAGATTATTACACACAGATGAAATGTTCCTTCATTTAGATATGGGTAACCGTACCTAAACGTGTACACTTGGTTGGCTCAATAATAGTTAACAGAAGTTATCCATATGAACACTTTCATATCAACCTTGTTCATCTTAATCACAACTAGTTCAAATAACTCAAATGAAACTAGTTATAAAGTTGTTCAATTGTTTATATTCTCATAGAAGTACATAATTGAACCAAAATGGATTTTGATTCTCTTGAATCAATTAATGAATATTATAGCCACGGTTTGCAAAAGATTGCATTCCTTATTATATAAATGTATTTGTTCACGAATAAACTGATTTTAGAACTTAGCCCACTCATGTATGCAAACGAGTACGCATACCTAGAGTTCCCAGACCTAGTCAGTTCGCCTGTATGCATACTATGTTCACAACCAACTTCAGTTGAATTAGTATGCAAACGGGTACGCATGCTAAATTCCCGGACCTGAACTATTGCGCCAGTACGCATACGGGTATGCATATTAAGTTCTCGGACTTCAACTGTACCAGTACGCATACGGGTATGCATATTATGGTTCCCGAACTTGGAGTAACTTGCAACAGTTAGCATACAAGTACGCATACTGTGCTATATCCAATCAATGGTTAATTCTTCTAAACTCCATCTTAATCATTGAAACATTCTTAGAAGACATGAATAGCTGTCTCACACAAACTATCAGCTTCAAAGCAATTTTCAAGTGATCAATAGATCAATACAAAACATTTCAAGTCTATATCAATGACTGTCTCACACAAATCATGTAAGATGTTACCAGGCGATTTTCACATGATCATCTTTTGATTTTCGTCAAGAATAAAAGATGAACTTGTTAAAGGGAAAGCTTCACAACACATAGTTCGAGAAATATGTAAGCGAGTTAAACTCAGCTCGAAATATCAAATGTGTATAATGTAAAGTCTATACCTTTTGTCTCAATAGGAGATATAATAGAAATAGACTTCTGAGTGATAGATGAGTTCAAGTTTCCACATACCTTTTGTTGACAAGGCTCTAGGAGCTCCCCTTAGTAGGTATTTGTCTTAAATCGATGAACGCCGTGAAGTCCAAATCTCAACTACAAATTCTATCATAATCCGAGATATAGCTATAAGCAGACTATAAATCAAGACTTATAGTTTTGACAACTAAACTTGACAAACAAGTTTGAGATAGAAACACTTGCGAGTTCGACCGAGCAGTGCTCTAACAACAAGCATCAAAACAAAATTTATGCATTATAATATATTTAATATACAAGTTTAATGCTAGCATAATTTTGAAACTGCGGATTTAAGAAAAATACTCCCTTCACCCCACAATAAATAACCTATTGGTTTTTATATTTGTTCCCAAAATAGGTGATATATATATCATTAAGCAAGGAGATATTTCTAAAACTACATTTTTAATTGATTATTTTTAGTATAAGAAAATCTATGTTATTTTTATATTCATTAGGTATGTGTTTTAAATACTTTTTAATAATAATAATAATAATGGTATAAAAATTATGAACATTTATGGTATATTTTATGAGATAAATCATTTCTTTAGTTTACTAATTATTATCCATAATGGTTGTTAGAGCATTGCTCGGTTGAACCCACCAAGCATTGGTATGTATAGTTTGGTTATCATATTTTAATATCAAAACTCAATTAGAGTCGTTTGATTAAATGTACTAGAGACCAACTTCGTTTAGGTTAGACTAGAAGGTCTATGAATATTGAGGTATTACTCTGAAGACGTGAAGACGTATCGACTACAACGAAGACATCATCCTTACACTTGAGGTGTTGTGATACTGACTAGACTTGTTTCCAAGTTGCTTTCAAGTCGTTTACGATTGAAAACATAACATGCGAGGTTATATTTAATACTCTAGTATTAGACTTTATCATTTTAGTATGATCAAAGTGTCAAGGATGAATATTTGGTTACGAAGTATAATGTTTATATTTTAAACTTCGTAAATGTGACATCGACATAATCTATGTAACTTGTTACTTGATTGTGTATTGGATATGGGTGTAATTTCATCCTAGGAAACTATGTTTGGTTACATATGTTTAAAAAAAATACATATACGAAACTTGTTTTGATTAGGCGTTTTGGTCCAATTTTTCATTGAAGATCTTTTGGATGACCAATTCGAATCTGGGTTTGGTAGAACCGATCTTGACTTATGTTGAGAGCTCTGGTAGAACCAATCTTTACCTAGTTTGGGATATGCGGTAGAACCGATCTTGACTTATGTTGAGAACCTTGGTAGAACTGATCCTTACCTATTTTGGGATACGTGGTAGAACCGATCCTAGCTATTGTTGGGAGTCATGGTAGAACCGATTATATATCGGGAGTCTTGGTAGAACCGATCATAGCTTTTGTTGAGAGTCATGGTAGAACCGATCCCTACCTATATTTGGAGACTTGATAGAACCGATCTTAACCTATGTTATGAGCCATGGTAGAACTGGTCTCAAGAGCAAAACCGATCCTTCATATTTGCATATTAGTTTACGGTTTTGTGTGAGTATGGAATTATGGTTTGCTAATTAGGAAAGTTCCAGATGTCGACATAATTTGGACATGAGTATAATTCTTATCTTTTATTTTCCAAAGATATTCCTTGATACTCAAGGTAATCCCAATCCGAAATATTGAGAATCTTTTAATTAAGACTTTTCGATTATATGTTTTTCATTTTCCAGCAAATCAAAACATATCTCTTGGAAAGTAATATCAGTTAAGTGCTAAACTAATATTCAGTATTTTCTAATGAGAGATTTTGGAATTATAAGTTGGATATTAGTTGGAAATAGGAAAATCGAAATTAGGTACTTATTGCATATGTTGAGAATATTTCCTGTTTTGGAATTTCCTTGTTTTCCAAACAACCTTGGTCTATAAATATTTGAGTTTGCATTTCTTGCAAAATATCCTAAGATCCAGGAAAAATTCACTTGTGTTGTTTCTGGTGGAGCCGTCTATCCGGAGAGGAAAATACCCTAATTAGGTGAAATCTCATACGACCGCTCGTTTAGAGACTTTTGCGGGATCAAGAAGCTCTACGTGTACCGTTGGTGTGAAACTAGATAATTGCATTGTTATTTTAGTTTTCGATTATTCATTTGATTTACTTAACGGTTGTTGAAACTTTGATTGCACCTAGTTGGTTATTCTTGAGAGCCTTCTCTTCTGACATAAGGGTCACTCAAACTAGATCAAAGTATTGACGGTATCTTTAGAACTTTTTTTTAGATCTAAAGACATCTTGTGATAATCCATTGTTAACAGAATCCATTCTTTGCGTGATTGATCACAAGAGGATTCAAGCTTGTGTTGTGCAGGTACATAAGAAGGCAATTGAAGATTTGAAAACAAGAAGATTTTTCTTGTTGGTTTTCGTATCTCGTGAATTGTGCATACATCTTGATCGGTTGGGATCCGACTAAGATTAGATTCTTCTTATCATAAATTTGTTTAGATCGACAACTATCATTTGGTGGTATTCTTCAATATCCGAATCTGAATCTAAGTTACTATTTCAGATTGATCTTACCTAGAAAATTACTAAAGGCACCCCCAAAAATGAGCTAAAGGCACTCAATAATCATGTTGAAAACACACACATAAAGTATTAAAAACACCCCTCAAAATTGATAAAGGCACCCATTATTTTTTTACTTAGGGCACCCCGAGGCTAATAGCACGCCCACTCTGGATAGGGGGCGCCCCATCTTCTTCGTTCAACAAAATAAAACTGGCGGGAAACCTAGTTCTCTTTCCTGCGTAACTTTGGAGAATTATTTGTGCACTATGTACACACGTCTTTCACGTGTTTTGAAGAAGCGAATTTCGGTTATTTTTAGTGTTTGCTCTACAACAGGGAAGAATATAATCTCCATGACTCATATGCTATATTTGGGAGATTGTTGCATGTGTAGACCAAGTTTTCCTCTAACTGAACGTGTACACAACGTGTTCAACTACAGAAAACGCGTGAGAATGGAAATCAGAGGAATAAAAAGAAATATTTCCCGTAAATGGTAAAAAAATATTGTCGGATTAATGAAAGAGATTTTGGGAGTAATTACGGTGTTGTTGGGTATATAAGAGTTGCTTTGGATTCCAGAAATGGGGGAAAGAATAGAGACGTTGCATAGTAGAGAACATGAGTTGCAACGCAACTTCTGCCGCTGTTGTGTGAAGAAGAAGACGAAGAACTTGTGCTGCTGAAGACAGTCATTTATGAACTATCGTTTAATTTCAGTTTTACAACACTTTTATGTGACATTCAGTGCAACAGCACAACCGTGTTAACAACACTTTCTTTCTATTATTTTGTAACAGTGAACTTGCAATGATTGTTTTCCATTGCATTTCTCTGTTTTATTATAATTTTCACCTCTTGTAAACACTTCCGAGAAACGAAAAATTCTTTTGAGAGCGTTTGCAACATGAAGAGCTAAACCCCATCACTGGGATTACAGAGGAAGCCAATTCTCATCATTGTGGTAATTTTATTAAATTCTTTTTATGATTATTGCATTAATATAATTTGAATTATGATTTTAAATTAATTAGTTGTGATTTAGTTTGATGAGTTATTCTTAGCTTAAATGTTTTGATAACTCATGCTTACCGTTTACAATTAATGTTTTATAAAATCTACCTTGACAAAGATTAAAAGTCAATAATTATTATTTTTCTGGAGCTATATTTGTCTAAGAAATAATATTGAACCATAGAATAAGAGTTTGGTGGAATCTTCGTTCCCATTAATCTCTCATTATTGTCACTATATTTTATTTGCTAGTTTTACAATTTTCTTTCATTAAGTCTAAAATCAACTTCACAAGTCCGAGAATCGAATCCACTCTTACCAATTGTAAAAACTGCATCAGTTTTTGGCACCGCCTACGCGGACTTGCCTATAGGTTAGATTTTTTATTTTTTATTTTCTTTGATTTTACTTTGGGTATAGTCATGTCTTTGTTGTGCATGTTATATTTCGCATTTATTGTGGATAGTTTACCGAAAAGGTAAGTGGCGTGCTCAAGATTTTCTTTTTGTATATAACGTAGTTTTTTTTAGTTTTATTTATTTGTACATAATTATTTTATTTATTTATTTGTAAAATATTTTCTTTTATTATTTTATTTCTTTTGATATTATCCCAAAAATAATTTTAATTTTTAAAAGTAATTACACACTAGAACTTTTATTTGGCAGCCGAGCCATCGCCTTTTTGAATATAAACACCCAATCTATGAAAAATAAAACTACCTACACCACTACCATCATCATTACTAACTAAGCAATTCTTCAAATGTTTGGAGAAAAAAGCACACGTTGCACACACCATTTGCATAGTCAGAATTACCGAATTTTGGAAACCTGTGGAAAAGTTTATTGGATGGATTCTAGGGGTCCGTATGGTCATTACAATGCCTAGATTCCTTTGTGGACTGGTCATCTAAATGAACACCATCATCAAAATCATATAATGGATTATCAAATAAAGTCTCTCGCAAAGGATCATCGACTTCCTCCAATTCACTGAAAGGTTCATCAAATAATGGATTGTCAAACACAGTGCAGGCCTAAAGATCATAGAATAAAGTGCTAATAATGTTCACCTCTTTTAAGTCATCCATCTCAAAAGACTTAGTAACATTCAGTACATTTAGCTCAGTAGTCATATTACCAAAAGATATGTTCATAAGTCCGGTTCTACAATTGATGACAGCATTAGAAGTGGCTAAAAATGACTGACCTAGAATCACTGGTATTTGAGAACTAAGGTCCTAAAGTGGTTGGGTATCTAGAACAAAAAAATCCAATGGATAAATGAATTTATCAACCTCAATCAGAGCATCCTTTATGACACCACAAGGGACTTTGACAGACCTATCAGCTAATTGCAGTGTCATTTTAGTCGGCTTCAACTCTCCAAAACCTAGATGGTTATACACATGATATGTAAGTAAGTTAACACTAGCTCCTAAGTCAAGCAATTCCTTATCCACTAAATGATTACCGATTACACAAGATATAGTGGGGCATCCAGGGTCTTTATACTTAGGGGTTGTTTGGTTCAGAAGGATTGAACTTACCTGACCGGCTAAGAAGGATTTCTTATGGACATTAAACTTATGCTTTTGTGTACAAAGATCCTTAAGGAACATGGCATAAGCAGGAATTTGTCTAATTTCTTCTAATAAAGGAATGTTAATGTTCACCTGCTTAAATATTTCGTTTATTTCGTTGAAAGTCGATTCCCTTTTGGTTGGAGCTAACAATTGCGGAAATAGGTCTCTTCTTCAGAAGTACAATGTGGGACTACAGTGTGTCCACTATCCGACATTGCTACTTATTGTCTACCTTTTTACCACTTCTAAGGGTTATTATAGAGTTCACATGAGTGAACTATTTTTCTCTAGAGGATACTTCATAAATTCCTCTGGGATTGGGTAGTTGTTGGGGAACTTGCCTTTTTCTCTTTCCCTCAAAGACTCGACAATTAGACTAACCTGGGTTTTTAGCTCAAAAATAGGCTGAAAGTTTTCCTGTAAACCTTTCTCAACGGTTAGCTTAAAAATGGCGGTGTTATGAGATAAGATGGTGAGAGACTCTTCCAAGCTCGTGATTTTCTTATCCGAATGGTTTTGATACTCATCTGGATCTAAATAGTTCTTAGTATACCCAAAACCTGGGAGAGTCTGAGAACTACTAGACCGACCTTTACTCTGGCCTTTAGACCAAGAGAAATTCGTGTGGTTTCTCCAACCAGGGTTGTAGGTATCTGAATATGGGTCAAATCTTTGATTGTTTTCAAACCTAGAGTTGTTATAAAGAGCATGGGATTGCTCTTCGTATCTAGCATGGTGTGACCCTTAATTCATTTCTAAGGCCTCTAGACGCCTAAGAATATCTGACCCATAATTAACTCTATCTACCCTATGGATAGGATTTATAGGTATTTCTGGTTCTCCCATAGATGCCAATTTCCTAGTTTTCTCAGCTAACGCGATAAACTCGTCAAAACAAGCATCTGGGTCCTGATGGGTGAATTCTCCACCACTAATTGTTTCTACCTGCATACGTGTTTCACTATCAATGCCCTCATATAAAATTTGGGCCATGTGGGATTTCTCAAAGCCATGATGTGGACATCGGTATAACAATTCACTAAACCTTTCTACATAATTATGAAGGGTTTCACCTGATATTTGCTTAAAGGTTTGGATAGACTGCCGAACAACAACAGTCTTATGGTGTGGGTAGAATTTCTTAACAAATACCTTTACAATACCATCCCAAGGAATTTAATGATACCACTCCTTGTATTTCTCATCGAGAGAGAAGTGAAACAAACGTAACCTAAGCACATCTTTGGAGACATTCAGATAGTTCATTGTGTCACAAATCATTTCAAAGTCTCTTACGTAGGTATACGGGTTCTCATTCTCTAACCCCCTAAAGGTACGAAGCATGCCAATTGTCTCGGGTTTAGTATCAAATTGGAACGTAGAAGCTGGTAGAACTACACATGGGTCACGCACTACTCTAGACGAGTTCAAATGATCCTTAAGGGTTTTTACTAGGACTTCATCATCATTTTCATTAACCATTTTGGCAAAAATAGAAGTACTGCCTAAATCTGTGTAACGAGTCGGACTCAAATTAAAAGGTCGTTATCCTCAAGTCTCTCTCCTACTCGTTTCCAACAGCGCATACATAAGCAAGTATACTAGTGTTCAACAAGAAAAATCGTGCACATGTAGATGCGGGGTTTACTAAATTAGGTAAGTTTGGGCTACCTCAGCAAAATATACCTACAGGTACGAGGTTAAGGCTTGTGGTATTTTGGCTAGTAACTCCCATAAAGTCCAAGGCACGGGTTCAGCATACATTTCCACAGGTTTCATAAATTCGGTAACTCTGACGATGCAAGCGGTGTGTGTAACGTGTTTTTTTTTTTCAGTTAAAAGAAATAAAATAATGAAATAAAATATTTACAAATAAATTAATTAATTAATTATGTACAAATAAATTAATATTGTAGTAATTTGTTTTTAGGTTTTTGTGAATTGATTTTTCTCCCATTTTCTCAATTTCTCTGTAAATTTTCGACTTTTCTTCACCCTAGTTTTTCTTCCGTGTAATTGACGACTAGGGTTTTGGTAATTGCTTTAAGGCTGTGGTTGTTTTCCTTCAGAGAGTGTTTGTAGTAATTGAATTCAAAATTGTTACAAGGGTTGTGATTTACAATTGGGGGTTTTGGTGTTTCAAGGAAGGATTAAGGAGCTAAAGGTGTTTGTGCAGCCGTGTTTGATTTTTTTGGTTGTAGTTCTTCAGTGTTGCTTCAATTTGGAATTGGTGTGTGATCCTGTCAGTATTTTGAACCTTATTTGGGCAGTTGTATTTGATTTCCATCCACTGTGAAGGTTTAATTAGTGTATTGTGGTATGGTACTTTAAGTTTTCACTGGTGTTGAAACCTTGAATTTCCATACTCTAAACTCTAATTCTTGTTCTTGGGGTTTATTTTTGAATCTTTAATTGGGGGATATCAAAACTAATTGGGGGATATAGCTACAGGACAAAAACGGTGTCCCAATAGCAATTCTGGGTGACCCCATATGTAATTTTTTTTTAATTCCTAATCTAGCCCTCACTAATCATGTTTAGTAGTTAATAATAATTAGTATATTCTTAAGTATTTGGGGGATATTTTAGTGTGTGTTTTGATTTTAATTTGTGTGAGTGAGGAGTAGAAGGAGAGGAAAAAAAAATAAGTGGAATTTTTTTTTTTAAAATGGAAGATGATTGTGATGAGAGAATTGCTGCTAAGAGGTTGAAAATTTGATTTGTTTCCTTTGAATCCACCATTGTTGCAGCTGAAAAAGCTCGGTGCCGGCATGGTATTCAACCAAAAAACCATGCCGGCATTTGTCGGAAATTTTCAAAAATTGATCTTCATAATGTTGATTTTTTTCTGGGTTTGAACAGGTACCGGCATGGTAATCTAGTTTTCGAGCATGCCGGTACCTGTTCCGGCATAGTATTTTGCTTACATTTCTATGCCGGAACAAGATGAAAAGTACCTAGAATGTTGATTTTTTTCTTCACTTGACTACCGGCATTGACAAGAAATTATCGAGCATGCCGGTATCATGTTCCGGCATAGTATTTTGCTTAAATTTCTATGCCGGAACAGGATGAAAAGTATCCAGAATGTTCTTTTATTTTTTCACTTGAATACCGGCATTGATAGGAAATTCTCGAGCATGCCGGTATCATGTTCCGGCATATGGTCTTCATCAATTCCGGCATGGTCTTCATCACTTCCGTTTTGAATTTTTTCTGGTTTTAGTCACTCCACTTCCGGCATGGTCAGTTGATATGAAGACCATGCCGGTATTGTTTTCGGCATAGAAAATAAAGCAACATGCTATGCCGGAAAGCAATACCGGCATGGTCTTCATATCAACTGACCATGCCGGTAGTGAAGTGATTAAAACCAGAAAAAATTCAAAAAGGAAGTGATGAAAACCATGCCGGAATTGATGAAGACCATATGCCGGAACATGATACGGCATGCTCGAGAATCAATTCGGCATGGTCATCATCACTTTCAAGATGATCTTCATCACTTCCGAATAAAATAAAAATTCGTTTCCAAAGTGAAGAGAAGAGAAATTTGATGTAGAGTGGGGAGAGTTTAGAATTTTAAAGGGAATGGGGAATATTTAGGTTTCAAAGCTCTACCCCTAAATAAGATTAATAAGAAGTGGAGATGGAAATGGGGGATATGATTTTGTTTTTTGATTTTAAGTTTTTGATTTTAATTTTGTGGGAAGGGTATTTTAGTATTTTCATAACCAAAAATAACCCCTTAACACATACCATGGGTTGGGGGAAGTAATTCATATCCCCCAATTAATTCCCATATCCCTCAATTAATTGTTCTTATTTTTCTCTTCCTCTTATGCCTATGGTTGCTAGGGATAGACAGGTACAATGCTTGGGTCCCATACCTCAAGGTTTTGATTCTCAAACTGCTAACAGTTCTTTACAGTGCCCTTTCAGGGGTTTTGATGGTTGCAAAACTGGTGTTGAAGACAGGGGTTTGGATATTTCCACATCCTCTTCATAGGGGGATAAGTTTCACTTCCCCTTCAATTTTTTTGATGGATGCCAAGTTGGAGTCTGCGGTAAAGGATATGCCAGGAGCGCTTTCTATCGGCATATCTCGGATTGGCATCTCCCGACTGATAGAGGTAAGGATATTTGCAGGGATAGAATACTGAACAATGCCAATTGTTTTATGTAAGGTTTTATCCGATTTGGAGATGTAGTTTTGCATTAAATGCTTGAGCATTCACGCATGCAAGAAACCATGCACTTCAAAATCTTACCCTGCAGATGTTATTATTGAACCCTTGAATGGCACTGATGTGGTGGGATTTCTCATTCATGGTGTAGTGAAACCTCAACACAATGCTGGCTCATCTTATTCTTCAGGTAACTATGATACTGGCAATTCATTAATTGTTGATGATGCAGTTTATGTCACTGTAGAGCTACTTGACAAGATTTTCCAGAAGAAAATCCCTGCTATTGTGAGTATACCATCACCGAGTAGACTATACTTTTCATGTGGTCTAAAAAATGCATTATACAATATGATTGCTAGACCTACGAATCTGGATTGTTGGCTGCAACTCCTTTTTACTTCCTGCTTGCACTTTGAACCTATATGTTCCTAAATGCTCAGTCGAGGAACGTTCAGGCACTAGGAAAAAGTTATAGATAGAGGTCATTAATCATGCATTGGTGCAGTGGAATGAACCTAATGGATGCTTCAATTTGACCCAAAAACTTCTCAGTTTCTCCAAGCCTGAACCTAAACAGAAGCAGGCTAAGAAGAAGAAGAAGGGTGCCAACTTACAAGCCTGTCGTAGGAAAATAAGCTATGGTCACTACTCTGTAGCAATTTGCACCCTATCGTCTAGTGGTGTAGCACCATCCAGCCCAGACATACTGTACGAGATTCAACAGAAACATCCCCAAGCACCGCCTCCGGCTATTCCCACTAATAACATCTCAGTTTCAGCCTTGTCAATTGTTGCACCTTTAGTTGTATCTGCAATGAAGAACTTTACCAAAGATACGTCATGCGGGAGATACGACTTCAGGGCTCAACATCTTTTAGATGCGATGAGTGGTACAGATGCCTCCGTTGCTGAGGATTTATTGCAATCCATCACCAGTGTTGTTAATTTATGGCTAGACGGTAAATGCCCGGCTGTTCTTAGTGAGTATATGGCTACCACACCATTAAATCCACTACTCAAACCCGGTGGTGGTTTGAGACCAATAATTATTGGTATTATATGGAGGAGATTATGCTCCAAAATTTCTGCTACCTCAGTTTGCAAAGACATGACGGCTTACTTAGGTACTCACAAGTTTAGTGTGGGAATACCTTGTGGGGGAGAAGGCATTCTACATGCTGCTAACAGGTTTTTAGAGTTGAAAGTTCATGATTCCAATATGACCATGTTGTTGGTAGACTTTTCTAACACTTTCAATTTAGTCGACAGGTCCACACTTATTAGAGAAGTCAGAACACATTGCCCCAGAATTTTTTTGTTGAGTTTAATTACACGCGTATCATTAAAAGAGGGCCGGACAACAAGCCCCTTCAAATATTCATTTCGCACCCTTTGCTTTCACAATTGGCTCATACGTGTTGTGATATTCTTATGATGGACTGCACCTACAAGACAAACAAATACAACATGTCGTTGTTCAACATCGTGGGTCAAACATCGGACAAGGTAACATTCACATTGGCTTGGTGTTTAATGGAAAACGAGAGGGATTACAATTATCATTGGGCATTGCGACAATTGAAATTATTGTTCCCGGAAAATC
Organism: Papaver bracteatum; assembly: GCA_023529315.1. NCBI lineage: Eukaryota > Viridiplantae > Streptophyta > Magnoliopsida > Ranunculales > Papaveraceae > Papaver > Papaver bracteatum. The sequence continues at coordinate 422,940 of JAJJWX010003305.1, read as the reverse complement.
GTTTTCGAAGGTCATCATAACCGATCAATTTGACGCACTAATGAATGCCATATCCGACGTATATCCGGATGCACAAAATTTCCTATGTACATATCATATAGGTGAAAATGTGAAAAAACATTGTCATGCTTTGTTTGAACCCTCTAAGGCTGATATTAAGAAGGGAATGGTTGCTCAACTAGAGGAAGATGTTCGCAAAGAGAAACTATCACCCGAAGAAGAAGAAAATGAAAGAGGAAAGATTAAAGAGTGAGTCGACAAAGAACACGATGAAAATCATAAAAGGTGGTTGGAATTTCTAAAGAATTGGGAGAAAGTTTATTGGTCTCTTACCGAGGACATGTATGAAAAGAGACTGAACATGTTTATTGCCAAATATAACGAAGCGTATCCAAGTGTTGTCTCATATTGTCGGGATAAGTTGTTGGATAAGTTCAAGGAAAAATTTGTGCATGCGTGGACAAATCATTATAGACATTACGGGAATGAAGCAACTAGTATATCGGAGTCCTCTCGTGGGAGATTTAAAGATCTCATCCAGTACGGCCAGGGAAACGTGGTTACGGTCACCGAGGCAATGGAGCAACACTTTAAGGCCGATATCGATAGGATCAAGAAGGCTTTTGAGAAAAGCTCAATGGAAAGGATGACTTAATTTCTTCAACATACTAAGTTGCTCCAAGGAATAGAGTTTAACGTCTCCCGTTGGGAAATAAAACATATGATGAGACAAATGCAATATGAGAAAAATTACGGAAAACCGGGTGATGTGTGTATTTGTCCTGACATGTCTTCATTGGGGCTTCCGTGTCGTCATATGCTTGTGAAGTATGAAGAAGTGATACCTATTGATGTTATTGATCCGTTTTGGAAGCAATTATCTTTCGACCTTCCCCCTATCGAATCTCCCGGACAATCACCATGGGATACAAAGGAGGCCCAAGAATTTTGTGAAGCTTACTAAGACTAATTACACGGCCATGGATAGCACAAAGCGAAGAGCCAACAAAGGGAGATCCGCCGGGTAGACCACAAACTAAAATTGCAAGGAATAAACAAAGAAAAGAATTGAAACAAATGACTCGACGTGAAGAGGAACTCGCGGCAACTAAACAACAAGATCTATGTGCAAGTGAGATTTCAGAAGCAAGATTCGCGGAAACGCCCGTTCCAAACAAAAGGGGTAGGCCGAGGAAGGAACCGATATCAAGTCAACAACAATCGACGAGTTCTGAAGCTACACCCATAGTCGATGTATCAGAGGTTCAAAGGAAAAGGGGAAGGCTGCCAAATGTACCAACATTAAGCTACCAAGGACAACAAGGTGAGCATTCCAAACCTATACCCATAGTTGATGTATCGGATGTTCAAAGGAAAATGGGAAGGCCGCCAAAGGTACCCACATTAATCTACCAAGGACAACAAGGTGAGCATTCCGAACCTACACCCATAGTCGATGTATCGGATGTTCAAAGGAAAAGGGAAAGGCCGCCGAAGGTACCCACATTAAGCTTCCAAGGACAACAAGGTGAGCATTCCGAACCTACACCCATAGTCTATGTATCAGAGGTTCAAAGGAAAAGGGGAAGGCCGCCGAAGGTACCCACATTAAGCTACCAAGGACAACAAGGTGAGCATTCCGAACCTACACCCATATTCGATGTATCAGAGGTTCAAAGGAAAAGGGGAAGGCCGCCGAAGGTACCCATATTAAGCTACCAAGGACAACAAGGTGAGCATTCCGAACCTACACCCATAGTCGATGTATCGGATGTTCAAAGGAAAAGGGGAAGGCCGCCGAAGGTACCCACATTAAGCTTCCAAGGACAACAAGGTGAGCATTCCGAACCTACACCCATAGTCGATGTATCAGAGGTTCAAAGGAAAAGGGGAAGGCCGCCGAAGGTACCCACATTAAGCTACCAAGGACAACAAGGTGAGCATTCCGAACCTACACCCATATTCGATGTATCAGAGGTTCAAAGGAAAAGGGGAAGGCCGCCGAAGGTACCCATATTAAGCTACCAAGGACAACAAGGTGAGCATTCCGAACCTACACCCATAGTCGATGTATCGGATGTTCAAATAAAAGGGGAAGGCCGCCGAAGGTACCCACATTAAGCTACCAAGGACAACAGGGTGAACATTCCGAACCTACACCCATAGTCGATGTATCGGAGGTTCAAAGGAAAAGGGGAAGGCCGCCGAAGGTACCCACATTAAGCTACCAAGGACAACAAGGTGAACATTCCGAGGCTACACCAATAGTCGATGTATCCGAGGTTCAAAGGAAAAGGGGAAGGCCGCCGAAGGTACCAACATTAAGCTACCAAGGACAATATGGTGTCATTCCCCAGTTGATGAATCCGAGGTTCAAAGGAAAAGGGGAAGGGGTAGGCCAAGGAAGTATAATCTCCCATCACATACTGAAGACATTGATAATGTAGAGATTGGAGAGGATGGATTGGAAATAATTAAGCAACAAAAGGGTTTTATGAAGATGTATAAAGATCCCAGAACAGGTAGGACCATTAGAACTTATCATTCGAAGATACAGTCTTATATAGACCAACTTCCTGAGGTTATTCGCGAGTTTATTGCATACACGGATGATGTCGATGGAGATGGAAATTGTGGCTATCATGCCATGACCGAATAATTAGGAATCTTCGAGACGTCTATTAGTAAAGGAATGACACCATGCTGATATGCTAGAATGAGGATGGCCGATCAACTTGTGAAGAAAAGGAGCTTTTATGAGCAATTGGTTGGTCACGACGAGGTGTTTGATGATATGTGTGCTCAAGTGTTAGGGACCGAGCAGGAGATGGCATTTCTTCCAACTCAATATTGGATGAGGATGTCGCTTTGTGGGCATCTAGTAGCGGATACATTTAATTGTGTTGTTCATTATTTTACCCCCACCGTAGTCACAACATTTACACCAAAATGGCAAAAATGCGAGGGATCCCTTAAGACGAGAAGAGTTGTTTTGGCATAGTGAACGACAATCATTTCGTTATTCTAAAACTCAAGGACAATTGTCCATTGCCACCTGTTTGTGGGATGGTTAAAAACAAGGAACTAGATCCAAATATGTGGAAGGGTTGGATGGCATTGAATGAGGAGAATCACCAATTATGGGATGCTTTGGCCTTATCAAAGAAACTTCTTGGAGAGGAGGAGTTGAAACTTCATACGTGTGGAAGTGATGAAGAGTAATTTGGATATATGTGGTTTACTAATACACCACCTTTTGTTTTTTTGGAAGTTTGAATTGTAATCATTAAACCATATGCCATGTATGTGCCAGTGTGATTTGATTCAAACTTTACTATGCCGGTACTCGTACCGGCGTTGCAATATATGTTCTCTTTTGTCCCGGAATAACACCATAAGTACACAAATATAATTTTGCCATTTCCGGCATTGAAAAAAAAATGCATAACACTACCGGTACTACACATAGAGAGTTTATTCACAAGGGAAAGTTTGAGTACCGGCATAGTTGTGTTCCTATCCACCATGCCGGAACTATAATTTTTTTTTTCATTCTGGAACTAAACAGAGCTCCGGCATAGTACACACGATATCGACTATGCCAGTTTTGGAAAATAAAAACTTAGAAATTGCAAATTGCAAGACACATAAAATAACATAAGCAAAGACCTAATACCATAAAATAACATAAGAAAAGTTTAAACAAACCAAATGTAAAGTTAAGATGTTCCAAACCGAAAACAAATGAAACAAAGATTTTCAAAGTTTACCAAGCCACACAAACAAACATAAACCAAACTAACACTATGAAAGAAACAAACAATCACTCAGTTCTTGGCTTATTGTGTGCCCTCTTATTCTTTTCGCTCCACAAGTCTTTTGCCTCTGGATCTTTGATTTTGTCTATCTTTTCATCGAGTTTCTCCATTTCTTTCAGGGTAAGCACCACTCCTTTCTCGGTCTTTTTCTTAATGAATTTTGACATATTTCCAAGCCGCTGACGCTGTGAAGGAATTTTTAAACATGTATTTAGTATGTACAATTTTATAAGTTGATAGATATAGATTAAGAGAATAGTAATGAACGCACCAACAGCGTAACGAGCTGTAGAAGTCCTGGTACAGTATCTGGAGTTGTGGAGGGACGTGCTGGAGGTAGAGGGACCTCTACCGTATTCGGGTGTACAACATAAGGATGCGAGTACTGTAGATGCCCCCTTAGGAATGTTGGTTCACTATCAAAACCGTTCTCAGTCAATTCCCAATCATCCGTATCCATCACAAGTTCTTCTTCTTCCCTTTTGATCCAATGTGCAAGAATAGGTTCTGGGTCGTAGCATACCAGAGTATGGTTCTCATATGATTGGAATTTAGTAAAGTCATGAGAATATTTATGATAAGATGTATCCATGAGATCTTTCTGCTTGTAACCGAGTTGGCGCATCACGCGGAGAGGGTTATGCATAACAAATCCTTTTGAATGAAATAACGGTCCGTTGTAAAATGAAACATTTTCATGTCTCTGAAGGTGAACTCCTCTGACATTCCTATAAGGGTCAAACACAACATCTTCCACAGAAAAAGAGTCCAAAGCCAATATCATTTCTAAAAACTGTTTCTTGTTAGGCGAAGGGGTATTGCGGAAGAAGTATTTATGAGCTAGAGCCATATTCGGTTCATAATCACGCCAAATCTCCAATCCTTTATACCCTATGAACAAATCTCGGAAGTGTTCATAAGCCCACACATGTGCCCATAAAATGTATAAGAAAATAAATAGTTGGAAACTAACAAATGTAATGATAACAATCACAAAATATGTAGTTCACTATACCTGAATCACAGTGAAATTCCCATTAAATTGATGACCTTTCGCCTTAGAAGCTCGACGCATTTCTACCAAAAAATGTTCCAAGAAAGCAGTGCCCCATGAATACTTATGAACGTCTTCCAACGGATCCAAGTACCATAGGTTGTTCATATGCACCCTGTTACCATTAGAGTCAGGGAATATAGCGGTTCCCAAAATGAACAACATATATGCAGCCGCAGTTTGTTGAGCTTGTGCGGGAGTCAATTCCATGTTCTTCGTATTCCCAAACAATTGATTGAGTTAAACGAATATTATAGTCTTTGTCTGAGAAGTTTGTTTCTTGTACAAATTTTCCAACGTGGTTTCCTTGTTCCATCCAAATAACTTTTCAGTGAGCTCATAAATATTTTCCCACCCTAGGTCCTTCGACTTGTCTCCTACCTTAACCGGTTTCCCGAGAACCTCTAGTCCTATTATCCTTTGGACATCTTCAGGGATAATGGTCATCTCGCCAAAATTAAAATGCATGGTGTCAGTTTCACCATAAAATCTCTCCAAAAAGCAGTTTGCCGTGACGGTATCAGTGGCCACATAATTTTCTATCGCAGGATACAACCCAGATGCTTTGACTATTTCTTGAACAGCCGGACACTCATCCTCCAAAAGCTACACATCCAATTATTGATGGCGGCTAACACGTCAGGCTTTCCTGTGGTCCTATAAAAACACAACGAACTTAATTAAATTGATCACAGATACAAACAAGATACAAACGTCTTACATAAGTTTGATAGATCCATCGAGCCCAAGAGTCTTTATACGAAAATAAAAGTTGCGGGTTTATCGGTTGACCCCAATGTTTGCCATCATTGCTGCCAGGAATCAAGTCGCACTTATCAGGGAAGTGAGGTGGGGGTGCCTTTTCATCATCAGTTTGTCCTAAGCCACCTGCTTGTGAGGATGAGCCACCTGCTAGTTCCGGTTCTGGGGGAGTTTCCCTCTCATCATCATCATCAGTGCTGGTTGAGTCGCTTATAGGATGATCCAAAATTGTGACCTTAACAGTAGCCGGATTTTGACGTTTACGTCGAGAAGACTTACGTTTTGATTCTTCAACATCTTTTCCTTTTCCCTTATCCTTTATTGGTGCGCGAGACCTATGTTCCAACACGTTAAACTGAGTTATATACTGGATACCGGCATACAAAAGGAACACATAGAAAACCGGCATACCCCATAGACATATAAACCACGCCGGACCACATACCGGCATTATCGTCAATAAATAACTCTATGTCGGTTATATTGAATTCTATACAGAAAATTATAAGACGTATGAAACAAAAACCGGCATCGCAAAGATTAATACGTTGAATGCCGGTTTTGGTTGAATTCTATCCAGGGATTTAAAAAAATTAGGGAAATAAAACCGGCATGGTATGTTACCATACTGTGAACTCCGGAACATTAACCGGCATAGCCAAAGAAAATTCGATAGTACCGGTATTGTTTCCGGCATACGTAAATTAGATTTTTTTACAGAGTTCTTAACAATTTTAGTTCAGCAAAACCAGCATAGTTTGTAAACCCTAAACAGAGGCATGGTATTGATCAATAATGATTTTCAAATTGAATTCAATTGACTAGAATTTCATTTTACTAGAATGCAATTTTAAAACCCTAAACAGAATTTTCAATCCGTCATGAACCCTAGCAAGTTTGACTTTGTGTTATATACTATGGGATAAACCCTAAAAGTACTTCAATTCAACATGAGACTTTGTGTTATACATCACTTACAGAATCAAATTTGTTACGTCCGCCTCACCAGGAGACTCTTCAGGACTTTCTTGCGCATCATCAACAGGTATTCCTGGATTGGGTTTATCACGAGATTTGCGACGAGCCATTGCTTTGGTATAGAAGATGAAAAAAATAGGGAGAGATTGAATAGATCGAATATTTTTCTTTCCAAAACCGTCACTTATATAGCATGAGTAGTTTGAAACCGACGAGCCATTAAAGAAACCGACGATTTTGTAACCTTCCAATAAGTCATTAAAGATTTGGTAACCGTCAAATTAATGGAATGAAATTTTAACCGTCAAACAAGTTGAATGAAATTGTAACCGTCAGAATTCCGGCATGGACAATTACATACCTTGTATGCCGGTATTACAAGTTAATGAATTTTTAAGCTAGTTACTGTGAGAAAACCGGCGTAGAGTGTAAACATATCCCGTATGCCGGTTTTATTATACCGACATGGAATTTAACTCATCGGGATTGCCAGTATGTGAAAGAAACTTGACGAAATAAATATCATTAAGCACAAACATAAGATCTCAAGCAAATTCCAACTAACATCATTTAAGGGAATAAATTTTAAACACATAAACAACGTTACACATAGAATGAAAGCTCTCGAGCCAAATACACCTAACATCATTTATTGGAACGAGATTCAACAAGCAAAGCAGCTTCGAAATGCCTAAAAGGCTCTTTTCTCCACTTCGTATATGCATCCTGAGCTTCATACCTATCACCACTGTATCTTGCAAGAAATTCGTTGTATTTGAGACATGATTTGATGAGTGCAGTAGTTCGAATGCGTACTATTTGATCCGCGTATTCAATTTTGCGTTTCTTACCGTCAAACATGTTATGCTTGTAAGGACCAGTCCTTACAAGACCCCAAAAAACATCTGAAGGGCGTTGATCCTCCGGCAAATCCGATACTATGTAGTAATTTCTAATCCACTCTGTTTCCTCCTCAACATCTGCTTCTATCTTAGATTATTTTTGATGTTTAACCGCTTCCTCAGCTTTCGCTTTTATCTTATCTAATTTTTGACGATAACGTTCAAGCTTTGCTTCCTCTTTTTCTTCTCTTTTCCTCTTAATTATCTCTTCTTCCCATTGCGGCAATTGACTTGGTGGTTTCTTCCTTCCTTCTTAGTTTTCTAGTATTGTGGCAACGGAGTTGGTCGTGGTTGATGATTGATTTCCTGTCGGAGTAGACAATATGTTCCTCATACGTTTTTATTTTTCGAGGGAATTGATGAACTTGGCAGCTGGTGATTGATAATCCATCAGAGATATATCTTTGAGGTATCAAGTGCAATGGGTGTATCCATTCCTTTATATACATGTGGACATAACGGATCTTTTCCACTTTAGTGACGGCACTCTAAGTAACTTAGATCCCATGCCGGAACTAATGTTTTCTAGTGTATGGTTTAAAAAACTAGCCGTTAGGCATTCAATTTATGGAACCGGCATATATAGGAGGAAGTACGACTATGCCAGTATGGTGTTCTGGCACTGAATGTTATAAAACGATGATGCCGGTACTGCGGAATTTCTTAACAGTAAACGAGTCAAATATGCCTACAATACTGGCATTCAATGTATAATAACCTATATGCCGGAATGGGTAAAATTCGAGAAAAAAAACGGCTAGTTTTTTGAAAAATAAGACCATTGGAGCTTGATTTCTATATAACATCCCCCATTCCTTTGGAAAAAACTACACAAACCAAGCAGCAAATAACAAAAATCATTCTCTCAAGAAAGGAACCACGGTTCAAAGAATGGGGGATTCATCATCTACCTCTATTTGCAAAGTAATTATATTTACTAACAACATACTCTTCAATACTATGACGGATGACTAATATAATATTCTCTTACAGAGTCATCATTGCAAGTGTCAAATTTGCGGGTCACCTTCTCACCTAGCCATGGACTGTCCATTTATTTATTCAAAGTGTAGAAGTTGTGATGGGACACGCCGGTTTTGGATTGCAAAAACTGATGACGCTGAAAATGGAATAATATTTCTAAGGTGTTTGAATCACCCAAAGTGCGATGAGTTTTAATGGTTTGACAAAGCTGTCGAACTAGCAGAGTCAAGAGAAAACCACAAGGGCCAATGCAAGCCTATCGATGGGTGTTATATGAAGGGAAAGGAATATGTTGAAAAATAAGAAAAGCCAATGAGGATGATCCTTGACACCCCCATCCCGGACGATGTCCTTAAACAAATTAGGGAAACGCTCAAAGGCTCCGCAATTGTTGAAAAGGGATGGAAATAGATTATCTCTAACTAAGTGCAATCCATTCACTGTTTTTTTAATTTAAAGTTTCCAATCCAATGTAATCGATTACTTCGGACTGAAATAAAAGAGAAATTGAAATGAATTAGGCAGTGTGCCGGCATTGAGGAAATCAATACAACTATGCCGGTTTTATGTCAACTCTGTAAGAGTATTTGGAAATTTGGAAAACCGGCATGGACGTTAGCAAACACCAACATGCCGGTACATGTCAGTTTCTATACAGGAACCACATAATGTAAATTGATTGTTCTGGCATAGAAATTTCTATGCCGGGAAACGGTACCGGAAGTGTATTGAGCATTTCGTATATGCCGGTATGTGTACCGGTATTTCGAAAACTGAGCTCTATAATGCCGAATTTTTTTAACTTTCAAACTAGAAATCTAAACATGTTCAACATAAACCAAAGAACTAAAGAGTTAACCCACAGTACAAACCAAAACAAGTTTGAAATTGTTTTTGACGTAACAACCACCATCACTAATTGTCATCAATTCTCTTCCACTAAATTTGTCTTTTGTTTCTTTTGGGTCGGAGCCTTCCTTGTTTCCCCAAACATAGCTTTGACAGTAGGGTCGGTTTCTTCAATTCTATGAAGCTTTTCCTCGAGTTCCTTGATTTCTTGAAGAGATAGCACCACTCCGTCCTTGTGCTTGCAACCTAACATCTTTGTAACCTTGCCAAGCCGATGTCGCTAGTTTAATACATCAAACACATAATCAGTATATATGTTAATATATGATTAGGTTTACATTTAATGACTATAAGCAATTAATAAAACTTACCACCATTCCGAAATTCTTAAGAAGTTGGGCCAACATAGGTTGTGGAGGTGGAGGAATTTCAACATGAGGGTTTTCTTGGTTGGGAGCTTCGACGGAGGGAGGGCGCACAACATAAGGATGTGACCATTCCAGGTAATCTCTCATGTAGCTGTCATCAAATTCATAACCATTTTCCGCAATCTCCCACTTACTAATATCTACCAAACGACGTGGATCTCTTTCCCTCCAATGTGTTGGTTCCGGTTCTGGATCATACACTACATGCAACTTGTTGGGAGTTGAATTATACCGAGAAAAGTGAAGAAGATGATTATCAACAGAGGCCGACCAAAAACGGGATAATTGCTTAAATCCATGTTGGCGCATCACACAGCATGGATCGTCCATGATGTATCCTTTTGGGTGGTACAAAGGCCTATTGTAAAATGCAACATCTCTTGGAATTTGACGGTATCCTCTAATCTCCTTATAAGTGTCGAACACAACGTCTTCCTTCCTCATAGCATCCAGAACCAATCTCATATCGATGACTCGACCTTTGTTACCGCGCTTCGGATTACTGTTAAACTCGAACCTTTGAGCTCTAGGGGTATCGGGTTCGGGAAGGTCTTTGATCTTCAAGAATTGGAAGTCCTTGAACAAGGTTGGGAAGTGTTCATAACACCACACCTAATCCAATGTGAACAATATACATGTGAACATAAGTTATAAATATACATGTGAACATAGATTAAAGAAATTTGTACCTGGAGTAGAGTGAAATTCCCGACAAATTGGTTTGTTTTAGCCAATGAAGCCCTTCTCATCTCCGCCACCAAATGTTCCATTATAGCGGTGCCCCAAGAATAGCCATAGACACCTTCCAACGGGTCAAGGAACTGGAGAAAGTTTGCACTTACCCTGTTTCCATTAGTGTCAGGGAATGCCTGATCGCTGTCGTAAGCGTCAAAAATAAATTCACTTTCTTACTTCCTAAAATAAAGTAGTATGCGATAAGAAAGAGTTCGTATCCACAGAGAGGCTTTTTGTTGTTATGCAAAATTTCAGTTTCTTAGTAACCAAAGAGGGGATGTTGTTTTATCAAAGCAATAAAAATAATTTGAAAGAAATATTTATGGCTAGAGTGCGACTCGTCCTATGTTCTTCTAGCGATCAAAAATCATGAGTTAGTTCCTTGGTCTCTTTACACTCAATGGTGCAATTGTATGCAGTTCATATCCTCTATTCAATTTTTCTGCTCTCATATGTACTGTGAAGGTAACACAGTGGCGGATGCCCTGGAAAAGCATGGGGCTACGATGGCCTCTCAATGGTGGAATGATCCTCCGCATTTTATTAGGCATGCTCTTAGCATTGACAGCTCGGCTCTCCCGTTGTATCGATTTATAAACATGTAATAGTGTGGTTTTCTTTTTTGTTCTTGTTTTGCTTCTTTCTTCTCTCTCTTGTTGGAGGTAAGGCCTAGCCCCCCCTCTTTCTGTTTCTTTGGTTCTAATAAAATCCTCCCAGTGTGCTTTCGCCATGGGTAAAAAAAAAAAAAAAAAAAATTGAAAGCAATAAAGTATGAAAATAATTAATATGGAGAAAGTATTGGTCACGGGATAGTTTCATTCACAAATACATATTTTCATCAATGATTATAATTGAAATTTAATCTCTCATTTACTAAAAGTCCTAAGATACCTTGATCGCAAGAGTATCCCGCTAATTCCCTGATTTCATCACAACCACATTAAAAGATGCATATGTGAATTCTTCCTAAAAAGCAACCTAAAGTGTAAAAGCAAATTAGATTTAACTCCTTAGAAGCAATAAACTATATGGAATAAGACTAATCAAGGCAATCGAAATGTGTAAAAGCACTAAATCAATTTAACCCAAGTTATGATTCATATGTGACTAGTAGGATATATCTCTACAAGCACTATCCACATTTATGCTACTTAGAATTAGGGATGAACAACATTTTCGTATTGAAAACCCTAATATAGCTCTAGATATGAATGCAAATCGGATTGATTCCGGACTCAACCAATCAAACAATCAAATCATATTCAATATAAACAATGAATCATAAACAGTAAAATATTGAGACAAAACTACTTCATTGATTCCAATACTATTTGTGAAATCTACTTATTATCCCATAACCAATATTAAGAATTTAGCTACTCATGGTTTTTGAACTCAACATAATTATTATTAAAAATAAAATGAAGAACATAAAAATAAATGGAAGCAAACCCTAGTCGCTGCTCTCCTCCAAAAACCCAGTAGAAAGATACGTGATATGTGTTTTTTCCAAAAAGAATAGAAACTTTTCTTTTTTTAGCTTTCCACTTGCCAAAATTAGGTCTTCAAAGCCCAAGGTCCAATGACTAGAAGTCCACCAAGCCCATGAACCAAGTGTGAGAAAACCCAAGTAAAAATCTGTCCCAAAAAGAGCCACCGGAAAACTGTGTTGCCGGCCGGAAGTTGGCCGGAATATAGCTCAGGTGACCGGAAAAGTCCACCCGATCACCGGTCAGCTGAGTCAAATCGGGAAGTCAACTGAATCAACTCGGGTCAACTCAGTCAAGCTCAGCGAGTCAACTCGGAGTCAACTAAGCCAGTTGACATGAATTAGTCAGGTCCAAGCCAGGTTTGTTGCAGTCATTGCACGACCATGTTGGATGTGCATCTTCTGTAGCTTACGGCCAAGAGGGATGTCTGTGCTTCTGCAGATTACGGCCAAGAGGGTTGTGCCACTGCAACCACATAATTGCACTACACTTGTAAAATCCTAACTCATTCATCAGATTCATCTCCCTGTGATATCCAGCTGCAATACCACCAGTTTCAGTTCCATAATCTCCTCAATCTCTTCTTTCGTCAATTCGATAGCAGCTTCACAACAACCACCATGTGATCAACGATCTGACGCGCAAATCCTTCTACTCACCAACATAGTCCACCAGAACAAACACCTCGAGACAATCCTAAGCATATACCAACTTCACCTGAGATGCAACACAGCTCCATTTTTATGAAACAGAAATTCAAACCAAAACCCATTGCAACACTATCACTTTGCACAGCCATATGTAGCTGCAACCAAAACCACACACATTAGCTCCCTCTCTGCATTCATTCTCACTGTGAAACCCCATCACTAATAGCTTCAGATTGCAACATTAGTTCTCCTTAAGCTGCACCTGCTCCATTCCAAGCTACCATTCAACACAACAACAGCTCCACCAATTCATTAAGCAACGTTACCATTCAACACATCAACTCCAGCTGCACTTGCCGTGTCTTCCTCTGCCTCAACACACAGCAACACCAGCAGTTCAGCTCGATCGCCATATTACAGTTTCCACTTCCCATTCAACTCCAAATAGCTCCTGCAACAACTAACCTGAACGCGCAAGCTTTACCTGAACAACTATGTTCAATTCCATCCAACACCAGCTCCACATCTCCATGCCATCTATCTGAGCTTCAACAACATTGTTCCATATCCAATTCAAGTCCCCCTCCAAAACCATCCACTATAACAGCACCATACTCTCTGAGAATAATCTTCACCAGATGCTAATTGCATAAAGCCACAGCACCATCTACTAAAAGCACCACCTACCATCCACTACTGCCAACCCCAGAGCAAAACTAATTCACCAAACTGCAGCTACACCTACATTAAACTGCAGCCAATACTTGCAACTGCAACAGCTCAATCTCAACTTCCTGTAGCTTCATTTTCAACATACAATCACAGCTAGCTGTAACCTATTCTAGTCCTCCAGCTGATGGCACAGTTCCTTCCTTGCTTCCACAACGACCACCAACACTCCACCTGAATCACCAGTACCACGATTCAAAAACACAGCAAGAATAACCCTTAATTCCCCATTGTCACCGGTTCCAACTTCATAAACCAAACACCAACGCAATCCAGCACCACCATCTGTTGCTCCTCCATTGCCTGAATTCAGACACCATTTCGATGCCTCCAATTCAACAGCAGTTCACAATCGAACTCAAAATCAAACATAACCCATCTTTAACAAATCACCAACAGCTCCACAAGACTCAAATCGAGAGAAAACCCCAAAACTGATAAACCCTAACTTCTTGTTTAATTTCAGCCATGGTTCAACTAAATCATTAACTTCATCCACACCAGTATGTCCAAACTCGAACTCAAGAACCCATATGAACTCAGCTACTCAACAACATGTTCTCAGCCCTAAATTCGAGCTCAAAATCACCAGAATTCGTTCAATTGACAGCTTCAGACCATCTCTCAGATTCACTTTCTTAAAACCCCGATTTCTGCTTCATGTTCTTCTCTGATTTGTTGATTTACTGCTTCAATTTGGAAACAACACCCTAATCTCTTCGCAACCCTTAACCTCTTAATTCCTGCTCAGCTCAAACCCCTTTGGTTTCTCTGAGTTTCTCTGCACCAGAAGCTATGTCGCCATCCCTCTTAGTTTCAGGAGTGTAATAAAGTAAAGAGAAGAAAACTTCTCTTGAATTTAGGGCTTGTAATGATTAAAATTGATATTGACACCTTGCACCACCGGATAAGGGCTAACCATTCCAAATATGGCTTGTCGGTTTCAGAGAACCGACATCCTAATTCCTTGCTCAACTCAATCGTCAGTTTTGAGCAACTGACAGTCCATTCTTCCGCTCCTTTGTTGCACAACCTTAGCTGGTTTCAAATATCGCATGTGAATTCCCTTTTTGTCTTTTCCGCTCCAAAAGGACACTTTCTCCTTCTTTTGCCCCCAAGTGCTCCATTGCACCTAAAAATTCAAAACTAAACATAAGATACATATTTTAGCAAATAAATACCAAAGAAAGTATAAATACTAGATATAGAATTAGGTGTTTTAGAACACCTATCAATGCCCCAGCGGCTGTATAACGAATCTGTGCAGGGTCCCATCCATCCTTCAAACTTCTAGACTTTGTATTTTCAAACATCTTCTTAAGCATCGTCAACTTGAATGTCTTCGTCTTACTTCCATTCGATGCTACGTAAAAGTTGTCCGAAGAAGTTTTCAAGTCCCAACCAAACAACTTTTTAGTCAAATCGTGCAACTTCATCCAATCTAGGTCCCGAGACTCAACTCCTTCTGAAATTGATTTGCCGATAACATTCAATCCTAGAATGTCATGAGCATCTTCAGGAATCAAGGTTATCTCTCCAAACGGGAAGTGCATTGCATCAGTTTCACCATGATACCTTTCGACGAAGCAATTGACAGTCACAATATCTGGATTCACGTAATTTTCAACCAATGTCACGACCGCAAAAAATCGGGCTTCTATTGAGTCGGATTTGACCCGATGGACCGAGTCCAACCCAACTAGCAAGACCGGATTCTTGAGTCATGACTATGGAACAGGCTATTATTATTATTTTTGGAATAGTAAATAAAGTGAAAAATAAATAAATACTTCATAATTTATTTTGCTTTCAAATTCAAGTCCAAATAAATAAATAAAAAGGTTCAAAATAATAATTATTAAAGATGTTCCAAAAGTCATAAAGTAAGAACAATAATTTAAAAAGCATTTAACTAGAAATGTCTCTCATTAAAATACTTGAAAACTCCAAAGTAATAAAAATCATAATCAATAGAAGTACCCATTATCCCCTAGATATCATATAGTAGTGTCTTGCGAGAAATACTAACATCTGAGTACTATGCCGTAAGCTTCCGAGTCCGCTTACTGTGCTAACTGCTCCTCAAACTCTGTTGGGAGAGGAAAAGGAATTTGGGGTGAGCAAACCACAACCCAGTAGGAATTTCAAAAAAATAATATAGTGCAACGAAAATTAAACCATGCATCCGATAAAAATAAATAAAATCCACGTAAGTCAAAATCCTCTGAAATTACTTACTCATTTTACTCACATAAGCCAACCTATAATTGTAGGTCCTAGTCTACTGTCAGAGTTATTCTGGTTACAAACCATACTGTTCCCCGAACAGTCTTCCCAGGGTAGCCACCAGTGGTGGGATGCCATAAAGGCCTGACATTTCAGCAGCAGAAAAGAGATGTGTGTATCCAAAAAATTATTTCTTACCAGTACACTAAATTCCATACAAAACTCAAACAAGCCCTTATTCCAATAAAATTTAATCAATGCATTTATTTTAATATTTATAATAATAGATAAAATGCACTTATACTCCCAAACAGAAATCATCTGCACATACAAAACCGATACGCGTCAAGATGCATTTACCAATTACTACCTAGACAGACTCCCGTCAAATTTGAAAATAGTTGGGTGACAAAACACTATGTGACCAAACTCTGACACAAATAGGAATTATTTTGAAATCATTTAGGATTACTGGCACACCAGAACGGAAGGAAATAAAAAGGAAGAGGCAGCTATCTGTTTTACAAAGAAAATAAAGCCAACCCCCAGTTTACATTTGATAAAAAAACCACACTAATTCAAATAACATTTATAATCCAAAAGTACTTGGAGGATCAAAAACTCACGTGGGGTACACAATCTTTAGGTGGACTATTAGTTAAGTATTTTCTTTTCTTTTCATTGTTTAGAAATGTGTATTTACTTTTTGTTTGAAGAAAACAGATAGATCAAATCAGTAGGATCATAATGAGTATGTGGTGAAGGTGTTCAAAGTAACAGCTAGAAAACAAATCAAGTCATATGCCTTTCTTTATTTGAATCTGACATTTTTGGTAGCAAACTGAAAGACAACAGGTGTATATAGAGGCATACATATAAATAATTTTTTATTTTTTTTTAAGATTTAAACAACCAAAGCACCAACATGGTTCATGGAACAGTGAGCTATGTTTATAATAAGCAAGGAAAAATCAATGGATATCTGACATAGGTGTACCGAGGTAATGACAGACATAAATATTTCAGAAATATCACGCAAATCGGAGAAATATATCATGGAAATAGTTTAGTTTTTATAGTATTACGAGAAACCCCTACCTCTTACGCAATCCAAGTGAAAATCCTGATATCCTAGCAATCCAAGCAAGTAGTATTCCAGGCAGATAAAGTAACAAAACAGATTCCCTTTTTTTTTTTAAAGTAGCAGAGATGAAAAGAGGAAGAAAGAGATGGTTTCTTTATCTTTTCTAGGGTTTTAGGAAAATAACAAAAACAATATATATAATAATTATAACCCTAAAAGTAAATCCAAAGAGAGAGAAAAAGACTTATTCTCTTTCCCATACGTATTACTAGCCATAAAAATCATGTGCTCTACTAGGTAGTGACCCCATTATTCCATGGCCTAACTATTTATTTTAGCCACCCACTAATTTGAGCTATATGCACCCCAAAACCATCACAAAAAAAAAACTAAATAAACTAGGATTTGTACATAACATATATACAAATCGTTATGTCAACTCTAATGAGTTGAAAACGGGCTTTAAGCCCGGATTCAAAAATAGCAGACGTTATACCATAAATCTCTAAAAAAAGAATTTCTCCGGAAATTCGAGGCGTAGCTAAGTTTAAGAATTACCTCTCAGTAATTCCGTATATTTGTCTCGTATCTCAGACTCCAGCTCCCAAGTTGCCTTTTCGGAACCATGATGTTTCCAGAGCACCTTCACGGTTTTGATGGTTTTCCTCCTAAGGATTTGTTCCTTTGAGTCGATTACGCGCAACGGTTTCTCTTCATAAGAAACATTGTCGTTCAGTTGCAAGTCTCTCCATTCAATGACGTGGGACGGATCAACATTGTATTTACGAAGCATGGATACATGAAACACATTGTGTATGTCTGCAAATTGTGTTGGTAGAGCTAGTCGATATGCTACTTCTCCAATCCGTTGAAGAATTTCAAATGGCCCAATATAGCGTGGCGCCAATTTACTTTTCTTCCCAAATCGTTTAATGCCTGGTCTAAGACTAACTCTTAGAAACACATTGTCCCCAACCTGGAACTCCAATGGTCTCCTTCTTACATCTGCATAACTCTTTTGACGACTTTGTGCTGTTCTCAGACAGTCTTGGATGATCCTTATCTTCTTTGTTGTCTCTTGAACCATCTGGGGCCCTATGACACTTCTTTCGCAAAACCTCAGCCCAACATAATGGTGTTCGACATGGTCTTCCATACAACGCCTCATAAGGTGCCATACCTATACTGGACTGATAATTGTTGTTGTATGCAAACTCAACAAGGGGTAAATGATCGCTCCAATTACCTTTGAAGTCGATCGCACATGCTCTTAACATATCCTCCAAAATATGAATCGTCCGCTCGGACTGACCATCGGTCTGAGGGTGATAAGCGGTACTCATATCCAATCCCGTTCCCATCAACTGGTGAAAACTCCCCCAAAACTTGGATGTAAAAAGAGGATCTCGATCGGAAACGATCGATAGTGGAACTGCATGCAACCTAACTATCTCCTTGATGTACAAATTACATAAAATAGGTACAGATATCATGCTGCTTCACCGGAAGAAAATGGGCCGACTTGGTGAGACGGTCTATGATCACCCATACGCCATCCTTCCCATGTTGGGTCTTAGGTAATCCTCTAACGAAATCCATAGCAATGAAATCCCATTTCCACTCCGCTATTGGTAAAGGCTGAAGAGGTCCTGCTGGTCGCTGGTGTTCAGCCTTCACTTGCTGACAAGTAAGACACCTGGAGACGAATAATGCAACATCCCTTTTCAAACCTTTCCACCAGAACTGGCGCTTCAAGTCTTGATACATCTTTGTGCTTTCTGGATGTACTGTTAATACAGACTTATGAGCCATCGTCAAAATTTTCTTTCGCAATTCCTCAACATCTGGTACACACAACCGTCCCTTATAGCGTATAGCCCCATTGACTCCCAGTGTCCATCCTTCTTGTTGATCCATAGTACCCATCTTTCCTTTGATTTCTTGCAAACCGTCGTCTAACGTCTGCGCCTGAATGACCTTCTCCACAATCTCAGGTACTGCAACAACATGCGCCAGGTATACCCTTTCATCGTTCCACTCAACAACAAAGTCATATTTTTCCACAACCTTGACCATCCTCAATAAAGCTATGGATCTCGATTCCTTTCTACTGAGTGCATCCGCTACAACATTCGCTTTCCCAGGATGGTACTCCAACTTAAACTCATAGTCTGTAAGAAGCTCGAGCCATCTTCTCTGTCTCAAGTTCAAATCCTTCTAAGTGAAGATGTACTTTAGACTTTTGTGGTCCGAAAATACCATAAAGTTTTCTCCATAAAGATAATGCCTCCAAAGCTTTAGCACAAATACTACAGCTGCTAATTCCAGATCATGAGTTGGGTAGTTCTTTTCATGATTCTTTAACTGTCGAGAAGCATAAGCTACTACTCTCCTATTCTGCATAAGAACTCCACCCAAACCACTCCTTGAAGCATCACAATAAACATCATAACCTAATCCTGGTTCTGGGGTAACCAAGATGGGTGCCTTAGTCAATCGCCGCTTCAACTCTTCAAATGCCTTACACAATCTGTAGTCCACTCAAACTTCACGCCCTTTTTGGTCAAACGAGTAAGAGGGACTGCTATCTTCGAGAAATTCTCAACAAATCTTCGATAATAGCCAGCCAAACCTAAGAAGCTGCGAATCTCAAAAACACTCTTTGGAGGTTGCCATTTCGTTACGGCCGATATCTTCTCGGGATCAACAGATATGCCATCCTTGGAAATAACATGTCCGAGAAATAAAACTTTTGCATACAACTTGTGCTCTCTTAGAATTTGTAAAACCATTCTAAGATGTTCCTCATGATCTTCCTTAGTCTTGGAATAAATGAGAATATCGTCAATGAATACTACCACAAACTTGTTCACAAAAGGTCGGAGAACTCGGTTCATCAGATCCATGAATACTGCAGGTGCATTTGTTAACCCGAACGGCATCACGAGAAATTCATAATGACCGTAATAAGTTCCAAATGCGGTCTTGCGAATGTCCTCCTCTCTGACCCGCATCTGATGGTACCCAGATCGAAGATCAATCTTTGTTAAGTAACACGCTCCCTTCAACTGGTCAAAAAGATCATCAATTCTCGGCAAGGGGTACTTATTCTTGATTGTAATTTTGTTCAGTCGTCGGTAGTCAATACACATCCTCATTGATCCATCCTTTTTGAGCACAAAAAGAACAGGAGCTCTCCACGGTGAGGTACTTGG
This sequence comes from Papaver bracteatum, assembly GCA_023529315.1. Classification (NCBI taxonomy): domain Eukaryota; kingdom Viridiplantae; phylum Streptophyta; class Magnoliopsida; order Ranunculales; family Papaveraceae; genus Papaver; species Papaver bracteatum. The sequence goes on along the minus strand of JAJJWX010003305.1, from coordinate 403,036 downwards.
TCGAATAAATCCTAGCTCTTCCAACTCATCAAGTTGTTTCCGTAACTCCTTCATCTCTTTGGGTGCCATGCGGTATGGGTACATCGATATTGGCATACTTCCCGGTTGCACTTCAATCTCAAAGTCAATCTCTCTCTTTGGTGGTAATCCAGGCAATACCTCTGGAAAGACATCCGGAAAATCTCGAACTATCGGTAACTCTTCATCTACCACCTTGGTATCCTCTTCTTCACTCAAATTAGAAAGATAAGCTATGTGTTCTTCGGTTTCATCCCTCCTTTTCATCCCGGGTAAGGATGGATTTATAACTTTCCACCTTTCTCCTTGAACAGACACTCGACTTCCATCCGATGATTGGAAAGATACATTCTTCTCAAAACATTCCAATATAGCTTGGTTTTGCGACAACCAGTTCATACCAATAATGACATCATGATCCTGCAGCCTCATCGGTATCAAATCTATTTTCACTCTATAATCACCAAAAGTTATTTCACAATCCTTGCAAAATTTACTAAGGGTCACTACATTTCCTAGCGGAGAAGAGACGTTCAAAGTAAACCCCATGGGTACTGGTTTCAAACCAAGATAAGCAGCAAAATGCAAAGATATGAACGAATGGGTAGCTCCAGAATCAAACAAAACTTTAGCACGAGAACTAAAGATCAAGAAATTACCCTCTATCGCAGAGTTTTCTGTCCTCTTCTCAACAGTAGCAATATGGTTCAGCTGCCCCGGAACATTTGGCTGACGCCTTGGATGGAATGGTGGTGCATTGTTTCGCGGCTGGTATGGTTGTCGTGCTTGGAAATTCGGCCTTGGAGTATTCTGAAACTGATTATGAGTTGGAGGCCTAGGTGGTGCAGGTAAAGGACACTCCCTCACAAAATGATCTTCCTTTCCACAACGATAACACCCCGAGATTGCATTCAGTTGTCCAGGTGGCTTCGATTTAGGACAATCCCTAGCGAAGTGACCCACAACTCCATAATGAAAGCAAGGTTTTAGTGCAACTACCTTCCCAGGGTTATCCGTACGCGGACGCTTTCGATGAGTCGATGAGTCCGTGTTCTGGTTCCTCTTCTGATCCTTCGGCTCCCTTTCCTTCTGGTTCTTGACCCAGTCCGCTTCTATAGCTAGTGCAATATCAAGAACATCCTCATAAGTGGTAAGGCGACATGGTACCAACCTAGCACGGATGGCAGGTTTCAGTGCATGCTGAAGTTTTCTTGCTCTTCGTAACGGCGTATTGACCAAGTTATCCCCAAAACGTTCCAATTCAACGAACCTCTTGTCTAGTTGAGAGACCGTCATGTCTCCCTCACCTAAGGTTGCAAATTCAGCACACATTTGGGCTTTAACCGTCTCAGGAAAATACTTGTCAAAAAACAGCGTTTCAAACTCTGCCCAAACGGTAACATTTCGGACTCGTTTTATCGAATCCCACCAAAAATCAGCAGCTCCAGTGAAAAGGTACGTAGCAAAACGGATATTGTCATTCTCTTCCACTCTCAAGGCTAGAAACTCCTTTTGTATCCCCATTAACCACCTTTCAGCCTCAAGAGGTTCTTCAGTCCCCTTAAATTCTTTCCTTCCAACCACCTTCGAGAATTTTTCTAAGTCCACTCTACCCTGGCGTTGGGTTTCAACAACCTGTACCAGTGTTCCCAATGTCCCAACAACTCGGTCAAGGGTAGCTTCCATGCATTCCCTTCTGTCCTCTCCTTCTTCTCCATTTGGTTGAGCACCGTTGGTAGCATCACGACGAGGCGGCATCTTCTAAATAGAGAGAAACGCGCACTAATGTTAATATCTAAGTCGAAATCCTATATTAACTAATACACACAACATTTTATATTATAAGGCTTTTAGTTATTTACCCCAACCCCAAAGTAAATTAAATATGAAAAGAAAAACTTGATGAAAACTAAATAAATTTAATTTTTCAAAAAGAATAAGGAAAAACATAACCTAACTCTCAAAATCATTTCAGATCATAAGTCGATAAATAAATAAATCAAACTAATCAGACTGTAATTATTTATTTATTTTAAAGCCAACTTTCAAAACTAGTAAGTCCACACGCACGGTCCAAGTAAATCGGAACCATGCTCTGATACCAAACTGTCACGACCGCAAAAATTCGGGCTTCTATTGAGTCGGATTTGACCCGATGGACCGAGTCCAACCCAACTAGCAAGACCGGATTCTTGAGTCATGACTATGGAACAAGCTATATTTTTTTTTTGGAATAGTAAATAAAGTGAAAAATAAATAAAGACTTCATAATTTATTTTGCTTTCAAATTCAAGTCCAAATAAATAAATAAAAAGGTTCAAAATAATAATTATTAAAGATGTTCCAAAAGTCATAAAGTAAGAACAATAATTTAAAAAGCATTTAACTAGAAATGTCTCTCATTAAAATACTTGAAAACTCCAAAGTAATAAAAATGATAATCAATAGAAGTACCCATTATCCCCCTGATATCATATAGTAGTGTCTTGCGAGAAATACTAACATCTGAGTACTATGCCGTAAGCTTCCGAGTCCGCTTACTGTGCTAACTGCTCCTCAAACTCTGTTGGGAGAGGAAAAGGAATTTGGGGTGAGCAAACCACAGCCCAGTAGGAATTTCAAAAAAATAATATAGTGCAACGAAAATTAAACCATGCAGCCGATAAAAATAAATAAAATCCACGTAAGTCAAAATCCTCTGAAATTACTTACTCATTTTACTCACATAAGCCAACCTATAATTGTAGGTCCTAGTCTACTGTCGAGTTATTCCGGTTACAAACCATCTTGTTCCCGAACAGTCTTCCCGAGTAGCCACCAGTGGTGGGATGCCATAAAGGCCTGACATTTCAGCAGCAGAAAAGAGATGTGTGTATCCAAAAATTATTTCTTACCAGTACACTAAATTCCATACAAAACTCAAACAATCCCTTATTCCAATAAAATTTAATCAATGCATTTATTTTAATATTTATAATAATAGATAAAATGCACTTATACTCCCAAACAAAAATCATCTGCACATACAAAACCGATCACGCGTCAAGATGCATTTACCCATGTACTACCTAGACAGACTCACGTCAAATTTGAAAATAGTTGGGTGACAAAACACTATGTGACCAAACTCGACACAAATAGGAATTATTTTGAAATCATTTAGGATTGATTGCACACCGAACGGAAGGAAATAAAAAGGAAGAGACGGCTATCTGTTTTACAAAGAAAATAAAGCCAACCCCCAGTTTACATTTGATAAAAAAACCACACTAATTCAAAGAACATTTATAATCCAAAAGTACTTGGAGGATCAAAAAGTCACGTGGGGTACACAATCTTTAGGTGGACTATTAGTTAAGTATTTTCTTTTCTTTTCATTGTTTAGAAATGTGTATTTACTTTTTGTTTGAAGAAAACAGATAGGTCAAATCAGTAGGATCATAATGAGTATGTGGTGAAGGTGTTCAAAGTAACAGCTAGAAAACAAATCAAGTCATAGGCCTTTCTTTATTTGAATCTGACATTTTTGGTAGCAAACTGAAAGACAACAGGTGTATATAGAGGCATACATATAAATAATTTTTTTTTTTTTTAAGACTTAAACAACCAAAGAACCAACATGGTTCATGGAACAGTGAGCTATGTTTATAATAAGCAAGGAAAAATCAATGGATATCTGACATAGGTGTACCGAGGTAATGACAGACATAAATATTTCAGAAATATCACGCAAATCGGAGAAATATATCATGGAAATAGTTTAGTTTTTATAGTATTACGAGAAACCCCTACCTCTTACGCAATCCAAGTGAAAATCCTGATATCCTAGCAATCCAAGCAAGTAGTATTCCAGGCAGATAAAGTAACAAAACAGATTCCCTTTTTTTTTTTAAAGTAGCAGAGATGAAAAGAGGAAGAAAGAGATGGTTTCTTTATCTTTTCTAGGGTTTTAGGAAAATAACAAAAACAATATATATAATAATTATAACCCTAAAAGTAAATCCAAAGAGAGAGAAAAAGACTTATTCTCTTTCCCATACGTATTACTAGCCATAAAAATCATGTGCTCTACTAGGTAGTGACCCCATCATTCCATGGGCTAACTATTTATTTTAGCCACCCACTAATTTGAGCTATATGCACCCCAAAACCATCACAAAAAAAATACTAAATAAACTAGGATTTGTACATAACATATATACAAATCGTTATGTCAACTCTAATGAGTTGAAAACGGGCTTTAAGCCCGGATTCAAAAATAGCAGACGTTATACCATAAATCTCTAAAAAAAGAATTTCTCCGGAAATTCGAGGCGTACCTAAGTTTAAGAATTACCTCTCAGTAATTCCGGATATTTGTCTCGTATCTCAGACTCCAGCTCCCAAGTTGCCTCTTCGGAACCATGATGTTTCCAGAGCACCTTCACGGTTTTGATGGTTTTCCTCCGTAGGATTTGTTCCTTCGAGTCGATTACGCGCAACGGTTTCTCTTCATAAGAAACATTGTCGTTCAGTTGCAAGTCTCTCCATTCAATGACGTGGGACGGATCAGCATTGTATTTACGAAGCATGGATACATGAAACACATTGTGTATGTATGCAAATTGTGTTGGTAGAGCTAGTCGATATGCTACTTCTCCAATCCGTTGAAGAATTTCAAATGGCCCAATATAGCGTGGCTCCAATTTACTTTTCTTCCCAAATCGTTTAATGCCTGGTCTAGGACTAACTCTTAGAAACACATTGTCCCCAACCTGGAACTCCAATGGTCTCCTTCTTACATCTGCATAACTCTTTTGACGACTTTGTGCCGTTCTCAGACGGTCTTGGATGATCCTTATCTTCTTTGTTGTCTCTTGAACCATCTGGGGCCCTATGACACTTCTTTCGCTAACCTCAGCCCAACATAATGGTGTTCGACATGGTCTTCCGTAAAACGCCTCATAAGGTGCCATACCTATACTGGACTGATAATTGTTGTTGTATGCAAACTCAACAAGGGGTAAATGATCGCTCCAATTACCTTTGAAGTCGATCGCACATGCTCTTAACATATCCTCCAAAATCTGAATCGTCCGCTCAGACTGACCATCGGTCTGAGGGTGGTAAGTGGTACTCATATCCAATCCCGTTCCCATCAACTGGTGAAAACTCCCCAAAAACTTTTATGTAAAAAGAGGATCTCGATCGGAAACGATCGATAGTGGAACTCCATGCAACCTAACTATCTCCTTGATGTACAAATTACATAAAATAGGTACAATATCTGTCTGCTTCACCGGAAGAAAATGGGCCGACTTGGTGAGACGGTCTATGATCACCCATACGCCATCCTTCCCATGTTGGGTCTTAGGTAATCCTCTAACGAAATCCATAGCAATGAAATCCCATTTCCACTCCGCTATTGGTAAAGGCTGAAGAGGTCCTGCTGGTCGCTGGTGTTCAGCCTTCACTTGCTGACAAGTAAGACACTTGGAGACGAATAATGCAACATCCCTTTTCAAACCTTTCCACCAGAACTGGCGCTTCAAGTCTTGATACATCTTTGTGCTTCCCGGATGTACTGTTAATACAGACTTATGAGCCATCGTCAAAATTTTCTTTCGCAATTCCTTAACATCTGGTACACACAACCGTCCCTTATAGCGTATATCCCCATTGACTCCCGGTGTCCATCCTTCCTGTTGATTCATAGTACCCATCTTTCCTTTGATTTCTTGCAAACCGTCGTCTAACGTCTGCGCCTGAATGACCTTCTCCACAATCTCAGGTACTGCAACAACATGCGCCAGGTATGCCCTTTCATCGTTCCACTCAACAACAAAGTCATATTTTTCCACAACCTTGACCATCCTCAATAAAGCTATGGATCTAGATTCCTTTCTACTGAGTGCATCCGCTACAACATTCGCTTTCCCAGGTTGGTACTCCAACTTAAACTCATAGTCTGTAAGAAGCTCGAGCCATCTTCTCTATCTCAAGTTCAAATCCTTCTGAGTGAAGATGTACTTTAGACTTTTGTGGTCCGAAAACACCATAAAGTTTTCTCCATAAAGATAATGCCTCCAAAGCTTTAGCACAAATACTACAGCCGCTAATTCCAGATCATGAGTTGGGTAGTTCTTTTCATGACTCTTTAACTGTCGAGAAGCATAAGCTACTACTCTCCCTTTCTGCATAAGAACTCCACCCAAACCACTCCTTGAAGCATCACAATAAACATCATAACCTAATCCTGGTTCTGGGGTAACCAAGATGGGTGCCGTAGTCAATCGCCGCTTCAACTCTTCAAATGCCTTATCACACTCTATAGTCCACTCAAACTTCACGCCCTTTTTGGTCAAACGAGTAAGAGGGACTGCTATCTTCGAGAAATTCTCAACAAATCTTCGATAATAGCCAGCCAAACCTAAGAAGCTGCGAATCTCAAAAACACTCTTTGGAGGTTGCCATTTCGTTACGGCCGATATCTTCTCGGGATCAACAGATATGCCATCCTTGGAAATAACATGTCCGAGAAATAAAACTTTCGTCATCCAGAATTCACACTTACTCCTCTTTGCATACAACTTGTGCTTTCCTAGAGTTTGTAAAACCATTCTAAGATGTTCCTCATGATCTTCTTTAGTCTTGGAATAAATGAGAATGTCGTCAATGAATACTACCACAAACTTGTTCACAAAAGGTCGGAGAACTCGGTTCATCAGATCCATGAATACTGCAGGTGCATTTGTTAACCCGAACGGCATCACGAGAAATTCATAATGACCGTAATAAGTTCCAAATGCGGTCTTGCGAATGTCCTCCTCTCTGACCCGCATCTGATGGTACCCAGATCGAAGATCAATCTTTGTTAAGTAACACGCTCCCTTCAACTGGTCAAAAAGATCATCAATTCTCGGCAAGGGGTACTTATTCTTGATTGTAATTTTGTTCAGTCGTCGATAGTCAATACACATCCTCATTGATCCATCCTTTTTGAGCACAAAAAGAACAGGAGCTCTCCACGGTGAGGTACTTGGTCGAATAAATCCCAGCTCTTCCAACTCATCAAGTTGTTTCCGTAACTCCTTCATCTCTTTGGGTGCCATGCGGTATGGGTGCATCGATATTGGCATACTTCCCGGTTGCACTTCAATCTCAAAGTCAATCTCTCTCTTTGGTGGTAATCCAGGCAATGCCTCTGGAAAGACATCCGGAAAATCTCGAACTATCGGTAACTCTTCATCTACCACCTTGGTATCCTCTTCTTCACTCAAATTAGAAATATAAGCTATGTGTTCTTCGGTTTCATCCCTCCTTTTCATCCCGGGTAAGGATGGATTTATAACTTTCCATCTTTCTCCTTGAACAGACACTCGACTTCCATCCGATGATTGGAAATATACCCTCTTCTCAAAACATTCCAATAGAGCTTGGTTTTGCGACAACCAGTTCATACCAATAATGACATCATAATCCTGGAGCCTCATCGGTATCAAATCTATTTTCACTCTATAATCACCAAAAGTTATTTCACAATCCTTGCAAAATTTACTAAGGGTCACTACATTTCCTAACGGTGAAGAGACGTTCAAAGTAAACCCCATGGGTACTGGTTTCAAACCAAGATAAGCAGCAAAATGCAAAGATATGAATGAATGGGTAGCTCCAGAATCAAACAAAACTTTAGCACGAGAACTAAAGATCAAGAAATTACCCTCTATCGCAGAGTTTTCTGTCCTCTTCTCAACAGTAGCAATATGGCTCAGCTGCCCCGGAACATTTGGCTGACGCCTTGGATGGAATGGTGGTGCATTGTTTCGCGGCTGGTATGGTTGTCGTTCTTGGAAATTCGGCCTTGGAGCATTCTGAAACTGATTATGAGTTGGAGGTCTAGGTGGTGCAGGTAAAGGACACTCCCTCACAAAATGATCTTCCTTTCCACAATGATAACACCCCGAGATTGCATTCAGTTGTCCAGGTGGCTTCGATTTAGGACAATCCCTAGCGAAGTGACCCACAACTCCACAATGAAAGCAAGGTTTTGGTGCAACTACCTTCCCAGGGTTATCCGTACGCGGACGCTTTCGATGAGTCGATGAGTCCGTCTTCTGGTTCCTCTTCTGATCCTTCGGCTCCCTTTCCTTCTGGTTCTTGACCCAGTCCGCTTCTGTAGCTAGTGCAGTATCAAGAACATCCTCATAAGTGGTAAGGCGACATGGTACCAACCTAGCACGGATGGCAGGTTTCAGTGCATCCTGAAGTTTTCTTGCTCTTCGTAACGGCGTATTGACCAAGTTATCCCCAAAACGTTCCAATTCAACGAACCTCTTGTCTAGTTGAGAGACCGTCATGTCTCCCTGACCTAAGGTTGCAAATTCAGCACACATTTGGGCTTTAACCGTCTCAGGAAAATACTTGTCAAAAAACAGCGTTTCAAACTCTGCCCAAACGGTAACATTTCGGACTCGTTTTATCGAATCCCACCAAAAATCAGCAGCTCCAGTGAAAAGGTACGTAGCAAAACGGATCTTGTCATTCTCTTCCACTCTCAAAGCTAGAAACTCCTTTTGTATCCCCATTAACCACCTTTCAGCCTCAAGAGGTTCTTCAGTCCTCTTAAATTCTTTCCTTCCAACCACCTTCGAGAATTTTTCTAAGTCCACTCTACCCTGGCGTTGGGTTTCAACAACCTGTACCAGTGTTCCCAATGTCCCAACAACTCGGTCAAGGGTAGCTTCCATGTGTTCCCTTCTGTCCTCTCCTTCTTCTCCATTTGGTTGAGCACCGTTGGTAGCATCACGACGAGGCGGCATCTTCTAAATAGAGAGAAACGCGCACTAATGTTAATATCTAAGTCGAAATCCTATATTAACTAATACACACAACATTTTATATTATAAGGCTTTTAGTTATTTACCCCAACCCCAAAGTAAATTAAATATGAAAAGAAAAACTTGATGAAAACTAAATAAATTTAATTTTTCAAAAAGAATAAGGAAAAACATAACCTAACTCTCAAAATCATTTCAGATCATAAGTCGATAAATAAATAAATCAAACTAATCAGACTGTAATTTTTTTTTTTTAAAGCCAACTTTCAAAACTAGTAAGTCCACACGCACGGTCCAAGTAAATCGGAACCATGCTCTGATACCAAACTGTCACGACCGCAAAAATTCGGGCTTCTATTGAGTCGGATTTGACCCGATGGACCGAGTCAAACCCAACTAGCAAGACCGGATTCTTGAGTCATGACTATGGAACATGCTATTTTATTTTTTTGGAATAGTAAATAAAGTGAAAAATAAATAAAGACTTCATAATTTATTTTGCTTTCAAATTCAAGTCCGCATATTTTATTTCTCATACAAAGCTTTTGGTTGGAAGCCTGGCTACAAGCTGAGCCCCAACTCCTCTCTGAATAGCAACGCCTAATCTATAAAAAATAAACTTACCTAATCCGCAGCTAGCGTCATTACTAAAGAAACAATTCTTTAGACGCTTGAAAAAGGCTAAAGTATCCTCACCGAGTTCGCCTAAGGTAGTAAAGGCCAAGACCCCCAACCCATATCCATGTGAAGCACACTTGTCCATATACTTGGTATGTTTACGCGAAACAGCACCAGAAATAGCCTTGCCAGGGACAAAAGAGCGCACACCATCACCAGTGAAGGGAGAAACACCTGTAACATCCATACAAACATCTTTCCCATTTTCCCGAGTTAAGGACAAGGATATCAGCAGGCTTAAGGTCTTTACCATCATCTGAGCGAAGACCGAGAGGAACCTCCTTGTGTGCAGGCACATTGGCTTTGTAGCATATATCAAAAACGACGTCACGAACAACATCATGACGAAACTTATAACCAATATCCTTAGCACAATGAAGCGCGTGATCTCCAAAAATGTCCATAGATTTATTGCAACTTGGGCAAAGACTATTATCAACAAACAGAGGAATACCAAGACGATAGCAAAGCACAGCTCTAAATTGTCGAGGCCCAAGGCATTGGTTGAGCCCACCAATGGGAACCGCCAAGAGATAATCTTGGGCATGCTTGACACTGTTACATTGCCAAAGAACGGAGTCTCTTTCCGACATATGAAATTGGTCTGGGACTTGCTTCTTGACTGCATCAAAATAAACTACTGCCAGGGAATGCATGGAAGGGGGGGCAGAATCATCGACACAGTAAGTAGACGGTAATCCACATACCTGGGTGAAGGTCTGAAGAGCCAACCGATAGGCTGAACCTCTGTCTGTTGAAAATAAATCACCAAGGATCACTTTCTGCACAGATGTAGTCTGACACTGAGAAGCAAGAAAACAATAAGCACGAGTGTCAGCCATAGTATAAATACCAAGACCACCATCCTTGATAGGAAAGGTAGCCAATCTCTTCTGTAGAGGACCAAAGCCCGCAGCATCACCAGTAATAAGAAGCCTCAAATACTGAAAAAGCTTCTCATCAAAAAGATCGACAGCAGGTTGAAGAGCAGCAGGATTGGTGGTGCGCATTGCAAAATAAAACTAGAAACCCCAGTGCAGCTGCGCAGTAAAAGCATCTCACTTTGTGGATCCCTGAGTTTTTTGATCGATTCCATTAATTGAACAGTTTTATGCACCATGTTCAATAACATGTCGCTAATAAAGTCCATATCCAAACTCACAGGACCACCCAAAAGTTTAACACCCTTAGAAGGTCTACCAATTTCCGCGGGAAAAACATCATCTATTGTTCTTCTAGCATCAACGGAAGGCCAAAATACTTTCGTTTTCTTTATATTTAGATGCAACCCCCTACTTGGGCCTTCTGTTTCAATTATGCGCAAGGCCTTAGCCACCTCTAGAGTGTCACCCACAATTGTACCATCATCCAAATACCAAGCATGTAAATCAACAGTGCACCGAGAAGCAATAGACTTCACTAAAGGGTGAAGGGTAAGAGCAAAAAGCAAGGGACCGGGGATCACCTTGTTGCACTCCCGGTCACGAGAAGACAAAATATATTGGCCATAATAAAGCTTAGCCGGACTAAGGTAGCAAAATTCTACCCAACGGGAAATACCTGGGCAATGTAGGCGGACCTCCTTGATGAGCTGAGATCTGCTCACCATATTAAAGGCATTACAAAAGTCAATTAACAACATTGACATTTTATCCGAATGACCCTTCATCTCCAAAAGGCGATTCACAGCATGTAAAATACCTTCACCACCCACAGGAACACCAACCCCGAATTGGTAATCTCCTAAATAAGATGTCATGTCTTTCCCAACGGCGAAGGCTGCCACTTTGGAAACCAATCTGCGCCACACCGTACCAACAGCAATTGGCCTGAGACCCCCACCAGGTTTAAGCAAAGGCATCAATGGTGCGCTAGCAATATATTCGCCTAATTCAATGGGACATTTGCCGGCCAACCAAAGATTGACAACCCCGGAAATAGACGTAAGCAAGTCATCCGCCACTGCGTCCGCCGCACCACTAAAAATATCAACCAAGTGATGCGCACGAAGACCATCACGACCACACGACGTACCTTTGGGGAAACTTTTGATTGCTCCCAGGACAACCTTATGAGCAACAAAAATAGAATTCGTGGAAAAATCCTCCAAGGGAACCTCCGGGGGAGGGGCAAAGGGATGCTTGCCAAGCAAATCCACATAAGTGTTGTTTTCATAAGGAGCAACACCTGAAGAGGACAGCACCCGAATCGCGGCAGCAAAATGTCTGGCAGTTAACTTCCGTTTACAAGCTGCGATGTTGTTTGCTATGTGCTGCTTCTCAACACCCTTCCTCCCATCAACAGAACTCCACCGATCCGGCATTTGGAGTAGTTTATTGACCAACGAAAAACACCCATTAGGTTCATTCCACTCAACAAGAGCTTGGAGAATAGCAGTCGCCTGTAAACGCTTGCGATTACTCGACTTCCTCTCATCAGCACACTTAGGAAGAAACAATGACAAAGTGCAAACAGGCAGAAGTAACAACTGCAGCAAATGAGACAGCACAGACGGGTTCGCCAGAATCCTATCAAGACATCCTTTTAGAGCCCTCGAGAAAGCCAACCTGCACTTGTTGGGAATGCAGGAAACCGTGTCAAACTGACGCTGAAAAACAGCATTCAGCAAGTCCGTGGATAAAGGCTCTATAACTGCTGCAACAGAAGAGTCCTTGGCAGAGTGAACACCATCTGAAAAATTCTCCAAATGAACGTTTCCTGGCTTGTCCAGTCCGTGAATTAAGACTCCCACTCCATTGGATGGCCCTAGAATACAGTCATGCACAGCACCATGTCTTCCCTTACACGGCTTCGACCAAGCATGTAAAAACAAACACGTGCTACACAGCCACATGCGCAGGTTGCGAATCACTGTCTCTAAACTTCGATAGACATACAAATCACTGCTAATCAAATCTCTGATAGTGTGTTTACTAGAATCAGAGAACAAATGTTTATCATGCAGGTGTTTGATGAAGGACCCCTTCACATAACCCCTTCCATGAACTCCGTCAGAGCATTCATGAATGCCCTTGAAAGGGCAGTGACAAACATCGCTGGAAGTTGTTGTAGTACTCGAAGGAGAAACCGCAACCACTGACGAATGGGAGGAGGATGCCTGCAGCGATGGTGAGCCTTGATGGTGTAACGAGGCCCGAGATCGAGTAGCTCTTGGCATTGACGCTGGGGAAGAAAACTAACAGGGAAAAACCCTAAAAACAAAATCACCAAAACAAATCGAAGAAGGGGAAAATTGATTTTTACTGTAGCAGTTCAGAGAAAAACCAATTGTTACTGTACCAATTCAGTGAAAACCCCTAATGTTACTGTAGCAATTTGAAAATCATCCAGAGATTTGCTACTAAAATCCAGTGAAAACCCATAAACGAATCACAAGCCAAAACTAATAAAATCAATGCAAATCCATAAACAACAACAAATCTAAAACAACCAAGTTCTCGTCAGTGATAAGTAAATCAATCTAGCCATGTCTCACAAGCAACAGCGAAGAAGAACTTCACCTCATTTGTAAATGATCAAGGTAATCACAAGCACCCAACGAAGAAGAGCTTCACCCAACGAAGAAGAGCTTCAACATAATTATTAAAGATGTTCCAAATAAATAAATAAAAAGGTTCAAAATAATAATTATTAAAGATGTTCCAAAAGTCATAAAGTAAGAACAATAATTTAAAAAGCATTTAACTAGAAATGTCTCTCATTAAAATACTTGAAAACTCCAAAGTAATAAAAATGATAATCAATAGAAGTACCCATTATCCCCCTGATATCATATAGTAGTGTCTTGCGAGAAATACTAACATCTGAGTACTATGCCGTAAGCTTCCGAGTCCGCTTACTGTGCTAACTGCTCCTCAAACTCTGTTGGGAGAGGAAAAGGAATTTGGGGTGAGCAAACCACAGCCCAGTAGGAATTTCAAAAAAATAATATAGTGCAACGAAAATTAAACCATGCAGCCGATAAAAATAAATAAAATCCACGTAAGTCAAAATCCTCTGAAATTACTTACTCATTTTACTCACATAAGCCAACCTATAATTGTAGGTCCTAGTCTACTGTCAGAGTTATTCCGGTTACAAACCATACTATTCCCCGAACAGTCTTCCCAGGGTAGCCACCAGTGGTGGGATGCCATAAAGGCCTGACATTTCAGCAACAGAAAAGAGATGTGTGTATCCAAAAAAATATTTCTTACCAGTACACTAAATTCCATACAAAACTCAAACAAGCCCTTATTCCAATAAAATTTAATCAATGCATTTATTTTAATATTTATAATAATAGATAAAATGCACTTATACTCCCAAACAGAAATCATCTGCACATACAAAACCGATACGCGTCAAGATGCATTTACCCCGTACTACCTAGACAGACTCCCGTCAAATTTGAAAATAGTTGGGTGACAAAACACTATGTGACCAAACTCTGACACAAATAGGAATTATTTTGAAATCATTTAGGATTGCTGGCACACCAGAACGGAAGGAAATAAAAAGGAAGAGACGGCTATCTGTTTTACAAAGAAAATAAAGCCAACCCCCAGTTTACATTTGATAAAAAAACCACACTAATTCAAAGAACATTTATAATCCAAAAGTACTTGGAGGATCAAAAAGTCATGTGGGGTACACAATCTTTAGGTGGACTATTAGTTAAGTATTTTCTTTTCTTTTCATTGTTTAGAAATGTGTATTTACTTTTTGTTTGAAGAAAACAGATAGGTCAAATCAGTAGGATCATAATGAGTATGTGGTGAAGGTGTTCAAAGTAACAGCTAGAAAACAAATCAAGTCATAGGCCTTTCTTTATTTGAATCTGACATTTTTGGTAGCAAACTGAAAGACAACAGGTGTATATAGAGGCATACATATAAATAATTTTTTTTTTTTTTTTTAAGATTTAAACAACCAAAGCACCAACATGGTTCATGGAACAGTGAGCTATGTTTATAATAAGCAAGGAAAAATCAATGGATATCTGACATAGGTGTACCGAGGTAATGACAGACATAAATATTTCAGAAATATCACGCAAATCAGAGAAATATATCATGGAAATAGTTTAGTTTTTATAGTATTACGAGAAACCCCTACCTCTTACGCAATCCAAGTGAAAATCCTGATATCCTAGCAATCCAAGCAAGTAGTATTCTAGGCAGATAAAGTAACAAAACAGATTCCTTTTTTTTTTTTAAAAGTAGCAGAGATGAAAAGAGGAAGAAAGAGATGGTTTCTTTATCTTTTCTAGGGTTTTAGGAAAATAACAAAAACAATATATATAATAATTATAACCCTAAAAGTAAATCCAAAGTGAGAGAAAAAGACTTATTCTCTTTCCCATACGTATTACTAGCCATAAAAATCATGTGCTCTACTAGGTAGTGACCCCATCATTCCATGGGCTAACTATTTATTTTAGCCACCCACTAATTTGAGCTATATGCACCCCAAAACCATCACAAAAAAAATACTAAATAAACTAGGATTTGTACATAACATATATACAAATCGTTATGTCAACTCTAATGAGTTGAAAACGGGCTTTAAGCCCGGATTCAAAAATAGCAGACGTTATAACCAAAGAATACAGACCAGAGTTCTTTACTAATGTCTGGACATATTCATGCTCCAACGACAATTTCCACTTAGCCACGGCTTGGTTTCGGCAAACACGCACAGCCTTAGTATGATCCTACAAATAAGAGATAATACGATTAAGAGATAATGTAAAAGATAAAACAATGCACATGCACAAAATAAAAAATGCCTACATAGGTTTGAAAGATAGTACGAGCCCAAGAGTGCTTGTATCCAAAGAGTACTTTCGGGTCCGGAGCTTGACCCCAAATTTTACCATCATCGCGGTCGGGTATCATGTCATCAATGTGAGGAATGTGACAACCTTTAACTTTAACTTTGGGTTGCGCCTTGCCCTTGCCTTGTGTTGGTTGTTAACTCGTCCCACCAACTTCGCTTTGGTTTGGTAATTAACTTGGATGTACCTCAGCATCTTCCTCCTCACTTTCACCTTTATCATGCTCACCGTCATCAACTGTTCCAGTACCTTCACGGATTACAAGTGCACTACGGTCACCACCACTCTCCCAAAATGCCCCTCTTATTTCAAACCCCAAACGCTTCTTGCGACCTTCGTTTTTCCCTCATGGAGGCAGGGACTGAGGAGTATCAAGACCGTCCTTCCTCCTTCGCTTAGTGAGAATAGGACCTTTATTTTTCTTCGATTCTTTGGCTTTTGACCTATAACATAAGCAAACAAAACAAACATAAAAAAAGTGGAAGGAGTTTAGGAACCGGCATGGAAACTCTTAAACAATCCAATGCCGGTCATCATAACCGGCATACAATCTTAAATATCGAGCATGTCGGTATCGTTGTACCGGCATCCTATGGAACCTTAATTGTGTGTCGGTATGGAGCACAATTTCAGTGATATTCCTGTATGTTTTAAGTGTACTACCGGCATTTTCGAACTGAACTAACCCATGCCGGTTTTTAAGTACCGGCATTCACGAAACCTAGATACAATGCCGGTTTTGATAAATTATTCCTGTGTGTTTTTAGTTGACTACCGGAATAGACTTCAACCAAATTTGTATGCCGGTAAAAAAAATTAAGTTTCAGGAATTCAAACCGGTATGGTATTCAACCCAAATTCTATGCCGGTATAAAAAATTCAGTTTCAGGAATTCAAACCAGTATGGTATTCAACCAAAATTTTATGTCGGTACCTAAACCGATATGGTATTCAAACACATATCCAATGCCGGTACTCTCTGTAACTCAACAGTTTCAGCTATTGTTGGCGATTCTAACCTAACCCATGGCTACAAATCGATTAAAACAATCATAAATGAGTTCAAAAATCACTTAACTTCTCAGAGAAGCTATGAATGCGAGTGGTTGATCATCCGAGCTCGCTGCTGCGTCATCTTCTAGTTGTTGAGCAATGTTCTCGATTCTTTGTTCATGTGTTTGTTGAGCAATCGATTTGGTTCTCGGTTGTGCTTTCGATTTGGTTCTCGGTTTTGCTTTCGATTCGGTTCTCAGAGGCATGGTTATGGTAGGTTAATCAACGAAGAAATTTTTGATTCAACGAAATCGTCGATGAAGAATGAACGATGAGGAAGAAGATGAAGAAAAAAAATAATTCAAAACCTAACCCTAACTATGCCGGTACAAAGGGGAATTGGGGGATATATGACTTTGGTTATTTGATTTTTATGTTTTAGGGGAAAGGGTATAACAGTCTTTTAATAATGTTTTTAATTAATCTAAGGGTGTTTTAGTATTTTCGCACCCAAAAAACACCCCTTAATAGCCACCTTTGGTTGGGGGAAGTAATTCATATCCCCCAATTAGTTTTCATATCCCCCAATTACGCGTTCCTTATTTATTATAGTAACTTAAATTAAATTATTATTATTTTATATATATAACTTATTTTTTTTGTTCAATAAAATACAATAAATTAAAATAATTATTATTGTATATTTGTACATTTGTGCATAATAATAAAAATTAAAAAATGTTTAATCATGCCATATAATTTATATCATCTATAATATGAGTTTTATAGATTGTGTATTCATTAAATAAAATAAAAGAGAGCAAAAAACATCTTTATAAAAACAATTGGAAGTCTTCCAAAATCTTACATATTTTGCAAGACTTTTATCAAGGCAAATATATGCACAAAAGTCACTCAAAGTCTTGAAAATAGGTAAGTATACAAAGACTTTGAATTTTCAAGTTTACAACGAGTAACACAAACTTTAGAAGACCTTTTGACAATCTACAATGAGTAACATAAACTTTGATAGAGATTTCAAAAGTATACAACCAGTAACACAATACTTTGTTGATCGGTTGTCAGCCGACACAAATATAATTTCACTTTCTTACTTCACTAAAATAAATGTAGTATGTGATAGAAAGAGTTCGTATCCACAGAGAGGCTTATGTTGTTATGCAAATTCCAGTTTCTTAGTAACCAAGGGGAGATATTGATGTTTCAAAGCAATAAAAATAAATTGAAAGCAAAGTAATAATAAAATTAATCAATAAGGAGAAAGTATTGGTCATGGGATAGTTTCATTCACAAACTCGAATTCTCAACAATGACTAGAATTGAAATTTTAATCTCTCATTTACTAAAAGTCCTAGAATATCTTATCGCAAGAGTATTCCGCTAATTCACTGATTTCATCACAACCACATTAAAAGATGCATATGTGAATTCTTCCTAGAAAGCAACCTAAAGTGTAAAAGCACAATTAGATTTAACTCCCTAAAAGCAATAAGTTTTCTGGAATAAGACTAATCAAGGCAATCAAAATGTGTAAAAGCACTAATTCAATTTAACCCAAGTTATGATTCATATGTGACTAGTAGGATATATCGCTACAAGCACTACCCACATTTATGCTACTTAAAATCAGGGATAAACAACGTTTTCGTATTGAAAACCCTAATATAGCTCTAGATATGAAAATAAATCGGATTGATTCCGGACTCAACCAAACAAACAATCAAATCATATTCAATATAAACCATGAATCATAAACAATAAAGTATTGAGACAAAACTACATCATTGAATCAAATCTTATTTGTGAAATCCACTTATTATCCCATAACCAATAAAAGGTATTTAGTTACTCATAGTATTTTGGTTCAACATAATTATTATCAAAAATAAATTGAAGAACATGAAAAGTAAATGAAAGCAAACCCTAGTCGCTGCTCCTCTTCAAAACTCCAGTAGAAAAATATATGATTCTTGATTAAAATAGAAACTCTTCCTTTTATAGCTTTTCCAACTTTCCAAAATTAGGTCTTCAAAGCCTAAAGTCCAATAACAAGAAGTCCACCAAGCCCATGAACCAAGTGTGAGAAACCCATGTGAAAATATGTCCCAAAAATATGCTCGCCGGAAAACTGGTGCACTAGCCGGAACTTGGCCGGAATCCGGCACCGGAAAAATTCTCAGGTGACCGGCTAAGTCCACCCGGTCACCGGTCCAATCGGTCAAACTGAGTTGACTCGGGTCAACTCCGAGTCATACCGAGTCAGATTAACTAGCTAACTGACTTATCTTACTGGGCTGAATGGTCTTGGCCTAGCCCATTTGCACTGGCCATAATTATGTGATACGCCAACAACTCGTATCCAGCCATGATGGCTATGGATTTCTCACAGCTACAGCTTCCCATGTGCTTCACCAGTGCACTGCTTCCCTTGCATCTTTCAACCCATTTAACTGCCCTGCAATTCCACCAATCTCAACATCTATTTAAGCTTCAATTCACCACGACAACTTCTTGGTTTACTAGCATCATTTCCTTGCCTTCAACAGCTCCGGATTCCTGCGAGTCATCCATTCCAGGATACACACATGCCTAGCCATCTGATACACACTTCAAACTCCGTGGTTCTGCCATATACTCAATCTCATCTCCACATCTGTTACTTCCATGTCAGTAGCAGCACAACCATCTGCAAAACAATTCATAACTGCAATCCAAACTCATCCTCTTCATGACAGTTCTCCACCAATATCAGTCACCACTTCATTTCATGTAACTGCAATATCACCAAATCCACTCATTACAACTTAAGTTAACTCCCTGTGTTGTTCTCACAAGCAACAGCATAAATAAATCAAACCCATCTGCTCAATCTGGCCTTCTCTAAAAGCTCGACAACATGATTTTAGTTCCTGCTAGAACCACCAACATCTCTTAGTTCATTTCTGTAACAGCATATAAATACAACCCTGCATTCCTAATCCACCAGTGCCTATCCATCGAAACCGTAATTTAACTCAACTGCTATTCTTAACTGCAACAAGGCCTAAAACAATACACTGTCATAGCCATGCTAGTTCCTTGCCTGCATTACCAATTCCATCTATATTCAGCTACAGAACCACCATATTCCTATGCTCAACTGCCACCATTTCATCACATTACAACCCTGCAAGCACCAGAACTACAACCATCACTTGTAACTGCCAACTCCAACAATAGTTCAAACTCACAACCCTTCTAGACACCACCAGAACCCATTAGTTCTAGCAAATGCAGTCTGTTGCTTCAGTTCAATACCAACACTGCTATACTCCCATGCCTGCAATGTTCAACCATTAACTTCCACTGCAGTGCCATGCTTCATTACCACTTGTTGACAACCACAACCACTACACCTTCCCTGTCTAGCCACCTGCAACTCTGGTACCTAGTAAACCACTCATAACCATTTGCACACCATTACTTCAGGCCATAACTAGATCCTTGAAATGCATACTATCTCAGCAACCACCATCACTCAGGCATCATTACTACCATCTGAGCTATGAACATTATTTCTTGCACCTTCAGCTCCAGATTCAACTGTGAAACCTAATTGTAACTGCAAATTCACAAACTCAGTTCATGCTTTAATCACCATTTCATATACCTTTTTCTACCAGCAATATCAACTAGCAGAGATCCCTAACCATTCATCTACTTCAAGCTATCAATTCCATACTCAGTTCACAAATCTACCACTTCTACAAATCAAGGTCTGAAAACCAAAAACTTCACCATCAGGCTTCAACTACAGCTTCAACTTGTGTCATACATATCCACTGCACTCCATAAATACCACCAGTGCTCTACTCCAACATCAACACCACAGATAAACCAACCAACTGAGACTGCCATTGCTGCAACAAAAGACACAATTCAAACCATAATATCATTTGACAAACCCTACAGCCATGATAATCACCATCTTCAGATTCACAGAAAACCCTAATTTAGAATTTCTCACCATTTCTTCTTCTCTGTCAATCTTCTCAATCTAACATCAATTCAACTCACAAACATCTATTAAACCTTCCCAGTTCAAAACCCATTAGCAGCATCATCTCCAGAATCAATTCACACCCACTATGCTAATTCATCTCTTAATCTCTCTTTCTAATTCTCGAACTGATCCCTAATTTCTTCATCAGTGGCTTAACCCTTCTCAGATTTAATCTCATTCATCTTATCCTCTCATGAGTTCAACACAGAGACCACTTCACAAACCCATGGTAGACTTCAAATCACTCCAACCCATCTCAAATTTCTTCTCTCAACTGAGATAGCAGCTGCCATGGCTTTGTCTTTTCTTTCTCCATTTCTTCCCTGATTTGGGAATAATGATTGGGAAATAATTCCCAATGATTTTTAGGTCTTGTGGAGGAATTGGGGTTGGTTATAGCCACCCAGGTGACAAGGATAAGGGGTATTAGATCACACAATGCTTGTCGGTTTCAGGGAACCGACCGCCTAATCACTTCTTTGCTCAATCGTCAGTTTTGGCAAACCGACGGTTCATTCTTCACCTCCTCCTTGCGCTCCTCAGCACGCTCCAGGTATCTTTCGCCCGTGAACTGGTCGTTTCACCTTTTACGCTCCAAATGGATGATTTCTTTCCTTCTTTCGAGTTCTTCCACCAATGGCAGCTGTCTCTTACTCCTCATATTCACTTCTTTCCTTCAATTCATTCATCACTAAAGCAGTCATGATTTTCAGACAAAAATCGCATCACTAAAGCCGACAAACTCTTCAGATAGGGATGAAGAAATAAAAGCAAATATGAGAAATAAT
The DNA here is from genome assembly GCA_023529315.1 of Papaver bracteatum. Taxonomy (NCBI): domain Eukaryota; kingdom Viridiplantae; phylum Streptophyta; class Magnoliopsida; order Ranunculales; family Papaveraceae; genus Papaver; species Papaver bracteatum. Next base: position 381,841 of record JAJJWX010003305.1, on the reverse strand, counting down.
CGCCTCCAATAACATTTACCCCTTTTTCCCAGTTTCTTCTTCTTTTGCTCCAAACGACTCCAAAGTACCTAACACATTCAAATTCACACATAAGATACATAATTTACATGAAAACTCACAAAGAAAGCATAAATACTAGATATAAAATTAGGTGTTTATCACACCTATCAAATTCCCCCACACTTAGACTTTGCTAGTCCTCGAGCAAATCAAACAAAACAATTCTAAAACAAATACATACAACTCCGTCTCGTCGAGGCTACGGTCACTTTAAGCATAAATAACAAGCCTTTGAACCCCTAGGTGTCCCTAGTGGACGAGTTTTAGTCTCGTGAAGGTTTACAAGAGGTCTTCCTACAAAACCTATATTTCCAACTCCGTCTATTTGTGACAAATCAATGAACGAATCCAAAATGACTACAGGAGGAGGTACCTTGCAAATTCAGTTCATATATTAGTAAATAAAGCTTTAATTAGATAGTCGAACAAGCCACAATACTCGGAAACTAACTAACCACAATCACAATGAAAATATTAAGAAGATGAATATAGATGTAGATATTGGAGAATGTTCACAAGTGATCGATGTTTCCCATATTTGTCTGAAGGTCACCGCCAAGATGAACCTATGCAACCTATTGGATTGAGCTACTGGTCAATTCTAGAGTTAACACACTGGCATATACAAGGGAACCAGTGGTCAACAAACTTATTTCTACATCAACTCACTGGCATATACAAGGGAACCAGGAGTAACTTTATTCAACACAATAATCATATTTCTTTTCTTTTTCTTTTCTTTTTCACTTTTTTTTTTTTGAGACAGCATGATTAGATCTTTTGGATCAAAGCGCATGCTTCTTGTCAGCAAGTACGTGATAGTTGCCTTGGATCCTGCATTCCACGCTTGTTTAGGCGACGGAGACAGGGACTACGTTTCACACATACTGCTATTCCCAAGTGTCATTTTATTCCGTTTGGTCTAATTGGTCGGTCTCTTTTTTTTTTTCTTTTTTCTTTTTAGCAACTCAATCACTCTAATCATCCTAGCAGTAATAACAACTCGATTTTTAGTGACCCACCAAAGCACTTAGAGAACAATAGATAAATATGGAAAAAAAACAAAAAATAGAATGTGATATGGTGATATTCCGAGATATGGTAACAACTATCATGGTATTTATGATTTCTGAGCTATGTTCATCCCTTTTAGTTAATCGGTTCCTCAACTCCTGCAATCAAAATGGTTCCATCCACTAATGGTGTCATCCTAAAGGCACAAGTTTCTAGATTTCGGAGTTCAAAAAGCACAATTTTTTTTTTTGGAGTTTCTGATTTTCCTTTTCTTTTTCTTTTTATGGCATAAAACTACTAAACGCATAAAACAAACTATACAAACATATAAATGCTCCCCCACACTTAAACTTTACATTGTCCTCAATGTAAAATTGAATCGTCCAAAGAAAGTTCAAGGTGGGAAATTCCGCAATAGATATGCAAAAACAAAGAAAATAAAGATAAAAACAAATGCTTAAAAATAAAAAGATAAAGGTAAAGATACAAAACCGGTGGGTTGCCTCCCACTAAGCGCTTGGTTTAAAGTCGTCAGCCCGACTATCTCCTTGCTTTCTATGACTCCTCCAGAGGGAGTGCATCCACAAAATTCGCTCCTTCCACCACTTCGGAAGTGAAATTCTCGTAATATGGTTTCAACCGGTGACCATTAACTTTAAGTTCCTTGCCTGTAGCTATGCTATGAATTTCTACTGCACCATGAGAAAACACATTTGTAACAATGAAAGGTCCGATCCATCGTGACCTTAATTTACTCGGAAATAAATGCAAGCGAGTATTAAACAAAAGCACTTTCTGCCCAACACAAAATTATTTTCTAGAAATCATAGTATCATGAAAGGCCTTCGTTTTCTCCTTATAAATGCTAGAGCTTTCAAATGCATCATTGCGAAGCTCCTCTAGCTCTTGGAGTTGTAACTTCCTTTGCTTTCCAGCCCCATCCATCTCCATATTGCATTGCTTTATCGCCCAAAACGCCTTATGTTCAATCTCCACGGGTAAGTGACAAGGTTTACCGTACACAAGCCTAAAGGGAGACATCCCAATAGGTGTCTTGTATGCGGTTCTATACGCCCATAGAGCATCATTAAGTCGCAAGCTCCAATCTTTCCTTGTTGGATTCACCGTCTTTTCAAGAATGGATTTCACCTCTCGGTTAGACACCTCGGCTTGCCCATTTGTTTGAGGATGATAAGGTGTTGCAACCTTATGTGACACATTGTACTTCTTCAACAAGCTTTGCAAAGTCCTGTTGTTGAAGTGAGAACCCCCATCGCTAATTATGGCTCTTGGAATTCCAAACCTTGCAAAAATGTTAGCTTGCACAAAATCTGAAACAACCTTGGAATCATTAGTAGTGGTGGCCTTAGCTTCCACCCATTTAGAGACATAATCAACAACAAGTAAGATGTAATAATTCCCATGCGAGTTGACAAAAGGACCCATAAAATCAATACCCCATACATCAAAAACTTCAATAAATTGAATAAAGGTTTGTGGCATTTGATTTCGGGCACCTAGATTGCCTGTTCTTTGGCACCTATCACAAGTTGTGCAAAATATATGTGCATCCTTAAACAAGGTTGGCCAATAGAAACCGCTTTCAAGTACCTTGTACGCGGTTCTTTTACTTCCAAAATGTCCTCCGCAAGCATAGGAGTGACAAAATGACAAGATAGAATTAAACTCGGATTCGGGAACGCACCTTCTCATTACTTGGTCGCTGCCATGTTTCCATAAGTATGGATCATCCCATATGTATTGGTTCCCTAACCTCTTTAGTTTGTCCCTCTCAGCACGAGACAAGTTCTTTGGGATTTGTTTAGTTACCAAGTAATTCACAATGTCCGCATACCATGGTTCTCCACATGCAATTGAGAAGAGTTGCTCATCCGGGAAACTTTCACGCAATGGGATAGCTTCCTTGTTCACAGCAAGACGGCTCAAATGATCCGCAACGGTGTTCTCAATTCCTTTCTTATCTTTGATTTCAATATCAAACTCTTGCAAGATTAAAATCCAGCGTATGAGCCTCGGTTTCACTTCTTTCTTCATTAGCAAGTACCTAAGAGCTGCATGGTCAGAATAAACAACAACTTTTGTACCAATTAGATAAGAATGAAATTTCTCCAATGCAAATACAATAGCTAAAAACTCTTTTTCAGTGGTTGTGTAGTTTTGTTGAGCCTCATTTAACGTTCTAGAAGCATAATAAATGGCATGAGGTATCTTCCCCACACGTTGCCCAAGCACCGCACCAACCGCGTAGTCACTAGCATCACACATTAGCTCAAAAGGCTTGCTCCAATCTGGTGGTTTAATGATAGGGGCTGAAATCAAAAGTTCTTTCAAACGATTAAATGCCGCCATACACTTCTCATCAAAGTTAAAAACCACATCTTTTTGCAATAAGTTGCAAAGTGGTGATGCTATCTTTGAAAAATCCTTGATAAATCTACGATAGAAACCTGCATGACCAAGAAAAGAACGTATCTCCCTCACCGTAGTGGGAGGGGTTAGAGCACGAATAAGGTCAATCTTAGATTTATCAACTTCCAAGCCCTTAGAAGATATAATATGGCCTAAAACTATGCCATGAGTTACCATGAAATGGAACTTCTCCCAATTTAGCACAAGGTTTGTTTCAACACATCGTTCAAGGATCAATGACAAGTTGTTCAAACAAAGGTCAAATGAATCACCAAAGACACTAAAGTCATCCATAAACACTTCAATGATGTTTTCAACATATTCGGAAAAGATACTTACCATACACCTTTGAAAGGTAGCTGGAGCATTGCATAAGCCAAAAGGCATCCTTATATACGCAAAAGTACCGAAAGGACAAGTGAAAGTAGTTTTCTCTTGGTCCTCCGGTGCTATCACAATCTGATTGTAACCTGAATAACCATCAAGGAAACAATAATAAGCATGTCCAGCTAAACGTTCAAGCATTTGATCAATAAAAGGTAAAGGAAAATGATCCTTCCTAGTAGTAGCATTCAACTTTCTATAATCAATACAAACCCTCCAACCGGTTTGCACACGAGTTGGGACAAGTTCGTTCTCATCATTCTCTACCACCGTTACCCCTGATTTCTTCGGTACAACTTGTACCGGGCTCACCCACTTGCTATCGGATATGGGGTAGATAACACCCACTTCCAAAAGCTTGAGTATCTCCTTTTTCACAACTTCCATCATAGGAGGGTTCAAACGACGTTGCGCTTCCCTTTTAGGCTTTGCATCGTCCTCCAAACGAATCTTATGCATACAAACGGCAGGGCTTATACCCTTGATATCGGCGATTGTCCATCCTATGGCCGTCTTGTGCTTCCTTAGCACCCTTAGAAGTTTTTGCTCCTGTAATTCACTAAGCTCGTTAGAAACAATCACATGTAACTCTTCATTGTCACCTAAGTACAAGTACTTTAAGTGACTTGGAAGAGGTTTCAATTCCAACTTTGGAGATTTAACAATAGAAGGTAAAAGCTTTTCATCATTACATGGTAAAGAAATAAAAGAGATATTATGAGTTTCCGGACATCCTTGTAGTGAGTTGAGATCACCAAGGGCTTCCTTAACTTCATTACCACACTCTACTCCATCATCCATGGATGTAGTTAAAACAATTTCCAAAGCATCATCACCATTTAATTCAAACACTTTTTGCGCCAATGCATCCATAACATCAACGGAGAAACAAGAGTGGACATCACTAGGATATCTCATCGTTTCGAAAATGTTGAAACGTATTATTTCTCCATCAAACTCCATAGTCAACGTTCCCTTGTCTACATCAATGATCGTCTTAGCCGTTTTCATGAAAGGGCGTCCAAGTAGCAATGGAAGAGACGAGTCCGGTGCACCTTCATCCATCTCTAACACACAAAAGTCAGCAGGGAATACAAGTTGATTAACCTGCACAAGAACATCCTCAACAATACCCATTGGGTAAACATTAGAGAGATCGGCTAATTGCAACACAATTTCAGCCTTTTTCAAAGGACCTAGATTAAGTGAATTATACATAGATGCAGGCATAACATTAACGGATGCACCTAAATCCAACATTGCTTTGTCAAAAGTAGTGTTACTAATTGTGACGGGGATGTCAAAGCTACCGGGATCCTTGCATTTCAGTGGGAGTTTGTGTTGTAAGATTGCCGAAGCATTCTCCCCCACACTTAGCACTTCATTTCCTTTAAGCCTTTGCTTGTTGGTACACAAGTCCTTCAACACTTTCGCATACTTGGGAACTTGCTTGATAGCATCAATGAGTGGTATATTCACATGAATCTTCTTAAGAACGTCTAAAATCTCCTTTTCTAGTTCCGCCTTCTTAGAACTTGCAAATCTGCGAGGAAAAGGTATAGGAGGAACATAAGTAGGAATAGGAGTTTTAGAGTTAGGAATTGGTACCTCGGGTGTTTGGGGAATTTCATCCCTCTTTTCCTCCAAAACCGGCTCCATTGGAGCTTCTTCCTCACCCAAATCAGCAACTTTGGGTTGCTCAAGTTGTGTACCACTTCTCAACGTAATAGCATTAACACCCTCCTTTGGGTTGATAGGTTGAGAAGGGAGTCTCCCACTATTTTGAGCTTTCAACTTGTTGATATCAGTTTCCATAGAGCCCACTTGAGTCTGCAAATCCTTAATCGCACTCTTGGTTTCTTGTTGGCTCTCCTTGAACATGGTAGAAATACCTTGCATCATTGTTTGAAACTTTGCATCGATATCGGAACCTTGGTTTTGAACCAATTGTTGTGGTTGCTAAAATTGATGCTGTTGTTGTTGAAATTGTTGTTGTTGTTGCGGTTGGAATTGTTGCTGTTGAGGTTGAAATTGTTGTTGTTGCGGTTGAAATCCACTCGGACGGTTGAAGATAGGTTGTTGAACCGCACCTTGCTTGTTGGCATAGCTGAAATTTGGATGATATCTCCATCTCGGATTGTAGGTGTTGGAATAGGGATCATACCGTCTTGGTTGGTTTGGAAAAACCGCATTAGCTTGATCCAACTCTTCACCATACGAAGGTAATATAACCGCAGCCATCTTTTGCATCATTTGCTCCATATTGTCCATCCTTTGATCACGGTGTGATGATGATGAATCACTAACTTCATGCACTCCCCTAATCATTGGTTCACCTCTTGTGTAGAATTGTTGCGAGTTTGCAGCCATGCTTTCAATCAACTCGGCAGCTTGGGCCACCGTCTTGTTTACTAGTGCACCTCCACCCGCAGCGTCTAGAAGATATCTATCACTTGATTGGATACCTTCGTAGAAATACTGGATTATCATAGCATCGCTGAATTGATGGTGAGGACAGCTTGCCACCAATCTCTTGTATCGCTCCCAACATTCATACAAAGACTCTCCCGCATGTTGATTTATTCCGCAAATCTCTTTGCGAATTTGAGTGGCCTTCGACGCATGAAAATACCTCTCTAAAAAGATTTTCTTCAACCCGTTCCATGTAGTGACACTTCCGACATGCAAACAATACAACCAATCCTTAGCGCTGTCCACCATAGAAAATGGAAAAACTTTCATCATTGTACCATCGGCATCGGTCTCCGCTGGAAGCATAGCTTTTACAATGGTATAAAACTCCATAAGATGCTTATTTGGATCTTCATTCGCCATACCATGAAACTTTGGAAACTCTCTAAGCAACCCCGGCTTGATCTCGAATGTTGAGTTGGTTTGAATACACCATCGTTGTGCATCAAGCCTATGAGACGCCAAATCCTTAAATGTACGATTTGCGTCTTCCATTGCTTCTTCTTCTTCAACTAGTGGTTCTTCTACAAATGGAACCTCTAGTTCTTCTTCTAGATGTAACTCTTCTTCCATCTCTTGATGAAGAGCTTCGTGTTCTACTTCCACGACTTGTTCTTCCGTTGTGTCTTGACTTGGTTGGAGTATTGTGCCTCTTCGAGTAGCAATCCCGCACCTTGGATAGCTCCAATCCTTAGAAGCCAGGGATTAGAACCTGAAAAACAATTCTCGCAAACAAGTAAGAAACAAGACAAGAAACGGAAAGCAAATATGCAAGCATAAAAATGATAAAAAGAAACTAAAAACTTAATAACAAGCCGTTTGCCTCCCCGGCAACGGCGCCAAAATTTGATCGGTTGTCAGCCGACACAAATATAATTTCACTTTCTTACTTCACTAAAATAAATGTAGTATGTGATAGAAAGAGTTCGTATCCACAGAGAGGCTTATGTTGTTATGCAAATTCCAGTTTCTTAGTAACCAAGGGGAGATATTGATGTTTCAAAGTAATAAAAATAAATTGAAAGCAAAGTAATAATAAAATTAATCAATAAGGAGAAAGTATTGGTCACGGGATAGTTTCATTCACAAACTCGAATTCTCAACAATGACTAGAATTGAAATTTTAATCTCTCATTTACTAAAAGTCCTAGAATATCTTATCGCAAGAGTATTCCGCTAATTCCCTGATTTCATCACAACCACATTAAAAGATGCATATGTGAATTCTTCCTAGAAAGCAACCTAAAGTGTAAAAGCACAATTAGATTTAACTCCCTAAAAGCAATAAGTTTTCTGGAATAAGACTAATCAAGGCAATCAAAATGTGTAAAAGCACTAATTCAATTTAACCCAAGTTATGATTCATATGTGACTAGTAGGATATATCTCTACAAGCACTACCCACATTTATGCTACTTAAAATCAGGGATAAACAACGTTTTCGTATTGAAAACCCTAATATAGCTCTAGATATGAAAGTAAATCGGATTGATTCCGGACTCAACCAAACAAACAATCAAATCATATTCAATATAAACCATGAATCATAAACAATAAAGTATTGAGACAAAACTACATCATTGAATCAAATCTTATTTGTGAAATCCACTTATTATCCCATAACCAATAAAAGGTATTTAGTTACTCATAGTATTTTGGTTCAACATAATTATTATCAAAAATAAATTGAAGAACATGAAAAGTAAATGAAAGCAAACCCTAGTCGCTGCTCCTCTTCAAAACTCCAGTAGAAAAATATATGATTCTTGATTAAAATAGAAACTCTTCCTTTTATAGCTTTTCCAACTTCCAAAATTAGGTCTTCAAAGCCCAAAGTCCAATAGCAAGAAGTCCACCAAGCCCATGAACCAAGTGTGAGAAACCCATGTGAAAATATGTCCCAAAAATATGCTCGCCGGAAAACTGGTGCACTAGCCAGAACTTGGCCGGAATCCGGCACCGGAAAAATTCTCAGGTGATCGGCTAAGTCCACCCGGTCACCGGTCCAATCGGTCAAACTGAGTTGACTCGGGTCAACTCCGAGTCATACCGAGTCAGATTAACTAGCTAACTGACTTATCTTACTGGGCTGAATGGTCTTGGCCTAGCCCATTTGCACTGTCCATAATTTTGTGATACACCAACAACTCGTATCCAGCCATGATGGCTATGGATTTCTCACAGCTGCAGCTTCCCATGTGCTTCACCAGTGCACTGCTTCCATTGCATCTTTCAACCCATTTAACTTCCCTGCAATTCCACCAATCTCAACATCTATTTAAGCTTCAATTCACCACTGCAACTTCTTGGTTTACTAGCATCATTTCCTTGCCTTCAACAACTCCGGATTCCTGCGAGTCATCCATTCCAGCATACACACATGCCTAGCCATCTGATACACACTTCAAACTCCGTGGTTCTACCATATACTCAATCTTAGCTCCACATCTGTTACTTCCATGTCAGTAGCAGTACAACCATCTACAAAACAATTCATAACTGCAATCCAAACTCATCCTCTTCATGACAGTTCTCCACCAATATCAGTCACCACTTCATTTCCTGTAACTGCAATATCACCAAGTCCACTCATTACAACTTAAGTTAACTCCCTGTGTTGTTCTCACAAGCAACAACATAAATAAATCAAACCCATCTGCTCAATCTGGCCTTCTCTAAAAGCTCGACAACATGATTTCAGTTCCTTCTAGAACCACCAACATCTCTTAGTTCATTTCTGTAACAGCATATAAATACAACCCTGCATTCCTAATCCACCAGTGCCTAGCCATCAAAACCGTCATTTAACTCAACTGCTATTCTTAACTGCAACAAGGCCTAAAACAATACACTGTCATAGACATGCTAGTTCCTTGCCTGCATTACCAATTCCATATGTATTCAGCTACAGAACCACCATATTCCTATGCTCAACTGCCACCATTTCAGCACATTACAACCCTGCAAGCACCAGAACTACAACCATCACTTGTAACTGCCAACTGCAACAATAGTTCAAACTCACAACCCTTATAGACACCACCAGAACCCATTAGTTCTAGCAAATGCAGTCTGTTTCTTCAGTTCAATACCAACACTGCTATACTCCCATGCCTGCAATGTTCAACCATATACTTCCACTGTAGTGTCATGCTTCATTACCACTTGTTGACAACCACAGCCACTGCACCTTACCTGTCTAGCCACCTGCAACTCTGGTACCTAGTAAACCACTCATAACCATTTTCACACCATTACTTCAGGCCATAACTAGCTCCTTGAAATGCACACTATCTCAGCAACCACCATCACTCAGGCATCATTACTACCATCTGAGCTATGAACATTATTTCCTGCACCTTCAGCTCCAGATTCAACTGTGAAACCTAATTGTAACTGCAAATTCACAAACTCAGTTCATGCTTTAATCACCATTTCATATACCTTTTTCTACCAGCAATATCAACTAGCAGAGATCCCTAACCATTCATCTACTTCAAGCTATTAATTTCATACTCAGTTCACAAATCTACCACTTCTACAAATCAAGGTCAGAAAACCAAAAACTTCACCATCAGGCTTCAACTACAGCTTCAACCTGAGTCATACATATCTACTGCACTCCATAAATACCACTAGTGCTCTACTCCAACATCAACACCACAGATAAACCAACCAACTGAGACTGCCATTGCTGCAACAACAGACACAATTCAAACCATAATCTCATTGGACAAACCCTACATCCATGATAATCACCAGCTTCAGATTCACAGAAAACCCTAATTTAGAATTTCTCACCATTTCTTTTTCTCTGTCAATCTTCTCAATCTAACATCAATTCAACTCACAAACATCTATTAAACCTTCCCAGTTCAAAACCCATTAGCAGCATCATCTCCAGAATCAATTCACACCCACTATGCTAATTCATCTCTCAATCTCTCTTTCTAATTCTCGAACTGATCCCTAATTTCTTCATCAGTGGCTTAACCCTTCTCAGATTTAATCTCATTCATCTTATCCTCTCACGAGTTCAACACAGAGACCACTTCACAAACCCATGGTAGAATTCAAATCACTCCAACCCATCTCAAATTTCTTCTCTCAACTGAGACAACAGCTGCCATGGCTTTGTCTTTTCTTTCTCCATTTCTTCCCTGATTTGGGAATAATGATTGGGAAATAATTCCCAATGATTTTTAGGTCTTGTGTAGGAATTGGGGTTGGTTATTGATAGGTGTCTAAAACACCCAATTTTATATTTAGTATTTATGCTTTCTTTGCTATTTTTCGTGTGAATTAGTATCTTATGTGTGAATTTGAGTTATTAGGTGCTTTGGAGTCGCACGGACGAAAAGAAGGAGAAATCACCAAAATTGAGCAGAAAGGGAAAATCTGTAATTTCAGGGGAGAACATTATCCGAGTCGAGCCGAGGTTAAGGGGCAATTTGCTTTTGGAAGAATGATAAAAGGAAGCCAGATATGGTTAAGGGGTGCCAATTCAGTTGGCCCTTATCTAGTAGTACATGGGTGGCAATATCACTCTTATTCCTACACTCACCCTAAACTTCAGAGAAATCAAGTTTCTCATCATTATCTATTCTCTACTCATTCTACCTGAAATTCTGAATCAGTGATGAGATGTAAGAACTAGGGTTTGGTTGGTGGTGATCTGTTATGAATTGAGAGAAGATTAAGGAGATGGGGTTCTTAAATATAAGAGCAAGAAAATGAGAAATCTAGATGAATCAGTGATGGTCATGGAAGATTGGGTTGATGTGTGAACTCAGGGAGGAAAAATGGGTTTGTGGCTTGAGTTAGCTGCTTCCATGTACTAAATGGGTTTTGTTTGAATCTGTGGATGATGTTGAATCTGGTGGCAATTGGAATGATGGAGTTATTGATTTGAGAGAAGCTACAGTTGCAAGAGTTCCAGGGAAGATGATTTTGTTGTGGATGAAGAATTGAGATTGAGCCATGAGTGATGTGGCTGCTATTGAAGTGATGGTGCTTCTGAAATGAAGCCTATATGGAGAGAAGTACTGGGTATGTAAATAGAACTGGTTAGGGTTGGTGGTTGCTGAGATTGAAGACCTAGATGTATGCTAGGTTATACAGGTTGCAATGTCTATTCAAAGCAGAAATGGGCAGCTAGGTCATAGCAGTGGCATTTGAGATGGAATAGGTGGAGTTGTAGTGAAGCTTCCAGAACATAGATGAAGTTCTTGGTGGTTTTGGAGTGTGGCTTGGTTGCAGTTGCAGGTCATAGGTCTTGGTGGTGATGTGAGGGATAAATAGAAGCAACAGAAGTCAGGATTCAATGGGTAATGAGAATGGTGAAGTTTTGTTGCAGTGATGACTAGATATTGAACTACAGCTGGAGTGGCTATGTTGCAGGCAAAGGAACTGAAGTGGTGTTGTTGGTGGTTCAAGTGGAATGAATTGCAAGATTAGGTTGCAAGTGCAATGTTGGTATTGAGTTCGAGCTAATGGTTGTTGTGGCTGTGCATAAGCAGTGGTTGAAGCTGATACTTATGTGCTGCAACAGTGTGGTGGTACAATTGAGTTGGAACATTAGCTGAGTTACAGGGGAGATGATTATAGCTTGCTGCCATTATATCTGCTGTTGGTATAAGGAATTACAGATGGTGGTTCTGGTACAATGGAACAAGGCGAAGAGCTGCATTGAAGAAATGGCAGCTGGGATGTAATGAACCTGGTGCTATCAAGCTGAGGATGGAATTGCAGGTGGAGATGAGCAGCAGGGAGTGAAATAGGCAACTGGAGCTGGTGATGTAAAGTGCAGCTAGAGTTTGTGCTGTGCATTTCAGGTGGTGGATGTAATACAGTTAAGCTCAATGAAAGAAGGAGGTATGAGCTGTGGAGTTGTGGCAGAGAGGCATGTGCAGTGGGTGTGAAGTTCAAGAAAGTGATTAGAAGGGCTAGAATTACTGGTGGTTTACATTGGTGCTTGTAGTGCAGTTGTGGATCTATAACCACAATGGATGCTACTGTATTGCTGGTGTGGATTAGGGTCGACTGCCGAAATGAGGAGATGGGTGTTTATGCTGGTATTGAGATGAATCTGTGCTTTCAAGGGTGTTCTGGTGGTTATGATCCATGATCTTTAAAGGATTCGATTAAGGAAGCTTGGGTTTTCTGTAGATAGTGAGAAAGTGGAGTTGGAATTGGAGCTGCTAAGGTTGCTACAGAAGGCTTGCAGGATACAGCCAGGTATGTAAGGGAAGCACGGCCTTTATGACTGGAAGTGATTGCAACTGAGTTGGCTTGGCAACTCAGCCTAGTCAGGCGAGTTTGACCCGAGCTGACTCAGTAATTTAACTCGGTGACTAACAGAGGACTGTATAGTCAATGGTTGACTTTAACGGAGTTATGATGGAATATTCTGTCGAATATTCTCCCGACGGACAGAATTTTCAGGTTATCGGTGGCGACTTTCCCTGCCGGATTCCGGTCAATTTCCGGCCAAAAACCCAGTTTTCCGGCGAGCGTTTTTTGGGACAGATTTTCTACATGGGTTTCTCTCACACGTGGGCTTGGTGGATTTCCAACTAATGGACTTTGAAGACAAAACCTATTTTTGGAAGGAGAAAAAGGCTATAAAAAGGAAGTTTTCTACACAATTAAAGATAACGTTTTTATTCTATTCTTGGGGCTTTTGCAGAGAACTACTTCTAGGGTTTGCTCTCTTTTATGTTTCATAGTCTTCCTTTGAATATTATGATGATGAACTCCATGAATATGAGTAGCTAAATACAATTATTGGTTATGGGATAAAAAGTTGATTTCTTCAAGCATGATTATTTGATTCTATGATTTAGTTTTGTCTCAATTTTATCGTTTGTGATTCATTATTTATATTATCATATGATTTGAATGCTAGTTTGGTTGAGTCCGGAATCAATTGGATTTGTTTTCATCTTTATAGCTATATTAGGGTTTTCAATACGTAAAAGTTGTTATCTCTGATTTTTAGTAGCATCTTGTGGTTAATACTTGTAGTGATACATCTTTTTAATCGCATATGAATCATAACCTTTGTTAAAACGAATTAGTGCTTTTACACGTTTGTTTGCATCGATTAGTCTTATTTCATATAACTTATTGCTCTTAGGGAGTTAAATCTAATTGTGCTTTTACACTTTAGGTTGCTTTTTAAGAAGATTTCACATTAGCATCTTTTAATGTTGTTTGTGATAAAATCAGGAAATAAACGAGATACTCTTGCGATCAAGATATCTTAGGGCTTTTGATAATTGAGAGATTAAATACCAATTCTAATCATAGATGAAAAATACATGTTTATGAATGATACTATCCCTTAACCAATATTCTCTCCTTATTGATTATTCCAACTATTTACTTTGCTTTATTTAATATTATTACTTAGATAAAAACAAAAACACACCTTGGGTTAAATTGGTTACATAAGAATCTGAAAATTGCATAACAACAATCGCCTCTCTGTGGATACGAACTCTTTCTTATCGAATACTATATTCATATTAGTTAAGTGAGGAAGTGAATTATATTTTTGTCGTCTGACAAGCGATCAAATTTTGGCGCCGTTGCCGGGGAGGCATTCGTCTTGTTATCTAGTTTTTAGTTTCTTTTTATTTTTCTGCTTGCATACTTGTGTTTCGTTTCTCGTCTTGTTTCTCACTTGTTTGCGAGAATTGTTTTTCATGTACCTAATCTCTGGCTTCTAAAGATTGGAATTATCCAAGGTGCGGGATAGCTACTCGAAAAGGAACAATACTCCAACCAAGGCAAGGCACGACGGAAGAACACGACTTGGAAGTAGAACACGAAGCTCTTCGGCAAGAAGGAGAGGAAGTAGAACATGATATTCCTTTTGAAGAAGAAGGAGAAGAAGCAATGGGTGACCCTGCAAATCGTTCACTCAAAGACTTAGCTTCTCACAAGCTGGATATTCAGCAGGGTTGCATTCAAACCGACTCCACTTTTGAAATCAAGCCGGGACTTCTTAGAGAATTACCAAAGTTCCATGGTTTGGTGAATGAAGATCCAAACAAGCATCTTATGGATTTCCACACCATTGTCATGGCTATGCTCCCAGCAAATATGGAGGCAGATGGTGCTATGTTGAAGGTTTTTTGATTCTCATTGGAGGGTAATGCTAAGGATTGGTTATACTACTTGCCTTCCGGGAGTGTTACAACTTGGAATGGGCTCAAGAAACTCTTTCTAGAGCGATATTTTCCTGCATCTAAGGCTACTCAAATTCGCAAGGAGATTTGCGGAATGAAGCAAAATGTCGGAGAATCGTTATATGATTGTTGGGAATGATACAAGAGGTTGGTGGCCAGCTGTCCTCATCACCAATTTAGTGACGCTATGATCATCCAATACTTCTATGAAGGACTCCAATCGAGTGATAGGAATCTTATCGACGCAGAGGGTGGTAGTGCACTAGTGAGCAAGACGGTGGCACAAGCTAGAGAGTTGATTGAAAACATGGCAGCAAACTCTCAACAATTCTTGAGTCGTGGTTCAGACGTGCTTCTTCGGCGAGTCAATGAAGTGAGCGAGGTGGAGGAACTTCGTCAACAATTGGGAAACATCACAGCAATGCTACAACAAGCTTAAGCCGCGGTGATACCAAATTCTCGTGGATATGAAGACGTCAATGAGCAAGCTAATGCGGTTTTTCCAAATCAGCCAAGACGGTATGATCCTTATTCCAATACTTACAATCCGGGATGGAGAGATCACCCCAATTTTAGCTATGCGAACAAGCAAGGAGCGGTTCAACAATCTACTTTCAACAATTCGGGTGGATTTCAACCTCAACAACAACAATTCCAGCCGCGTCAACAATTTCAGCAACCACAACAATCAATGCAAAATCAAGGTTCCGATATCGATACAAAGCTTCAAACAATGATGCAAGGCATTTCTTCTATGTTTAAAGATAGTCAACAAGAAACCAAGAGTGCGATCAAGGAGTTGCAGACACAAATGGGTTCCATGGCTACTGAGTTGAACCAATTGAAGGCACAAAATAGTGGGAAACTCCCTTCTCAACCTATTAACCCAAAAAGAGGTGTGAATGCAATTACATTGAGAAGTGGTACACAACTTGTGCAACCCGGTTGCTGATTCTTGGCAAGGTGGAAACACCAAAGGAACCTGTTTTGGAGGAGAAGAATGAGGATTCTCCCCAAACTTCTGAGGTACCTATTCCTAACTCTAAAACTCCTATTCCTACTTATGTTCCTCCTTTACCTTTTCCTCGCATATTTGCAAATTCTAAGAAGGAGGCGCTAGAAAAGGAGATTTTAGACGTTCTTAAGAAGATTCATGTGAACATACCACTCATTGATGCTATTAAGCAAGTTCCAAAGTATGCAAAAGTGTTGAAGGACTTGTGTACCAATAAGAAAAGGCTCAAAGGTAATGAAGTGCTTAGTGTGGGGGAGAATGCTTCGGAAATCTTACAACACAAACTCCCACTGAAATGCAAAGACCCGGGCAGCTTTGACATCCCCGTAACAATTGGTACCACTACATTTAACAAAGCAATGTTAGACTTAGGTGCATCCGTTAATGTTATGCCTGCATCTATGTATAAGTCACTTGATTTAGGTCCTCTCAAAAAGGCTGAAATTGTGTTGCAATTAGCCGATCGCTCTAATGTCTACCCAATGGGTATTGTTGAGGATGTTCTTGTGCAGGTTAATCAACTAGTATTTCCAGCAGATTTTTGTGTCTTAGAGATGAATGAAGGTTCACCGGACTCGTCTCTTCCATTGCTACTTGGGCGTCCATTCATGAAAACGGCGAAGACCATTATTAATGTGGATAAGGGAACGCTAACTATGGAGTTTGATGGAGAAGTAATATGTTTCAACATTTTCGAGACGATGAGATATCCTAGTGATGTCCACTCTTGCTTCTCCGTTGATGTTATGGATACGTTGGCACAACAAATGTTTGAATTGAATGGTGAAGATGCTTTGGAAACCATTTTAACTACATCCATTGATAATGGTGTAGAGTGTGGTATTGAGGTTAAAGAAGCCCTTGGTGATCTCAACTCACTACAAGGATGCCTGGAAACTCATAATATCTCTTTTATTTCTTTACCATGCAGTGATGAGAAACTTTTACCCTCTATTGTTAAATCTCCAAAGTTAGAATTGAAACCTATTCCTAGTCACTTAAAGTACTTGTACTTGGGTGACAATGAAGAGTTACCTGTGATTGTTTCTAACGAGCTTAGTGAATTACAGGAGCAAAAACTTCTAAGGGTGCTAAGGAAGCACAAGACGGCCATAGGATGGACAATTGCCGATATCAAGGGTATAAGCCCTGCCGTTTGTATGCATAAGATACGTTTGGAGGACGATGCAAAGCCTACAAGGGAAGCGCAGCGTTGTTTTAACCCCCCAATGATGGAAGTTGTGAAAAAGGAGATACTCAAGCTTTTGGAAGTGGGTGTTATCTACCCCATATCCGATAGCAAGTGGGTGAGCCCTGTACAAGTTGTACCAAAGAAATCAGGTGTGACCGTGGTGGAGAATGATGAGAATGAACTTGTCCCAACTCGTGTGCAAACCGGTTGGAGGGTTTGTATTGATTATAGGAAATTGAATGCCACTACTAGAAAAGATCACTTTCCATTACCTTTTATTGATCAAATGCTTGAACGTTTAGCTGGAAACTCTTATTATTGCTTTCTTGATGGCTATTCAGGTTATAATCAGATTGTGATAGCGCCGGAGGATCAAGAGAAAACCACTTTCACTTGTCCTTTTGGTACTTTTTCTTATCGAAGGATGCCTTTTGGCTTGTGCAATGCTCCAGCTACTTTTCAAAGGTGTATGGTAAGTATATTTTCGGAATATGTTGAAAACATAATCGAAGTGTTCATGGACGACTTTAGTGTCTTTGGTGATTCATTTGACCTTTGTTTGAACAATTTGTCACTAATCCTTGAACAATGTGTTGAAACAAATCTTGTGCTTAATTGGGAGAAGTGTCATTTCATGGTAACTCATGGCATAGTTTTAGGCCGTATAGTATCTTCTAAAGGCTTGGAAGTTGATAAATCTAAGATAGACCTTATTCGTACTCTAACCCCTCTCGCTACGGTGAGTGAGATACGTTCTTTCCTTTGTCATGCAGGTTTTTATCGTAGATTCATCAAGGATTTTTCCAAGATAGCATCACCACTTTGTACCTTATTGCAAAAAGATGTGGTTTTTAACTTTGACGAAAAGTGTATGGCGGCATTCAATCGTTTGAAAGAACTTTTGATTTCAGCCCCTATCATTAAACCACCGGATTGGAGCAAGCCTTTTGAGCTCATGTGTGATGCAAGTGATTATGCGGTTGGTGCGGTACTTGGGCAACGTGTGGGGAAGATACCTCATACTATTTATTATGCTTCTAGAACGTTAAATGAGGCCCAACAAAACTACACTACCACTGAAAAAGAGTTATTAGCTATTGTTTTTGCTTTGGAAAAGTTTCGCTCTTATCTAATTGGTACAAAATTTGTTGTCTTTTAAGATCATGCAGCACTTAGGTACTTGATTACAAAGAAAGAGGCGAAACTGAGGCTCATACGATGGATTTTACTCTTGCAATAGTTTGATATTGAAATCAAGGACAAGAAAGGAATTGAGAACACCATTGCGGATCATTTGAGCCGTCTTGCTGTGGACAAGGAAGCTATCCTGTTGCGTGAAAGTTTCCCGGATGAGCAACTATTCTCACTTGCGTTTGCGGAACCATGGTATGCGGATATTGTGAACTACTTGGTATCTAAACAAATCCCAAAGAACTTGTCTCGTGCTGAGAGGGACAAACTTAAAAGGTTAGGAAATCAATATATATGGGATGATCCATACTTATGGAAACATGGCAGTGACCAAGTAATAAGAAGGTGCGTTCCCGACTCGGAATTTAACTCTATCTTGTCTTTTTGTCACTCCTATGCTTTCGGAGGACATATTGGGAGTAAAAGAACATCTCACAAGGTACTTGAAAGCGGTTTTTATTGGCCAACCTTATTTAAGGATGCACACATATTTTGCACAACTTGTGATAGGTGCCAAAGAACAGGCAATCTAGGTGCCCGAAATCAAATGCCACAAACTTTTATTCAATTTATTGAAGTTTTTGATGTATGGGGTATTGATTTTATGGGTCCTTTTTCAACTCCCATGGGAATTTTTATATCTTACTTGCTGTTGATTATGTCTCGAAATGGGTGGAAGCTAAGGCCACCCCAACTAATGATTCTAAAGTGGTTTCAGATTTTGTGCAAGCTAATATTTTTGCAAGGTTTGGAATTCCAAGAGCCATAATTAGCGATGGGGGTTCTCACTTCAAAAACAAGTTCTTACAAGGATTGTTGAAGAAGTACAATGTGTCGCACAAGATTGCAACACCTTATCATCCCCAAACCAATGGACAAGCCGAGGTGTCGAACCGAGAGGTGAAATCCATTCTAGAGAAGACGGTGAATCCAACAAGGAAGGATTGGAGCATGTGACTTAATGATGCTTTGTGTGCTTATAGAACCGCATACAAAACACCTATTGGGATGTCTCCCTTTAGGCTTGTGTACGTTAAACCTTGTCACTTACCCGTTGAGATTGAACATAAAGCGTTTTGGGATATTAAGAAATGCAATTTGGAGTTAGATGGTGCTGGAAAGCAAAGGAAGTTGCAACTCCAAGAGCTAGAGGAGTTACGCAATGATGCATTTGAAAGCTCTCGCATTTACAAGGAGAAAACTAAGGCATTTCATGATTTTATGATTTCTAGAAAACAATTTTGTGTTGGGCAGAAAGTGCTTTTGTTTAATTCTCGCTTGCAATTATTTCCGGGTAAATTGAGGTCACGTTGGATCGGACCTTTTATTGTTACTAATGTGTTTTCTCATAGTGCAGTAGAAATACGTAGCATAGCTACAGGAAAGGAGTTTAAAGTGAATGGACACCGGTTGAAACCATATTATGAGAACTTTACTTCCGAAGTTGTGGAAGGTGTGAACTTTTTGGATGCACTCTCGCTGGAGGAGTCTTAGTAAACAAGGAGTACGTCAGGATGACGAATTTAAACCAAGCGCTAAGTGGGAGGCAACCCACCGGTTTTGTATCTTTACCCTTATCTTTTTATTTTTATGCATTTGCTTTTATCTTTATTTTCTTTGTTTTTGCATATCATTTGCGGAATTTCCCACCTTGAACTTTCTTTGGATGATTCAATTTTACATTGAGGACAATGTAAAGTTTAAGTGTGGGGGAGCATTTATATGTTTGTATAGTGTGTTTTATGCCTTTTTAAAAAAAAAATCAGAAAAATAAGAAAAACCAAGAAAAAGATTCGTGCTTTTTGAACTCCGAAATCTAGAAACTTGTGCCTTTAGGATGACACCATTAGTGGAGGGAACCATTTTGAATGCAGGAGTTGAGGAACCAATTAACTAAACGGGACGAACATAGCTCATAATCATAAATACCATGATAGTGGTTACCATATCTCGGAATATCACCATATCGCATTCTATTTTTCCTTTTTCCATATTTATCTATTGTTCTTAGTGCTTTGGTGGGTCACTAAACATCGACGTGTTATTACTGCTAGGATGAAATAGAGTGATTGAGTTACTAGAAAAAAAATGAAAAAATATATGAAAAGAAAAGAAAAAAGAGACCGACCAATTAGACCAAAACGGAATAAAATGACACTTGGGAATAGCAGTATGTGTGAAACGTAGTCCCTGTTTCCGTCGCCTAAACAAGCATGGAATGCAGGATCCAAGGCAACTATCATGTACTTGCTGACAAGAATCATGCGCTTGGATCCAGTTTGATCCAATCATGTTGTCTAAAAAAAAAGAAAAGAAAAGTGAAAAAGAAAAGAAAAGAAAGTATTATTTTTGGTTGAATAAAGTCACTCCTGGTTCCCTTGTATATGCTAGTGAGTTGATGTAGAATTCAAACCAAGTAGCTCAATACAATAGGAATAGGTTCATCTTGGCAATGACCTTCAGACAGATATGGGAAACATCGATCACTTGTGAACATTCGCCAACATCTACATCTATATCCATCTTCTTTATCTTTTCATTGTGATTGTGGTTTGTTAGTTTCCGAGTATTGTGGCTTGTTCGACTATCTAATTAAAGCTTTACTAATATATGAATTGAATTTTGAAAGGCACCTCCTCGTGTAGTCATTTTGGATTCGTTCATTGATTTGTCACAAATAGACGGAGTTTGAAATATAGGTTTTGTAGGCAGACCTCTTGTAAACCTTCACGAGACTAAAACTCGTCCACTAGGGACACCTAGGGGTTTAAATGCTTGTTATTTATGCTAAAATTAACCGTAGCCTCGACGTCACGGAGTTGTATGTATTTTTTTATAGTTTAGTTTTGTTTTGTTTGATTTGCTCGAGGACTAGAAAAGTATAAGTGTGGGGAATTTGATAGGTGTCTAAAACACCCAATTTTATATTTAGTATTTATGCTTTCTTTGCTATTTTTCGTGTGAATTAGTATCTTATGTGTGAATTTGAGTTATTAGGTGCTTTGGAGTCGCACGGACGAAAAGAAGGAGAAATCACCAAAATTGAGCAGAAAGGGCAAATCTGTCATTTCAGGGGAGAACATTATCCGAGTCGAGCCGAGGTTAAGGGGCAATTTGATTTTGGAAGAATGATAAAAGGAAGCCAGATATGGTTAAGGGGTGCCAATTCAGTTGGCCCTTATCTAGTAGTACATGGGTGGCAATATCACTCTTATTCCTACACTCACCCTAAACTTCAGAGAAATCAACTTTCTCATCATTATCTATTCTCTACTCATTCTACCTGAAATTCTGAATCAGTGATGAGATGCAAGAACTAGGGTTTGGTTGGTGGTGAGCTGTTATGAATTGAGAGAAGATTAATGAGATGGGGTTCTTAAATGTAAGAGCAAGAAAATGAGAAATCTAGATGAATCAGTGATGGTCATGGAAGATTGGGTTGATGTGTGAACTTAGGGAGGAAAAATTGGTTTGTGGCTTGAGTTAGCTGCTGCCATGTACTAAATGGGTTTTGTTTGAATCTGTGGATGATGTTGAATCTGGTGGAAATTGGAATGATGGAGTTGTTGATTTGAGAGAAGCTACAGTTGCAAGAGTTCCAGGGAAGATGATTTTGCTGTGGATGAAGAATTGAGATTGAGCCATGAGTGATATGGCTGCTATTGAAGTGATGGTGCTGCTGCAATGAAGCCTATATGGAGAGAAGTACTAGGTATGTAAATAAAACTGGTTAGGGTTGGTGGTTGCTGAGATTGAAGACCTAGATGTATGCTAGGTTATACAGGTTGCAATGGCTATTCAAAGCAGAAATGGGAATCTAGGTCATGGCAGTGGCATTTGAGATGGAATAGGTGGAGTTGTAGTGAAGCTTCCAGAACATAGATGAAGTTCTTGGTCGTTTTGGAGTGTGGATTGGTTGCAGTTGCAGGTCATAGGTCTTGGTGGTGATGTGAGGGATAAATAGAAACAACAGAAGTCAGGATTCAATGGGTAATGAGAATGGTGAAGTTTTGTTGCAGTGATGACTAGAGCTTGAACTACAAGTAGAAGTACAGCTGGAGTGGCTATGTTGCAGGCAAAGGAACTGAAGTGGTGTTGTTGGTGGTTCAAGTGGAATGAATTTCAAGATTAGGTTGCAGGTGCAATGTTGGTATTGAGTTCGAGCTAATGGTTGTTGTGGCTGTGCATAAGCAGTGGTTGAAGCTGATACTTGTGTGCTGCAACAGTGTGGTGGTACAATTGAGTTGGAACATTAGCTGAGTTACAGGGGAGATGATTATAGCTTGATGCCATTATAGCTGCTGTTGGTATAAGGAATTACAGATGGTGGTTCTGGTGCAATGGAACAAGGCGAAGAGATGCATTGAAGAAATAACAGCTGGGATGTAATGAACCTGGTGCTATCAAGCTGAGGATGGAATTGCAGGTGGAGATGAGCAGCAGGGAGTGAAATAGGAAGCAGGAGCTGGTGATGTAAAGTGCAGCTGGAGTTTGTGCTGTGCATTTCAGGTGGTGGTTGTAATACAGTTAAGCTCAATGAAAGAAGGAGGTATGAGCTGTGGAGCTGTGGCAGAGAGGCATGTGCAGTGGCTGTGAAGTTCAAGAAAGTGATTAGAAGGGCTAGAATTACTGGTGGTTTACATTGGTGCTTGCAGTGCAGCTGTGGATCTATAACCACAATGGATGCTACTGTATTGCTGGTGTGGATTAGGGTCGACTGCCGAAATGAGGAGATGGGTGTTTATGCTGGTATTGAGATGAATCTGTGCTTTCAAGGGTGTTCTGGTGGTTATGATCCATGAGCTTTGAAGGATTCGATTAAGGAAGCTTGGGTTCTCTGTAGATAGTGAGAAAGTGGAGTTGGAATTGGAGCTGCTAAGGTTGCTACAGAAGGCTTGCAGGATACAGCCAGGTATGCAAGGGAAGCACGACCTTTATGGATGGAAGTGATTGCAACTGAGTTGGCTTGGAAACTCAGCCTAGTCAGGCGAGTTTGACCCGAGCTGACTCAGTAATTTAACTCGGTGACTAACAGAGGACTGTTAAGTCAATGGTTGACTTTAACGGAGTTATGACGGAATATTATGTCGAATATTCTCCCGACAGACAGAATTTTCAAGTGATCGGTGGCGACTTTCCGGCGCCGGATTCCGGCCAAAAACCCAGTTTTCCGGCGAGCGTTTTTTTGGACAGATTTTCTACATGGGTTTCTCTCACACGTGGGCTTGGTGGATTTCCAACTAATGGACTTTGAAGACAAAACCTATTTTTGGAAGGAGAAAAAGGCTATAAAAAGGAAGTTTTCTACACAATTAAAGATAACGTTTTTATTCTATTCTTGGGGCTTTTGCAGAGAACTACTTCTAGGGTTTGCTCTCTTTTATGTTTCATAGTCTTCCTTTGAATATTATGATGATGAACTCCATGAATATGAGTAGCTAAATACAATTATTGGTTATGGGATAAAAAGTTGATTTCTTCAAGCATGATTATTTGATTTAGTTTTGTCTCAATTTTATCGTTTGTGATTCATTATTTATATTATCATATGATTTGAATGCTAGTTTGGTTGAGTCCGGAATCAATTGGATTTGTTTTCATCTTTATAGCTATATTAGGGTTTTCAATACGTAAAAGTTGTTATCTCCATTTTTAGTAGCATCTTGTGGTTAATACTTGTAGTGATACATCTTTTTAATCGCATATGAATCATAACCTTTGTTAAAACGAATTAGTGCTTTTACACGTTTGTTTGCATCGATTAGTCTTATTTCATAGAACTTATTGCTCTTAGGGAGTTAAATCTAATTGTGCTTTTACACTTTAGGTTGCTTTTTAAGAAGATTTCACATTAGCATCTTTTAATGTTGTTTGTGATAAAATCAGAAAATAAACGAGATACTCTTGCGATCAAGATATCTTAGGGCTTTTGATAATTGAGAGATTAAATACCAATTCTAATCATAGATGAAAAATACATGTTTATGAATGATACTATCCCTTAACCAATATTCTCCTTATTGATTATTCCAACTATTTACTTTGCTTTATTTAATATTATTACTTAGATAAAAACAAAAACACACCTTGGGTTAAATTGGTTACATAAGAATCTGAAAATTGCATAACAACAATCGCCTCTCTGTGGATACGAACTCTTTCTTATCGAATACTATATTCATATTAGTTAAGTGAGGAAGTAAATTATATTTGTGTCGTTTGACAAGCGATCAGTTATAGCCACCCAGGTGACAAGGATAAGGGGTATTAGATCACACAATGCTTGTCGGTTTCAGGGAACCGACCGCCTAATCACTTCTTTGCTCAATCGTCAGTTTTGGCAAACCGACGGTTTATTCTTCACCTCCTCCTTGCGCTCCTCAGCACGCTCCAGGTATCTTTCGCCCGTGAACTGGTCGTTTCGCCTTTTACGCTCCAAATGGATGATTTCTTTCCTTCTTTCGAGTTCTTCCACCAATGGTAGTTGTCTCTTACTCCTCATATTCACTTCTTTCCTTCAATTCATTCATCACTAAAGCAGTCATGCTTTTCAGACAAAATTCGCATCACTAAAGCCGACAAACTCTTCAGATAGGGATGGAGAAATAAAAGCAAATATGAGAAATAATCGCCTCCAATAACATTTACCCCTTTTGCCCAGTTTCTTCTTCTTTTGCTCCAAACGACTCCAAAGTACCAAACACACTCAAATTCACACATAAGATACATAATTTACATGAAAACTCGCAAAGAAAGCATAAATACTAGATATAAAATTAGGTGTTTATCACACCTATCACTTGGGTATCTCAAAAATGATCCTAGACATGTCTATTTTAAACTTGGGCATGTCAAATTGAATCTTGGGCATGGGCATGAAAGCACAAGCCTACGGTCTTGGGAATCTCGAAAATGATCCCAGACATCTCAAATTTAAACTTGGGCATGTCAATTGAATCTTGGGCATGGGCATGAATGCACAACCCTAAAGTCTTAGGAATCTCAAAATAGATCCTAAACATGTCAAATTTAAACTTGGACATGTCAAATTGAATCTTGGGCATGGGAATGAAAGCAAAAGCCTAAGGTTTTGGGAATCTCAAAATTGATCCTAGACATGTCAAATTTAAACTTGGGCATGTCAAATTGAATCTTGGGCATGGGAAAGGAAGCAAAAGCCTATTTTCTTGGGCATCTCAAAAATGATCCTAGACATGTCAAATTTAAATTTGGGCACGTCAAATTGAATCTTCGGCATGGGCATAAAAGCACAAGCCTACGGTCTTGGGAATCTCAAAATTGATCCTAAACATGTCAAATTTAAACTTGGACATGTAAAAATTGAATCTTGGGCATGGGCATGGGCATGGAAGCAAAAGCCTAAGGTCTTGGGAATCTCAAAATTGATCCTAGACATGTCAAATTTAAACTTGGGCATGTCAAATTGAATCTTGGGCATGGGCATGGAAGCCAAAGCCTATGGTTTTGGGCATCTCAAAAATGATCTAGACATGCCAAATTGAATCTTGGGCATGGGCATGAAAGTAGAAGCCTACGGTCTTGGGAATCTCAAAATTGATCCTAGATATGTCAAATTTAAACTTGGGCATGTCAAGTTGAATCTTGGGAATGGGCATGAAAGCAAAAGCCTAAGGTCTTGGGAATCTCAAAATTGAACCTAGACATGTCAAATTTAAACTTGGGCATGTCAAATTGAATCTTGGGCATGGGCATGGAAGCAAAAGCCTATGGTCTTGGGCATCTCAAAAATGATCCTAGACATTCCAAATTAAATCTTGGGCATGGGCATGAAAGCACAAGCCTACGGTCTTGGGAATCTCAAAAATGAACCTAGATATGTCAAATTTAAACTTGGGCATGTCAAATTGAATCTTGGGCATGGGCATGAAATCACAAGCCTAAGGTCTTGGGAATCTCAAAAATGAACCTAGATATGTCAAATTTAAACTTGGGAATTTCAAATCGAATCATGGGCATGGGCATGAAAGCAGAAGCCTACGGTCTTGGGAATCTCAAAAATTATCATAGACATCTCAAATTTAAACTTGGGCATGTCAAATTGAATCTTGGGCATGGGCTTGAAAGCAAAAGCCTACGGTCTTGGTAATCTCAAAATTGATCAATGACATGTCAAATTTAAACTTGGGCATGTCAAATTGAATCTTGGGCATGGGCATGAAAGCACAAGCCTACGGTCTTGGGAATCTCAAATTTGAGATGTCAAATTTAAACTTGGGCATGTCAAATTGAATCTTGGGCATGGGCATGGAAGCAAAAGCCTATTTTCTTGGGCATCTCAAAAATGATCCTAGACATGTCAAATTTAAACTTGGGCACGTGAAATTGAATCTTGGGCATGGGAATAAAAACACAAGCCTACGGTCATGGGAATCTAAAATTTGAGATGTCAAATTTAAACTTGGGCATGTCAAATAGAATCGTGGTTATGGGAATGAAAGCACAAGCCTACAGTCTTGGGAATCTCAAAATAGATCCTAAACATGTCAAATTTAAACTTGGGCATGTCAAATTGAATCTTGGGCATGGGAATAAAAGCACAAGCCTACGGTCTTGGGAATCTCAAAATTGAACCTAGACATGTTAAATTTAAACTTGGGCATGTCAAATTGAATCTTGGGCATGGAAGCAAAAACTCTATGGTCTTGGGCATCTCAAAAATGATCCTAGGCATGTCAAATTTAAACTTAGGCATGTCAAATTGAATCTTGGGCATGGGCATGGAAGCAAAAGCATATGGTCTTGGGCATCTCAAAATGATCCTAGACATGTCAAATTTAAACTTGGTCATGTAAAATTGAATCTTGGGCATGGGCATGAAAGCACAAGCCTACGGTCTTGGGAATCTCAAATTTGATCGTAGACATGTCAAATTTAAACATGGGCATGTCAAATTGAATCTTGGGCATGGGCATGGAAGCAAAATCCTAAGGTCTTGGGCATCTCAAAAAAAAACCTAGACATGTCAAATTTAAACTTGGGCATTTCAAATTAAATCTTGGGCATGGGCATGAAAGCACAAGTCTAAGGTCTTGGGAATCTCAAAATTGATCCTAGACATGTAAAATTTAAACTTGGGCATGTAAGTTGAATCTTGGGCATGGGCATGGAAGCAAAAGCCTATAGTCTTGGGCATCTCAAAATTGATCCTAGACATGTCAAATTTAAACTTGGGCATGTCAAATTGAATCTTGGGCATGGGCATGGAAGCAAAAGCCCATTTACTTGGGCATCTCAAAAATGATCCTAGACATGTCAAATTTAAACTTGGGCACGTCAAATTGAATCTTGGGCATGGGCATAAAATCACAAGCCTACGGTCTTGGGAATCTCAAATTTTAGATGTCAAATTTAAACTTGGGCATGTCAAATTGAATCTTGGGCATGGGCATGGAAGCAAAATCCTATGGTCTTGGGAATCTCAAAAATGATCCTAGACATGTCAAATTTAAACTTGGGCATGTCAAATTGAATCTTGGGCATGGGCATGAAAGCACAATCCTACGGTCTTGGGAATCTCAAAAATGATCCTAGACATGTCAAATTTAAACTTGGGCATGTCAAATTGAATCTTGGGAATGGGCAAAAAAGCACAAGCCTACGGTCTTGGGAATCTCAAAATTGAACCTAGACATGTCAAATTTAAACTTGGGCATGTCAAATTGAATCTTAGGCATGGAAGCAAAAGCATATGGTCTTGGGCATCTCAAAAATTATCCTAAACATGTCAAATTTAAACTTGGGCTCGTCAAATTGAATCTTGGGCATGGGCATGAAAGCACAAGCCTACGGTCTTAGGAATTTCAAATTTGAGATGTCAAATTTAAACTTGGGCATGTCAAATTGAATCTTGGGCATGGGCATGGAAATAAAAGCTTATTTTCTTGGGCATCTCAAAAATGATCCTAGACATGTCAAATTTAAACTTGGGCACGTGAAATTGAATCTTGGGCATGGGCATAAAAGAACAAGCCTACGGTCATGGGAATCTCAAATTTGAGATGTCAAATTTAAACTTGGGCATGTCAAATTGAATCGTGGTCATGGGCATGAAAGCACAAGCCTACGGACTTGGGAATCTCAAATTTTATATGTCAAATTTAAACTTGGGCATGTCAAATTGAATCGTGGGCATGGGCATGAAAGCACGGGCCTACAGTCTTGGGAATCTCAAAATAGATCCTAAACATGTCAAATTTAAACTTGGGCATGTCAAATGGAATCTAGGGCATGGGCATAAAAGCACAAGCCTACGGTCTTGGGAATCTCAAAATTGAACCTAGACATGTCAAATTTAAACTTGGGCATGTCAAATTGAATATTGGGCATGGAAGCAAAAACCTATGGTCTTGGGAATCTCAAAAATGATCTTAGGCATGTCAAATTTAAACTTGGGCATGTCAAATTGAATCTTGGGCATGGGCATGGAAGCAAAAGGATATGGTCTTGGGCATCTCAAAAATGATCCTAGACATGTCAAATTTAAACTTGGGCATGTAAAATTGAATCTTGGGCATGGGCATGGGCATGAAAGCACAAGCTTACGGTCTTGGGAATCCCAAATTTGATCCTAGACATGTCAAATTTAAACATGGGCATGTCAAATTGAATCTTGGGCATGGGCATGGAAGCAAAATCCTAAGGTCTTGGGCATCTCAAAAAAAAACCTAGACATGGCATTTCAAATTAAATCCTGGGCATGGGCATGAAAGCACAAGCCTAAGGTCTTGGGAATCTCAAAATTGATCCTAGACATGTAAAATTTAAACTTGGGCATGTCAGTTGAATCTTGGGCATGGGCATAGAAGCAAAAGCCTATAGTCTTGGGCATCTCAAAAATGATCCTAGACATGTCAAATTTAAACTTGGGCATGTCAAATTGAAACTTGGGCATGGGCATGGAAGCAAAAGCCCATTTTCTTGGGCATCTCAAAAATGATCCTAGACATGTCAAATTTAAACTTGGGCACGTAAAATTGAATCTTGGGAATGGGCATAAAAGCACAAGCCTACGGTCTTGGGAATCTCAAATTTGAGATGTCAAATTTAAACTTGGGCATGTCAAATTGAATCTTGGGCATGGGCATGGAAGCAAAAGCCTATGGTCTTGGGTATCTCAAAAATGATCTGAGACATGTCAAATTTAAACTTGGGCATGTCAAATTGAATCGTGGGCATCGGCATGAAAGCACAATCCTACGGTCTAGGGAATCTCAAAAATGATCCTAGACATGTGAAATTTAAACTTGGGATTGTCAAATTGAATCTTGGGAATGGGCAAAAAATCACAAGCCTAAGGTCTTGGGAATCTCAAAATTGAACCTAGACATGTCAAATTTAAACTTGGGAATGTCAAATTGAATCTTAGGCATGGAAGCAAAAGCCTATGGTCTTGGGCATCTCAAAAATTATCCTTGACATGTCAAATTTAAACTTGGGCACGTCAAATTGAATCTTGGGCATGGGCATAAAAGTACAAGCCTACGGTCTTAGGAATCTCAAATTTGAGATGTCAAATTTAAACTTGGGCATGTCAAATTGAATCTTGGGCATGGGCATGGAAGCAAAAGACTATTTTCTTGGGCATCTCAAAAATGATCCTAGACATGTCAAATTTAAACTTGGGCATGTCAAATTGAATCTTGGGCATGGGCATAAAATCACAAGCCTACGGTCATGGGAATCTCAAATTTGAGATGTCAAATTTAAACTTGGGCATGTAAAATTGAATTGTGGTCATGGGCTGATAAGCGCATATTTCACATATATTTAGTGTCAATTCCATGCTAGTATTTGTTGGTTTTCTTGCAGATTATTGTGTGTTACGCTTGTTTTATCTTATTTGTGTGTTATTAGGTGAATAATCCAAAAAGAAGTGAATTTGAGCTCAGTTGTGCAACAAAAAGAAGCTAGTTAAGAGTTAAAAAGGGCCATAGACCTAATGTAACTCGTTCAAACACAAGATATCTACTTTTCATTATGTAGACGACGAGACGGGAGAACCAACAGCGAAAGAACGGAGTCATCCGGAGTTCGTATGAAGAAGTTATGGGCAAAATAAGAATGAACTTGGAATTAAACTGTCAGTCTTCCAGGACTGACAGTTGAATGGGCATCTCTTGTTAAGGGGCACCCTCACTATATGTTAAGGTACACCTTCCTATTAAGGGGTACCCTGGTTCAAGGGAACTACTGAAGGAAGTCCAGTCAACTGCTAAGGGGGCACCACCTCTTCTTCATGTACGAAAAGGGAAGAAAACCATGGCAGAGGTAGTACGGTTGCTCGAGCTCGATGGAGTATGCTGATGTCAACAGAGGAGACAATGGGCAGGGCAGTGAAGAGAACGTAATGGACGACGTTGCTGTCATGGAGAGATCTCGAGCTGTAGTTTGGCAGTTGGCGGTTGTTTCTATCATTAGAGTTGGAACTCGGGTAGAAAGGATGGCTGGTTCATGCAATGGTGAGTTCATTTGGTGTTGGTTGTTGGCAGTTGGAAGCTCAACAGAGAAGTCATTGGAACTCGACGGTGATGGTGGCTTGCTGTCATCGTAAATGAGAGAACACGAGCATGGAAACGGGCAGAGATTGATGAAGATGGATAGCGAGGAGACAACTCGTTCATGGCATGAAGATGGTGCTATTGCTGCTGTAACCAATAAGAGTGGTGTTGCTGTGTTTTGATGGTCATCAATGGATAGCCGTGGTGAAGAACAAGAGAACGCGCTGGAGTTGTGCTGTGGTTAGTTGTTTTCGTTGGAGTTATGATCGTGGTGTTTTATGGTGGATGTTGAGTGGTCGGAGTTGGAAGATGATAAATGGCAGTAATGATGATGAGTTAACGGAACTGTTGGCTGCTCTAGAATGCAGGAAGATGTTCGTGATAAAAATGCAGAGAAGAGAAGAAGGCGCTGCATGCATGGACGAAGAGTGTTGTTGAACGTGAAGAATGCTCGGGTTAGGTGTTTCCATGTTGAACGTGAAGGTGAGGAGCTCGAGCTGGAAATGACGAGTAGGAAAATGATGAACTCGTGATACTTTTGGTTCATACGGGTGGAGCTTGATGTTGTCGAGATGACAGTTTGACCGGGACAATGACGTGAGCACTTGGCTGCTGTTCGAGGAGCAGTGATGAAGAGTGAACGAAGGGAAAACGAGTGGCTGCTGCCATTATTGACCGAAGCTAGAAAACGTGTGATACCGACACATCTAACACGCCGCACAAAGGAAAGCAAAGGCAGAAAGAAAATACGGAGAGGCAATGATGAAGACGATCTCAAGAAATGGTTTGCTGCATGCATGGTCGAAAGAAGAACTCAACAATGGCTGCTCAAGATTATACGGAGCTGAAGAATGCCAACAGAGATGATGGCATGCATACAAAGAAGCATGGGAGTATGGGACCATTCAACTCCCACATGCGCATGCGTTGAGGGAAAAGAAGGTGAAATGTTTGACACGGTAACATGGGTTGGCAGAAAACACAAAGAAAGAAAAAAAAAAAATACCACGGCCATCAATTCTAGTCGCCCAGCACATGCGCCGAAAGAGAAATGAAGAAAAAATGACAGTCCATCATATGCATGCGGGGCATCAAATTGTCGGGCAACTCTCCTATAAATAGATTGCCAATACTCCTCCCAAGACACACCTCTCCTTATACTCTTCTTCTCTCAAGTTCTTCTTCTTCTTCTTCTTCCATTTTTAGCTATACTTTAATTCTACTTCTTTATTTACTTATTTGGTAGTATTTTAAATTATGAGTAACTAAAACTCTCTTTGATTAAGGGCGATTTCGAAGCCCGAAATATGAATCTATATTTGGTATGAAATAACTTATTCTATTGCATTTATTTATGTTATTGATTGATTTTCTACTATGTTATTAATGTTTATGGATTATTTGTTAAGGGTTTAAGTTCGAATTTGAATCATTAATTCTTAATCTATTTGCTAGTTTAGATTTTCTTCGACCCGTAATTGTCTAGAAATATAAACGCAAGTAGCAATATTTGGGTACTGATGATGGGACTTTGTTAAGTGCATGTATGTAGAAATCAACACTAGTAGGTGATTCATGCCTTTGAGTTCATCACTAGGAGCAACCTTATCTCACAAAACTTAGAGAATTTGTTTAAGTCACACCTAGTAAGCGTACCTCTAGGAAACTTGGCAAGTAGGAACCGGTAGTCGAGCGCTTCCGTATCCGGTGAGCTTAGGAGATAATAACGGAATAGTTGAGCGTACTAATTATTCTAGGGTTGTTAGTAACATGATAATGCAAAGAACTTGGCTATATATCAGTTTGGTTTATATTCCGTGGTCTAGAATAAACCTTTAATCAATTCCATCTCATATTTGAATACAATTTACTATTTTCAGATTTTCTAGAACACAATCATCTTTGCTAAGAGTATTTGCTTAACAACTAGAAACTTCCTACCTCCCTTGGGACGATCCTGCTTACATTATACTACTTGCTAGTGTAAAAAGTAGAGAAATATTATTTTTGCGAGTTCGACGCCTCGTCAAAATTGGCGCCGTTTCCGGGGAGGCAGTGGCGAGTTTAGTTGTTATTTTTATTCTTAGTTTTATTATATATATAAAAAATAAAAAAATAAAAAAATATTACTTTTATTTTTAGTATTTTTACTTTTAGTGATTTTATTTAGTACTTTTGTTTTTAGATTTTTCTTATAGCTTTTATTTTATTTTTTTATGTGTTCATAATGGATTAATAGTATTCATGACCCGTCTAGAACGGGGGGAAAATTCTATAAACGATTTATGTGCATAATTTTTATTTTTATTTTTAGGGTTAGGTTTTATTAATTTTGATTCTTACAATTTTTGTATCATCGTCATGTTTCCATTTGGAAATAACATGTACGGTGTACAAGATCAATCATATCACAGTGGTAATCAATTTAACACTAGTCAATATGGTTTTCAGTCTCATTCATATGACAACTACCAACCATCCTATGGGTATTATCAAAACCAATCTTTTGGCTATGATCAATATCCCACTGAACCTTATGGATATTCTCATACATTTCAGCAACCTTATGAGAGGCATGTAAGTGAACCATCACGAGGATAGAAGGATAGTTATACTTCTAATCAGTTGTTTTCAAGTGATGTGCAGGTGACAGAGAGTTTTGAACCAGAAACTTATGATAACGAATCAAGACCTACTCCTCTTCATTGGGTTTTTCCTTCACTCTTTCCAAAAGAGGAGATTGTGCACAATGGTGGAAAGCGTGTCAATGTCAGAAAACTTTTCAGGCAACACGACCATCTAGAAGAAGCCGGGGCATCACAAAAGACTCTTGATGAAATCAACAAAGTCATAGAATTGGAATTTGAACGTCGTTTCAATATGGAAAATTTTGAGGAAGATTCTGATGAAGATGAGCATCCTTTGGAAAGTCCTTGCAATAACGGTAAAATTGTTCCAACTCCGTATCATTATAACGACCACTCGCCTATTCAAAAGGAGGAGCCTTGGTATGACCGAACCATTGTTATGAACGGTGTAACATACTCAAATGCAAATCAACGTTATGAAGAATATCCGAATTACAATGTTTTTAGTCCGGTTAATTTCCAAGAAGTAAACCAAATTATTCATTCATCGGAGACTCATGTGGAAGACCCTAGGATTTGCACCAATGAAATAGACTTCTTGGGGAAAGATTCTGATTCCGATGACGATGTTTTTGAAGAGATAGAGATTGAGAATGAAACCAAAATGATTGAAGTCGTGGAAGACCCAATTGAGATAGATAATAATAGTTCGATAGAGGACCACGAAATACTTGAGGTAAATAATTCACTAGAGAAACAAAATGAGGATCTAGTACAAGGTATTTCTAAACCTTTGTTTACTTTTATATCTATTGATCCTTTCCATCCAACTGAAGTAGATTTTCAAATAGTTGTTAACCCAGCTTTTAGGAAAATACCTCACTTAGGATTGGAGTTATGTGCTTCCAAAGTTTTAACGAATTATTTTGCTTCTAAGTATCCACCACATGATGTGTTTGATTCTAATAGTTTGCAGGTTCGCCATGCTGAAGAACCTTTTGAAGTTCCCGAATTCTATGCTCTCTATCCACTTTCAAGTGTAGAAAGAACTAAGTATGGGGGAAACTTCAATAAAGTGATTGCTTCTATATTTATATATTGTGCTAATATTTTCATGAAGCTGTTACTAGTATTGCAGATTGTTTTCTGGGCAGACTACCAGATTTTCAGATTACTGGTATATGGGGAGGACGATAAACTACGTCAGGCTGAGGACAATAAACTAAGCGCTGAAGGGGAGGCAACCCACTGGTATTGTATTTTCTATATTTATCTTTTGTTTTTCATATCATATTTAAATTTCCCACCTTATTTTACTTTGGACGAGTCAATTACATTAAGGACAATGTAAAGTTCAAGTGTGGGGGAGTGTTTCCATATTTTGCATATAGAGTTTTTAGCCTTTTTGAGTCAATTTTTTTAAATTTTTGTATATATTTGCATAAAAAACCTTCAACTTGTAGAGATTTTAGAGTCACTAGCATCCTTCTAGGTATGTTTACATAGAGAATTCTGACCGACATAACTGAACTTGGAAATGTTAGAGAAGTACGTTCGGATTTCTTACGAATTGGAGTGTTAAATAATGGATTTAATCATGTCGGTGATGCAAATTAGGAGCAGAGAGAAATGCATTATTAGAGTTGTTGAACAATCATTAGTGGAGACTACCTATTTTCAAACCAACAGAGGCACCAGACCAAATTTTCTTTGTAGCTGACTAAAGATCTTTCTTTTGAGTGTGTGTCACCGTACTTAAATTCCGGGTAGAATGGTGAGCTACCCAACTTCACACCATTTTCAGCACTACTTTTGATCTCTTGAGTGCTAATTTTTTAAATCATGAGGATGACGTCTATAGATGAAAGCCTCCTTCTTGTAGTTTGATTTGCAGTTAGCACCATTCTCTCTCGCCAACAACAGATCCATAGAAACACCCAACATCATCATCAACAAAGGAGCCACATCAAAATCTACAAGGAAAGTTGAAGATGTTTAAGGTTTATAAGCAACAATACAAGGAAGAGCAAATTTCATATCTAAGTAAAGCAACATAGTTTGAGCAGATTTTTAAATACATGTTGAAGACTTTCAATATAAGGAAGAAAATTTTCTATATCCAAGTATGAAGACTGATTTACAAGAGCAAAGAAAATCAAAAGATGAGAGTTATTGAAGTTTATGATACAAAGACAATACAAGTTGTGAAGATCAAAGTGGTAAAGTACTTCTTTCATGGCCATGCTAATTTTGATTTCATTTTTATTTATGTAGTTGCAATCTTTTATAAAAAAAAAAAAAAGATACAAAAAGATTTGCATTTAGGATTTATTTCATCAATAAAGCCATGCGGAAGAAAAATCTATAAAGAAGTTTCAAGCAACAAGAAAATAGAGGAAAAGAGTTACAAATTGTCAAAGTTTAATGAAGTTCAAAAGTTTATCATCAACAGTTGAAACCGAAGACGAAGACCAAGAAGATGAAGAAGACGAGCTGAAGACTACGTTTCTATTGGATGTTGTGAGAGTGGTGTTATCATCATTGCAATCAGATGTGAAGGTGGTAAGTACTCTCATCCTTGCTATAGTGGTTGATTTCCTTTCTTAGAGATCATCAGAAAAAAGTTTTATTTCCCACGATTTTGTGGGTCTCCAGAAATAATTCGGAAGGTTTCCTTCCCACCATCCAACGTGTAGGAGTTCTCTCTTCATTCCTACCTGCACACAGGTGAGACCCATAAAAAAGTTGTCTTATTGAGTGCAATTATCATAAAATCCTTTTAAAGTGAGGCAGAAGTCGAGGCGAAATGCTTATTGGTCGCTCTCAAACACGCGTTCTCTCATTATGGTGTGATTATTTCTCACTCAAAATTTAAAGAATGAGAATATGTTCTTTGGTATTTCTAACTTCTTATTACTAGCATGCAGAAACTCTATGTCCTCATAACTCTTTGGATGCTTGGGACGCTGGAACGCTTTGAAGTTGGAGTAGGTTTTGTGGGTATACCTCTCGTAAGCCCTCACGAGACTATAACTCGTCCACTAGGGACACCTAGGGGTTTAAAGGATTGTTGCACATGCTAAGTGCAATCGGGTCCTCAACGACAGAGCTTTGTTTTTATTTTAGGTTAGATAGTTTTCTCGAGGTGTAGTTGCGGATTATCTCACAACTACACCCTCATTAGAATCCATTAAAATGATTCCTAAACCTAA
Source organism: Papaver bracteatum (assembly GCA_023529315.1). Lineage (NCBI taxonomy): Eukaryota > Viridiplantae > Streptophyta > Magnoliopsida > Ranunculales > Papaveraceae > Papaver > Papaver bracteatum. The sequence continues at coordinate 345,549 of JAJJWX010003305.1, read as the reverse complement.
TTAATTTGATATGAAACTAAGAATTAAGGTACTAAAATTATAAAGAGACACAAAGATTTTTACGTGGTTCGATCAATGTGATCTACGTCGACGATGCTTCACTAGTGATTGTATGTGATTACATGATTTTACAATTGAGACTCCATTAATGAATATTTGGAGCTCTAGAATTTTGGGGAAGAAGATGATAAAGAAAATAAATCTCTCTCTAAAAATTTCTCTCTCAAAATGTGTCTCTCCCTTTCCTCTCATGCCTAAATGGCTATTTATATGATTTTACAATAGATGATAGTTGTGTTGTCCCGCCATTTCGGATTTGAAGATTATCTTGCGAACCTTCGTGGTTTCCTTTGCTCGCAAAACGTCCTTCTTGCCCACAAAATATTCTTTACTCGCAAAATGTATTTTCTCTCCACACTTTCGTAAGTTATCATTTGCTGTGATATTCCGCTCCTACATCTTGCCTCTTTTTTCTTGAATATTTCTTGAAGAGCGATCTTTAAGAAAAAATCCGTTGTAGTAGTCTTTTATCTTTGTTGATGAAGGAACGAGCGAAAGAATATCAAACTCAAAAAGTATATACTTGCCTCTATTCTTTTGCGAAGTTCTGAAGCTTTAAGAAGTAATTAGAAGTATCATCTTGTGAAGTATGAAGTATAAGAAATATAAAATATCCTTGAAGAAGTATAAGAAGTACTTAATCCTCGAAATATATAAGAAGTATGAAGTATCCTTAGGAGAGTGATAAATATTGCCTCTGTTCATATGAAATTATTATTCCACTTTTGGTGAGGATTCTTGCTGAGAAGATAAAGAACATCAAATATTTTCTTGGGTATCCATAGTTGCCTCTGTTCTTTATCTTCGAAAGAGAATTCTTGAGAAAATGTTGAATAATTAAATTACATCTCTATTGTTATGTTGCCTCTGCCTCAAGTGGTAACCCTGTTATCTTCTGAATATTTCTACGAATTCCTGAGTTTTTCTGCGCATTTCTGAACTTCTGAATAGTGCTGCGAACATACTGTTGCGAATCATACTGTTGCGAATGTACTATTGCGAACATACTGTTGCGAATCATACTGTTGCGAATGTACTATTGCGAATATAGTGTTACGAACATAGTGTTGCGAATATAGTGTTACGAACTTTGAATAGTCCTGCGAATTATGAACTTTTCTGCGAAGTTTCGTGGTATTTTCCTGTAAAATTTTGTACAATATTTGTGCGAATATAATATTTATGTTATGAAATGCGTATGCGATTCTTATGCCATGAAATGTTTATGCAATGCATTTATGATGCAAATATGATGCGAGTATGATGCTTGTATGATGCAAATATGATGCTTGTATGATGCAAGTATGATGCTTGTATGATGTGAATACTTATCTATTATAATGCATAGCTAATGTTTGTGTTACTTAGCTCATTTTGCTGTGGTAAAATTGATATATCTTTGAATTGCCTCTATTCATATAATTATCTTCGTAAGTTTATTTGTGTATTTTCTTATATAAATTCGTCTTTGATCGCGAATGAAATCGCCTCTTTTGCTATGACTTCATGATATATATTCTTGTAAAGATTCTTCAATGATATTGATGGAATTGTCTTCTTTGATATATATTGTCTTCAAAATTCTTCAATGATCTTGATGGAATTGTCTTCTTTGATATATATTCTCTTCAAAATTCTTCAATGATCTTGACGAAGTTGTCTTTTCTTCAAAACTTCATGATGTATATTCTTGTATAATTTCTTCAATGATTGTAATGAATTTCATTAATTGATGTGGTCTTATCATGCCTTCCTAAGTAAAGGTCTTATTTTTCCACCTCTTTTGTAGCGACAAAATCGCAGGACGTTCTTACACTTTCATGCAAAAACCCATTGATCTTGCCTTATCTTTTTTGTATAGTATTTTAGCCTCTTCAGGAATTGTTGCGACAATATGACAGGCCTAAATATTCTTGCGAACGTAAAGCCCCATGACATTGCCGTCTTGCGATGAAATCGCAGGACGTCTCTACACTTTCATGTAGTGACCCATTGATCTCATCTTAACTTCTTTGTTATGTTCTGCGAGTTCTTTATTCTTTTCTTTCTTTCTTTCTTTTTTTTTTTTTAGAAGGCTCACAGAACTTCATTTGTTGCACAAATATGACAAGCCTTTATGTTTTCGCAAACAAGAAGCCTCGTGACATTTGCGTCTTATAGAACGTATCAGCTCCCTAATGGAGCGTGCTGCCCTTTATCTTCCCCCTGGTTGCCCCTTCAAGGAAGCGTACATCGACCATACAAGGTTAGCTCTTCCCATCCGGTTCTGCCAACAACCATATTTTGATCGCAACCTCTTATCCTTTTTGCCTATAGGGATTATAGTTACGAGGTTGCACCCTATGGGGTATCTTTGGGCCAAGTGCATCATTTTCCAAGACTTATCAAAAATGGCAGATGTGGTTCAACCTCACCCGGGACTCTTGACTCAACCATGTACCTCGGCGCCTTGATCGTTTTCTGCACTTCTTGGGAAAGACAGTATGCCTTAGTCGCCCAACCTAAATCCTCTTACACCGCATTTTATATTGCGTAATGTCGCTAGATTAGGTGAGAATCCAAGGTGTCTAACCCGGATAGGTACCCCATTATTGGGTTGTACCCCTAAATTTTTACCATGTACTAAGGGTCCTTGGTGGTGTTCCGGTTACCCTTAGCCACGTTTATAGGTACCCCCTTAAATGACGTACTTTAGGACTTTGCCTCTTACAAAATATAGCTTCGCGAACTAGGTTGTACGCCACAAAGGTTTGCCTGTATAAAATTTTCTGCGGCTCTCTTTCTTTTTTGGAGGCTGATCACAGATTGCGGTCTTTTATTCGCAAGTTAATCATAAATGGCGGTATTTTTTCGCCTTTTAAAAATTCATCGTAAATTTTTCATGTATATAAAATGTTGAATATTTTCATGAAATGTTTAGTATAAGAAGTATGAGAAGTATCCATATCACATCTTTAAATCAAAATTATTCTATAGAAATATAGGAATTGAATTTTCTCTATTTTTTGCAATTTTGAAATCTTTGAAAATTTTTGAGATCGTTAAATTTTTGCGATAAACTCATTTTTGAATCTTGCGATTGTATCACTTTTCACCAATCTAAAAAATCTTTGAAATGTTTTGAAATCTTAGAAATTGTAGAAATTTTGCGAGTATAGCAATTTTAGTAAATAAAATGAAAATTCTTTTGTCTTCAGTAAATAAAGTATTCAAGGAAATGGTACTTACCTTTTTACGGTTTGTTGTTGTCTCTTAATCTTCTTCTTGTATAATGTTGTGTCATACCAACTGTTCTAGCCATTTTTTGCGAAATATGTCTGTGAAATAATCTCTCATTTTCTTCTTGCGAAATATCCAATAATCTTGCGAAATAATGATGTGCACGAAGTAAACGAACATCTGCGAAGTAAACATTTGTACGAAGTTAACATCTGCAAAGTAAATATTTACGATATAAATTCATGCTGCGAAGGTTCGTAAGGTAAATATTTGCGAAGTGCAAAGAGTAGAAGTGTTGGTGTTACGAATATTCGCATGGCCAACATTTGCGAAGTGAAAAAAGGTTTTTGCGAATGTGGAGTTTCGATCATGAGTCCTCTAACTCATAGACTTCCTTGCTAACCATCAATGCTGGCTTCTTTTTTGAGAATGAATGTGATCACGCTATTTATTTAATATGATCTTCTGCTCTAGTCTTTAACATGCAAAAAATCTGCGATGGTTGGGATTCGACCGTGCGACCTCAAGCTTGTTGACTTCGCAGACAACCATCTATCTTTGGCTGTTTGTTTTGTGAAAGTAAGATAATATTTTTGTAACTTATTCTCTTGTAATCGTTCATTTATCCATCACATAATTTAATAGTGATATAGTAAACTTGTTTACTGTATCTCTTCTTCATTGGTGCACTATTTCTTCACAACTTCTTATGTGTATTCTCATGAATGTAGCTCTGTTTGTTGCCTCAGAATTTGGGAACCATGGGTTGTATCAGTTCAAGGACATTGGAGATGATGCTGATATTCGTTGATGTAAACTAACGAAGATTGATGTAAACTAACTAAGTGAGGCATTCTTAGTTAAGTTTGCAGCTGCTTCACTATTCTCATGTTTCTTACGAATTAAGTTTTCTTTAACTTCGTGTTTACTCATTGCTCGTAACATTAAGCTGCGAACAACACCATTTTTGCACCTAAGAACTGATGGTTGAGCTTAGTGTCCCTATTAACTAAACTTCCCTCTTAGTGTCCCTCACTTGAGTTTCTCACGAGTTAAACTTCATCTATGTCCCTTCTGCTCTAGTTTGAACTACGCTGGAATTTCCGATGAAGTGAGTTCGATGCTGAATGGTTGGTTCTTTGGTTTCACTATGGTGACCTTCCCAACTAATGGCTAAGCTGATGTACCTTTCGATTTTTGTTTCTTGTGACTGTTAATTTTGTTTATTGGTAAAGTGAGCTAGCTGCTGAAGCTAACTGAACTCCTTTTGTTTTCATGTTTTGCGAGATATTTCATCATAAACGTCTCTGTAATTTCCTGAGTTGGTTACTCCTCTTGAGTTTTTACTCGCAAGAACATTCGTCAGTATAACTACACTAGCAATAACATTCATCAATTTTTGCGAACATTCGTTAATTTTTGCGAAGTTGTAGGACTGTTTTCAGTATGCTCTTCTTTTATACTATACTCTTCTTCACTGTCAATGCTATACTCTTTTATACTCTTCTTCTTTTTAGCTCAACTAACGGCAGTTCAGAAAGTGAAAATTCCCTAGCAATAACTTTGATGTCCGTATGCTATCAAATTCATCTTAGCTGAGTTTCGTTGCTTGAAATTTTTTGATGAAACAAAGACGTCCTGACGAATAGTGATAACGTCCTGACGAAATAATTATCTCCTAGTACTTTCTTTTGCTGAAGTTGTTGACCAAGTTCTGGTTCCTGTATGTTGTTGAACTTCCTCCACGACCTTTACTTGAGAAGCTGGTTACTCCATTTTCAAGAGCAACTTCGCAAATCTGGTGTATTCGCAGTACCGGTATCTTTCTAATGGTCAACTGACGTTTTGTAAAATTTGTAAAATGTAGAGCTTCTCTCATGTCTCTATTCCATCAGTTTCTGGCTTTGCTCGATAGTCTTTCTTCCAGAACTCTCAATTTGGAACTTTTGAATGTGAGACATTTTGAGTCTCATGCTCCAGAACACCCTCTGAATCTCATTCACATTTCTCTCGACAACAAGAAGTACATCAAGAACCAACCTCTGTTAATCCATTAATCTACAGCAACACGTATCTAGCTCTCCCATTTTCTCCGTCTCAGAAGCATTTTATACTACAGCTGCATTTTCTTCCATTCGCAATTTTCTAATATTACGAGCAAGGCTGCGACCTCAAACTCTTTTTATGTCTTTGGCTTCTATTCATTTTTAGTGAACTCCACAGGCCCTACAAATTCATATATCAGTAACTACCCAGGAAGGCTAAGAATCAATAATATTACTGTTTTAAATTATTATTATGACTTCTGTTACTGCCTATAAACGAAAGTTTGATCATTAAAAAACATTATTAAGATAAAAGATGAAAGAGGATAAGAAATGTGATACTACTCCCCTTTTGGAGTCATTGCTCTTTGCTCTTTATTGTTGGTTGGGCTTTCTTTACGCTGGTGATGATTTAGGCAAAGTGAACATTTCTGCGAAGTAAATGAAATTCTGCGAAATGTGCACTCTTGCTGAAAATGTCTGCAAGGTAAGTGTCATCTTTACTGGCTGCTGTTGCTCTTAATATTTCTTCAATATCTTTAATGGCCACTGTTAATTAACTCTATCCATTCTTTCACTGGCATGACGTTTCTTCGTAGAGACTAATTAACTTCGCAGGAATTATTAATTTCTCCTCTTTACTTTTGTATCCTTCTTGCATTCAGGGTGTTCATGTTTCTTCGCAGGAATACTTGCTAATATGTGTCTGAGAGTATTGTCGAAATCTAAACAATGTCAAACAATCAACAAACAACGTCGTATTCTCCCATTAACCGATTATAGCAAATCCATTATCATCTCTTCTCATTACCAATTTACGGTTACAACAACGACACTAACAGCTGTAAAACTAATTCTCTATTAAACTCAATCTCCCTTCATTGACATGATTGGCTCAAGCAACAACCAACTGCTACAATCATCACCTCAATAAAGTTTTGTCTACTGCTTTCATTCAAGAATGGATAACCCCAAAAATGTTATCTTTTCTCTTTGTGCTATATTTTTCTATCTAGATCGAAACTTGCAGTAATATTCCACCATCTACTAATTAAATTATATCTTGGTTATCTTCGCATGATATTGTTACTTCTCTTCGCAACTGATAGTTTTGCTCTTCACATTATATCTGCTATGTTTTCCTTTTATTTCTACATTCCTTTTCCTCTTCTTTGTCTTCTTCAGATGACGAAATTTGTTGTAATTTCATCACCAACAATTGCTAATTTCCTTTTAATCTTCATCTCTCAAACCAGTAGTGATAATATTGATGAGATTTGTCGTTCCCTGTTTCTAGCGCCAATTATGTAGTTGCGGATTATCTCACAACTACACCCTCATTAGAATCCATTAAAATGATTCCTAAACCTAATTAATTTGATATGAAACTAAGAATTAAGGTACTAAAATTATAAAGAGACACAAAGGTTTTTACGTGGTTCGATCAATGTGATCTACGTCCACGATGCTTCACTAGTGATTATATGTGATTACATGATTTTACAATTGAGACTCCATTAATGAATATTTGGAGCTCTAGAATTTTGGGGAAGAAGATGATAAAGAAAATAAATATCTCTCTAAAAATTTCTCTCTCAAAATGTGTCTCTCCCTTTCCTCTCATGCCTAAATGGCTATTTATATGATTTTACAATAGATGACAGTTGTGTTGTCCCGCCATTTCGGATTTGAAGATTATCTTGCGAACCTTCGTGGTTTCCTTTGCTCGCAAAACGTCCTTCTTGCCCACAAAATATTCTTTACTCGCAAAATGTATTTTCTCTCCACAATTTCGTAAGTTATCATTTGCTGTGATATTCCGCTCCTACACGAGGACTAGCAAAAGCCAAGTGTGGGGTAATTTGATAAGCGCATATTTCACATATATTTAGTGTCAATTCCATGCTAGTATTTGTTGGTTTTCTTGAAGATTATTGTGTGTTACGCTTGTTTTATCTTATTTGTGTGTTATTAGGTGAATAATCCAAAAAGAGGTGAATTTGAGCTCAGTTGTGCAACAAAAAGAAGCTAGTTAAGAGTGAAAAAGGGCCATAGACCAAATGTAACTCGTTCAAACACAAGATTTCTACTTTTCATTATGTAGACGACGAGACGGGAGAACCAACGGCGAAAGAACGGAGTCATCCGGAGTTCTATGAAGAAGTTATGGGCAAAATAAGAATGAACTTGGAATTAAACTGTCAGTCTTCTAGAACTGACAGTTGAATGGGCATCTCTTGTTAAGGGGCACCCTCACTGTACGTTAAGGGACACCTTCCTATTAATGGGTACCCTGGTTCAAGGGAACTACTGAAGGAAGTCCAGTTAACTGCTAAGGGGTCACCACCTCTTCTTCATGTACGAACAGGGAAGAATACCATGGCAGAGGTAGTATGGTTGCTCGAGCTCGATGGAGTATGCTGCTGTCAACAGAGGAGACAATGGGCAGGGCAGTGAAGAGAACGTAATGGACGACGTTGCTGTCATGGAGAGATCTCGAGCTGGAGTTTGGCAGTTGGCGGTTGTTGCTATCATTAGAGTTGGAACTCGGGTAGAAAGGATGGCTGGTTCATGCAATGGTGAGTTCATTTGGTGTTGGTTATTGGCATTTGGAAGCTCAACAGAGAAGTCATTGGAACTCGACGGTGATGGTGGCTTGCTGTCATCGTAAATGAGAGAACACGAGCATGGAAACGACCAAATGTAACTCGTTCAAGAGATTGATGAAGATGGACAGCGAGGAGACAGCTCGTTCATGGCATGAAGATGGTGTTGTTGCTGCTGTAACCAATAAGAGTGGTGCTGCTGTGGTTTGATGGTCATCAATGGATAGCCGTGGTGAAGAACAAGAGAACGCTCTGGAGTTGTGCTGTGGTTAGTTGTTTTCGTTGGAGTTATGATCGTGGTGTTTTATGGTGGATGTTGAGTGGTCGGAGTTGGAAGATGATAAATGGCAGTAATGATGATGAGTTAACGGAACTGTTGGCTGCTCTAGAATGCAGGAAGATGGTCGTGATAAAAATGCAGAGAAGAGAAGAAGGCGCTGCATGCATGGATGAAGAGTGTTGTTGAACGTGAAGAATGCTCGGGTTAGGTGTTTCCATGTTGAACGTGAAGGTGAGGAGCTCGAGATGGAAATGACGAGTAGGCAAATAATGAACTCGTGATACTTTTGGTTCATACGGGTGGAGCTTGATGTTGTCGAGATGACAGTTTGACCGGGACAATGACGTGAGCACTTGGCTGCTGTTCGAGGAGCAGTGATGAAGAGTGAACGAAGGGAAAACGAGTGGCTGCTTCCATTATTGACCGAAGCTAGAAAATGTGTGATACCGACACACCTAACACGCCTCACAAAGGAAAGCAAAGGCGGAAAGCAAAGGCAGAAAGAAAAGACGGAGAGGCAATGATGAAGACGAGCTCAAGAAATGGTTTGCTGCATGCATGGTCGAAAGAAGAACTCAACAATGGCTTCTCAAGATTATACGGCGTTGAAGAATGCCAACAGAGATGATGGCATGCATACAAAGAAGCATGGGAGTATGGGACCATTCAACTCCCACATGCGCATGCGTTGAGGGAAAAGAAGGTGAAATGTTTGACACGGTAACATGGGTTGGCAGAAAACACAAAGAAAGAAAAAAAAAAAGAAATACCACGGCCATCAATTCTAGTCGCCCAACACATGCGCCGAAAGAGAAATGAAGAAAAAATGACAATCCATCAGATGCATGCGGGGCATCAAATTGTCGGGCAACTCTCCTATAAATAGATTGCCAATACTCCTCCCAATACACACCTCTCCTTATATGCTTCTTCTCTCAAGTTCTTCTTCTTCTTCTTCCATTTTTAGCTATACTTTAATTATACTTCTTTATTTACTTATTTGGTAGTATTTTAAATTATGAGTAACTAAAACTCTCTTTGATTAAGGGCGATTTTGAAGCCCGAAATATGAATCTATATTTGATATGAAATAACTTATTCTATTGCATTTATTTATGTTATTGATTGATTTTCTACTATGCTATTAATGTTTATGGATTATTTGTTAAGGGTTTAAGTTCGAAATTGAATCATTAATTCTTAATCTATTTGCTAGTTTAGATTTTCTTCGACCCGTAATTGTCTATAAATATAAACGCAAGTAGCAATATTTGGGTACTGATGATGGGACTTTGTTAAGTGCCCGTATGTAGAAATCAACACTAGTAGGTGATTCATGCCTTTGAGTTCATCACTAGGAGCAACCTTATCTCACAAAACTTAGAGCATTTTTTTAAGTCACACCTAGTAAGCGTACCTCTAGGAAACTTGGCAAGTAGGAACCGGTAGTCGAGCGCTTCCGTATCCGGTGAGCTTAGGAGATAATAACGGAATAGTTGAGCGTACTAATTATTCTAGGGTTGTTAGTAACATGATAATGCAAAGAACTTGGCTATATATCAGTTTGGTTTAATGGGCATGAAAGCACAAGCCTACGGTCTTGGGAATCTCAAAATTGATCCTAGACATGTCAAATTTAAACTTGGGCATGTCAAATTGAATCTTGGGCATGGGCATGGAAGCAAAAGCCTATGGTCTTTGGGTATCTCAAAATTGATCCTAGACATGTCAAATTTAAACTTGGGCATGTCAAATTGAATCTTGGGCATGGGATTTAAAGCACAAGCCTACGGTCTTGGGAATCTCAAAATTGATCCTAGACATGTCAAATTTAAACTTGGGCATGTCAAATTGAATCTTGGGCATGGGATTGAAAGCAAAAGCCTATGGTCTTGGGAATCTCAAAATTATCCTAGACATGTCAAATTTAAACTTGGGCATGTCAAATTGAATCTTGGGCATGGGCATGAAGCACAAGCCTACGGTCTTGGGAATCTCAAAATTGATCCTAGACATGTCAAATTTAAACTTGGGCATGTCAAATTGAATCTTGGGCATGGGCATGAAAGCAAAAGCCTATTTTCTTGGGCATATCAAAAATGATCCTAGACATGTCAAATTTAAACTTGGGCATGTCAAATTGAATCTTGGGCATGGGCATGAAAGCACAAGCCTACGGTCTTGGGAATCTCAAAATTGATCCTAGACATGTCAAATTTAAACTTGGGCATGTCAAATTGAATCTTGGGCATGGGCATGAAAGCACAAGCCTATGGTCTTGGGAATCTCAAAAATGATCCTAGACATGTCAAATTTAAACTTGGGCATGTCAAATTGAATCTTGGGCATGGGAATGAAAGCACAAGCCTACGGTCTTGGGAATCTCAAAATGATCCTAGACATGTCAAATTTAAACTTGGGAATGTCAAATTGAATCTTGGGCATGGGCATGGAAGCAAAAGCCTATGGTCTTGGGCATCTCAAAAATGATCCTAGACATGTCAAATTTAAACTTGGGCATGTCAAATTGAATCTTGGGCATGGGAATGAAAGCACAAGCCTACGGTCTTGGGAATCTCAAAATTGATCCTAGACATGTCAAATTTAAACTTGGGCATGTCAAATTGAATCTTGGGCATGGGCATGAAGCAAAAGCCTATGGTCTTGGGAATCTCAAAATGATCCTAGACATGTCAAATTTAAACTTGGGCATGTCAAATTGAATCTTGGGCATGGGCATGAAAGCACAAGCCTACGGTCTTGGGAATCTCAAAATTGATCCTAGACATGTCAAATTTAAACTTGGGCATGTCAAATTGAATCTTGGGCATGGGCATGAAAGCAAAAGCCTATGGTCTTGGGAATCTCAAAATTGATCCTAGACATGTCAAATTTAAACTTGGGCATGTCAAATTGAATCTTGGGCATGGGATTGAAAGCACAAGCCTATGGTCTTGGGAATCTCAAAAATGATCCTAGACATGTCAAATTTAAACTTGGGCATGTCAAATTGAATCTTGGGCATGGGCATGAAAGCACAAGCCTATTATCTTGGGCATCTCAAAAATGATCCTAGACATGTCAAATTTAAACTTGGGCATGTCAAATTGAATCTTGGGCATGGGCATGAAAGCACAAGCCTACGGTCTTGGGAATCTCAAAATTGATCCTAGACATGTCAAATTTAAACTTGGGCATGTCAAATTGAATCTTGGGCATGGGCATGAAAGCACAAGCCTACGGTCTTGGGAATCTCAAAATTATCCTAGACATGTCAAATTTAAACTTGGGCATGTCAAATTGAATCTTGGGCATGGGCATGAAAGCACAAGCCTACGGTCTTGGGAATCTCAAAATTGATCCTAGACATGTCAAATTTAAACTTGGGCATGTCAAATTGAATCTTGGGCATGGGCATGAAAGCACAAGCCTACGGTCTTGGGAATCTCAAAATTGATCCTAGACATGTCAAATTTAAACTTGGGCATGTCAAATTGAATCTTGGGCATGGGCATGGAAGCAAAAGCCTATGGTCTTGGGAATCTCAAAATGATCCTAGACATGTCAAATTTAAACTTGGGCATGTCAAATTGAATCTTGGGCATGGGCATGAAAGCACAAGCCTACGGTCTTGGGAATCTCAAAATTGATCCTAGACATGTCAAATTTAAACTTGGGCATGTCAAATTGAATCTTGGGCATGGGATTGAAAGCACAAGCCTATGGTCTTGGGAATCTCAAAATGATCCTAGACATGTCAAATTTAAACTTGGGCATGTCAAATTGAATCTTGGGCATGGGATGAAAGCACAAGCCTACGGTCTTGGGAATCTCAAAATTGATCCTAGACATGTCAAATTTAAACTTGGGCATGTCAAATTGAATCTTGGGCATGGGCATGGAAGCAAAAGCCTATGGTCTTGGGCATCTCAAAATGATCCTAGACATGTCAAATTTAAACTTGGGCATGTCAAATTGAATCTTGGGCATGGGATTGAAAGCACAAGCCTACGGTCTTGGGAATCTCAAAATGATCCTAGACATGTCAAATTTAAACTTGGGCATGTCAAATTGAATCTTGGGCATGGGCATGAAAGCACAAGCCTACGGTCTTGGGAATCTCAAAATTGATCCTAGACATGTCAAATTTAAACTTGGGCATGTCAAATTGAATCTTGGGCATGGGCATGAAAGCAAAAGCCTACGGTCTTGGGAATCTCAAAAATGATCCTAGACATGTCAAATTTAAACTTGGGCATGTCAAATTGAATCTTGGGCATGGGCATGGAAGCAAAAGCCTATGGTCTTGGGAATCTCAAAAATGATCCTAGACATGTCAAATTTAAACTTGGGCATGTCAAATTGAATCTTGGGCATGGGCATGAAAGCACAAGCCTACGGTCTTGGGAATCTCAAAATTGATCCTAGACATGTCAAATTTAAACTTGGGCATGTCAAATTGAATCTTGGGCATGGGCATTGAAAGCAAAAGCCTATGGTCTTGGGAATCTCAAAATTGATCCTAGACATGTCAAATTTAAACTTGGGCATGTCAAATTGAATCTTGGGCATGGGCATGAAAGCACAAGCCTACGGTCTTGGGAATCTCAAAATTATCCTAGACATGTCAAATTTAAACTTGGGCATGTCAAATTGAATCTTGGGCATGGGCATGAAAGCACAAGCCTATGGTCTTGGGAATCTCAAAATGATCCTAGACATGTCAAATTTAAACTTGGGCATGTCAAATTGAATCTTGGGCATGGGCATGAAAGCACAAGCCTACGGTCTTGGGAATCTCAAAATTTATCCTAGACATGTCAAATTTAAACTTGGGCATGTCAAATTGAATCTTGGGCATGGGCATGAAAGCACAAGCCTACGGTCTTGGGAATCTCAAAATTGATCCTAGACATGTCAAATTTAAACTTGGGCATGTCAAATTGAATCTTGGGCATGGGCATTGAAAGCAAAAGCCTATGGTCTTGGGAATCTCAAAATTGATCCTAGACATGTCAAATTTAAACTTGGGCATGTCAAATTGAATCTTGGGCATGGGCATGGGTATGAAAGCACAAGCCTACGGTCTTGGGAATCTCAAAATTGATCCTAGACATGTCAAATTTAAACTTGGGCATGTCAAATTGAATCTTGGGCATGGGATTGGAAGCAAAAGCCTATTTTCTTGGGAATCTCAAAATGATCCTAGACATGTCAAATTTAAACTTGGGCATGTCAAATTGAATCTTGGGCATGGGCATGAAAGCACAAGCCTACGGTCTTGGGAATCTCAAAATTGATCCTAGACATGTCAAATTTAAACTTGGGCATGTCAAATTGAATCTTGGGCATGGGCATGAAAGCACAAGCCTATGGTCTTGGGAATCTCAAAAATGATCCTAGACATGTCAAATTTAAACTTGGGCATGTCAAATTGAATCTTGGGCATGGGAATGAAAGCACAAGCCTACGGTCTTGGGAATCTCAAAATTGATCCTAGACATGTCAAATTTAAACTTGGGCATGTCAAATTGAATCTTGGGCATGGGCATGGGATTGAAAGCACAAGCCTATGGTCTTGGGAATCTCAAAATGATCCTAGACATGTCAAATTTAAACTTGGGCATGTCAAATTGAATCTTGGGCATGGGATTGAAAGCACAAGCCTACGGTCTTGGGAATCTCAAAATGATCCTAGACATGTCAAATTTAAACTTGGGCATGTCAAATTGAATCTTGGGCATGGGCATGAAAGCACAAGCCTACGGTCTTGGGAATCTCAAAATTGATCCTAGACATGTCAAATTTAAACTTGGGCATGTCAAATTGAATCTTGGGCATGGAAGCAAAAGCCTATGGTCTTGGGCATCTCAAAATGATCCTAGACATGTCAAATTTAAACTTGGGCATGTCAAATTGAATCTTGGGCATGGGCATGAAAGCACAAGCCTACGGTCTTGGGAATCCCGAAAATGATCCTAGACATGTCAAATTTAAACTTGGGCATGTCAAATTGAATCTTGGGCATGGGCATGAAAGCACAAGCCTACGGTCTTGGGAATCTCAAAATTGATCCTAGACATGTCAAATTTAAACTTGGGCATGTCAAATTGAATCTTGGGCATGGGCATGGAAGCAAAAGCCTATTTTCTTGGGAATCTCAAAAATGATCCTAGACATGTCAAATTTAAACTTGGGCATGTCAAATTGAATCTTGGGCATGGGCATGAAAGCAAAAGCACAAGTCTTGGGAATCTCAAAATGATCCTAGACATGTCAAATTTAAACTTGACATGTCAAATTGAATCTTGGGCATGGGCATGGAAGCAAAAGCCTATGGTCTTGGGAATCTCAAAAATGATCCTAGACATGTCAAATTTAAACTTGGGCATGTCAAATTGAATCTTGGGCATGGGCATGAAAGCACAAGCCTACGGTCTTGGGAATCTCAAAAATGATCCTAGACATGTCAAATTTAAACTTGGGCATGTCAAATTGAATCTTGGGCATGGGATTGAAAGCACAAGCCTACGGGCTTGGGAATCTCAAAATTGATCCTAGACATGTCAAATTTAAACTTGGGCATGTCAAATTGAATCTTGGGCATGGGCATGGAAGCAAAAGCCTATGGTCTTGGGAATCTCAAAAATGATCCTAGACATGTCAAATTTAAACTTGGGCATGTCAAATTGAATCTTGGGCATGGGCATGAAAGCACAAGCCTACGGTCTTGGGAATCTCAAAATTGATCCTAGACATGTCAAATTTAAACTTGGGCATGTCAAATTGAATCTTGGGCATGGGCATGAAAGCAAAAGCCTATGGTCTTGGGAATCTCAAAAATGATCCTAGACATGTCAAATTTAAACTTGGGCATGTCAAATTGAATCTTGGGCATGGGATTGAAAGCAAAAGCCTACGGTCTTGGGAATCTCAAAATTGATCCTAGACATGTCAAATTTAAACTTGGGCATGTCAAATTGAATCTTGGGCATGGCATGAAAGCACAAGCCTATGGTCTTGGGAATCTCAAAAATGATCCTAGACATGTCAAATTTAAACTTGGGCATGTCAAATTGAATCTTGGGCATGGGAATAAAAGCACAAGCCTACGGTCTTGGGAATCTCAAAATTGATCCTAGACATGTCAAATTTAAACTTGGGCATGTCAAATTGAATCTTGGGCATGGGCATGGAAGCACAAGCCTATGGTCTTGGGAATCTCAAAAATGATCCTAGACATGTCAAATTTAAACTTGGGCATGTCAAATTGAATCTTGGGCATGGGATTGAAAGCACAAGCCTACGGTCTTGGGAATCTCAAAATTGATCCTAGACATGTCAAATTTAAACTTGGGCATGTCAAATTGAATCTTGGGCATGGGCATGAAAGCACAAGCCTACTGTCTTGGGAATCTCAAAATTGATCCTAGACATGTCAAATTTAAACTTGGGCATGTCAAATTGAATCTTGGGCATGGGCATGGAAGCAAAAGCCTATGGTCTTGGGCATCTCAAAATGATCCTAGACATGTCAAATTTAAACTTGGGCATGTCAAATTGAATCTTGGGCATGGGCATGAAAGCACAAGCCTACGGTCTTGGGAATCTCAAAATTGATCCTAGACATGTCAAATTTAAACTTGGGCATGTCAAATTGAATCTTGGGCATGGGCATGAAAGCACAAGCCTATGGTCTTGGGAATCTCAAAATTGATCCTAGACATGTCAAATTTAAACTTGGGCATGTCAAATTGAATCTTGGGCATGGGCATGGAAGAAAAAGCCTATGGTCTTGGGAATCTCAAAATTGATCCTAGACATGTCAAATTTAAACTTGGGCATGTCAAATTGAATCTTGGGCATGGGCATGAAAGCACAAGCCTACGGTCTTGGGAATCTCAAAATTGATCCTAGACATGTCAAATTTAAACTTGGGCATGTCAAATTGAATCTTGGGCATGGGCATGAAAGCAAAAGCCTATGGTCTTGGGAATCTCAAAAATGATCCTAGACATGTCAAATTTAAACTTGGGCATGTCAAATTGAATCTTGGGCATGGGCATGAAAGCACAAGCCTACGGTCTTGGGAATCTCAAAAATGATCCTAGACATGTCAAATTTAAACTTGGGCATGTCAAATTGAATCTTGGGCATGGGCATGAAAGCACAAGCCTACGGTCTTGGGAATCTCAAAATTGATCCTAGACATGTCAAATTTAAACTTGGGCATGTCAAATTGAATCTTGGGCATGGGATTGAAAGCAAAAGCCTATGGTCTTGGGAATCTCAAAATGATCCTAGACATGTCAAATTTAAACTTGGGCATGTCAAATTGAATCTTGGGCATGGGCATGAAAGCACAAGCCTACGGTCTTGGGAATCTCAAAATTGATCCTAGACATGTCAAATTTAAACTTGGGCATGTCAAATTGAATCTTGGGCATGGGATGAAAGCACAAGCCTACGGTCTTGGGAATCTCAAAATTGATCCTAGACATGTCAAATTTAAACTTGGGCATGTCAAATTGAATCTTGGGCATGGGCATGAAAGCAAAAGCCTATGGTCTTGGGCATCTATAAAATGATCCTAGACATGTCAAATTTAAACTTGGGCATGTCAAATTGAATCTTGGGCATGGGCATGAAAGCAAAAGCCTATGGTCTTGGGAATCTCAAAATGATCCTAGACATGTCAAATTTAAACTTGGGCATGTCAAATTGAATCTTGGGCATGGGATGAAAGCAAAGCCTACGGTCTTGGGAATCTCAAAATTGATCCTAGACATGTCAAATTTAAACTTGGGCATGTCAAATTGAATCTTGGGCATGGGCATGGAAGCACAAGCCTATGGTCTTGGGAATCTCAAAAATGATCCTAGACATGTCAAATTTAAACTTGGGCATGTCAAATTGAATCTTGGGCATGGGCATGAAAGCACAAGCCTACGGTCTTGGGAATCTCAAAATTGATCCTAGACATGTCAAATTTAAACTTGGGCATGTCAAATTGAATCTTGGGCATGGGCATGAAAGCAAAAGCCTACGGTCTTGGGAATCTCAAAATTGATCCTAGACATGTCAAATTTAAACTTGGGCATGTCAAATTGAATCTTGGGCATGGGCATGGAGCAAAAGCCTATGGTCTTGGGAATATCCAAAATGATCCTAGACATGTCAAATTTAAACTTGGGCATGTCAAATTGAATCTTGGGCATGGGCATGAAAGCAAAAGCCTACGGTCTTGGGAATCTCAAAATTGATCCTAGACATGTCAAATTTAAACTTGGGCATGTCAAATTGAATCTTGGGCATGGGCATGAAAGCACAAGCCTATGGTCTTGGGAATCTCAAAATTGATCCTAGACATGTCAAATTTAAACTTGGGCATGTCAAATTGAATCTTGGGCATGGGCATGAAAGCAAAAGCCTATGGTCTTGGGAATCTCAAAAATGATCCTAGACATGTCAAATTTAAACTTGGGCATGTCAAATTGAATCTTGGGCATGGGCATTAAAACACAAGCCTACGGTCTTGGGAATCTCAAATTTAAACTAGACATGTCAAATTTAAACTTGGGCATGTCAAATTGAATCTTGGGCATGGGCATGGAAGCAAAAGCCTATGGTCTTGGGAATCTCAAAAATGATCCTAGACATGTCAAATTTAAACTTGGGCATGTCAAATTGAATCTTGGGCATGGGCATGAAAGCACAAGCCTATGGTCTTGGGAATCTCAAAATGATCCTAGACATGTCAAATTTAAACTTGGGCATGTCAAATTGAATCTTGGGCATGGGCATGAAAGCACAAGCCTACGGTCTTGGGAATCTCAAAATTGATCCTAGACATGTCAAATTTAAACTTGGGCATGTCAAATTGAATCTTGGGCATGGGCATGGAAGCAAAAGCCTATGGTCTTGGGAATCTCAAAATGGATCATAGACATGTCAAATTTAAACTTGGGCATGTCAAATTGAATCTTGGGCATGGGCATGGAAGCAAGCAAAGCCTACGGTCTTGGGAATCTCAAAATTGATCCTAGACATGTCAAATTTAAACTTGGGCATGTCAAATTGAATCTTGGGCATGGGCATGAAAGCACAAGCCTACGGTCTTGGGAATCTCAAAATTGATCCTAGACATGTCAAATTTAAACTTGGGCATGTCAAATTGAATCTTGGGCATGGGCATGAAAGCAAAAGCCTATGGTCTTGGGAATCTCAAAATTGATCCTAGACATGTCAAATTTAAACTTGGGCATGTCAAATTGAATCTTGGGCATGGGCATGAAAGCAAAAGCCTATGGTCTTGGGAATCTCAAAATGATCCTAGACATGTCAAATTTAAACTTGGGAAGGTCAAATTGAATCTTGGGTATGGACATGAAAGCACAAAGCCTACGGTATAGGGAATCTCAAAATTGATCCTAGACATGTCAAATTTAAACTTGGGCATGTCAAATTGAATCTTGGGCATGGGATGAAAGCACAAGCCTATGGTCTTGGGAATCTCAAAAATGATCCTAGACATGTCAAATTTAAACTTGGGCATGTCAAATTGAATCTTGGGCATGGGCATGAAAGCACAAGCCTACGGTCTTGGGAATCTCAAAATTGATCCTAGACATGTCAAATTTAAACTTGGGCATGTCAAATTGAATCTTGGGCATGGGATTGAAAGCACAAGCCTATGGTCTTGGGAATCTCAAAAATGATCCTAGACATGTCAAATTTAAACTTGGGCATGTCAAATTGAATCTTGGGCATGGGCATGAAAGCACAAGCCTATGGTCTTGGGAATCTCAAAAATGATCCTAGACATGTCAAATTTAAACTTGGGCATGTCAAATTGAATCTTGGGCATGGGCATGAAAGCACAAGCCTACGGTCTTGGGAATCTCAAAATGATCCTAGACATGTCAAATTTAAACTTGGGCATGTCAAATTGAATCTTGGGCATGGGCATGGAAGCAAAAGCCTATGGTCTTGGGCATCTAAAAATTGATCCTAGACATGTCAAATTTAAACATGTGCTTGTCAAATTGAATCTTGGGCATGGGATGGAAAGCACAAGCCTACGGTCTTGGGAATCTCAAAATGATCCTAGACATGTCAAATTTAAACTTGGGCATGTCAAATTGAATCTTGGGCATGGGCATGAAAAGCACAAGCCTACGGTCTTGGGAATCTCAAAACTGATCCTAGACATGTCAAATTTAAACTTGGGCATGTCAAATTGAATCTTGGGCATGGGCATGAAAGCAAAAGCCTATGGTCTTGGGAATCTCAAAATTGATCCTAGACATGTCAAATTTAAACTTGGGCATGTCAAATTGAATCTTGGGCATGGGCATGGAAAGCAAAGCCTATGGTCTTGGGAATCTCAAAATGATCCTAGACATGTCAAATTTAAACTTGGGCATGTCAAATTGAATCTTGGGCATGGGCATGAAAGCACAAGCCTACGGTCTTGGGAATCTCAAAATTGATCCTAGACATGTCAAATTTAAACTTGGGCATGTCAAATTGAATCTTGGGCATGGGATTGAAAGCACAAGCCTATGGTCTTGGGAATCTCAAAATGATCCTAGACATGTCAAATTTAAACTTGGGCATGTCAAATTGAATCTTGGGCATGGGCATGAAAGCAAAAGCCTATGGTCTTGGGAATCTCAAAATGATGATAGACATGTCAAATTTAAACTTGGGCATGTCAAATTGAATCTTGGGCATGGGCATGAAAGCAAAAGCCTACGGTCTTGGGAATCTCAAAATTGATCCTAGACATGTCAAATTTAAACTTGGGCATGTCAAATTGAATCTTGGGCATGGGATTGAAAGCACAAGCCTAAGGTCTTGGGAATCTCAAAATTGATCCTAGACATGTCAAATTTAAACTTGGGCATGTCAAATTGAATCTTGGGCATGGGATGGAAAGCAAAAGCCTATGGTCTTGGGAATCTCAAAAATGATCCTAGACATGTCAAATTTAAACTTGGGCATGTCAAATTGAATCTTGGGCATGGGCATGAAAGCAAAAGCCTATGGTCTTGGGAATCTCAAAATGATCCTAGACATGTCAAATTTAAACTTGGGCATGTCAAATTGAATCTTGGGCATGGGCATGAAAGCAAAAGCCTACGGTCTTGGGAATCTCAAAATTGATCCTAGACATGTCAAATTTAAACTTGGGCATGTCAAATTGAATCTTGGGCATGGGCATGAAAGCACAAGCCTACGGTCTTGGGAATCTCAAAAATGATCCTAGACATGTCAAATTTAAACTTGGGCATGTCAAATTGAATCTTGGGCATGGGCATGAAAGCACAAGCCTACGGTCTTGGGAATCTCAAAATGATCCTAGACATGTCAAATTTAAACTTGGGCATGTCAAATTGAATCTTGGGCATGGGATGAAAGCACAAGCCTATGGTCTTGGGAATCTCAAAAATGATCCTAGACATGTCAAATTTAAACTTGGGCATGTCAAATTGAATCTTGGGCATGGGCATGAAAGCAAAAGCCTACGGTCTTGGGAATCTCAAAATTGATCCTAGACATGTCAAATTTAAACTTGGGCATGTCAAATTGAATCTTGGGCATGGGCATGAAAGCACAAGCCTATGGTCTTGGGAATCTCAAAATTGATCCTAGACATGTCAAATTTAAACTTGGGCATGTCAAATTGAATCTTGGGCATGGGCATGGAGCAAAAGCCTATGGTCTTGGGAATCTCAAAATTGATCCTAGACATGTCAAATTTAAACTAGGGCATGTCAAATTGAATCTTGGGCATGGGATTGAAAGCAAAAGCCTATGGTCTTGGGAATCTCAAAATTGATCCTAGACATGTCAAATTTAAACTTGGGCATGTCAAATTGAATCTTGGGCATGGGCATGGAAGCAAAAGCCTATGGTCTTGGGAATCTAAAAAATGATCCTAGACATGTCAAATTTAAACTTGGGCATGTCAAATTGAATCTTGGGGCATGGGATTGAAAGCACAAGCCTACGGTCTTGGGAATCTCAAAATTGATCCTAGACATGTCAAATTTAAACTTGGGCATGTCAAATTGAATCTTGGGCATGGGCATGAAAGCAAAAGCCTACGGTCTTGGGAATCTCAAAATTGATCCTAGACATGTCAAATTTAAACTTGGGCATGTCAAATTGAATCTTGGGCATGGGCATGAAAGCAAAAGCCTATGGTCTTGGGAATCTCAAAAATGATCCTAGACATGTCAAATTTAAACTTGGGCATGTCAAATTGAATCTTGGGCATGGGCATGAAAGCAAAAGCCTACGGTCTTGGGAATCTCAAAATTATCATAGACATGTCAAATTTAAACTTGGGCATGTCAAATTGAATCTTGGGCATGGGCATGGAAGCAAAAGCCTACGGTCTTGGGAATCTCAAAAATGATCCTAGACATGTCAAATTTAAACTTGGGCATGTCAAATTGAATCTTGGGCATGGGCATGAAAGAAAAAGCCTATGGTCTTGGGAATCTCAAAAATGATCCTAGACATGTCAAATTTAAACTTGGGCATGTCAAATTGAATCTTGGGCATGGGATGGAAATCAAAAGCCTATGGTCTTGGGAATCTCAAAATTGATCCTAGACATGTCAAATTTAAACTTGGGCATGTCAAATTGAATCTTGGGCATGGGCATGGAAGCAAAAGCCTATGGTCTTGGGAATCTCAAAAATGATCCTAGACATGTCAAATTTAAACTTGGGCATGTCAAATTGAATCTTGGGCATGGGCATGAAAGCACAAGCCTACGTCTTGGGAATCTCAAAATTGATCCTAGACATGTCAAATTTAAACTTGGGCATGTCAAATTGAATCTTGGGCATGGTATTGAAAGCAAAAGCCTATGGTCTTGGGAATCTCAAAAATGATCCTAGACATGTCAAATTTAAACTTGGGCATGTCAAATTGAATCTTGGGCATGGGAATGAAAGCAAAAGCCTATGGTCTTGGGCATCTCAAAAAGATCAAAGACATGTCAAATTCTTGGGCATCTCAAAATTGATCCTAGACCTAGACATGTCAAATTTAAACTTGGGCATGTCAAATTGAATCTTGGGCATGGGCATGAAAGCACAAGCCTACGGTCTTGGGAATCTCAAAATTGATCCTAGACATGTCAAATTTATACTTGGGCATGTCAAATTGAATCTTGGGCATATCAAATTGAATCTTGGGCATGGGCATGAAAGCACAAGCCTACATTCTTGGGAATCTCAAAATTGATCCTAGACATGTCAAATTTAAACTTGGGCATGTCAAATTGAATCTTGGGCATGGGCATTGAAGCACAAGCCTACGGTCTTGGGAATCTCAAAATTGATCCTAGACATGTCAAATTTAAACTTGGGCATGTCAAATTGAATCTTGGGCATGGGCATGGAAGCAAAAGCCTATGGTCTTGGGAATCTCAAAAATGATCCTAGACATGTCAAATTTAAACTTGGGCATGTCAAATTGAATCTTGGGCATGGGCATGAAAGCACAAGCCTACGGTCTTGGGAATCTCAAAATTGATCCTAGACATGTCAAATTTAAACTTGGGCATGTCAAATTGAATCTTGGGCATGGGATGGAAGCAAAAGCCTATGGTCTTGTGCATCTCAAAAATGATCCTAGACATGTCAAATTTAAACTTGGGCATGTCAAATTGAATCTTGGGCATGGGCATGAAAGCACAAGCCTACGGTCTTGGGAATCTCAAAATTGATCCTAGACATGTCAAATTTAAACTTGGGCATGTCAAATTGAATCTTGGGCATGGGCATGAAAGCAAAAGCCTATGGTCTTGGGCATCTAAAAAAAAGATCCTAGACATGTCAAATTTAAACTTGGGCATGTCAAATTGAATCTTGGGCATGGGCATGGAAGCAAAAACCTACGGTCTTGGGAATCTCAAAAATGATCCTAGACATGTCAAATTTAAACTTGGGCATGTCAAATTGAATCTTGGGCATGGGCATGAAAGCACAAGCCTACGGTCTTGGGAATCTCAAAATTGATCCTAGACATGTCAAATTTAAACTTGGGCATGTCAAATTGAATCTTGGGCATGGGCATGAAAGCACAAGCCTACGGTCTTGGGAATCTCAAAATGATCCTAGACATGTCAAATTTAAACTTGGGCATGTCAAATTGAATCTTGGGCATGGGCATGAAAGCACAAGCCTACGGTCTTGGGAATCTCAAAATTGATCCTAGACATGTCAAATTTAAACTTGGGCATGTCAAATTGAATCTTGGGCATGGGATTGAAAGCACAAGCCTATGGTCTTGGGAATCTCAAAAATGATCCTAGACATGTCAAATTTAAACTTGGGCATGTCAAATTGAATCTTGGGCATGGGCATGAAAGCAAAAGCCTATGGTCTTGGGAATCTCAAAATTGATCCTAGACATGTCAAATTTAAACTTGGGCATGTCAAATTGAATCTTGGGCATGGGCATGAAAGCACAAGCCTACGGTCTTGGGAATCTCAAAATTGATCCTAGACATGTCAAATTTAAACTTGGGCATGTCAAATTGAATCTTGGGCATGGGCATGAAAGCACAAGCCTACGGTCTTGGGAATCTCAAAATGATCCTAGACATGTCAAATTTAAACTTGGGCATGTCAAATTGAATCTTGGGCATGGGCATGAAAGCAAAAGCCTACGGTCTTGGGAATCTCAAAATTGATCCTAGACATGTCAAATTTAAACTTGGGCATGTCAAATTGAATCTTGGGCATGGGCATGAAAGCAAAAGCCTACGGTCTTGGGAATCTCAAAATGATCCTAGACATGTCAAATTTAAACTTGGGCATGTCAAATTGAATCTTGGGCATGGGCATGAAAGCACAAGCATGCGGTCTTGGGAATCTCAAAAAATTGATCCTAGACATGTCAAATTTAAACTTGGGCATGTCAAATTGAATCTTGGGCATGGGCATGGAAGCAAAAGCCTATGGTCTTGGGAATCTCAAAAATGATCCTAGACATGTCAAATTTAAACTTGGGCATGTCAAATTGAATCTTGGGCATGGGCATGAAAGCACAAGCCTACGGTCTTGGGAATCTCAAAATTGATCCTAGACATGTCAAATTTAAACTTGGGCATGTCAAATTGAATCTTGGGCATGGGCATGAAAGCAAAAGCCTATGGTCTTGGGAATCTCAAAAATGATCCTAGACATGTCAAATTTAAACTTGGGCATGTCAAATTGAATCTTGGGCATGGGCATGAAAGCACAAGCCTACGGTCTTGGGAATCTCAAAATTGATCCTAGACATGTCAAATTTAAACTTGGGCATGTCAAATTGAATCTTGGGCATGGGCATGAAAGCAAAAGCCTATGGTCTTGGGAATCTCAAAAATGATCCTAGACATGTCAAATTTAAACTTGGGCATGTCAAATTGAATCTTGGGCATGGTATTAAAATCACAAGCCTAAGGTCTTGGGAATCTCAAAAATGATCCTAGACATGTCAAATTTAAACTTGGGCATGTCAAATTGAATCTTGGGCATGGGATGAAAGCACAAGCCTACGGTCTTGGGAATCTCAAAATTGATCCTAGACATGTCAAATTTAAACTTGGGCATGTCAAATTGAATCTTGGGCATGGGCATGGAAAGCAAAAGCCTATGGTCTTGGGAATCTCAAAATGATCCTAGACATGTCAAATTTTAACTTGGGCATGTCAAATTGAATCTTGGGCATGGGCATGAAAGCACAAGCCTACGGTCTTGGGAATCTCAAAATGATCCTAGACATGTCAAATTTAAACTTGGGCATGTCAAATTGAATCTTGGGCATGGGATTGAAGGCACAAGCCTACCATCTTGGGAATCTCAAAATTGATCCTAGACATGTCAAATTTAAACTTGGGCATGTCAAATTGAATCTTGGGCATGGGCATGAAAGCACAAGCCTATGGTCTTGGGAATCTCAAAAATGATCCTAGACATGTCAAATTTAAACTTGGGCATGTCAAATTGAATCTTGGGCATGGGGATGAAAGCACAAGCCTACGGTCTTGGGAATCTCAAAATTGATCCTAGACATGTCAAATTTAAACTTGGGCATGTCAAATTGAATCTTGGGCATGGGCATGAAAGCACAAGCCTACGGTCTTGGGAATCTCAAAATTGATCCTAGACATGTCAAATTTAAACTTGGGCATGTCAAATTGAATCTTGGGCATGGGCATGAAAGCAAAAGCCTATGGTCTTGGGAATCTCAAAAATGATCCTAGACATGTCAAATTTAAACTTGGGCATGTCAAATTGAATCTTGGGCATGGGCATGAAAGCACAAGCCTACGGTCTTGGGAATCTCAAAATGATCCTAGACATGTCAAATTTAAACTTGGGCATGTCAAATTGAATCTTGGGCATGGGCATGAAAGCACAAGCCTACGGTCTTGGGAATCTCAAAAATGATCCTAGACATGTCAAATTTAAACTTGGGCATGTCAAATTGAATCTTGGGCATGGGCATGAAAGCAAAAGCCTATGGTCTTGGGAATCTCAAAATTGATCCTAGACATGTCAAATTTAAACTTGGGCATGTCAAATTGAATCTTGGGCATGGGCATGAAAGCAAAAGCCTAAATTTAAACTTGGGCATGAATCTCAAAATGATCCTAGACATGTCAAATTTAAACTTGGGCATGTCAAATTGAATCTTGGGCATGGGCATTAAAGCACAAGCCTACGGTCTTGGGAATCTCAAAATTGATCCTAGACATGTCAAATTTAAACTTGGGCATGTCAAATTGAATCTTGGGCATGGGCATGGAAGCAAAAGCCTATGGTCTTGGGAATCTAAAAATAATCTTAGACATGTCAAATTTAAACTTGGGCATGTCAAATTGAATCTTGGGCATGGGCATGAAAGCAAAAGCCTATGGTCTTGGGAATCTATAAAATGATCCTAGACATGTCAAATTTAAACTTGGGCTTGTCAAATTGAATCTTGGGCATGGGCATGAAAGCACAAGCCTACGGTCTTGGGAATCTCAAAATTGATCCTAGACATGTCAAATTTAAACTTGGGCATGTCAAATTGAATCTTGGGCATGGGATTGAAAGCAAAAGCCTATGGTCTTGGGAATCTCAAAATTGATCCTAGACATGTCAAATTTAAACTTGGGCATGTCAAATTGAATCTTGGGCATGGGCATGAAAGCACAAGCCTACGGTCTTGGGAATCTCAAAATTGATCCTAGACATGTCAAATTTAAACTTGGGCATGTCAAATTGAATCTTGGGCATGGGCATGAAAGCAAAAGCCTATGGTCTTGGGAATCTATAAAATGATCCTAGACATGTCAAATTTAAACTTGGGCATGTCAAATTGAATCTTGGGCATGGGCATGAAAGCACAAGCCTATGGTCTTGGGAATCTCAAAATTGATCCTAGACATGTCAAATTTAAACTTGGGCATGTCAAATTGAATCTTGGGCATGGGCATGAAAGCAAAAGCCTATGGTCTTGGGAATCTCAAAATTGATCCTAGACATGTCAAATTTAAACTTGGGCATGTCAAATTGAATCTTGGGCATGGGATGAAAGCACAAGCCTACGGTCTTGGGAATCTCAAAATTGATCCTAGACATGTCAAATTTAAACTTGGGCATGTCAAATTGAATCTTGGGCATGGGCATGAAAGCACAAGCCTACGGTCTTGGGAATCTCAAAATTGATCCTAGACATGTCAAATTTAAACTTGGGCATGTCAAATTGAATCTTGGGCATGGGCATGGAAGCAAAAGCCTATGGTCTTGGGAATCTCAAAAATGATCCTAGACATGTCAAATTTAAACTTGGGCATGTCAAATTGAATCTTGGGCATGGGCATGAAAGCACAAGCCTACGGTCTTGGGAATCTCAAAATGATCCTAGACATGTCAAATTTAAACTTGGGCATGTCAAATTGAATCTTGGGCATGGGATGAAAGCACAAGCCTACGGTCTTGGGAATCTCAAAATTGATCCTAGACATGTCAAATTTAAACTTGGGCATGTCAAATTGAATCTTGGGCATGGGCATGGAAGCAAAAGCCTATGGTCTTGGGAATCTCAAAATGATCCTAGACATGTCAAATTTAAACTTGGGCATGTCAAATTGAATCTTGGGCATGGGCATGAAAGCACAAGCCTACGGTCTTGGGAATCTCAAAATTGATCCTAGACATGTCAAATTTAAACTTGGGCATGTCAAATTGAATCTTGGGCATGGGCATGAAAGCACAAGCCTACGGTCTTGGGAATCTCAAAATTGATCCTAGACATGTCAAATTTAAACTTGGGCATGTCAAATTGAATCTTGGGCATGGGATTGGAAGCACAAGCCTATGGTCTTGGGAATCTCAAAATGATGCTAGACATGTCAAATTTAAACTTGGGCATGTCAAATTGAATCTTGGGCATGGGCATGAAAGCACAAGCCTACGGTCTTGGGAATCTCAAAATTGATCCTAGACATGTCAAATTTAAACTTGGGCATGTCAAATTGAATCTTGGGCATGGGCATGGGATTGAAAGCACAAGCCTATGGTCTTGGGAATCTCAAAATGATCCTAGACATGTCAAATTTAAACTTGGGCATGTCAAATTGAATCTTGGGCATGGGCATGAAAGCAAAAGCCTATGGTCTTGGGAATCTCAAAATTGATCCTAGACATGTCAAATTTAAACTTGGGCATGTCAAATTGAATCTTGGGCATGGGCATGAAAGCACAAGCCTACGGTCTTGGGAATCTCAAAATTGATCCTAGACATGTCAAATTTAAACTTGGGCATGTCAAATTGAATCTTGGGCATGGGCATGAAAGCAAAAGCCTACGGTCTTGGGAATCTCAAAATTGATCCTAGACATGTCAAATTTAAACTTGGGCATGTCAAATTGAATCTTGGGCATGGGCATGAAAGCACAAGCCTACGGTCTTGGGAATCTCAAAATGATCCTAGACATGTCAAATTTAAACTTGGGCATGTCAAATTGAATCTTGGGCATGGGCATGAAAGCACAAGCCTACGGTCTTGGGAATCTCAAAATTGATCCTAGACATGTCAAATTTAAACTTGGGCATGTCAAATTGAATCTTGGGCATGGGCATAGAAGCAAAAGCCTACGGTCTTGGGAATCTCAAAATGATCCTAGACATGTCAAATTTAAACTTGGGCATGTCAAATTGAATCTTGGGCATGGGCATGAAAGCACAAGCCTACGGTCTTGGGAATCTCAAAATTGATCCTAGACATGTCAAATTTAAACTTGGGCATGTCAAATTGAATCTTGGGCATGGGCATGGAAGCAAAAGCCTATGGTCTTGGGAATCTCAAAAATGATCCTAGACATGTCAAATTTAAACTTGGGCATGTCAAATTGAATCTTGGGCATGGGCAATGAAGCACAAGCCTACGGTCTTGGGAATCTCAAAATTGATCCTAGACATGTCAAATTTAAACTTGGGCATGTCAAATTGAATCTTGGGCATGGGCATGAAAGCACAAGCCTACGGTCTTGGGAATCTCAAAATTGATCCTAGACATGTCAAATTTAAACTTGGGCATGTCAAATTGAATCTTGGGCATGGGCATGAAAGCACAAGCCTATGGTCTTGGGAATCTCAAAATTGATCCTAGACATGTCAAATTTAAACTTGGGCATGTCAAATTGAATCTTGGGCATGGGCATGAAAGCACAAGCCTACGGTCTTGGGAATCTCAAAATTGATCCTAGACATGTCAAATTTAAACTTGGGCATGTCAAATTGAATCTTGGGCATGGGCATGAAAGCACAAGCCTACGGTCTTGGGAATCTCAAAATTGATCCTAGACATGTCAAATTTAAACTTGGGCATGTCAAATTGAATCTTGGGCATGGGCATGAAAGCACAAGCCTACGGTCTTGGGAATCTCAAAATTGATCCTAGACATGTCAAATTTAAACTTGGGCATGTCAAATTGAATCTTGGGCATGGGCATGAAAGCACAAGCCTATGGTCTTGGGAATCTCAAAATTGATCCTAGACATGTCAAATTTAAACTTGGGCATGTCAAATTGAATCTTGGGCATGGGCATGAAAGCACAAGCCTATGGTCTTGGGAATCTCAAAATGATCCTAGACATGTCAAATTTAAACTTGGGCATGTCAAATTGAATCTTGGGCATGGGCATGAAAGCACAAGCCTACGGTCTTGGGAATCTCAAAATTGATCCTAGACATGTCAAATTTAAACTTGGGCATGTCAAATTGAATCTTGGGCATGGGCATGAAAGCAAAAGCCTACGGTCTTGGGAATCTCAAAAATGATCCTAGACATGTCAAATTTAAACTTGGGCATGTCAAATTGAATCTTGGGCATGGCATTGAAAGCACAAGCCTACGGTCTTGGGAATCTCAAAATTGATCCTAGACATGTCAAATTTAAACTTGGGCATGTCAAATTGAATCTTGGGCATGGGCATGAAAGCACAAGCCTACGGTCTTGGGAATCTCAAAATTGATCCTAGACATGTCAAATTTAAACTTGGGCATGTCAAATTGAATCTTGGGCATGGGCATGAAAGCAAAAGCCTACGGTCTTGGGAATCTCAAAATTGATCCTAGACATGTCAAATTTAAACTTGGGCATGTCAAATTGAATCTTGGGCATGGGATTGAAAGCACAAGCCTACGGTCTTGGGAATCTCAAAATTGATCCTAGACATGTCAAATTTAAACTTGGGCATGTCAAATTGAATCTTGGGCATGGGCATGGAAGCAAAAGCCTATGGTCTTGGGAATCTCAAAATTGATCCTAGACATGTCAAATTTAAACTTGGGCATGTCAAATTGAATCTTGGGCATGGGCATGAAAGCACAAGCCTACGGTCTTGGGAATCTCAAAATTGATCCTAGACATGTCAAATTTAAACTTGGGCATGTCAAATTGAATCTTGGGCATGGGCATGAAAGCAAAAGCCTATGGTCTTGGGAATCTCAAAATTGATCCTAGACATGTCAAATTTAAACTTGGGCATGTCAAATTGAATCTTGGGCATGGGATTGAAAGCACAAGCCTATGGTCTTGGGAATCTCAAAATTGATCCTAGACATGTCAAATTTAAACTTGGGCATGTCAAATTGAATCTTGGGCATGGGCATGAAAGCACAAGCCTATGGTCTTGGGAATCTCAAAATGATCCTAGACATGTCAAATTTAAACTTGGGCATGTCAAATTGAATCTTGGGCATGGGCATGAAAGCACAAGCCTACGGTCTTGGGAATCTCAAAATTGATCCTAGACATGTCAAATTTAAACTTGGGCATGTCAAATTGAATCTTGGGCATGGGCATGAAAGCACAAGCCTACGGTCTTGGGAATCTCAAAATTGATCCTAGACATGTCAAATTTAAACTTGGGCATGTCAAATTGAATCTTGGGCATGGGCATGAAAGCACAAGCCTACGGTCTTGGGAATCTCAAAATTGATCCTAGACATGTCAAATTTAAACTTGGGCATGTCAAATTGAATCTTGGGCATGGGATGGAAAGCACAAGCCTACGGTCTTGGGAATCTCAAAATTGATCCTAGACATGTCAAATTTAAACTTGGGCATGTCAAATTGAATCTTGGGCATGGGCATGAAAGCACAAGCCTATGGTCTTGGGAATCTCAAAATTGATCCTAGACATGTCAAATTTAAACTTGGGCATGTCAAATTGAATCTTGGGCATGGGCATGGAAGCACAAGCCTATGGTCTTGGGAATCTCAAAATGATCCTAGACATGTCAAATTTAAACTTGGGCATGTCAAATTGAATCTTGGGCATGGGCATGAAAGCACAAGCCTACGGTCTTGGGAATCTCAAAATGATCCTAGACATGTCAAATTTAAACTTGGGCATGTCAAATTGAATCTTGGGCATGGGCATGGAAGCACAAGCCTACGGTCTTGGGAATCTCAAAATGATCCTAGACATGTCAAATTTAAACTTGGGCATGTCAAATTGAATCTTGGGCATGGGATTGAAAGCACAAGCCTACGGTCTTGGGAATATGAAAATGATCCTAGACATGTCAAATTTAAACTTGGGCATGTCAAATTGAATCTTGGGCATGGGCATGAAAGCACAAGCCTACGGTCTTGGGAATCTCAAAATTGATCCTAGACATGTCAAATTTAAACTTGGGCATGTCAAATTGAATCTTGGGCATGGGCATGAAAGCAAAAGCCTATGGTCTTGGGAATCTCAAAATTGATCCTAGACATGTCAAATTTAAACTTGGGCATGTCAAATTGAATCTTGGGCATGGGCATGAAAAGCACAAGCCTACGGTCTTGGGAATCTCAAAATTGATCCTAGACATGTCAAATTTAAACTTGGGCATGTCAAATTGAATCTTGGGCATGGGCATGAAAGCAAAGCCTAAGGTCTTGGGAATCTAAAAAATGATCCTAGACATGTCAAATTTAAACTTGGGCATGTCAAATTGAATCTTGGGCATGGGCATGGAAGCAAAAGCCTATGGTCTTGGGCATCTCAAAATGATCCTAGACATGTCAAATTTAAACTTGGGCATGTCAAATTGAATCTTGGGCATGGGCATGAAAGCACAAGCCTACGGTCTTGGGAATCTCAAAATTGATCCTAGACATGTCAAATTTAAACTTGGGCATGTCAAATTGAATCTTGGGCATGGGCATGAAAGCAAAAGCCTATGGTCTTGGGAATCTCAAAATTGATCCTAGACATGTCAAATTTAAACTTGGGCATGTCAAATTGAATCTTGGGCATGGGCATGGAAGCCAAAGCCTATGGTCTTGGGAATCTCAAAATTGATCCTAGACATGTCAAATTTAAACTTGGGCATGTCAAATTGAATCTTGGGCATGGGATTGAAAGCACAAGGCTATGGTCTTGGGAATCTCAAAATGATCCTAGACATGTCAAATTTAAACTTGGGCATGTCAAATTGAATCTTGGGCATGGGATTGAAAGCACAAGCCTACGGTCTTGGGAATCTCAAAATTGATCCTAGACATGTCAAATTTAAACTTGGGCATGTCAAATTGAATCTTGGGCATGGGCATGGAAGCAAAAGCCTATGGTCTTGGGAATCTCAAAAATGATCCTAGACATGTCAAATTTAAACTTGGGCATGTCAAATTGAATCTTGGGCATGGGCATGAAAGCACAAGCCTACGGTCTTGGGAATCTCAAAATTGATCCTAGACATGTCAAATTTAAACTTGGGCATGTCAAATTGAATCTTGGGCATGGGCATGAAAGCACAAAGCCTATGGTCTTGGGAATCTCAAAAATGATCCTAGACATGTCAAATTTAAACTTGGGCATGTCAAATTGAATCTTGGGCATGGGCATGAAAGCACAAGCCTACGGTCTTGGGAATCTCAAAATTGATCCTAGACATGTCAAATTTAAACTTGGGCATGTCAAATTGAATCTTGGGCATGGGCATGAAAGCACAAGCCTATGGTCTTGGGAATCTCAAAAATGATCCTAGACATGTCAAATTTAAACTTGGGCATGTCAAATTGAATCTTGGGCATGGGCATGGAAGCACAAGCCTACGGTCTTGGGAATCTCAAAAATGATCCTAGACATGTCAAATTTAAACTTGGGCATGTCAAATTGAATCTTGGGCATGGGCATGGGTATGAAAGCACAAGCCTATGGTCTTGGGAATCTCAAAATTGATCCTAGACATGTCAAATTTAAACTTGGGCATGTCAAATTGAATCTTGGGCATGGGCATGAAAGCACAAGCCTACGGTCTTGGGAATCTCAAAATTGATCCTAGACATGTCAAATTTAAACTTGGGCATGTCAAATTGAATCTTGGGCATGGGCATGAAAGCAAAGCCTATGGTCTTGGGAATCTCAAAAATGATCCTAGACATGTCAAATTTAAACTTGGGCATGTCAAATTGAATCTTGGGCATGGGCATGGAAGCAAAAGCCTATGGTCTTGGGAATCTCTCAAAATTGATCCTAGACATGTCAAATTTAAACTTGGGCATGTCAAATTGAATCTTGGGCATGGGATTAAAAGCACAAGCCTACGGTCTTGGGAATCTCAAAATTGATCCTAGACATGTCAAATTTAAACTTGGGCATGTCAAATTGAATCTTGGGCATGGGCATGGAAGCACAAGCCTACGGTCTTGGGAATCTCAAAATTGATCCTAGACATGTCAAATTTAAACTTGGGCATGTCAAATTGAATCTTGGGCATGGGCATGAAAGCACAAGCCTACGGTCTTGGGAATCTCAAAATTGATCCTAGACATGTCAAATTTAAACTTGGGCATGTCAAATTGAATCTTGGGCATGGGCATGAAAGCACAAGCCTACGGTCTTGGGAATCTCAAAATTGATCCTAGACATGTCAAATTTAAACTTGGGCATGTCAAATTGAATCTTGGGCATGGGCATGAAAGCAAAAGCCTATGGTCTTGGGAATCTCAAAAATGATCCTAGACATGTCAAATTTAAACTTGGGCATGTCAAATTGAATCTTGGGCATGGGATTGAAAGCACAAGCCTACGGTCTTGGGAATCTCAAAATTGATCCTAGACATGTCAAATTTAAACTTGGGCATGTCAAATTGAATCTTGGGCATGGGCATGAAAGCACAAGCCTACGGTCTTGGGAATCTCAAAATTGATCCTAGACATGTCAAATTTAAACTTGGGCATGTCAAATTGAATCTTGGGCATGGGCATGAAAGCAAAAGCCTATGGTCTTGGGAATCTCAAAATGATCCTAGACATGTCAAATTTAAACTTGGGCATGTCAAATTGAATCTTGGGCATGGGCATGAAAGCACAAGCATGTTCTTGGGAATCTCAAAATTGATCCTAGACATGTCAAATTTAAACTTGGGCATGTCAAATTGAATCTTGGGCATGGGCATGAAAGCAAAAGCCTATGGTCTTGGGAATCTCAAAATTGATCCTAGACATGTCAAATTTAAACTTGGGCATGTCAAATTGAATCTTGGGCATGGGCATGAAAGCAAAAGCCTACGGTCTTGGGAATCTCAAAATTGATCCTAGACATGTCAAATTTAAACTTGGGCATGTCAAATTGAATCTTGGGCATGGGCATGGAAGCAAAAGCCTACGGTCTTGGGAATCTCAAAATTGATCCTAGACATGTCAAATTTAAACTTGGGCATGTCAAATTGAATCTTGGGCATGGGATTGAAAGCACAAGCCTACGGTCTTGGGAATCTCAAAATTGATCCTAGACATGTCAAATTTAAACTTGGGCATGTCAAATTGAATCTTGGGCATGGGCATGAAAGCACAAGCCTACGGTCTTGGGAATCTCAAAATTGATCCTAGACATGTCAAATTTAAACTTGGGCATGTCAAATTGAATCTTGGGCATGGGATGAAAGCACAAGCCTACGGTCTTGGGAATCTCAAAATTGATCCTAGACATGTCAAATTTAAACTTGGGCATGTCAAATTGAATCTTGGGCATGGGATGAAAGCAAAAGCCTACGGTCTTGGGAATCTCAAAATGATCCTAGACATGTCAAATTTAAACTTGGGCATGTCAAATTGAATCTTGGGCATGGGCATGAAAGCACAAGCCTACGGTCTTGGGAATCTCAAAATTGATCCTAGACATGTCAAATTTAAACTTGGGCATGTCAAATTGAATCTTGGGCATGGGCATGGAAGCAAAAGCCTATGGTCTTGGGAATCTCAAAATGATCCTAGACATGTCAAATTTAAACTTGGGCATGTCAAATTGAATCTTGGGCATGGGCATGAAAGCACAAGCCTACGGTCTTGGGAATCTCAAAATTGATCCTAGACATGTCAAATTTAAACTTGGGCATGTCAAATTGAATCTTGGGCATGGGCATGAAAAGCACAAGCCTACGGTCTTGGGAATCTCAAAATTGATCCTAGACATGTCAAATTTAAACTTGGGCATGTCAAATTGAATCTTGGGCATGGGCATGAAAGCAAAAGCCTACGGTCTTGGGAATCTCAAAATTGATCCTAGACATGTCAAATTTAAACTTGGGCATGTCAAATTGAATCTTGGGCATGGGCATGAAAGCACAAGCCTACGGTCTTGGGAATCTCAAAAATGATCCTAGACATGTCAAATTTAAACTTGGGCATGTCAAATTGAATCTTGGGCATGGGCATGGAAGCAAAAGCCTATGGTCTTGGGAATCTCAAAATGATCCTAGACATGTCAAATTTAAACTTGGGCATGTCAAATTGAATCTTGGGCATGGGATTGAAAGCACAAGCCTACCGTCTTGGGAATCTCAAAATTGATCCTAGACATGTCAAATTTAAACTTGGGCATGTCAAATTGAATCTTGGGCATGGGCATGGAAGCAAAAGCCTATGGTCTTGGGAATCTCAAAATTGATCCTAGACATGTCAAATTTAAACTTGGGCATGTCAAATTGAATCTTGGGCATGGGCATGAAAGCACAAGCCTACGGTCTTGGGAATCTCAAAATTGATCCTAGACATGTCAAATTTAAACTTGGGCATGTCAAATTGAATCTTGGGCATGGGCATGGAAGCAAAAGCCTACGGTCTTGGGAATCTCAAAATGATCCTAGACATGTCAAATTTAAACTTGGGCATGTCAAATTGAATCTTGGGCATGGGCATGGAAGCAAAAGCCTATGGTCTTGGGCATCTCAAAAATGATCCTAGACATGTCAAATTTAAACTTGGGCATGTCAAATTGAATCTTGGGCATGGGCATGAAAGCACAAGCCTACGGTCTTGGGAATCTCAAAATGATCCTAGACATGTCAAATTTAAACTTGGGCATGTCAAATTGAATCTTGGGCATGGGAATGAAAGCACAAGCCTACGGTCTTGGGAATCTCAAAATTGATCCTAGACATGTCAAATTTAAACTTGGGCATGTCAAATTGAATCTTGGGCATGGGCATGAAAGCAAAGCCTACGGTCTTGGGAATCTCAAAAATGATCCTAGACATGTCAAATTTAAACTTGGGCATGTCAAATTGAATCTTGGGCATGGGCATGAAAGCACAAGCCTACGGTCTTGGGAATCTCAAATTTTTTCCTAGACATGTCAAATTTAAACTTGGGCATGTCAAATTGAATCTTGGGCATGGGCATGAAAGCACAAGCCTACGGTCTTGGGAATCTCAAAAATGATCCTAGACATGTCAAATTTAAACTTGGGCATGTCAAATTGAATCTTGGGCATGGGCATGAAAGCACAAGCCTACGGTCTTGGGAATCTCAAAATTGATCCTAGACATGTCAAATTTAAACTTGGGCATGTCAAATTGAATCTTGGGCATGGGCATGAAAGCACAAGCCTACGGTCTTGGGAATCTCAAAATTGATCCTAGACATGTCAAATTTAAACTTGGGCATGTCAAATTGAATCTTGGGCATGGGCATGAAAGCAAAAGCCTATGGTCTTGGGCATTTAAAATATGATCCTAGACATGTCAAATTTAAACTTGGGCATGTCAAATTGAATCTTGGGCATGGGCATGAAAGCACAAGCCTAATGTATTGGGAATCTCAAAATTGATCCTAGACATGTCAAATTTAAACTTGGGCATGTCAAATTGAATCTTGGGCATGGGAATGGAAGCAAAAGCCTATGGTCTTGGGAATCTCAAAAATGAACCTAGACATGTCAAATTTAAACTTGGGCATGTCAAATTGAATCTTGGGCATGGGAATGAAAGCACAAGCCTACGGTCTTGGGAATCTCAAAATTGATCCTAGACATGTCAAATTTAAACTTGGGCATGTCAAATTGAATCTTGGGCATAGGCATGAAAGCAAAAGCCTATGATCTTGGGCATCTCAAAAATGATCCTAGACATGTCAAATTTAAACTTGGGCATGTCAAATTGAATCTTGGGCATGGGCATGAAAGCACAAGCCTACGGTCTTGGGAATCTCAAAATTGATCCTAGACATGTCAAATTTAAACTTGGGGATGTCAAATTGAATCTTGGGCATGGGCATGAAAGCACAAGCCTACGGTCTTGGGAATCTCAAAATTGATCCTAGACATGTCAAATTTAAACTTGGGCATGTCAAATTGAATCTTGGGCATGGGCATGAAAGCACAAGCCTACGGTCTTGGGAATCTCAAAATTGATCCTAGACATGTCAAATTTAAACTTGGGCATGTCAAATTGAATCTTGGGCATGGGCATGAAAGCACAAGCCTAAGGTCTTGGGAATCTCAAAATTGATCCTAGACATGTCAAATTTAAACTTGGGCATGTCAAATTGAATCTTGGGCATGGGCATGGAAGCAAAAGCCTACGGTCTTGGGAATCTCAAAATTGATCCTAGACATGTCAAATTTAAACTTGGGCATGTCAAATTGAATCTTGGGCATGGACATGGAAGCAAAAGCCTATGGTCTTGGGCATCTCAAAAATGATCCTAGACATGTCAAATTTAAACTTGGGCATGTCAAATTGAATCTTGGGCATGGGCATGAAAGAACAAGCCTACGGTCTTGGGAATCTCAAAATTGATCCTAGACATGTCAAATTTAAACTTGGGCATGTCAAATTGAATCTTGGGCATGGGCATGGAAGCAAAAGCCTATGGTCTTGGGCATCTCAAAATGATCCTAGACATGTCAAATTTAAACTTGGGCATGTCAAATTGAATCTTGGGCATGGGCATGAAAGCACAAGCCTACGGTCTTGGGAATCTCAAAAAATGATCCTAGACATGTCAAATTTAAACTTGGGCATGTCAAATTGAATCTTGGGCATGGGCATGAAAGCACAAGCCTACGGTCTTGGGAATCTCAAAAATGATCCTAGACATGTCAAATTTAAACTTGGGCATGTCAAATTGAATCTTGGGAATGGGCATGAAAGAATGAGCATACGGTCTTGGGAATCTCAAATTTGATCCTAGACATGTCAAATTTAAACTTGGGCATGTCAAATTGAATCTTGGGCATGGGCATGGAAGCAAAAGCCTATGGTCTTGGGCATCTCAAAAATGATCCTAGACATGTCAAATTTAAACTTGGGCATGTCAAATTGAATCTTGGGCATGGTCATGAAAGCACAAGCCTACGGTCTTGGGAATCTCAAAATTGATCCTAGACATGTCAAATTTAAACTTAGGCATGTCAAATTGAATCTTGGGCATGGGTATGAAAGAACAAGCCTATGGTCTTGGGAATCTCAAAAATGATCCTAGACATGTCAAATTTAAACTTGGGCATGTCAAATTGAATCTTGGGCATGGGCATGAAAGCAAAAGCCTACGGTCTTGGGAATCTCAAATTTGATCCTAGACATGTCAAATTTAAACTTGGGCATGTCAAATTGAATCTTGGGCATGGACATGGAAGAAAAAGCCTATGGTCTTGGGCATCCCAAAAATGATCCTAGACATGTCAAATTTAAACTTGGGCATTGCAAGTTGAATCTTGGGCATGGGCATCGAAGTAAAAGCCTATGGTCTTGGGCATCTCAAAAATGATCCTAGACATGTCAAATTTAAACTTGGGCATGTCAAATTGAATCTTGGGCATGGGCATGAAAGCACAAGCCTACGGTCTTGGGAATCTCAAAAATGATCCTAGACATGTCAAATTTAAACTTGGGCATGTCAAATTGAATCTTGGGCATGGGCATGAAAGCACAAGCCTACGGTCTTGGGAATCTCAAATTTGATCCTAGACATGTCAAATTTAAACTTGGGCATGTCAAATTGAATCTTGGGCATGGGCATGAAAGAACAAGCCTACGGTCTTGGGCACTTAAAAATTGATCCTAGACATGTCAAATTTAAACTTGGGCATGTCAAATTGAATCTTGGGCATGGGCATGAAAGCACAAGCCTAAGGTCTTGGGAATCTCAAAAATGATCCTAGACATGTCAAATTTAAACTTGGGCATGTCAAATTGAATCTTGGGCATGGGCATGAAAGCACAAGCCTACGGTCTTGGGCATCTCAAAATTGATCCTAGACATGTCAAATTTAAACTTGGGCATGTCAAATTGAATCTTGGGCATGGGATTGAAAGCACAAGCAAAATTGGGAATCTCAAAATTGATCCTAGACATGTCAAATTTAAACTTGGGCATGTCAAATTGAATCTTGGGCATGGGCATGGAAGCAAAAGCCTATGGTCTTGGGCATCTCAAAATTGATCCTAGACATGTCAAATTTAAACTTGGGCATGTCAAATTGAATCTTGGGCATGAGCATGAAAGCACAAGCCTATGGTCTTGGGAATCTCAAAATTGATCCTAGACATGTCAAATTTAAACTTGGGCATGTCAAATTGAATCTTGGGCATGGGAATGAAAGCACAAGCCTACGGTCTTGGGAATCTCAAAATTGATCCTAGACATGTCAAATTTAAACTTGGGCATGTCAAATTGAATCTTGGGCATGAGCATGAAGCAAAAGCCTATGGTCTTGGGCATCTCAAAAATGATCCTAGACATGTCAAATTTAAACTTGGGCATGTCAAATTGAATCTTGGACATGGGAATGGAAGCAAAAGCCTATGGTCTTGGGCATCTCAAAAATTATCCTAGACATGTCAAATTTAAACTTGGGCATGTCAAATTGAATCTTGGGCATGGGCATGAAAGCACAAGCCTATGGTCTTGGGAATTGAAAATTAATCATAGGCATGTCAAATTTAAACTTGGGCATGTCAAATTGAATCTTGGGCATGGGCATGAAAGCACAAGCCTACGGTCTTGGGAATCTCAAAATTGATCATAGACATGTCAAATTTAAACTTGGTGGATTTGGAATAGAATTTAAATCCACTGTAGTTTTTACATGCCGCTTATTCTCCACAACACATTCAGCAAAAGTTTGGTTTTTTTTTCCTTTAACTTTCTCTGCATATGAAACTGTTGTATTAATAGTGTTGATTTGAATTGTATCATGGTTTTCCCCCATTATTGATCTCCCAAAGTTGATCAAAACAAGGGATACCGAATGATTGAAATACATAAACTCATATGACCAAAGGAAAAAAAAAATGGCAAAATAATTTCAAAACCCTAAAAAAATCGCCATGGAAAATTTTAGGAGAATTTTTTTTCCTAAGTCTACTGTAGCTGATTCATAAGTTTTATTTTTCAAATATCGTCCTTTGGGCATGCACAATTTAGGTCCCTATAGTCCACAGAACACCTGATCTTCCCATTCTTTTTTTACTATGGGTACGATGTTAGCCAACCACGTCGGGTGTTGGATAGGCTTGATAAACTTGGCCTTTAGCAGCAGTTTTACTTATTATTTCACCGCGAGAGCCGTGGCTCTAGTAAGAGGTACAACCGATCACAAGTAGGGTTATCTATCCTTGTAAGAGGTGCAACAAAATCTTAGTGATTGGTAACCCATCATATGAGTTGTGTAGCCGAATACAAGTTAGATACCATATATATGTGGTAACCGATCATGATACCTAGTCAAACAATTTTTGGAAAGCTAGTGTGACTGATCCTAGTACCTACATGGAGGTAGAACCGAAACTTGTTTTGGTAAAACCGTTTAACCCATGATTGATGATTTGATAGGATAATCAATTACATAGTTCTTGGAAATCAGATGAACCAATTCTAAACTTGTTTGGAAGTGTGGCAAATCGGTTCCAAGATTGTAAATATGAAAACGCATTTACAAAGTAAAGATGTCGACGTACTTTGAACATGTGCAATAACTCTTATCTTTTATTGTTCAAAGATATTCCTTAATAGCTAAAGGAGAATCCCGGATCGAAATAAATTGAGAATCCTTTAATTAAGGTTTTTAAGTTTTATATGCTTTTAATTTCCAGCAATTAAAATGCATATGTTTAGAAAATAAAAATTAGTAATGTGCATTTACTAGTTGGAGATTTTCTACTGAGATTTCAGTCAATATTTGGACAGTGCATTTCCAGGAATTATGAAAACCGTTTTTGGGAACCTACGGCTACAAGGGAGGAGGAACTGGATAGGGAAAAAACAGCATAAAAAAGTGTTTTATATGCTTTTTAAGTCAGAATGGGAACAAACCAATTCCTCCTCCCTTGTGTCTGAATTATATTTCAGAATTCTATGAAAAAGTTGCTTTTATTGCAAATCCTTTATATGAAAGATTAAAGAAAAACCCTCCTGCTTGGACTTCTCAACATACTAAAGCAGTCCAGCAAATTAAAAAAAAAATCAAGGAAATTCCTTGTCTAGCTTTGTCCAATCCTAAAGCATTTAAAATTGTTGAAACTGATGCATCGCATATTTGATATGGCGGTATATTAAAACAAAGTGTTAATAACACAAAAGAATTAGTTCGATTTACATCTAAGTCATGGTGTGGCCCTATAGTAAATTACTCTACTGTTAAAAAGGAAATTCTAGCCATTGTGCTAACAGTATAAAAGTTTGAATCTGATTTAATAAATCAAAAATTTCTTATCAGAGTAGATTGTAAATATGCTAAAGAAATTCTTCTTAAAGATGTAAAAAACATATCTTCCAAGCAAATCTTTGCTCGATGGCAAGCCATAATGTTTGTATTTGACTTTGATATTGAGTTTATTCCCGGGGAATCTAATTTTTTACCTGATTTCCTAACTCGTGAATTTTTGCAGGGTAAAAAATGTTTGGACGACCAGACAAGGGAAAAAGGCCTAAAGAGGTAAAACCTTAGAAAAGGGAAGTTAAAATCAGCACCGGAGTCAACCATAGCAATGGTATCAAGGATAAATTCACCTTTGACAATTAAAGTGACCTTAATATACCATTTATGAGTAATTACTCAGTTTAATAAATTTATACTAACACCTGGTAAAGGTGGAAACTCTTCATGAGAATTTAAGGGAATATCTCTCTTTGAAGAAGTTTCTTCAATTTCAGCTTCCTTATTAGGATTGTTTTGTTTATTTTCTAATATAAACATTCGAACTTTTAGTTCTTTGATTTCTTGTTTAACAACCTTTAATTCAGATTTTAAATCCGAGCTGGTTGTAGCACATTCAGATACTGACGAAATAGGATTATTAACCCTATTTATAATGTCTTTAAAATCATAGGTCTGAATATCTTTTTCAGGTTTATGATTATTCCTTATTTGATTCAAATATTCAGTAAGAAATTTTGATTTCTCATTGACATCACTGATTTTGTCAATTATTTCGAAAACAAAATTCTCTTTGTTGGTTAAAACACATAAACCATCCATTTTGCATAAGGATTTATATTGGTCACATTGGCCATCACATCTATCATTATCACTTTCTGATGAAGGACTTTCATCATTAATAACTGATACAAACATATCTTCATTTTCTGAATCAGAATCGGATATTACCGACTTTAGTAATGACCTTTTAAGGCCTTCATCCTCCGACTATGCCGCCCCCGCGGAAACCAACCTGTACATTTCATGAGACGCCTTTAGTGGCCGAAGAAGGTACCATTCTTAGTTGTATTAAATCCTTCCCTAAGGGAACTTCGTGTGGAAGGGATGGCCTTCGGGCACAACATTTGTTGGATGCTTTCTGTGGGGAAGGCTCACCTGTTGCTGCTGATATGGTCACGACCATAACTAGGGTTGTTAATCTTTGGCTTGGTGGGAGATTCCCTCTTAACCTAGCGTAGTTCATTGCATCGGCTCCCTTAACACCCCTCCTTAAACCGGATAACAGCATCCGTCCCATTGCTGTTGGGACAATTTGGCGTCGACTGGTGTCCAAAGTGGCAATGAAAGGGGTTGGCAAGGACATGGCAGCGTGTCTACAGGATTTTCAGTTTGAAGTAGGTGTTTCAGGTGGTGCTGAGGCAATATTACATGATGTGAATAGGTTTGTCAGTAAACATCATGTAGACGCTAGCCTCTCTATGCTAACTGTCGACTTCACCAATGCTTTTAACCTAGTTGACCGAACAACTATGCTTTCTGAGGTACGTAAGCTTTGTCCATCTATATCGCCTTGGGTAGAATACTTGTATGGTCAACCCGCGTGTCTATATGTGGGGGACTCTTTTATCTACTCATCTACAGGAGTACAACAAGGTGACCCTTTATGTCCTTTTTTATTTGCTCTGGTACTTCATCATCTTATAGCTAAG
This sequence comes from Papaver bracteatum, assembly GCA_023529315.1. Taxonomy (NCBI): domain Eukaryota; kingdom Viridiplantae; phylum Streptophyta; class Magnoliopsida; order Ranunculales; family Papaveraceae; genus Papaver; species Papaver bracteatum. The sequence continues at coordinate 302,186 of JAJJWX010003305.1, read as the reverse complement.
ATAAATGAGCAATGCATATTATCTCTACATGCCTGGTATCTTGATGATGACACTGTTATTTGCGACATCGAAGAAGTGGCAAAAGTACTCACTATTGTCAAAACAAAAGGGCTTGCGCTTGGACTTATATTAAATATTAAGAAAACTGAAATATTTTGGCCTTCTTGTGATGGACGAAGGATAAGTGATGGGATGTTTCCTGTCGAAATCTCAAGACCAGATCAGGGAGTCAAACTATTAGGTGGTGCAGTTAGCCTCGACGATGGTTTTGTGAAGGGCCTTGCCATTAAGAGGGCTGAAAAAGCAGTGGATTTGATGCAGATTTTATCCAAGCTCCACGATCCTCAAAGTTAATTACTGCTTTTACGATCATGTATGGGTATCTCCAGGATGCTTTTTGGGCTTCGTATTTGTCACCCAGACTATATTATAGAGGCGGTAGATATATTTGATAGAGGCTTGCGAGAAGTGGTGGAAGGCATTGTGGTTGGTGGGGGGCCGTTCTTTGGAGAGATGCAATGGAGACTATCTACTCTACCTATCAGATACGGAGGTCTTGGCCTTTACACTGCTAGGGAGGCGTCTGAATATGTTTTCTTGGCTTCGCGTGTGCAATCTTGGAGGTTACAAGATCACATATTGAGGAGAAGTGGTGTGGAAGGTATGGATGACAATTTAATCTTTGGCTTGGTGGGAGATTCCCTCTTAACCTAGCGGAGTTCATTGCATCGTCTCCCTTAACACCCCTCCTTAAACCGGATAACAACATCCGTCCCATTGCTGTTGGGACAATTTGGCGTCGACTGGTGTCCAAAGCGGCAATGAAAGGGGTTGGCAAGGACATGGCAGCGTGTCTACATGATTTTCAGTTTGGAGTAGGTGTTTCAAGTGGTGCTGAGGCAATATTACATGATGTGAATAGGTTTATCAGTAAACATCATGTAGACGCTAGCCTCTCTATGCTAACTGTCGACTTCACCAATGCTTTTAACCTAGTTGACCGAACAACTATGCTTTCTGAGGTACGTAAGCTTTGTCCATCTATATCGCCTTGGGTAGAATACTTGTATGGTCAACCCACGTGTCTATATGTGGGGGACTCTTTTATCTACTCATCTACAGGAGTACAACAAGGTGACCCTTTATGTCCTTTTTTATTTGCTCTGGTACTTCATCATCTTATAGCTAAGATAAATGAGCAATGCATATTATCTCTACATGCCTGGTATCTTGATGATGACACTGTTATTTGCGACATCGAAGAAGTGGCAAAAGTACTCACTATTGTCAAAACAAAAGGGCTTGCGCTTGGACTTATATTAAATATTAAGAAAACTGAAATATTTTGGCCTTCTTGTGATGGACGAAGGATAAGTGATGGGATGTTTCCTGTCGAAATCTCAAGACCAGATCAGGGAGTCAAACTATTAGGTGGTGCAGTTAGCCTCGACGATGGTTTTGTGAAGGGCCTTGCCATTAAGAGGGCTGAAAAAGCAGTGGATTTGATGCAGATTTTATCCAAGCTCCACGATCCTCAAAGTTAATTACTGCTTTTACGATCATGTATGGGTATCTCCAGGATGCTTTTTGGGCTTCGTATTTGTCACCCAGACTATATTATAGAGGCGGTAGATATATTTGATAGAGGCTTGCGAGAAGTGGTGGAAGGCATTGTGGTTGGTGGGGGGCCGTTCTTTGGAGAGATGCAGTGGAGACTATCTACTCTACCTATCAGATACGGAGGTCTTGGCCTTTACACTGCTAGGGAGGCGTCTGAATATGTTTTCTTGGCTTCGCGTGTGCAATCTTGGAGGTTACAAGATCACATATTGAGGAGAAGTGGTGTGGAAGGTATGGATGACAATTTTCATAAGGCTTTGGAAACGTTACAAGTGACTCTTCCTGATTTTGATCTTAACAACTTCACCAATAAAGACAACGCCCCCCTAAAGCACAAAGCATCTTGGCGAGTGCTCTTTTTGGTAAAGTAGTTAAGGACATTGATAGATTTTACATGCTAACGGAGAGACAGAAAGCGGTTTTTGGGTGTTTGCAAGCATCACATGCCCAAGATTTTCATCTGGCTATTCCGATTGAGGGGCTTAGACAGAAGATGTCTCCTTTGGAGTACCGTTCTATCCTCAAATACAGGTTAATGATCCCGCTTTATCCCTATGATTCTCGCTGCCCTGCTTGCATCACAGGATGCTTGTACTCGTATGGTGAACATGCAGTTCATTGTAAACTAGACCCTGGTTTTAAATATAGGCATGATCATGTGCGGGATATCTTGTATGATATACTGTGGAGGGCTGGCATTTAGGCAAAGAAAGAAGCACCTGTGAATTTCCTGACAAACCCACTTGAAGGGAGATCGACACTAAGACCAGCAAATGTTCTTATTTTTGGACGGGCTAATGGGATACACACATGTGTCGACCTTACTGGGGTATCTCCTTTGGTATGCATTGGACATGTCACCTTTACAGTCGGGCAAGCGGCGCTAAAGGCTACCTCAGGTAAGATATCGAAACATGAGAAAGCGTGTGTTGAGAATGGGCATGCTTTCATCCCCTTCTCTTTTGATACTTTTGGTTATTTGGCTCCAGAAGCAGTTGGACTACTCAAGAGGGTCCAGAAATTCATGCACATCAATGTCATGACTCCTGGTTCGCGAGATTTTATTTTTAATAGGATAAGTTTTGCTATTCAAAAAGGGCTAGAGGCACAGCTTGTTGCTCGCTTGCCTACTATGTAACTTCTCTTCTATAATAATAAAAGGTAAGATAAAAGAGTACTCTGTTTAAAATAATTGCAAAATTTTACAAGAAGATCAAAGAAATGAAATTTTATCAGAGTTACAATACTCGCGAGAAGCATGAATAAAATTTCGCAGAGATTAATAGAATGGGACGAACCTTTATGGCGTGCACCTTAGTTCGCGGATACAATTTCGTAAGAGTCAAATGTAAGACCTAATAGTGCGTCATATAAGGGGGTATCTCTTTACATGACTCAGGGATAAGGTTATACCGCTGCTAGAACCTGAGTCATGCAGATGTTGGGGTTAAAGAAAACCTATCCAGGAGAGAGATCTTCCAACTATATAAGGTTATACCCTGGTTGGCCGACTGAGAATCTCTTCTAAGAAGTGCAGAATATGACTAAGGAACCGAGGTACACGGTTTAGCCAAGGGTGCCCGGGACGGACGAACCTACCCTGGCCATTCTTGGTAAGTCTTGGCTATGATGCACTTGGCCTGAAGAAAACCCCACTTAGGATGCAGTCTTGTAACTATAAGCCATATAGGCATAAAGGACAAGAGGCTGCAAAAACAACTGGTTGTTGGAAAATATGGATGGGAGGAGCTAGTCTTGTATGGCCGATATGCCCTCCTTGAAGGGGCAACCAGGGGCAAGATAAGGGCGGCACCCTCCATTAGGGAGATGATAAGTTTCTAAAGACGGCAATGTCATGGGGATTTATGATCACAAGAACATTTAGGCTTGTCATATTGTCGCGTGACGAAAGTTATACAAAGGCAACAATCCAAAAGAGAAAAGTTAAGATGAGATCAATGGGTTTTTACATGAAAGTGTAAAGACGTCCTGCGATTTCATCATAAGACGGCAGTGTCATAAGGTTTAATTCTTGTAAGAGAGTTTATACTTATCATATTGTCGCAGAGATGTTGAAAAAAATATTGATAAGACAAGATCAATGGGTCAATACATGCAAATGTAAAGACATCCTGCGATTTTGTCGCAGAAAGAAAAAATGTGGTAAAATAAGACCTTTAATTAGGAAGGCATAAAAAGACCATAAGATTATTGCGATAATGCTCGCAGAATTTATGAGATTTGCGATTCTACGCATAGATCATAAAGTTATGCACTTGTTGCTAGCGATAACATCGCCGATATTGAGGAAAATTTAATTTGATTCACAACTAATATCTAATCTCTACTCAATTTTTTCATATTGCAGATGAATAATAGAGGCAAGTATGGGAATGCATAGAATGATGAAATTATTATTCATCCATCATATGACCAAATTGTATAGATGATACATTTATACAAATAATTAAAGGATAATAATTATGATTGATTGATTATGTTGCAGAAAAATAATTATTTTCTAATTCGTACAGATGTAAGCAAAAGAAGTTTACACATCAAGTTGGAGAAATTCGCAGCAATGTTACGAGAATCAAAAAATAAATGTACAAAATTTACATGGAAGAAAAAGAGAAGAAACAGGACTAAGAAGATCCATCACCACCTTCATCAGAGCTCTTTTCTTTTTAAGATTTCTCCTCATTACCAGATTTCTATTCTTCATCATTATCATTATTATCTCTATCCACGTCAGATTTCTCTTCCTCGCTAGACAGTTCTTTATCATTATCATCTTCGCTAGATTCCTCAGCTTCGCTATCAGAGATAATTAGATTAGGGGAATCAGCTGGAATTTTCTTTGCGAGATCGGGATATGTAGAATGAGGAATACCATGATCATCACAGACTATCTTAACAGCGTTATTACGAACACGGATAAGGGAGTTACTAAAATTTGAAGATGAGATTTTCAATTTTTCCTTCAATCTAGAATACTTTTCATTGCGAGAAGATAGATTTCTAGCGAGTTGGCTTTTCTCTTCTTCTAACTCATCAAATCTTTTACGATAGTTCTTTTTGGACGCTGCGAGAAAATGATAACAAAGTTAATACATATAAGGATGATTCAATTAGAAAATAATTTAGTGAAATCATAAGAGTGATAACCTTCTCTTTCAGAAATCATGTCCTTAATCAAAGCTACTTGTTCAACATGAAGACTGACATCTACACCTAAATTAGTCCTAGCATTGTCAAGAACTTTCGCAGCCCAAGCAAACTCCACATCATTATTTATAAGAAGACGGGAACGAATTTGGCTTTCTCTTTCAACAAAAACTTCTTTCTCGCGAATAATCCCATCCCTTTCAATTTGAACTTCAAGAATGGTCTTATGGAAATTCGCTAAGGTTTCAGGTCCTTGCCTAGATATACGGTCTTTATCTTTTGAGAGATCTTTGTTTTTGGCCTTTAAAGTTTTAATATCAACTTTGGAATTATGATAAAGTTGTTTGAGTCTATGAGTTATATCTAAACAAGATCTGTAGTCAATTTCTAAGAGGCGAAACTTAGATCTGAGTTTATCTATGGAAAGGGAATTAACATTGGAAGAATTATTTAAAGAATTATTAAGAAGTTCTAGAAGAGTATCATTGTCTATTGGTTCAGGGAAAGAGCGAATGGTTAAAGCCTCATCAGTGAGACCATAAATGTCTGCGAGAATGATAAATCAAGTAAAAAAAGATAGTGAAACATAGAATTATGAAAGAAAAGAAAAAGGTTATCATACCTAAGAGTTGTTTGTTAACAGTATCAAGATTGGATACTTTGGTTGATTGATGAGAAAGATTGTTCTCAAGTTCTTTATTCTTCTCGCGAAGACTAGCGAGTTCAACTTCCATTTGTTCATTCTTCTCGCGAAGATTAGAAGATTCATATTTCAGTTCTTCATTCTTTTGGCAAAGAACAACATTCTTCTGTTGAGAAAATTCACGCCTATTATCTAAATCAGAAGCAACATCAAAAGCATCTCTTCCAACCTGCGATAAAACTATATAAGTAAAAATCTGGCAAAAATATCAATAGATACATAAAAAGGATGAACAAATAGAAGCATACCAGACTGCCAAGTGAATTTAAGAGACTTGGAGTCAGCGATCTTGAAATCCCGCGAAGGGAATCACTGTCAGCTAATATGGGAGCATCGCAGACTTTGGCGAGGGACTGGGATATTTCATAAATAGCTTCATCTTCATACTCATTTGGGATACCGAATATATTCTTGCCAAAAAATTTGGATAGTTGAGCTATTGCAGACTCAGAAGAAGAAGAAGAATCCTTTATGGAAGGAAAATTTTGGATAGTTGAGCCAACACCAAAATTACCATCATCGTTGTCCATATCAAAATTTTCTGGAATAGGTTGAGGAATTGGAGAAGAAGGAAGTTGGGTTTTTCTTCTCTTTAAGGGAGGATTGTCAGATCCTTCATTGCGAGGAACAGTAGGTTTCCCTTTGGGAGGAGCAGCATATTTCCCCTTGCGATCAACTGTGGACTTCACTTTGATTCTCGCAGGTTTTATTGGTTCTAATTCTTCTATTTCCTGTGAACACAGATAAAGATAAGAAATAGGGGCTACAATATATTGTTAAAGCTAATGAAACAATATTTCTTACTTCATCTGTGAAATATTTAAGAGCTAAAAAAGTGCTGGGTTTCCTAAAAGCCCGGTAGCTGAGTTTCATCCTGTCAATCTGGAAAAGATTGAAGTAATTAGCGAAAATATAAAAACGTGGGGAAGATAATGAATAATAATTATACCAAAGATCGGAGAGAACATACCTCTTTATTTCTTTTAGGCCAGTTGAAAACCCAAGGTTGATATTCTGAAAGATTCGCGGGTAATGCGCAAGAACCAGAAATATAAGGACCCTCAAGACATAACGGAAAAATGAACCACTCGTCATCGCTAGAATGGTGAGGGCCTTGATTAGTAGATGTATGCCAATCAATGTCTAGCATAAGAGCTTTATTATCAGCGATCTTTTCTTTCTTCAAGCGAACACCCCAGCAAGTGCTATCCCTCTTCATAGGGACTATTTTATAATTTTCAAAAAAATTGTCCACAATATAATCTGCAGAGACAATGGGAACATCTTTAAATTGAGGACTCTTCGCAGCTTCAGGGTAGCGAGATCCTTTGTCAGCACCGCGAGAAGCATATTCAAGCAGCAATCGAATACAATCTCCACCCAATTGATATATCGCTCACAAGAATTTCTCGTCAGAAATTATTTCATAGAATAGTGGAAGTTCTGGATCATAGAGAGGAATGGGAAGATCAGCTTCAAGTTGACCTAGCGATACTATAATTTTCTCGCGAGAGCATTTATAAACAGTGAATAATCTGAGACAAAGTTCGGATTTAGGGCTCTGATTTGGAATTGTAGACAAAGTAAAACCTTTGCTTTTGAGTTTTTCTTGCATCTCACCAAAAGCAATCAAATTTTTAGCACCAGCGGCAACCATTTTTAAGTATGGGAATGAAAGAGAAGGTTGGAAAATAAGAAAAGAATCACAGCGATAACAGACGCGCAATTTACAGAAGAACAATAAACTTGCAGAGAAATTACGGAGAGAAAGAAGAAGAAAGCAAAAGAGGAAAAGAAAAGAATAAAAGAAGTATTTATAGAAGAAGAAATTTATCGAAGAAGATGAATGCAATAAATGCTAAGAAAAGACATGAACGGTCAGATCACAGCGGTTAGAGAGGACGTGTCATAAATTCATTAGAAGAGAGAATACGTGAAAACAGCTGGCGAAGGATATAGAAATGTGTCAGAACAGAGATTAATGAAGGGATAAGTAGTTGCGGCATTTTAAAGTTCTCATGATCTTCTCTTCTTCGCATAAAATACATGAGAAGAGGCAAGATGTAGGACCATAATATCGCTACAACACTTCTCTGCGAGATTAACAACACTTCCCAGCGAGCATCACCGCAAGATCTTCAACTACACTTTGCGAGTGTCACAAAAGCAGTCAAAAGAGTGGCGTAATAACTGACGATTGAAGAAAACATGAGAAAAGCATGTTTGTCCCGCGATGGTTATAAAGCTTGCGAGAATGAATATTGTAACTATCACGGTACAATCGCAGAACCAACCCGAAATAAGAGGAAAACTTAGCTGTCAAACACTATGTAACTACCCTATAAATAAAGACCCAATATGTCCAGAAGAGGATGATGTATTTTTGAGAGTTAAGAAAGTCTTGAGGAGAGAGAAACTTCAAGAGAATAGTTGTAATCTTGAATTCTTCCATTTCTGTAAACATTTCTGAGAACAAAATAATAAAGTGTCATTTTTAATCTTCAATTGTGAGTTGAATATAGCAAAATCATAACAAGGGTGTAGTGTGGGATTTCCTGCAAATACAAACATATCATATGGGATTCGACCAAGATTTTTATTTTTTAAACGATTTTTAATTCGTTCAGCAAAGAAATAAGGAAGTCCTGATAAGAACGTTTCTTTCCAGAATTCTTGTTGACCATCTAGTCTCTAAAAGGTTTTTGAAAAGAACGTGTCTTTATACCATTTGAAATGGGATAAAGTTGGAGACTTTAAGTTGATTAATTGTTCCTGTAGTTTGTCTACATTCATATTATGCTTTCCTGTAAAGTGGACAAGAATATTATAAAGTAAAGTATTTACTATATCAGGAACAATATTAGTTGAGTTGTTGGGATCTTGTTTAACAGCATTATAAATGGCATTTTTAGCCTATGTTGTTAAATAGTTATCCCACCATCCTTTTAATTGGCCTGAGAAGCCGTCAACAAGAAGTTTGGTAATGTCAAGTTCCTTATTGTCATGGGATGCATAGACCGTAGCGCACATGAGCATATGATGGATTACTTTATGAATCTGGTATTCGCTAAATCCATCAATATTCCATTCATAGATATAAGTTCCATCAAACTGTCGAACACTAGGAAGTTCTTCCTCATGGAGTAAATCAACAGGAGATGGCCTATGGTAATAGAGTTTAGTTGGTTGATTAAAAAATTTCTTACTAGAGATGCGATTAACTTGAGATGGGATATTATCCTCATCAAGTGTTAAACTCTCTAATTGAGCTATTAACTTATCAGTGGAAGGTTCATTATCATCATCACTGTTATCTAAGTCAAGTGGTCTAGATATGGATGCCATAACCTTTGGTTTTTCTTCTTCAATAGTAAGGACTTTAAGTCTTTTATAAATTTCTTGTATAACTTCAAAATCTGAGTCTGAAGTTGTTAGAACGGTCTTGGAAAGTTTTACTTTATGTTCCGGGCTATAATCCTGAAACGGGGCCGATTGTACCAGACTATTAGAAAGTTTTAACTTTTCTTTTTCAATTCGGTTTAATTGCTCTCCCATAGATTGGAGAGACAAATTAGTATAATTATTCTGTTTAATTACAGATTCTAAACTATTACTATTTTTACGAAAAGGTGTAGCCATTACCTCTTCTTCATTAATTCTAACGACTAAGTTCATATCAGGAGGGTGAACACTACGAACATTGTTCCCCTGCTTAGTCAAGTATGTCTTATACATACTTTCTAGACCAAGAATATAATTCTTGTCAGTAAAATCAGGAATTTTAATTCCTCGCAATTTAAAATCATATCTAATATAGTAAAAGAAACCATAATTGACAGGGTCATGGTCCTTTCCCATCTTAGTTATAAATTGCTTATATTGACTGTAATAAAAAGTTTTATATTCTTGTGGAGCCTTAGCTAACCACCATTTTCTGATTAAATCATTTTTTTTCAGAATAAAAAACTTTTTTATCAAGTCCTTCAAAAGGAAATTCATTCTCTTGTTTAGTTAAAACAAAGATACCTCTATCTGAATATCCCATATCTGAGGCAGTGGGAGATTGAGGATCTCGAGATGATGGAGTTTCAACCTTCTTAATAGGCTAACATACCTTATCTTTAGTAAAATTTATTCCTACTATAGAGTCATTTTCATAGGAGGTAGAAGAAATTGAGGATGTAGAAAATCTTCTAGTAGAATTATTATCTTTAAGTCTAGAACCATCCTAAGAAAATCTTCTAGTGGAATTATTATCTTTAGTAAATCTAAATTCTACATCACCGTCTGGATATTCAATTATCTCTTCTAGTTTTTTATTTTCTTTTTTAACAGGTTCATTAGCTTGTTCTAGAACCCATTGTTTTGGAAAATTAATTTCATTCCAAGAGATAGTCTTAGGAATGATGGTGTTGCTTTTAGAAATGTCTGTTATGAATAGAGTTGTTCCCCCTTCTAATTGAGATTTGGAATTTTTCTCATGTTGGGAACACTTGTATTCATAACCTTATAATAGATTCTATAAATAAGAATTACGTTTTCTGAGCCAGGTAACATATCATACCCTTCAAATTTAATATCTAAAGATAAGACATGTTTAATATGTGAATCAGATAACGATAATGTAAAATTTGGATAACACGAAAAATAAATCGGTCCATCACATAAGCTTGATTCAATAATTCATAAAAGGGAATCATTAAATCTTCTGTGTCTTTTGTCTCTAAGACATAGTAAAGCAGAAGTATTGAGTCCTAGTCTAGTGGCTGGTTTCAATGCAACTTGAACCATCCCTAGATGCAAGAACTTGTACTTTTGCTTATGAAGCTTAATTAGCTTATCTAATAACAATTGAAAAGTATTATAACCTGGAGAAATAGGTAAGGATTCTTCAATTTTTTGGATAATATAATCCGTTTTAAATAAAAAAATTGATTTATAAATCTCTTGTTGTTTTGACTTTGGTAATTTCCAATTGCATAAGTCATGTTCTATATTTTCATTAATAACTAATTCATTATTTCTTTTAGAAATATTTACAGATTCTGCTGACCTAGAAGAACTTTGTCTACCTAAAGTTCTAATTAATTCATTCATCTTTTAGACTCTCATCAACAGTCAACAATTTTTACAAGATTCTACCTCTACAGTCAACGACTTTTACAGATCCGCTTGTGCCTCACCTGGGACTTATTGTTTGTAATTCAAACGCGACTAACGTATTGGGAGCTTAACGCGACTAACGTATTAAAGAGTAGAAATAGATAAAGGAAGAAATTATACCTTAGAAGTGTTGTTCTTCCCGCCGATCAACGGAACTTTCAGCTTTAATCCTTAGTTATTAAAGGAGCTTAAATGGATCTGATACCAATATGGGTTTTAATAAAACTAGTGATAAGTCCAATGACAATTTTCGAAAGTATAAGAAACACAGAAGAGAGAAATATTTTAAAGAGTCTTTTGAAAAAAGAAAAGATAAATTTAAAAAAATTCCTAAGAAGAGGTTTTCTAAAAAGAAAGTACCAATCTGTTGGAAGTTTAAAAAGGTGGGCCACTGCGCTAATAAGTGTACTACCCAACAAAAAATTAATAATCTAAATGTAGATGAAGGCCTTAAAAGGTCATTACTAAAGTAGGTAATATCCGATTCTGATTCAGAAAATGAAGATATGTTTGTATCAGTTATTACTGATGAAAGCTCTTCTGATGAAAGTCCTTCATCAGAAATTGATAATAATAGCTGTGATGGTCAATGTGACCAATATAAATCCTTATGCAAAATGAATGGTTTATGTGTTTTAACCAACAAAGAGAATTTTGTTTTTGAAATAATTGACAAAATCAGTGATGTCAATGAGAAATCAAAACTTCTTACTGAATATTTGAATCAAATAAGGAATAATCATAAACATGAAAAAGCTATTCAGACCTATGATTTTAAAGACATTATAAACAATGTTAATAATCATATTTCGTCAGTATCTGAATGTGCTACAACCAGCTCGGATTTAAAATCTGAATTAAAGGTTGTTAAAGAAGAAATCAAAGAACTAAAAGTTTTAATGTCTATATTAGAAAATAAACAAAACAATCCTAATAAGGAAGCTGAAATTGAAGAAACTTCTTCAAAGAGAGATATTCCCTTAAATTCTCATGAAGAGTTTCCACCTTTACCAGGTGTTAGTATAAATTTATTAAACCGAGTAATTACTCATAAATGGTATATTAAGGTCACTTTAATTGTCAAAGGTGAATTTATCCTTGATACCATTGCTATGGTTGACTCCGGTGCTGATTTAAACTGCATCGATGAAGGACTAGTTCCTTCAAAATATTTTTCTAAAGAAGTTTTAAACACGGCGGATAATTCTAGTTTGAATGTTAAATATAAATTAGAAGATGCTGTGATTTGCAATAAAGGAATTTGTTTTTAAATCCCCTTTATTATGTTAAAAACCTTTCTCACAAAATTATTTTGGGAAATCCCTTTTTACATATGCTTTACCCAATTTTAAGAATAGATGAAAAGGGAATTCTTAGTAAAATTTCTAACACAGAAGTTTTATTCAAGTCTATAATTGTTCCCCAGTATAAAGAAATTGATACTGTTAAAGAACATTTGAAAAACAAAGAGTCATTTATTAATTCTTTAACTGAAGAAATTTATTTTAAAAGGATTTCTGAATCTTTAAAAAATCCAAAGCTTCAAGAAAAAATAACACTTTTACAAAAAGAAATTGAAGCTGAAATTTGTGCTGAAATCCCTAATGCTTTTTGGGAAAGAAGACGCAAGCTTTCCTATTTCTGTATTTCTTCCTGTCCCGATCTAACTTATCTAGTCCTTTTCTTTCATTAAGATCCCGTTCAAGAGCCAGATTGAAGTCCATACCGATAAATCTAGGCTGCTCTCGCCTCAACTCAAGTTTCAGCTTGTGACACACCGAACCAGGTCAATGGCCCACCTCGTTCTTCTTTCAAGCTAAGCGCATCGCCTCACTGATACAAAGAGGAAGAACCTATTTGTCAAGGAAGAAAGCGCTATTCTATAGTGGTTGGCATTATTCGACCGATCAAGTACTGTAACCAAGAAGGATGTGTGACATCCGTTCATATAGTTTGCCAGAGGCATCTCTCTAAGGCGAACTCGTAGATCAATAACACAATGCACAGTCAACGCACAGTCTCAATTGTTCAACTTGAAGCACCAGGAAGGCGAAACCAAGGCCCCACAAGAACAACAACCCACAGCCGCTAACTGAACCTAGGAAGGGGATCGAAGCTTTCTAACCTCGTATATCTAGCAAGAATGCAAATACTGATTCTACCTCTCAAGCGAGGCCAGGGGCCCATACTTACTATTATATACGATGTTCCACTAGACACTTCGAGAAAAGAAGGAACTTAAACTTTCGTGTTGCGATGAGCGTACCCAATCTATTTTATTAATCTTCCCAGACTTATCTAATAAAAAAATCTCCCCTTTCCTAGTTACCAGTTTCAGGAAAAGAGAAGACTGCGGCACTTGTGCAACCATGTCAGCAGACATTTCCTAAGTTACCAGGATCCAGCAAGCAAGCCTCTTAAAGTAGAGACGGGAAGTAGTCTTTTACTATCTTGGGTTTGTCTCATCCTGTAATCCGGGGGACGGAGTATAAGTGCATCAATGAGACCGTCCGTGAAGTACGAACCGGGACTGCTTTTCTTGTTTGAAAGGCGTAGGGCTGAGATCCAGAAGAAGCTTCTCGGCTGTTAGCCCACTTTCTTTATTTAATAAGGATGTATTTTTCATTCCTGAATCTTTGAGACAAGAGGAAACGAGCCCAGCTCTTCACTATGCTTTGCTTCGAATGATTCATTTTGATCCTTAACTTATCTCGCTTTTTTCGGTCGATGAAGAGGAAGAGAAGGCAGGCTTTGCAGTGGGAGTAAGCGGCGGTGGGATCCTTATCCAAGAAGTGCTTTCTTCCCTGGGCCCAAGCCTTTCGAAACCAGATCGACGAAATCGAGCCTCCAACCGCGCCTTCACTAACAAGTTGATCCTGCATCCATAAGCGCCTTGCGTCATCGCCTTCCTTAGCTCGACAAAGAAAGGCTATCCCTAGCAGCCTCGGGGCTCCATGGGAAGAGAAATGGATGCGATAAGAACAGGGACCAACGGGCGCTCTAAATCGTATTCAACCTTATCGACAGCATAATCCATTATATAGCTATACCTCAGCCCTGAGAAAGACGCCATTCGCTTCTATTCCACTCCACCAAAGAGAAAGCAAACCGCAGCAGCGTCTACTTTAGCAAAAGATCCGATCTGGTGCATTACAAACAATCTTCTCTTTCGCCGTTGAATCAGATGAGGACAAGGAGTTTGGTCCCTCAAAACCAGAGGAGCTCTCTATATGATATTTTCTTTGCCTACGGATCCCCCTTTCCCCGTTTACTTTAACTGATGCTCTCCCTTCGGTGGACTATCGCATGTACTACCCTCTGAGCTATCCTTGTCTCTCTTTCATCGTATAGAGAAGAAAGATTCTTTTGTACGCCCGGTTCACCAGGTTCTACCAATAGTAGAATGGCAGCTTGAATGATTCGTTCATGTATCAAGTTCATTCTTCACTTCCTCTCTTTCGCAGTCGAGTTCCTAAAGGACCTTGGCTCAACAGCGCAAGCAAGATAAATTGCCTCTATTTGATGTCGATTCATCCAGACTTCCATTACTTCAAATTTACTGTATTTAATGTCGATTCACCCAGACTTCCATTCTTTGTAGAGGTCGCTTTAGCTTGCCGGCTGGGAGCTGTATGAGCGGTAACGTCCAAGTACGGCTCTGTGAGAAGGGCGGTGGACAGAAATGGCCTTGTTGTACCTCACTCCCGTCTTCAATGGGGTCTGCTCTTTCTTTTTTGGGAGAGTATGCCAATATGATCTTAATGAGGTGCGAGGCTTTGCATCTGACATTCGTAGGGCCGGGAGCCTGCAATAAATCCCTCCGGCCGGATATGACACTAGTGGTAGGTGGTCCCGCGGAGCTTTCGGAGAAGGGTAGCCTAGTGTGTAAGCACAGCAATGAACCGCGGCGAACCCCCAGACGACCTATCTAAGATTAGGGGGAGATCCTCAGTAGTTGGTGACCCTATCACTCTTCCACGGAACCTCACTGATACAAGTACCGAATGCTCATACGGGAAATCCGACCTTTCTTTCTAGTCTACTCAGGGGGATGAATACACACCTGCGCGGATGACAGGTGACGGTTACAAGAATGGCGGGGAAGTGAAGAGTACCCGACGACATTCAGGGAAGGATGTAGACCCATCGGACAGGGATAATCATTCCGGTCCTGGAAGAGGTGGCGACACCAGTCTGAGCTGTATGAGTCACTGAAACGACGGCAGGAGCTGATCTATCAATAGAGGTAGCAGCAGCCCTTTTACAATATGAAGAAAGAAATAAGGGTCGAAGTTTAGACCGCTCACAGTAGTTCTACCTATAGAAAAGATCATGAAAGAGGCGATCAGAATGGTACCCGAATCCATTTACGATTCCGAGTTTCCAGACACATCGCACTTCCGCTCGGGTCGAGGCTGCCACTCGGCCCTAAGACGGATCAAAGAAGAGTGGGGAACCTCTCGCTGGTTTTTAGAATTCGACATCAGGAAGCACATCATCGACCGACATCGACTTATCCCAATCTTGAAGGAAGAGATCGACGATCCCAAGTTCTTTTATCACACCCAGAAACTTTTAGGAGCCGGACGCCGAAAAATGAACGGCCCTGACTCCGTCCCACACAGTGTACTACTATCGGCCCTACCAGGCAACATCTACCTACACAAGCTCGATCAGGAGATAGGTAGGATCCGACATAAGTACGAAATTCCGATGAGAATCAGATCGGTTCTCTCACAGTTCTCAGGTCGTATTGATGACCAAGCTGTAGAAGAAGCAAGCTTCAACGCTCCCCAAGACAACGGAGCCATCTTTTTGGGGAGGGTCAAGAGCATCCAACGCAAAGCGGCCTTTCATTCCCTTGTTTCGTCGTGGCACACACCGCCCACAAGCACCCCCCTTCGCCGGGGGGACCAGAAAACTGGGGGAGCGTCGGCCCTTGCCGCCTTCCTTAACAAGCCCTCTCCCTTCCTTGTAGGACAAGAAAGTAAGAAAACTCCCTCTGGTCGAGTACCCTACGGGCCCTCTCTCTTCCTTTGCGCCGCCGTTCCGAAGGCCGAATTCTATGGTAGAGAACGCAAGAATTCGGCCATGAGAGACCGCAAGATCAGCAGAAGGGGCCCGCTGATAGAGCTGGGTGGAGAGGCGAGACCAGTTATCAGGTCAGAGAGACGCCTGGCCCGTAAGCCCTTAAAAGACCATGACTTAATAAGGATTTGTTACGTGCGATATGCCGACGACTTACTACTGGGAGTCGTAGGTGCTCTAGAGCTTCTCATAGAAATACAAAAACGTCTCACCCACTTCCTACAATCTGGCCTGAACCTTTGGTCTGCAGGATCAACAGCAATAGCTGCACGGAGTACGGTAGAATTCCCCGGTACGGTCATTCGGGAAGTCCCTCACTCTAAGCAAGTGAGTCCCATACAATTCTTGCGAGAGCAGGAGAAGCGTCTACGGGTAAAGCACCGTATCCATATAACTGCTTACCACCTACGCTCCGCCATCCATTCTCAGTTTAGGAACTTAGGTAAGAGTCTCCCGATCAAAGAGCTGACGAGGGGGATGAGCGGAAGAAGGAGTCTACTGGACGCGGTTCAACTAGCAGAGACTCTTGGAACAGCAGGAGTCAGAAGTCCCCAAGTAAGCGTATTATGGGGGACCATCAAGCACATCCGGCAAGAACCAAGGGAGATCTCCTTCTTGCATAACTCAGATCGGAGCAAGGTGCCATCGGACGCAGTCTCACGATCGGGCATGAGTGTAACGATCCAGAAGTTGTCATTGTATACTCGGAAGGCGGCGGGAGAAAGAAGGGAACACTGGGCGGGATCTTTCAGCAGCGAATTCCCCATACAGATAGAGGCCCCTATCAAAAAGATACTCCGAAGGCTTCGGGATCGAGGTCTCATTAGTCGAAGAAGACCCTGGCCAATCCACGTGGCCTGCTTGACGAACGTCAGCGACGGAGACATCGTAAATCGGTCCGCGGACATCGCTATCAGTCCTCTGTCCTACTACAGGTGCCGCGACAACTTTTCTAAAGTCCGAACGATTGTCGACCACCAGATTCGCTGGTCTGCTATATTCACCCCAGCCCACAAGCACAAAACCTCGGCGCGGAATATAATCCTAAAGTACTCCAAAGACTCAAGTATAGTCAGTCAAGAAGGTGGTAAGACCTTAGCAGAGTTCCCCAACAGCATAGAGCTTGGGAAGCTCGGACCCGGTCACGACCCGACACTCAACTACTAGTGTCGATGTAGTAGTTTTTTCTATTAGTTGCAGACTTCTTCGTAGAGTAGGCGTTGTCTGCTATCAATTCCATGAAAATTCCTTTTCATGCAAGGACAGGTTGGTTCGAGGACCCCTTGGTCAAAGTAAAGTAGGTCCTGATTCCGGGACGGAGCCGTATGACGTGAGAGTGTCACGTACGGTTCCTTTGAGAAGGGTGTGATACCACCACCTATCAGGCCCGACGAGCGGTCCACGGAGCTGCATCCCTACTCACCTGGTCTATGCACATCGCTCTCCCCAGGAGGTTGGCCGCCTATCCTAGATCTTCCCATTTCAAATAAGATCCCGGGCTCTATCTGGTTTAGTATCAAGGTGATTCTCTTTCCGTTCCTATATATATGGGTCCGTGCAGCATTTCCACGATATCGTTATGATCAATTAATGGGACCTGGTCGGAAAGTGTTCTTGCCTCTATCATTAGCTCGGGTAGTCTCCGTTTCTGGTGTTTCAGTCACCTTTCAATGGCTGCCTTAGCCAGTCAGTGTCATAAGAAGCAGGCTGGGCTACTCCCCGAAAATGCCCCGTTCGTAGCTTTCTTTTTCTTCGTTGTTGGGGACAGAGCAGGTGAGAGGTCAAGTCAGATTGTCAGAACTTGAAGTCAGTGTAGTGGCTTCTAGATTGAACTCTTCTATTTAGGAATCCTTCTATTAGTGTCTTCTTGCCCCAAGCTGACTAGCTGAAACTAAGGGGTAGCCTTTCGCGGGAGTTCCTTCTTTCCTCGATAAAGAAAGAGACTATCAAAGCGTAGCCTTTAAGAAAGGATATTCCTCACCCAGTGCTGATAGCTAAGGCGAGAATCGCTGTACAAAGGCCTCTTAAATCGGTTCACAATTGAACTACTATACTAAGTAAAGGGAGTGGAGCTTTGCATTTAAAGGGGCACAAGCAAGCTAGGTACTTAAGTCAGAATTGATAGGTACGTGAGGAGGTCTTGACAGTCAATTGTATAAGGATTACGCCTTCCACTAGTGGATATCTTGGGCAGCAGAGGGATCTAGTCCTGAGCAGCTAGAGTTCAAAAAGGGTAGAGGTTTCAAGATAGTAAGTCCTAATATTACGGAGTTTTAGTGATCCATGCAGTAACGGGATGCCTTTTGAAAAAGAGAATTTCTTGCTGCTTAAAGAGAGTCTTCTATGGGGTAAGCTCGGACTGAGATAAGGAGCTATTTAGCATACTCGTATTAACTGGGATGGGCTTTGGAGTCCTATTGAACCATAATTTGCGGCAAGAGCTGCAATCGAGGGCTAGAATGTCCTAGTCTTTAGTCTATTGGTTATAGGTATCTAGTATCACGAGTAAAAGGGGCATGAAATACACTATTAAAGGCTCATGCTTTGAAAGTTACTGTTTTTAATTTAGTATACACCATCTCCTAGCTGAACTGCTTTGAAACGATCTAATGGCCAAAAATGACGGAAGTGGGCTCTCGAGATGGACTGTTCTGCGTATGCTATCGGCTCTGCCTGCAGGAGGGGGGTTACCAGATTACCTTCTACTACCGTCGGGATGAGGTGGACCACCGAGATGCACTGCCCCGCCAAGCGGATGACCCAGAAATAGCTAAGATACAAAAGCTGGGAAAGGCTCTTAAGTCCCGAAACTTTTCGAGTAGACTCTATTTTCTCGGAGGTCCTGCCGCCGCAGGGATGCCTCTCCGATCCTGCTTTTTTGAGATCGTGCCTTTTTGTGAAGCTACAACTAATGTCGTCCTTCCTGCTGCCATTAGATCATTCCGCCGTTCGTGCTCCCCTTGATAAAGGGCCAAAAGTAGTGCAGAGTCATGTATGATCCCATTTGTTAGCCTTTAGCTATCCATGATGCAATACATTTTGTTGGTACGCTGGGCCAGTGGTGTAGCAGTAACCGTGCTGTTGTGATGGTGATCCCCCGCCTTGACCATGGGTGATTCTTAAATGGCTGACGCAATACGAGGGAATGGAACGTTTATTGGCATGGCGTCTATGGTTGTTGACTGAGACATGCATACTTACAGGGCTCTCGCTTGTGAACTGATCTAGATCTCCATGTGAACTTGCTTTTTGGTCGGCGGAGAACTTTCTTGCCCTTTTTTGGCCCGGTTCGATGGGCAAAGCAATTCTTTCTCCTCTGCAACCGCTTCCTCTACTCGCTATAGAACGGAGTAGTTTCCCCCTAGACTCGCCCCTTTCCCCTTTATTCTCTGGGATTGCTGGGATAGCACTTAAGCATCGATATTTCTTTCTCAAATATGGCTCTAAAACCGAAGTGGGGTCCGATACCCGCGGGCTCTTTAGTAAATGATACCTTCTGGAGCACCCTTTTCATATGCTTCTATTCCAAGATATGCTCCACCTGAAGATCAAGGAACCCGAGAACCTCTCACCATAAGAATCCCCACTTTAACGAGTTCCTACACTTTTGACTTCAGAATCTGGTCTTGGAGCTAATCTACTAACGAAGTTTTCACTTTAAGAATAAAGAAAGCAGTAACTCGTGGGGGCATAATTAACAAAAAAGTCTAAGCCTGCTTTCCTCGCTATACCCAGTCCATTCTGTATCGAGCCGACTAAACCCAGTTACGATACCAGCCAACTCAAGTTTAAAGCTTCGAGAAAAAGTGCAGATATTCTTGATGTGTCAGTCGAAGCGCAGTCAGTTCAAGCAGCTAGGCGGATTGAGAGCAAAAGGCAAAGGTCAGAAAGAGGCCTCCAAAATCTGGTGCGTTAGGGCATTCTATGGAGTAACTAGCTTGGGCAATATCCCCGGATGAAGACATCAAGTATAGTCAAAGATGTTCCCTCTTAAGTAGGTAGATCCGGTGTATCCAAAAGCGTAAACTCTTTATTAGTCTTTCCCTGTGCAATCGGCCTATCCCAGGAAGAGCGATGAAGAAGAAGAATGCTCGCGCAGCACTTCATCCGTACCTTTAACCAGACCACTTCTAGGCAAAGAAATAGAAGGACCAATTAGGGCCCGTTCACTCCGCGTCCCCTAACGGAGAGAAATTCCAGCATCTGGGTCATGTACCGGATATATCAATACGCCATTTGATCCACCTGTAACTGCTGGTAGAACCCTCATTGACTATCTTGATGCTTCTTTCCTTTCTATTGCACAAGTCACTTTTGAGCAGGGAGCAGGGCGTGTTCCATTACCTGATTAAGGGGATTTTATCCGAACTGTATAGAGAAGGAATGGAACTGGAAAAGACTGAGAAGTCAGAGTTCGAATCATAATCTTCAGATCCCGCTTTCGCTTTTTCTGGAACTTCAGATTAAGTTTTGTCGTCGTCAGTTTCATCCAACTGGATTGATTCATTTTCCTCAGCTGTGGACTCCTCGGTCGCGTAAACGGATGAAAGGGTAAAGAGCTCGTCGCAAGCAGGTCCAAGATGTATAAGGGAGACAGGAAGATCGGGGCTTAAGCCTGCTTTCTCAAGTAAGGTTAGAAAGCCTTGTGATTAAACCGCCTTTCCTATCAAAGATGAGCCCTTCTTCTGCTCTTCGCCTCTTCCCTATTGTACCATCTGGTTTCTTTCAGCCTCCTTTGACAGACCATGACGGTTTAGTCTTTTACCTATTGGTTCTGCCACTGATCTCTGATAATTGTACTTACCATCAGACGCTACGCCACACTAGCTAGAGGACACAAAGTCTAGCTAGAGAGTGTGGAGAGAGTAGATGAAGAGGGAAAACGAGATTATTCGATCTTATTGTCTCTCAGGGTCGTTTTCTATACTGTTAACATTGCTGCTGCTAGAGAAGCATCACAATAACTGTGTGTAGCATTGTTGAGTCTCCAATAACATGTCTTCACATCATCCTCCGATCTTAGGCCAGCAAGAAGCTCTCTTGAGCAAAGCATTTCTACGAGGAGTACCTAGATGGACCTGCCCACTTTTCTTTTTGTGAAAAGAAAGAACAAGAGTCACATAGTCAATGAATCTTTTCCAGCGGGGAGAGAGTTCTTAGGGAGGGAAGAGCTGCCGCCAAGGCGCTTTTAGTGGATGTTTGCTTATCCCTAGTAAAAAGCTCTAATGGCTAGTGTGACTTGCCTGAGAGTTTAGAGCAGGGGATCGACTGATGGGTGGAGATTCGACCTAGCCGAGCTTCTTGATCGCTCCGCTAAAGAAAGAGCAGTTCACGAAGCAAAACCACCAGCCGGTGGTGCGGCCGCTACTTTGTCGGAAGAGAGATATGCTAATCAATATCTGGCTTGAAAGCAAGTGCAAGTTAGGGGCTCTAGTTATAGGTTCAAATCCTATACGCCCTATCTAATGCGCCAAGCAAAGGAAAAAAAAGGCAGGGGCTAGCTCTAAAACCCGAAGTGCTAAAGGCAGGCACTAGTAGTGAGGACACTTTTGGTAACCGGCCAGCAGCTTGGACCAAATTACATCGGTTAAAGGTGTCAGCCAAAGTGGCAAAAGAAGGACTCGCTTGCGTATCTTACTAAATATAGATTCTTGCCCATCTTTCTGGCAATGGAGTGGGGGCGTGCACTCCCCTTTGATAGTTCCATACCCGTCAGAGATCTCATCTTCTTATAGTTGAGAACTAGATTATTCTTATCGAGCTTTCTTTCCTCCATCGGGTTGATACGGCCGATTCTCGTCGCCATTTCTTTCATTATATCATAGAATAACGAATTGCTATTTACAACTTTTGAACTCCAGTCGAGTCCACGATCATTAGCAGTGAGAATTCCGTCACCAGCAGTAATACAGTGGGCCCAGTGATACCTAATCCTTATTAAAAACAAGACGGATCTGATCAAACTGTTCGTAAGAAGCCGAAGAATGGTTACTTTCTTATTCAAGATTAGAGCATCCCTTGGCTCAGCATAGCCAAGCCCTGCCTTTTGCCCCCTCGCCTACTTCATTAAGGAAAGGTGAATCATCGCGAACAGAAAACGAGGCATAGACCAGTCCTTTGATCGAGTTTGCTTCCTCTTCTCGCTCGCATCAAACTTAGCAAAGCAAGGAGCTAGGGCAGCACTGTAGCCTGATACGAACAGAGACCTCGGCTACTCCTGTTGGTTGCAGGCTCAAGTACAGGTACCCTTCTCATATAGATAGGTTTGGCTCAAGCTATAGCATAAAGAAAGAAGATCCAGCCTACTGGTTGTTCGTGTAGATGTATCGCCGTAGCAAGCGGAGCTAGCAAGCATGACTCAATCTTCTTCCTTTTTGTCGGGATATGATAGGGTTGGTCCGGCGGAGACCATTAGCATTAGTTAGCCCAAAAGTAGAAGGGATAGATTAAGTAAACCTATAGAGAGTGGGGCGGGTCTTGGTATAGACATGCTAAGATGTTCCAACTGACAATCCTGATCCCAACCAACAAAATATGTGAAAATCAAAGCATCTGAGATAGGATAGGTATGGTATTCCAGTAATTGATTTGTTAAATCCTAATGTAAAAACCCTTATTGTCAAAGCTTGTGAAGAATATGGATTCTTTAAAGTCATCAACCATGGTATACCTATGGAATTAATGAGTACATTAGAATCTGAAGCTGTTAAGTTTTTCTCTTTACCGGGTGTCAATGATATATTTTGGTGGGCCACCGTTGAAAGAAAGAATAGCACCCTTACCATCTCTGTTGGCAGAAGGAGAACAGAGTTTATATAAGGAATTCACATGGTCTGAATACAAAAACTCTGCTTACAAATAAAGATTGGCTGACAACAGGCTTTGCAACTTTGAGAAAGAACTTTGAAGAACAACAACGAAACTTACAATGACAGAAACCACAGCTATAACTAGTACTACTACAACTCATTAATGGTGGATCTTATTAAGCGGGAAATTGAGAGCTTTTACCGGCAATACTATGAGCACTATGTTAGAGCCAGTGACAAAGTTCAAAGCTTGAACCAGTTTCATTCATTCATTAAATTAAAACAGGTTTTAACTCACAAATCTTTTCTTATCATGTCTGTTTACTTGATTGTATACTTCTCTTGGTGCCTATACTATGATCCAGGTGGCAATTATTCAATAAACCCCGCCTCTGTTGAGGTCTCTGCTAAAACGAGAAATGCTATGCTTCTGTCTTCCATTGTGAGTTGTTCCGGAAGACACTTTCGTAGTCGCGAAGTTCAGATAGCCCGCTAAAGCAAGAGAGGCGGTTCATCGACCAACATTTCTAGTGAGAATGGAGTTTTCTACACATCTTGAACCTGTTAAAGTAGAGCTTGCTTGCATACAAGAGCAGATGATTGGAAGGGCTAAATCCCGAAATAACATAGTAGAAGTAGGTCGAGTATGCTCAGGTGGCAGCATCACAAGGTAGTAATCAGAACAAACTTTTATCGTAAGAGAAGATCTACTTTAATAATCGAAGAGAAGAAAACTTCAATCGTACGCCTCATAAACTATCAGTACTGTAATTTTACACTTTCGTTAGACTAGAGAGGAATGTATATCGTCGAAAGAATATTAACTTTACAAGCTATGAGCTAGAGAGAGTGAGTTTCACAGGATTGGCTTGATTTTAATCCGAATGTAGCTCAGATTGCTCTTAACAGACCTACACTCCATTGTTGTTGGAGTCATTTGAAGAAGGGTGGGTCCATACAGGTTTGAATCTATGTGGTTTTCAATTCCTGGTTTTATGGAGAAAGACGAAGAGTGGTGGGGTTAATTTGACTAGCCACTTCCTCTAACTGGAAAACTAAACTCTTGGTCGCTTCGACGTCTCTAGCCGACGTGCGCTTATTTGCTCGCTCAAAAAACTACGTATTCTCAACCCACTTTTATTTGAGGGAAGGTCGGCTAAGCAGTGAATCGTGTCAAGCGTAGCTTTAAGTCCTCGAATTCTTAGTTAAAACGTCTACAACCTGCTTTTTATTGCCAGAAAACCCCGAGTTAGGGGCTGGGTCATCCACCGCAGACCCTATCTTTTCTTATGGACACTAGATCTTCTTTATGAGAACCGAACTTTAGTATTTTAGTTGAGTAAACATACTTTAGGAACCTGTCTTATTGAGTAACTTTGTCTCTTACACTTTAGCCCTCCCCCTTTTCTAGAGCATGAAAACAATCATAGTAAGTGAGGTGCACAGTACACGGTAGTATATAGTCGCCAAGAAGGAGTAAGCTTTTTCGTTTCTCTACCGATAGTGCGTTCATATAAAACATTTGGTAATGACTTCGTCGTTGATCTTGATGCAAGGCTTAGCGTTTAAACGAGAGAATGCGTTTATTCAGTTATTGGATTAAGGCACCGTTAACCTGAAAGGAGAAGGGTCGAAACTTCATACGTAAGCCAAGTCTTTTCTTCTGTCTGACCAGGGCATGGCTGTCTCTAAGCTTTGGCACTTCTACCTACTCTCATTTTCTAGCAGACGTCTCGCCGGCCTTTAGCTCTTTTACCTTCGATTCGAGAGTGTCGTAAGACCCCCTCCATTATCAGTCATTGGCCCGTACTCTCTACACGTATCTAAAGCCCGTCACTTTGACTAATCCATTTGCTAGAACTCATTTATCTTCTTACAAGGCATGTTCTCTCCACTAAATAAGGGACTTAATAACCAATCAGTTAGATTATTGAGAATTCCTCTTTCTGCCCAAGCTGGTACCAGCAAGAACAACAGCTGCAACTGGAGGCGCTCTTGAGATCTTGTCCCTGGCTAGAAACGATATAAGCTGGAATTCTACTCCTCTAAAGGGCCTTTTTGGCGCTGGTTAATAAAGAGCTGCTTAGGGGCGGTTGGGTACCTTATCAACACCCCTTTCTCCCGTTCTAGCTCGATTCTGACACCCTTAAGAAGGTTTTATACATAAGCGAGGAGCATAATCCATTGATCCAGACTCACAAACAGTTACTAGCCCACGAAGACATCCAGTTGATGATTCCGCTAGATCACCACTTTCTGTACTATTATCACCAGCTCCTACTCTTCCACCTAGCCTAGAACCACATCTCACTAGGTCAAAAGTACCTCCACCTGCAAAAAATCTATTAACGTATTCTGCACCATTTCCACTTTCCCACTTAGCACATGACCAACCTGACCCGCTTCTTATTGGACCAAGGCCACTTCCTTTTGAAAGAAACCCTTCTACAAATCCTACATCTACTGATTTATCTGACCCAGCTCCACTAACGAAGTCTTCACCAATATGCCCAGTAAATTCCGCCATTTCTAGATCACCAAGTCATGTTGAGTTAGCATTTGAAGGATCTACACTTTCCACTGAAAAGTATCCCGCTTTAAAGCACTTCCACCAACTGACAGACCGGATACATCTGACCTACATCAAATGTAGCATAAACTGGGTCTCCAGAAAGGGATCTACTAACGAAGGTTTCACCATAATTACTTGGCAATGACATACCTGATGAACCAGATTCTGTCCACTTCTCCTAATCACCTGCTCAATCAAGATGACCAAGAACACAGGATAAGGGTTTCATGCTCAAGAATGAAGTCAAGACCTAACAAGATGAGTAAGCTCAGCCATCCCTCCTAAACAGCTCTTGCTGTTGTTGTTGGGACAAAGAGTGAACGCCAGCCCACTGGAACAGCAACTTGTGTACCTTCGCCCTAAAGACTGACTTAAATCAATAAGAGAAAGAAGCTGGGTTTCCGAGATTCCCCATGAGATGGATGAGAAGAGCTTTTTAGATACAGAATGATCCAGCATACTTAGGTAGGTTATTCACCTTTACTTTATTTAGGGCAGAGGATGAACGATCGCAGCTAGGTCCCACTTTTGCCTCGTAGTAGAATAGAAGCTAGAAAGTCAATTGAGAGAAATGCAGATATCAAACAAAGGCTAGTCTATGCGCCTTCTTTCCTATAGCTTCGCTTAGCGAGACCTTTAGATTCACCAATAAAACTATAGTGTGCTAACGCGAAGGTGCTCATACTATCCGATGCTTGTCCCTTTTCCGCATCAGATTCGACGAGCTCGACGATCAGAGGGACCCGAATCCACTGAAAGAGCAAGCATCTCACTTGGTCAGCAGGTTCTCAAAGCGAATATGCAGGTTAAGGCCTTGGACACGTGATGGATCGCTAACTTTTCTCGTCGGAGCACCTTGATCCCGCTTCAGCTTAGCTCGAGGACCGGGGCGGGGCAGAGAGAGAAAGCCCAACCTACAAGTTATAGAAAGCCGAGTCACCAACTCCATCTCCATATCTGGCTCTACCAGCGGGAAGGAACTAACCAGCGCGTAGGCTATTCTCGAAGCGAAACTACTACTTATTCCCCTTTCGATCCTAGTGCTCTTCTGGTAGTGAGAACCGAACTCTCTTTCCTTCGCACCTTTTGCGATCCAGCCAAGAAGAAGATTACGGAATGAAGTTCAGGCATGCGAGTCCTCCAACTACCGCTTCAAAGCAGCGAGTGTAGCATCCCAAGTATACAGCAGCGTGTCGGCCTTTGATCTATCGATGGATTCTGAAACTTATTTTGTTTCTACACGGGGTCGGGCATCATTAACGATGTGAGTCCTTCTTCCCCGGTCAGCAATCTCCTACACCAGAACGTTCTCAAAAAAAGGTCCTGACGGAACTTATAATAGGCTTAGCAGCTCGAAAGGCTACAAGACCACCGCTAGAGACCCAAACTCCGAACCTTCCATCTTAGATATTATTACTAAATGAATAAATTAATTATTAAGAGAGCTTCCATTCTATGATGTGAGGATGATACCAATCTGCTATAAACAAATGAATATAACTAACTGAGCGCCAAAAAATCCTTATAAGTCGAAAGCAAGTAAACTTCTTCCCTAAAGGACATTCTTGGACAGTCGACTCGTTCAGCCATTAATAAGGCTTCAACAACCGGTGACTTTGGAATAGTTCTCGAAGCGCCCAGCGGCTCATACTAGAAAGACTCGATTAATCATTGGGCAGCAGTGGCGGCAATCCGTTGAGTTCAAGGCTCGATATAGCAAGAAAGCAAAACCTTATTCGAGATTCATTAGCGCAAAAAGCCCTACTACCTGCCCTGTAATTTCGCTCTCTTAAAAGGAAAAGGGTGCTCAAGACATCATCTCCATTCAGCTGTCGCTTACTCCCTTCCGGATCGACTTGCCCTGGAACTGTTGACTTACTTTCTTCCACTTGTATAACTAGTGCGACACGTGTCATTCCTCTTCCCTGGTCGAGTGACTGCCTACCTCTCTTGAGTTGCTTTGTCCCAGCTGAAAGTAAGATATGACCAAAGATAAAAGAAGATAAATGGTTCCAACAGGAGACCCTTGGCAACTGATTCCCCTTCCTGCTCCTGTTCAAGTTCCCGTTCTCGTTCCAGTTCCTGCTACCGTTCCAGAGCTTCAGTTCCTGCCGAGTGAAGGTCTGAGCCAGACCATCCAAGAGGCGAATATATCGAAGTTCCAAGGATCTAATTTTAGAATGAATCTCTTCCAACTGGAGCCCTTTTCGGTCCTATTCCTTTTCCTTTTTCGGTTCCCACTCCAAAGTCTTTAATGGGCTATTTTCATAGTCAAGCTCAAATCTGGGATTTTTTCCATACCTTTTATAGAAAAAGGAGGGTAGCAATGAATGCGAAATCGCTCAACCAATGGGAAGCGATTCTGAAGAAGGAAGAAATGGCAACTTTGTATTTTGTAACTCCTCTATCGGAGTCTAGCCTTGAATGCTATTAATGAATTCAACCGCTATTCTTCCTCCCACAAAACAGAATACAACTCCTCCCTTACCCGGGGTTTTTCCCATTCCCATCGTGTATGCCGTCCGCCCGCCCAGTGCCTTGCGAGCAAGTCATTGATGCGACCTAATATTTTAGTCGCACCCTGCTCGCTAGCATTCTCCAACCCCAGGTGCGAGATGTGGTCGGCGAAAACGGCTTCGTTAACGGCTCTCCGGCGACCCACGTTAAAGAGCCAATACGCCTGCTGGCGAATCTCGGTTATCAACTCGGGTCTTGCCCTCGGGGTCGCAGGTTCGAGCAAAATAGCGTTCTCTGTTGTTACACCGGATGACCCAGTTGAATGGTCATCGGCGTAAGCAACCGTAACGAAATGCCCAAAAAACCAGCGAATGAAAGGCAGAGTGTCCCTCTTCTCTGGTGCCCCTATACCGAGAGAGGTCTGATTTGAACGACCAGGTACAGCATCACATTTCACACCTAACGAAGGAACAGCCCAACTATGAAGTACATCAGCAGATGTGATAATAATACGTATATAAGTTTTGGCTGGCACTACCACTCTATTGTCCACTTCTAATAAACGTGATTGACCCAATTCTGAATCATCTTCTGGAATCATATAGCTGTCAAAAGTGAGTGACTGCTCATCCGAACTGTTATAGTCCGAATACTCATAAGTCCGATACCATTGATGTCCAATAGCTTTGATAGTAATGGCTGGATCTACCACGACCTCGTCCATTGAGTATAGGAGAGCAAACGATGGTATAGCAATGAACATGAGGATGATAGACGGAAAGATGGTCCAAAGAATCTCGATTGTTGTTCCGTGCACAATCCTTTGCGGGATTGGATTAGTTTGATAGTGGAAATGCCATAAAGCGCGAACCAACATCCATGATACGAACACCAAAATCAGAATAAGAAAGAAAAAGATATCGTGATGTAAGTCCATGATTCCTTGCATCATAGGTGTAGCTGCATCTTGAGATCCTAATTGCCATGGTTCCGCAGCATCAGAAAGAGCGATTGTGAGGAAGAGCCTTTCTATCAAAATCATTGGTTTAACTTCATTCTTTAACTGCTCTGGGAGAGAGACTTGCCTTCTCAAAATAAGGAAATCACCGGTTGGATTTGCCAACCAAGAAAGAATGGGAAAAGGATTCACTGGAAATCAAGAGATGAAAAATGTTTGCGGGGATCGGTGCCACGAAGCTTGCAGAGAGAATTTTCAGGCGTTTGGCGTCGGATATGGACCGTCAAGGAAGTAGGCGCCTGGGCCGGGAACAAAGCGTTGGCGGATAAAACCTCGCCCTTACAATATCTAAGTAGGTTTGTTCTCGCCTAGTTCGGAAGCTTTCTATAGGAGTCACTTCTTAGTGTGATATGATAATTAGACTCGAACCTTTCTTAAGACTACCAAGCCCTCTCGAATGAGTTCTACGATAGAAGCTTTCGACGTAGACCCTGGGACAAATCTTTCACTCACGGAGACATGAAAACCTGTCACTATTTCGTCCTGAAGACTGATGCGACGGGAAGAAATGGCATTGAGAAGCGTTGCTGACTTAACAGTTAGGTTTCGGCATAACAAGGCTTGCACCGTCTTTTCACACTGAGGCGCGCAGCGTGCCGTTGGTAATGATTCCACTACGGTGCCACAAATTTGCAAGCTGATCCTAAGTAATCGCTCTTGCTCTTTTGATTCCAGAAGAACGACTTCGTTAGGATTCGGAACTTGCTGCAATTCTTCTTGAATAGCCTCCATTCTTGCGTCGAAGGTCGCTTTAAAAGTCTGACCTAAACTCTTTCGACTGAATAGAATGAAACCTATAAAACAACCAGCTACTATCATTTCTTCATTATAGATTGAGATATTCTTTGAACTTGATGCACAAAGAAAGAGAATGGCGGCAAATAAAATCTTTTGATCCTTCATATTCATTTTTGTTATTCTCCCTTTCGGCAACTTGAACGGGTGGGGGACTGAATGTTACCGAGTGGCAGAGAACAATCCGAACCGGGGCGCACCGAAGTGCTTTTTCTGTAGGTTGAAGTGGTATAGAACCTAGTGAACCGAGCGTACAAAAGAAGAAGTCTTATCTTATGAGTTTAGTTAGTTAGTGATCAAAGTCGAGAGTTTCATGCAACTTGCTGAAAGAAGACTGATTCTTATTCTACGATAAAAGATGATGAATGATCAACGCGACAACGAGTCACAAGAATAGATTACAATCAGGTATCACCCCGATGAGGGAATGCAAGTAACTTGAGCTTTTCCCTGCTAATACCTTTCATGCTTTATGAATTGATCCAACCTCTTCATCCCATGCTTCTCAGTGGGACTAGATTTACCGTTGAGTTGCCCAGTCATTGACACATCGCACTTACATATGATAAAAGAGGAATCTAGTTTCTAAATACCTGGAAATTAGCTATCTAAGAAAAGACAGAGATAGCTTTTTTACAATCTCGTTTGCTAACAGTGAAA
Organism: Papaver bracteatum; assembly: GCA_023529315.1. Taxonomy (NCBI): domain Eukaryota; kingdom Viridiplantae; phylum Streptophyta; class Magnoliopsida; order Ranunculales; family Papaveraceae; genus Papaver; species Papaver bracteatum. The sequence continues at coordinate 272,133 of JAJJWX010003305.1, read as the reverse complement.
TTAATTATTGTTCAGTCTAGGGATAGGGAGAACTCACTCGACTGAAAGGAGAGGCACTTCCAGTTGTCAATTGCTAACTGTAAAATTAACCATTGTTATAGGTTGGAAGATTTGGCTTTAGAAAAGTCTTTGTTGGTCCCAGCACCAAGGATGAGCTTGGACAACGTACTCAGGCGAAGCGGTTTCATTATTATCTCATCTACATAACCATTTGATTTCAACTCATCTAACTTGGCAGAGCTTGAGCTAGCCAATAGGAATATCTTTGGGCACTTTCCCAAGGGCTTATGTCTTCCATTTTCACGGAGCTCTTTGAGCAGATGATGAGAGACAGTATCTGTCCCATTGTGCAAACCATCTTATTCAATAACCACTATGTCAAATTTAATTTTTGCACTGCACATAAAGAAAATTCATCATTAATAGATTCTTCGGCAGCGAGGATTGGGAAACCTACCTCTATAAAGAACCGGTGTACTTGCTTCCTAATGGCAGAATCTTACACGGGCAACACTCCCTAATGCTATTCTTCTGAACTTGCTTGTTGAGAAGAGCCATTCTTCCTTAGGAGTTAGTAGGATCGATTGATCTCCACGGATAAGCTGCTTTCTCAGGCCGAGTAGATAGCCCCAGGATAAGTCAAAGTCCCTCTGGAACAATCATTCACTAGCAGCATGATCCCTACTTTCACGGCTTCCTCTCCTCTTAGTCTAAATCTATTGACCTCCCTTCTCTTTCAATTTATGGTCCTCATTCGATCAGTTGCGCTAACCCCCCCTATCCTATCGAGAGCGTTTAATCCACCTTAACGGACGGAAAAGTCCTATCTGAGAAGTTTACAAACGAATATGAAACTACCTTTTCATATGAATTTTCTCTAAAATCATGAAAATTACCTAATTTCATGTATTTTTACCTAAATCACATGATTTTATCAAAAATAATAAAATTAGGGAAAGGTCACATGGGACCGCCGACCGTCCGGTCATGCCTTGTCCGTGGCCGGTCCCACACCTCACTTCCCCATTATTTTATTATTCCTCCTAAAATTATGAAAATTTCTTGATTTAATGAATTTTCCCTAAAATTACCTAATTTCATGTAGTTTCTCTAAAATCATAGAAAATATTAAAAAATTAGAAAAAACTTGTGGGACCGGGCTTTAGCCGGCCGACCATTCCTTAGCCGGTCCCACACGCCCCTTGTTTTATTATTATTTGGTGTTTTGTTTCATGATTTTATGTAAAATTCCCTAAAATCATGAAAATTACATAAAATTAGGGAGAGTGTCTTGGGACCCGCGCCCATGGCCGGCCGGCCATTCCTTGGCCTTTTCCGGTCCCACACTCCCATTCCTTATTTTATCTTATTTTATTTTGTCTCTCCTTATGGGAGTTCCTTAATTTCGCCAAACTCTCTAGTTTCGTGGAATTTCCCTTAAATCAGAGAAAAATACATAAAATCACATAAAACTGGGAAAAACATGTGGGATCGCGTGTCAGCCGGCCGGCCATGTCCTAGACGTGGCCGGTCCCACACCTTGTAATTCCTTGTTTTATTTATTTTCCCTCATCTCATGTATTTTTCCCAGTTTCAGCAAAACCATGAATTTTGCATATTTTCTCCAAATGTTGCTCAAACGTGCACCAGAAAATATCAAAATTCTCAGGACTGAAACACGGACGTTGTGGTGACACGGGCACATCCCCTTGACCGACCAAGGGTGACCCTGAGCCTTGCAAACAGCTGGTCTCGCATGTTTTAATGATTTTAACCTAATACTCAATTGCTCATATTAGGTTCAAACTCTTTACAAACTATTGGAAGTTTGCTCAAACGACCATATGATGGTCCCACATGCATCAGGAGCCAGTCTCATGACCTCTTGGTCGGTCCTTCATGTTTTCATAATACCAGGTTTTATTATTTGTCGCTCACACGAGCATTATTTCGGTAAATGATTAAACCAGCATTTAATCATTATATCACCAACTGGTCCTCAAGAGACTTTGGTATTTTTGCTCATTCGAGCATCTGGGCGTTATATGGTGAACCCGTCATCCCATGTAGCCGGTCCCATGTTGATTTGTAATAAATCATCATCTCGGTAATCCAGAGCTCCACATAAACATGATTCTGAGCAGATTCAAACACTCCAATAATTTTATGTTGATTCCATGATCAACATTCTTATTTATTTTTCTCGACTCAGTAGTCAGTAAATTAAATTATTATTTTATTCGGTCCTGCTACCAATAAATTCATCAAACGAGCAATATTTTCTCAAACTGGCAATATTTGCTCGAACCGGAAATATTCACTTAAATTAGCAATATTCGCTCAGACTAGCAATATTTGATCAGATCAAAGAATATTGGTTCAACTATCAATATTCGACAATTCAACAACACAATTTACTCATTTTAGGTTATAATGGTACCTCGTCTCAGCAGACATACATTTAATTCATGAGTTTCGGAACATTTGATAAAACATGTTCAACTCAGCACTACATGGACTCATCGTCTCACGAAGTCAGCAACTGACTCCACAATCACGAGATTTCAATCGTGTCACAATGGGGGGATATTAATTAGGGTTTTGATCTGGTGGTCTACGGCGCGTGTGTTCACCCACGATGAGAATGTGAGCAAGTCGTGCAATCAGTTGGAAGAATCAGCAAAGTAGTGGGTGGAAAATTAACCAAGTCTCCGCACGATGAGTAATTGGTTTAACATGATTTCCCACTTCCCCACTCTCTGATTTCAGAAAACGGTCACACTTCATGGGATCATGGTGTTTTCAACTCCGGCATTATAAAATGTCTCTGAATCCTGATTGAAACAACAACATTGAACAAGATTCGAACAATTTGAACATTTAAACAACATTCGCCTAAACGAGAAATTTCTCATCAAAGTTCATACAGACAATATTTCATCTACGCGAACTCACAGAAATCACTATCAATCAGGAAAAATTCAATCATTCAGAGCATTCTCACATTGAATTCACAACACACCTACTATCTCATATCACTATTGATATCACACATTTCTCAGCTTCCCTCCTACAGATCAACCCATCCTCTCTTGTGACCGAATTGACTCTGGAATGGCCATTTTTCTTGGTTTAGGCCGAGGTGTTACAGATTGATCTTTCGAACTAAAATCACTCCCTTCTTGCAGTGCATCTGTGTGAGGTTCAACATTTCGCTTGGTTCAAGGTGTCTCCACACGGTCGGCTCTTCAATTCCGTAAAAACCAACAAATCATTTTTCCCCATCTACAATTTGTATAACCAAGATTACTAGTGAACCAGTTCTCAACCCATACTAAAACAATATCAAATCTGTGTCGTTCTTCATCTATATTGATATTAAGGCTCTTCCATACTGCTTTTGAGAAGTTTCATTCCATCAATAAGTGTTCAATGGATTCATAATGAGAACCACATAGCCCACAGTGAGTATCAGAAGAGTCTTGAAATAAAGCTAGCTTAGATTTTGTAGAATGAATGTTGTGAATGCTCTTTCAAGTAAAAAGTTTGACCATGTGTGCAACATTGCATTGCCAAAGTGAATTCCATATTGCAGACTAAATAACTCGACCATTAATTTGGATGTCTGTATTAGACATAGTGAGGAGCTTGTAAGCACTTTTGACTGAGAATTTACCATCTCTAGAAGGGCTCCAGATCATAACATCTTCTTTGGTTATATCCATGAAGATTACTTGTATCTATAATTTGCATACAAGAGCAATTTAACACGTAAAATATTCCTAGCAGTTTTATATTCAGAATTGCACCAAAGTTAGGACCAGAGATTAGAAAGTGAATTAAATGAGCATGCAGTTTAAAAGAGTAAAAAAAAAGTGGTAAGAAGCAGTAATATAAGTTACCTGACTCACTACCAATTTATTCTAGCTTGAGTTTCATCAGTTTTGTACATGTGAGCTGTTTGGTTCACTGTGAGGTTATTGATGTTGGCACTAGTGGACAAGACAGAACTAACCGGTTATTGATGTTATTCATTATTGAGCTCCGTATCTTTAATAAATCTATCTAAATTGATCGGGATACCATCCTTAGGTGGAAAAAAAATATTATTCTTGGCAAACTTCTTAGCATTTTTCTTAGAGGCTGGAGCATTCAAACTAGTGTTCGAGGTGACAGTTTTCCTCAAATTACTGACTTTTCCAAAAAAGTATGGCTTTTCATGTGCCTTTGCCATGAAAGTTGCAGCCTCATTACATGCAACCTTACAGTGCTTGATTACATAACAGGTGGTGCAGATTCCACTTGGTTGCCTCTCATAGTATAACTTGATCCATTTCGATAGCCCAGCATTGGTAATGGCCTTCACACCTCTTCTCAAAGGGTCAGTATGGTCAATATTGACACAAACCTTGACAGGGTCACTTTCATTAGGAATGGCATACTTTGGTTCAATGGCAACGACTTCTCCCATTATTTCACCAATTTTAGTGACAGAAGCAACGTTCATATGTTCTGGCAAGAGAAACTTCAGTTGAATCCAAAACTGCTGGAAACCCCAACGCTTTTCAGTGTATACCATGCTTAGTATATAATCATGAACCACCAAAAGCTTTTTTTTGATGTGCCAAGGTCGTTCATTAAAAACTGTGTTGAGAATATCCCAGTCATTAAACTTGAAAACGAAAAGATTAGGTTCGATATCAATTATTTGAAGACTTTCTTCTGCGATGAAATTCCAGGTAAACTTGATGTACTTTTGTACCAGATCATGGTTCATACGTCCTTAAATAATTACTTTACCAATCGTTGAAGCTTCCCATTCTATCTCTTCTCCTTCCTTATCTGCAGGGTTATTGTTATGATGAACAACAATCATTTCTTCAGTATTACCAAGAGCCAATGTAGCCTGTTTGAACTTATTGACCAGGGTACCAACTTCATTGCTTGTTTCATTCTCCATTGATAACCAAAAAAGGGTTGTATGTTTTTTAGGTTTTTGGATGGGGAAATTTTCTAGAGATGGGGTTTTGGGAGGAATGAGTTTAAATCTAGGTAAGTCAATAATATAGTTTCCTTTCTGTTGAATATTATCGGTAAAGATAGCATTATTCTTAACAGAACAAATTAGGAAATACCAGCTGGGAATTGATACGCCGAGAATAAATAGAGACCGTAAATTACGTCTGACTTGGTGAAACGGGTTTTTGAATTTTTTTGAATAGCAGCAAAGGCGGGATGAGAACCTGAATAGAGAAACTGAGTTGAATTGGGAAACTGCTATCAATAACCAAATTCCATTGATAACCTCACAGATCTTCAATACTGTCAAACGATCAAGAATAACAAGCTCGGCAAACGCCTTGGACACAACCATATAGAAGGCAAACGCCATTAGTGAAACAACAAGCTGCATATACATCTTTGGAGAGAGCAGAAAACAATTAGTTAGCCATGAGTAAAAAGAAAAGAAACCAAGAACAAAAAATGCAAATCAGTAAACTAACAAGCTGAATTTAAGCAGGTTAAGTCATAAGAGAAATTAAATCACAAAAGTGTTGAAAAGGGATTAAAGAAAATTCAAAAAAGATTGATTAGAAAAGAGAAAAGAGTTCTACTGAGTTAGACAAACATAATCGGATGCATTATTTTGCTGAACGAATTTAGGTAAGGTTCTTCTCACACTGTCATTGGGCGGAGGAGACAATAGCCCTGTTTTGCCTTGTCCTTCACATACAAGGGAATATGTTAGCTCTCCGTAACTATTTCATGATATTTTAAACACTAAAGCTGTATCCCGGAAAATCCCAGAAGGCAAGCATTTGATGAAGACGATTGATAATCGGTTAGAAAAGATTTTTCATAATCATAAGCATGACGATAGTCTTAAATCTGATTCCAGAAATGAGGATTATTCATCAGATATATCGTGCACAACTTCTGATTATGAGGACTGCATGGATGAACCTCTTTCTCCTATGAATACTTTTGAAGATAGCATGGAGTTGATGGAATCTAGAAATGAAGAGCGGGGTGTGCCGGCAAATTTCATGGGAATTCTGCTTGATCAAACATATTTGGTTTCGCCAAAAGATTTGAACATGTTTCTTTTCATGCCCGATTCACAGTTTCGTAGAGAATTAGAAGATCAACAAGGAGCCACGGATTTACAGGAGAGCTCATGGGAATGGAAACTAGGGGAAACATCATGTTTAACCAGAACAGTTACGTATTTGAAAGCTGCGACAAAGTTAGTTAAGCCGGTCAAAGCAACAGAGGAACAAACCTATCTGAAAGCCGACGGAAAGGAGTTTGTTATCTTTATAAGTGTGAAGACACCTTCTGTTCCATATGGTAGTTGTTTTAACATAGAGATACTTTACCGGATAGTACCTGGACCAGACTTGTCTTCAGAAGAAGAATCTGCCCGTCTTGTAATATCCTGGAATATTAACTTCCAGCAGAGCACAATGATGAGAAGTATGATTGAAGGAGGGGGCCGGCAAGGTCTCAAGGAAAGCTTTGATGAGTTCGCCAACTTGTTGGCTCAGAAATTTAAACTTCTGAACTCCACTGAATTATTGGATACAGACCAAGTGTTGGCAACAGTGCAGACATAGCAACAGTCAGATTGGCAAATAATGGCTATGGAGTGCTTCTGTAACTTCACAGTCGTTTCCACTATTTTCATGGTATTATTATATATTGTGTTGCACATCCTATTATCAGGACGTGAAAAATTTCCAGGATTTAAATTCAATGGGTTGGATTTACCAGACACCTTTGGGGAGTTGTTCTCCATAGGAATCTTGGTTCTTCAAGTTGAACATGTATATAATATGATAATGTACAGGCTAGATTGCAAAAAGGTTCACATTTATAACAACTTTAGAGAGTGAAATTCAAGTATATATAACTGTATCCATCTTTCCTATATGATGATAAATATATTTTGATAGTGGACGTGTTTTCCGTAGGAAGTGATCATGGAGTCAAATCCCAAGGTGACAGATGGATGCTCACAGTAGCTTCATGGAGTCAAATCCCAAGGTGACAGATGGATGCTCACAATAGCTTTGATTGAAGGAAGTGATATCGCATCTGCAGATTCGAACAGTTTTTCAGACCCCTATGTAGTTTTTGTTGGGATCTTGCAACAATGAACAGCACGTTAGATGTATCAAAAATAATATGTAAAGAACTAATTCGAGACAACTCTACCGAAACAACTTGACGAAGACAGAATCACAGGTTCAACAAGTTGTCCTTAACATATTAGTTCGCGGGTATACTCGAGTTGAGTAATGATAAACCCCTCACAACGAAGATGTGTCCAGGATAAGACTGCCTGATATAACTTGAGTTAGCACAACACAAGTTACCCTTTCTTCAACTCAAAGAACGGGGATGGAAGTAAAACTACGCCGCAAAATAAAGAAGATGAAGAAAAGAAGACAGGAAAATAGGCTGATCTTCACGTGTAAAACAACTATGAAAACCTTTTGTATTTATATATGAAAACTAACCTCTAGGGTTTCAGATTTCTTGTAAACCAAGTTCTTTTGTTTCTTGTAAAACAATGTAACGCGTAAAAGGAATCCTCCCATAAATAAAACTCTTAAATAAAAATTTGCAAAAACAAATTCGTGTAAACACAAGGATCGGTGCGTGGTTCATGTGCATGGGTCAAAAGATGTATTTTTGATACATCTAACGTGATGTTCATTGTTGCAAGATCCCAACAATCTTAACACACTAGGTATTCTTTGTAACAATGGGAAAGAACGACGTTGAAAAACCTCAGAAGTTTAACGGAAAGGATTTCAAGAGATGGCAATCCAAGATGCGGATATATTTAAGTCATCATGAACTGGATTATGTACTTGTTCCAGATGATGAATTGATGAATGCTGAAGGTTTAACTGAGGAGCAGCTCGAGTTTAACAAGAGATGCAATTTTCTGGATAAAAATCATATCATGAATGGTTTGGAAGATGCGATGTATGATTTTTACAATGCTAAAGAGAACTTTACTGCTTATGAGTTGTGGAGTCCGGGATAAGATTGCCTGATATAACTTGAGTTAGCACAACACAAGTTACCCTTTCTTTGAACTCAGCAACGGGGATGGAAGTAAAACTACACCGCAAAATAAAGAAGATGAAGAAAAGAAGACAGGAAAATAGGCTGCTCTTCACGTGTAAAACAACTATGAAAACCTTTTGTATTTATATATGAAAACTAACCTCAAGGGTTTCGGATTTCTTGTAAACCAAGTTCTTTTGTTTCTTGTAAAACAATATAACGCGTAAAAGGAATCCTCCCATAAATAAAACTCTTAAATAAAAATTTGCAAAAACAAATTCGTGTAAACACAATGCTCGGTGCATGGTTCATGCGCACGGGTCAAAAGATGTATTTTTGATACATCTAACGTGATGTTTATTGTTGCAATATCCCAACAATCTTAACACATTAGGTATTCTTTGTAACAATGGGAAAGAACGACGTGGAAAGACCTCAGAAGTTTAACGGAAAGGATTTCAAGAGATGGCAATCCAAGATGTGGATATATTTAAGTCATCATGAACTGGATTATGTACTTGTTCCAGATAATGAATTGATGAATGCTGAAGGTTTAACTGAGGAGCAGCTCGAGTTTAACAAGAGATGCAATTTTCTGGCTAAAAATCATATCATGAATGGTTTGGAAGATGCGATGTATGATTTTTACAATGCTAAAGAGAACTTGACTGCTTATGAGTTGTGGAGTCCAGGATAAGACTGCCTGATATAACTTGAGTTAGCACAACACAAGTTACCCTTTCTTCGAACTCCAACTCAAGAACGGGATGGAAGTAAAACTACGCCGCAAAATAAAGAAGATGAAGAAAAGAAGACAGGAAAATAGGTTGCTCTTCACGTGTAAAACAACTATGAAAACCTTTTGTATTTATATATGAAAACTAACCTCAAGGGTTTCGGATTTCTTGTAAACCAAGTTCTTTTGTTTCTTGTAAAACAATGTAACGCGTAAAAGGAATCCTCCCATAAATAAAACTCTTAAATAAAAAAATTCAAAAACAAATTCGTATAAACACAAGGCTCGGTGCGTGGTTCATGCGCACAGTTCAAAAGATGTATTTTTAATACATCTAACGTGATGTTTATTGTTTCAAATCCCAACAATCTTAACACATTAGGTATTCTTTGTAACAATGGGAAAGAATGACGTTGAAAGACCTCAGAAGTTTAACGGAAAGGATTTCAAGAGATGGCAATCCAAGATGCGGATATATTTAAGTCATCATGAACTGGATTATGTACTTGTTCCAGATGATAAATTGATGAATGCTGAAGGTTTAACTGAGGAGCATCTCGAGTTTAACAAGAGATGCAATTTTCTGGCTAAAAATCATATCATGAATGGTTTGGAAGATGCGATGTATGATTTTTAAAATGCTAAAGAGAACTTGACTGCTTATGAGTTGTGGAGTCCAGGATAAGACTTCCTGATATAACTTGAGTTATCACAACACAAGTTACCATTTATTCAAACTCAGCAATGGGGATGGAAGTAAAACTACACCGCAAAATAAAGAAGATGAAGAAAAGAAGACAGGAAAATAGGCTGCTCTTCACGTGTAAAACAACTATGAAAACCTTTTGTATTTATATATGAAAACTAACATCTAGGGTTTCGGATTTCTTGTAAACCAAGTTCTTTTGTTTCTTGTAAAACAATGTAACGCGTAAAAGGAATCCTCCCATAAATAAAACTCTTAAATAAAAATTTGCAAAAACAAATTCGTGTAAACACAAGGCTCGGTGCGTGGTTCATGCGCATGGGTCAAAAGATGTATTTTTGATACATCTAACGTGATGTTTATTGTTGCAAGATCCCAAAAATCTTAACACATTAGGTATTCTTTGTAACAATGGGAAAGAACGACGTTGAAAGACCTAAGAAGTTTAACGGAAAGGATTTCAAAAGATGGCAATCCAAGATGTGGATATATTTAAGTCATCATGAACTGGATTATGTACTTGTTCTAGATGATAAATTGATGAATGCTGAAGGTTTAACTGAGGAGCAGCTCGAGTTTAACAAGAAATGCAATTTTCTGGCTAAAAATCATATCATGAATGGTTTGTAAGATGCGATGTATGATTTTTACAATGCTAAAGAGAACTTGACTGCTTATGAGTTGTGGAGTCCAGGATAAGACTGCCTGATATAACTTGAGTTAGCACAACATAAGTTACCATTTCTTCAAACTCAGCAACGGGGATGAAAGTAAAACTACGCCGCAAAATAAAGAAGATGAAGAAAAGAAGACAGGAAAATAGGCTGCTCTTCACGTGTAAAACAACTATGAAAACCTTTTGTATTTATATATGAAAACTAACCTCTAGGGTTTCGGATTTCTTGTAAACCAAGTTCTTTTGTTTCTTGTAAAACAATGTAACGCGTAAAAGGAATCCTCCCATAAATAAAACTCTTAAATAAAAATTTGCAAAAACAAATTCGTGTAAACACAAGGCTTGGTGTGTGGTTCATGCTCATGGGTCAAAATATGTATTTTTGCCCACCCGTTCCACCCATAATGTTGTTTTACAACATATCCATAAGCATATGGTTATATAGTGGAGCTCCTTCTCTATTATACCCAATATGGGACTAAAGAGAGATTCATTCACTCATAAAATGAGCAAGTATCCTTGGACCCATAGGTCACTAGATCAAACCACACCAAGACCAAAAATCATTTATTAAATAAACTCATTTTCTCCAACAATCCCCCATATGAATGAAATCTCGGAAAACGAAAAAAAAACAGAGTAAGGAAAATACCATATAGGCAAAGGTATCCATGAGGTATTGAACCCTTTCTTAGTGAGAATTTACCGGAACTACTTGCTAGACATTTTCCATGAGGTCTTGAACTTCTAACGTTTGGTGCAATTCGCGACAACCACCACGCATGATATCTTCCTGGTGTTGCTAAGTTCGTGCCGTTTTGTCCAATTTGTCCCTGGACATATCCTGTTTCTCAGAATGCTCTAGAGAATTGGCTCAATTCTCATAGGAAGCGTCCCCACTTCCACATTCAGATAGATGAGTTCCATCAAGAGTGTTTACTGCTACACCCCACTTCAATCTCAAATTGAAACTATGGAACTCATTAAGATTTATTTAAAAGTCATCCTCCACGTGCAGTCACACTATCACATCAATACCATAGGGAAGGGACAGAGAATGAAATTATCTGTTAGTGTTTACCTTTACCTACCATAAATTATTTGTCTCATTCGAAACCTTGATCTTGGAATATCCAATCAGCAAGGTTGAGTATCCTTCATAGCAAGTTTAATTATTGAGCCTAAGCCCCATCCCCCTCGATGCTTTACTAACTATCTCTTTGGACAAACCTTTCGTCAAAGGGTCCGCAATATTCTCCTTGGAACTTGTCCAATCTATGGAAATAACGCCTGTTGAGATTAGTAGTTTCAAAGAATCATGTCTTCTACGCATATGTATAGACATTCCATTGTAGAAGGTAATCTTAGCTCTACCTATTGCAGATTTGCTGTCACAATGTATAGATATAGCTGGCACAGGCCTATGCCAAAGAGGAATATCTTCTAAAAAGTTTCTTAGCCATTCGGCCTCCTCTCCTGCTTTATCTAACGCAATAAACTCCGATTCCATAGTGGAACGATCTTTACATGTCTGTTTGGAACTCTTCCAAGATACAGACGCACCTGCTAGAGTGAATACATATCCACTCGTAGACTTAGACTCCTCTGAGACTGTTATCCAGTTTGCATCGCAAAATCCCTCAAGGACGGCCGGATACCCTTCGTAATTCAAACAAAAGGTCATTGTGAACTTTAAGTACCTCAGTACTCTAATAAGTACATCCAAATGCATCTTCCTTGGATTACAAGTATACCTGCTTAACCTACTCACAACATATGCAATGTCTGGTCTCGTACAATTCATCAAATACATCAGACTTCCTATGACTCTCGAGTATTCAAGTTGGTTAACTCCTACACCTTTATTCTCCGTGAGATTACACTTAGAATCATACGGAGTACACACAGGTTTACATTCAAACTGATCAAATTTCTTAAGTACGGATTCAACATAATGAGACTGACTCAGACTATAGCCATTAGAAGTTTTTCTAATCTTCATCCCTAATATGACATCAACGGGGCCTAAGTCTTTCATGTCAAAGTTCTCATTCAACGGTTTCTTAGTGGAATTAATAACGTCCATGTTTGTACTTAGTATAATCATATCATCAACATACAAGCATACAATCACACAGGCATCCTTGACAAGTTTAGTATAAACGCACTTATCAGATTCATTAATTCTAAAACCACTGGAAATCATCACATGATCAAATTTCTCATGCCACTGTTTAGGTGATTGTTTCAACCCATACAAAGATTTAACCAGTTTGAAACTTTCTTTTCATAACCTTTAACTACAAATCCCTCAGGTTGTTCCATATAAATTTGTTCATCTAACTCACCATTAAGAAACGATGTCTTTACATCCATTTGATGTATCTCTAGATTATGGACAGAAGCTATAGCAATTAACATCCTAATGGAGCTAATTCTACTCACTGGCGAATAAGTGTCAAAGAAATCTATACCTTCTATTTGTCTATAGCCTTTAGCTACCAGCCTAGCCTTGTATTTTTCAATAGTTCCATCTATCTTACGTTTTCTTTTGAAAATCCATTTACAACCTATGGCCTTACACCCTGGAGGTAAATCTACAAGTTCAAAAGTACCGTTTTCTCGAAGGGAATCCATTTCACTAATGGAAGATTCTTTCCACCATGGAGCTTCTGGACAAGTCATGGCTTCTCTATAAGTTTGATGCTATCTACCGCAACAATGTCGAATCACTTGAAAATCCAGTTCATGTTCGTAGGCTCACTGGAGGAAGGAGCAAAGATCACATCTATAATCCTGGTTCTAGCCTTTTCGGTTGTTGGAGCAACTTCAACCATGATATCAACATCAACAATAATCTCTATAGGAACATAATCCATGATCTCATCAATCGACAAGGATCTCTGGAGCGTAATCATTGATGGTTTCAGCACCAACAACTCAAGAGCAACATCCTCAGGGCTTCATCAACTAATCATTCTCTAAAGTGTTGCACATGAAGCGGACTTCTCTAAAGATCCAATGATTCATATCAAGATGTGCAAACCTGATAACATGCTCACATGAAATTCTTCCCAAAGCTGGCATGACTGGTGGGCATAATCCAAAGTCTTCTGCAATATGTTCTCATCACCTTTACAAATGAGATACAACACACTCCAGGCCATCGGTTTGAAAAAACGTACAAATTGGTGAGGAATAGGACAATGTTTCCTCAATGAAAGATGTTCATCTATGTCTCTTCTACAACATACCAAAATGGCGCATCTATCGGACATACAAGATAAAAGATATGGCCTTTACCGTCAGGTCCATGAAATCTGAAAATTTTATACGGGATTACAAATTACAAATGTGCACGCTTTGTTTGCTGATCTCTACAACTCCAAATTGAGTGATTCTGTCTCATGAGATAACTCAGTCTCTGAGCTTCAAAATTTGGGTCAAGCATCAAATTCCGACGTCGTATGAGGTTCCTCCAGCTTCCAGAGAATACAACATGCAAGCAGAAATTTGTAGACGAGTTCATAACCCCACAGTCGGTCGATCTCCACCAGGTCTTTTCGCTAAGTTCTTCATCAAGGTACCTCTAGCTTCTACCACCTGGATCTTTACATCAATTTTCTACCCGGGTCCTCTATCTAGGTTTTTTCCAGAAGAAGAGAAAACGAAAATAAGAGGTTTAACAAAACACTGTGGACTGACGCTCCACTGCAACAGTCTCTTCAGTCTTCTCTACTGGAGGCTCGATTTTTTTCTATCACTAAAGCATCAAAAATCGAGGTTTCCATAACTTCAGTGACAACCTTCTGATGTACTTGAAGTGCATTGATGGTTGTCTCTTCATCAATAACTCCAGGGCATCTCGAGTTATCCTTGTTGGTTTCAATATCCTCAACTTCGGTATTTGGCACCTAATACGAAGATTACATGAGGTTAGAGAAATCTAAACATGAGACCAAATGAGATCATAAATACATTATACAAGCATTCCAACATCATCAGGGTTAATCACTATACACTCGAGGCATGAGCAAATAGCATGAAAGTCATGAAAATATGTTTTGCGGCAAGCTCGTCTGAAGAGACTTTACTCTGTCCTGTACAAGATGACGAACTGGGAGCAATCTACAAGTAATTTGGGGATGGGTCATACACAATTCTCTTCATATGGATTTCATCTACAATATATCCAAATTCATAGCAATTGTATAAACTAGCAAGGAGGTGTGGCCGAAACATTGGACAACATACAATCTGAAAAAGTTCTGAAAGTCTCCTGGAAGTTTATTGTTTCTCCCTTTTTAGGTCCTAAACGTGCTCACAACTCAAGAAGCTTCTTTAGTAAAGATTGGAAATTATCTGAGCTTTAAGATACATATGAAAATCGCGAAAATCCGACTTCGAACGAAGATTCTACGGTGTTTTTGCTAAAGGGCTGAAGTCTGAAATTTTCTGGTGACGTATTTCAGCAAAATTACTCGTATACTTACGTGGATTCTCATTCATTCATCCACAAATAATCAAATTCATACCTCTATGAAGATATTACATGATACATACTTACTGGGGAAGTCTCTAAATCATTTGAAGGCTCGGCAAGGAATCTTCATCGACAACGCCATTATCTCCATGCGGGGATTGAATTCTCCATATTCCCATATCCCAAAGAAGAGCACGCTTCATCAACATGCTGCTTATCTATAATTATTTCTTCCTCGATTCATCAACGAAAATTATTATTATTCAAGGAGATGCCACGATCGCCTGCACGAAAGAGATGCTTACATTAAATTTTCATCAGTGCTGGATTGTCTACCATAGGAACAAGTTGAAGACTGTCAATCGATGGATAAAAAGTCTAAAATAAATAACAAACCTTGGTCTCATGATCCTAATTGCACGGGCAAAGTCATGACACAAGGAGTGCTAACAACTCGTCAAAGGAACAGCTGGGGACTACACGTCATTTGCTAGCATCCTGTAGTCCTTACTTCTGGATTCTCCGCTCCTGTAGACTTTCTTTCATTTCCGTGGAGTCTACATTGATCCAGGATCTCACTTCACAATCATCCTATGGTAAAGCCAATAAAATATGAAGAATCTCTCACCATCACCCAGAGGTTCCAGAAGTGCCACTTCTTAAAGTTTCTTCCGTAGAGATGTTATATCTGGAAACACCATCTTTGGAAGTATCATCATGGGAGTCAGTCATTCCCGCAAAGTAGATGCTTCAGCACATCGTTCATACAAAGCGCAGGATTCGACAAAATAATGAATCATGGAACAAAGGTGCTCACATCATCGTCTACAAAATGGTAACGATCCAACTCTTACCTATTTATAATTTCACTAGCTGTAGTGATACTAGCGTCAGAAATTTCGAAAACTTGCTCGTTCCGTCAAACCTGCAAAGAAGAGCAAAATTCATTATTCAAAACCATGACGTGATTTTCATAAAATTGTGAACAACCTACACAAACTTTTACTGTGTGAACATTCACTAGTTCTTCAAAATTGGCAAACGTCCATTCTACAATTTTGAAAACTCATAGACATTATTTCACTATGTAAAATTGTCTACTTTCAACAATTTTTCAAAATCAAAACATTAATTTTACAAAATATATATATTTAACGTGAAACTCACGTAAATTTGAAAAAATATATCTATATATTTTTGCTCCCTCGCAAGATCATCTGTTTTTGAAGCGAGAGTATATTTTCAAATATTTCCAAAAGCTCGAAGATAAAATTTTCCATGAAAGCTCATAAACAAAATTTTATTACTAACAGACGCATGTCTATTCAAAAAAAAAAAAAAACTGTTCTCTCGTACGAGCATCCATCTTTGAAACGAGAGTTTATTCCACTTTGTGAAAGCTCACACCTCTTGTGATAAACTATTAATTCTCATGAAAGCTCATACATAAGGTTTTATCACTGAACTCAAGTTATATACCATAATATGTCACGGATACATATTTATTTAAAAAAAATCTATTTCCTTCGTATTAGCATTTTCTTTTAAAAACGAAGGTTTATGCTAGTTTTGTGAAAGCTCACACCTCTCGTGATAAAATATTAATTCTTATGAAATCTCATACATGAAGTTTTATCACTGAACATAAGTTTATGTATATGAAGAAAATCTATTTTCCCTCGTATGAGCGTTATTTTCTAAAACGAGGTTTATTTCGGTTTTGTGAAAGCTCATACCTCTTAATGTAAGATTTTGTTTCCCATGAAATCTCATAAGCAAAATTTTATCACTGGACACAGGTCTATTTTCAAAGAAAAATCTCTCCTAAATCAGGGATTATTATTAGTTTTCCAAACTAACGATTGAACGAACATACGTTTAATAAAATAAGGGTTTTTCTACAAAACGCACGTTAACATATACACATGTATAAAATTTCAACATGATGAAAGCATGAGCAGCTCATGAAATCATCAAGTTTCAAAAATAAAAAATAAAAACACAAAAGGATTAATTCCCTTTTATACCTAATTTTATTTCCAAAACCTAATTCCATAAGGATTTCCTTTTTGGGCCCGTCCCATGAATCCTAAACCAACAAAGGTTCCACCATCGAATCAGCGGTTCTACACTAATTTATATTCACTGGATGATGCCCTATTAAGCCACTGGGGTTTCCGCTAAAACCATGGTTTGCTCATTCAGTCAAAATCCGGTACCATAATATTTTATAACTAAGTTCAATTACTTATTTCTATTTACACCTGGAAAATCACCATTCAATGCTAACTGAGGAACATGACTGTTCCTCAGTAAGCAGGGGACTTAATATAGATAGTGTATTTTTGACAAAGGGTAGAATTATAAAACTATACTCCAGATTCGGAAATCGGATGAGTATTGAGGCTCATGTCTCTCGAATAAAGCATGAAAGATCATGCCACAAATCTCTGACTGAGAAGGCTGTCTCTCAGAGTACATGAAGATGTGTAGTCTCCCAGCAAAAACCACGTCACATCTCATGAATACTGAGCAATTTCAGTAATTATTCCGGATCCGGCAATCGGATGAGTATCGAGACTCATGTCTCTATGTATGAAATCTAATGCCACCTCTGATGGAGAAAGTCTCTCAGAGAAGATGCGGATGTGCAGTCTCCCAGCTGAGACACGGAACATCTCATAACCCTCTGATGGAGAAAGTCTCTCAAAGAAGATGTAAATATGCAGTCTCCCAGCTCAGACCACGGCGCATCTCATAACCCTCTGATGGAGAAAGTCTCTCAAAGAAGATGCAGATGTGCAGTTTCCCAGATGAGACCACGGCACATCTCATACTGTATAGAATCGAAAGATTGGGCGACAACATCTTCAGGATGCGACCGGTTTTTCCCGACTATGCAAGAGGAATATGACACTCCAGCAAGTTCATATTTCTCAAACCCTTAGATGATTAATGCTCCTACCTAGGCAGGAAGCCCTTCTAGTACAGAGCCATCGATTAATTATCTGAAATCGTCTGAATATCCAGCAATATTCTACGAACCATCATCTGAATATCCAGCAATATTCTACGAACCATCGTCTGAATATCCATCAATATTCTACGAACCATCGTCTGAATGTCCAGCAATGTTCTACGATTTTCCATTATATTTCGTCACTTCAATTTGTGATTCTTCCCAGCAGAATTCCATGGGTTAGTGATAAATAGCCAACGAAATAGGCATCTGAGTATCGAATAAGCCCTGACAAAAATGGTGCAAGTGTAATTAGCAAATAATGCACATACCAGCATGAACGAACGAGGAACCTATGCAAAATAGGAAGGAAAATAATAATAAAAAAAAAATAAGCAAAGCTCCAGGGGAATGGGTTCGCCATCCGTCCAGTCATGCCGTGACCAGTCCCGTGGCCAATTTTATATTTTATCATATTTTTACTATTTTCCTGATCTCATGAAAACCTCCTCGTTCGAGCAGTTTTCTTCATTTCAAAGAAATTATCTAAACCACATGGTTTTTTCAAAAAATAATAAAATTAGGAAAATGTGACATGGGACCGCCGGCCGGTCATGCCCTGGCCGTGTTCGGTCCCATACCTCATGTCCTTATTATTTTATTATTTCTCTTAAATTATGAAAATTCCATGATTTCTTATGAATTTTCTCTAAAATCATGAAAATTACCTAATTTCATGTATTTTTATCTAAACCACATGGTTTTATCAAAAAATAATAAAATTAGGGAAAGGTGACATGGGACCGCCGGCCGGCCGGTTATTCCCTGGCCGTGGCCGGTCCCACACCTAATGTCCTTATTATTTTATTATTTCTCTTAAATTATGAAAATTCCATGATTTCTTATGAATTTTCTCTAAAATCATGAAAGTTACCTAATTTCATGTATTTTTATCAAAACCACATGATTTTATCAAAAAATAGTAAAATTAGGGAAAGGTGCATGGGACTGCCGGCCGGTCATACCCTAGCCGTGGTCAGTCCCACACCTCATGTCCCCATTATTTTATTATTTCTCTTAAATTATCAAAATTCCTTGATTTCATGTATTTTCTCTAAAATTACCTAATTTCATTTATTTTTATCACATGATTTTATCAAACATGATAAAATTAGGAAAAAATACCGTGGGACTGACCCCTTGAATTCTTCCTGAATTTTACTCTTGGGCTGTTTTCACCTCTCGAACGAGCTTAAAACCTAAATATTCCAGCGTCGGGAGATAGGAAATTCTTTTCCGTACAGAATGGAGAGGCGGACCATCAAAATCTGAGTCTGTATGAAAATTCTACATCGATTCTACTAAAGGACACTAATTAGTGTTTCAACCTAACCGGTTCCACGTGTCCACGTGTTTTTATTTATTATTTGGTATTTTGTTTCATGATTTCATGAAAACTCCCTGATTTCAACAAAATATTTTGGTTTTCAATAAATCCCTTTGATTTCATGTAAAATTCCCTTAAAATCATAGAAAAATACATAAAATCACATAAAACTGGAAAAGCATGTGGGACCGCATGTCAGCCGGCTAGCCATGCCCTAGCCGTGGCCGGTTCCCCAACTTGTAATTCCTTGTTTTATTTATTTTCCCTCATCTCATGTATTTTCCCAGTTTCAGCAAAACTATGGATTTTGCATATTTTCTTCAAATGTTGCTCAAACGTGCATCAGAAAATATCAAAATTCTCAGGACTAAAACACGAACGTTGTGGCGACGGGCACATCACCTTGACAGACCAAGGGTGACCCTGAGGCTTGCAAACAGCTGATCCCGCATGCTTTACTAATTTTAACCTAATTTTCTCAACTGCTCATATTAGGTTCAAACTCTTTCCAAACTATTGGAAGTTTCCTCAAACGACCATCCACTGGTCCCACACTCACCAGGATCCGGTCTCATGACCTCTTAGTCGGTCCTTCACGTTTTCATAACACCAGGTTTTATTATTTGTCGCTCACACGAGCATTATTTCAGTAAATGATTAAACCAGCATTTAATCATTATATCACCAACTGGTCCTCAAGAGACTTTGGTATTTATGCTTATTCGATCATCTAGGCATAATATGGTGAACCCGTCATCCTATGTAGCCGGTCTCATGTTGATTTGTAATAAATCATCATCTCGGTAAAATTAAGGTTTTGAATCCAGAGCTCTACAGAAACATGATTCTGAGCAGATTCAAACACTCTATTAAAAAACGGACGGCGCCAGCGACTGGAATTCCGGCGAACTTCTCCTGCTCTCTTCTGCTGCTACTGACGTGAGGGGAGGAAGAAGGTAGAAGAGATTGAGGACGTGTGAGAGAAAGAAAAAAAAGGATTAATTCCTTTTATACCTAATTTTATTTCCAAAACCTAATTCCTTAAGGATTTCCTTTTTGGGCCCGGCCCGTAAATACTAAACCAACCATGGTTCCACCATCGAATCAATAGTTCTACACGAATTTATGTTCATTAGGTGACGCCTTATTATGCCACTGGGTTTTGCTCAAACCGTGGTTCGCTCATTCAGTCGAAATTCGGTAACATCATATCTTATAACTAAGTTCAATTACTTATTTCTATTTTCACCTGGAAAATCACCATTCAATGCTGACTGAGAAACATGATTGTTCCTCACTAAGCAGGGGACTTAACGTAGATGGTAGATTTTCGACAAAGGGTAAAATTGTAAAACTATACTCCAGATTCGGCAATCAGATGGGTATTGAGGCTCATGTCTCTCGATTAAAGCATGAAAGCTCATTCCGCAAATCTCTGACTGAGAAGGTTTTCTCTCAAAGTACATGAAGATGTGTAGTCTCCCAGCTGAAACCACGGCACATCTCATGAATGCTGAGCAATTTCAGTAATTACTCTGGATCCGACAATCGGATGAGTATCGAGACTCATGTCTCTATAAATAAAAGTTCATGCCGCCTCTGATAGAGAAAGTCTCTCAGAGAATATGCGGATGTGCAGTCTCCCAGCTGAGACCACGGCACATCTCATAAACCTCTGATAGAGAAAGTCTCTCAGATAAGATGTAGATGTGTAGTCTCCCAGCTGAGACCACGCCACATCTCATAACCCTCTGATGGATAAAGTCTCTCAGAGAAGATGCAGATGTGCAGTTTCCTAGCTGAGACCACGACACATCTCATACTGTATAGAATCGAAATATTGGGCGACCGGTTTTCCCTGACTATGCAAGAGGATTATGACACTCCAACAAGTTCATATTGCTCAAACCCTCAAATGATTAATGCTCCTAGGCAGGAAGCCCTTCTAGTATTGAGCCACCGATTAATTATCTGAAATCGTCTGAATATCTAGCAATATTCTACAAACCATTGTCTGAATATCCAGTAATATTCTACGAATCATCGTCTGAATATCCAGCAATATTCTACGAACCATCGTCTGAATGTCCAGCAATGTTCTACGTTTTTCCATTATATTTTGTCACTTCAATTTGTGATTCTTCCCAGCAGAATGCCATGGGTTAGTGATAAATAGCCAACGAAATAGGCATCTGAGTATTAAATAAGCCCTGACAAAAATGGTGCAAGTGTAATTAGCAAATAATGCACATACCAGCATGAACGAACGAGGAACCTATGCAAAATAGGAAGGAAAATAATAAAAATAATAAAATAAGCAAAACGCCAGGGGAATGGGTTCTCCATCCGGCCAGTCATGCCGTGACCAGTCCCGTGGCCAATTTTATATTTTATCATATTTTTACTATTTTCCTGATCTCATGAAAAGCTCCTCGTTCGAGCAATTTTCTTCATTTCAAAGAAATTATCTAAACCACATGGTTTTATCAAAGAATAATAAAATCAGGAAAATGTGACATGGGACTGCCGGCCGGCCAGTCATGCCCTGGACGTGGCCGGTCCCATACCTCATGTCCTCATTATTATATTATTTCTCTTAAATTATGAAAATTGCATGATTTCTTATGAATTTTCTCTAAAATCATGAAAATTACCTAATTTCATGTATTTTTATCTAAACCACATGGTTTTATCAAAAAATAATAAAATTAGGGAAAGGTGACATTTGACAGCCGGCCGGCCGGTTATTCCCTGGCCGTGGCCGGTCCCACACCTAATGTCCTTATTATTATTTCTCTTAAATTATGAAAATTCCATGATTTCTTATGAATTTTCTCTAAAATCATGAAAGTTACTTAATTTAATGTATTTTTATCAAAACCACATGATTTTATCAAAAAATTGTAAAATTAGGGAAAGGTGCATGGGACCGCCAGCCGGCCGGTCATACCCTATCCGTGGCCGGTCCCATACCTCATGTCCCCATTATTTTATTATTTCTCTTAAATTATCAAAATTCCTTGATTTCATGTATTTTCTCTAAAATTACCTAATTTCATTTATTTTTATCACATGATTTTATCAAACATGATAAAATTAGGAAAAAATACCGTGGAACTGACCCCTTGAATTCTTCATGAATTTTACTCTCGGGCTGTTTTCACCTCTCGAACGAGCTTAAAACCAAAATATTCTAGCGTTGGGAGATAGGAAATTCTTTTCCGTACAGAATGGAAGGGCGGACCATCAAAATCTGAGTCTGTATGAGAATTCTACATCGATTCTACTAAAGGACACTTATTAGTGTTTCAACCTAGCCGGTCCCATGTGTCCACGTGTTTTTATTTATTATTTGGTATTTTGTTTCATGATTTCATGAAAACTCCCTGATTTCAACAAAATAATTTGGTTTTCAATAAATCCCTTTGATTTCATGTAAAATTCCCTTAAAATCATTGAAAAATACATAAAATCACATAAAACTGGGAAAAGCATGTGGGATCGCGTGTCAGCCGGCCGGCCATGCCCTAGCCATGGCCGGTTCCCCAACTTGTAATTCCTTGTTTTATTTATTTTCCCTCATCTCATGTATTTTCCCAGTTTCAGCAAAACTATGGATTTTGCATATTTTCTTCAAATGTTGCTCAAACGTGCATCAGAAAATATCAAAATTCTCAGGACTGAAACACGAACGTTGTGGCGACGGGAACATCCCCTTGACCGACCAAGGGTGACCCTGAGGCTTGCAAACAGCTGATCCCGCATGCTTTACTAATTTTAACCTAATTTTCTCAACTGCTCATATTAGGTTCAAACTCTTTCCAAACTATTGGAAGTTTGCTCAAACGACCATCCACTAGTCCCACACTCACCAGGAGCCGGTCTCATGACCTCTTGGTCGGTCCTTCACGTTTTCATAATACCAGGTTTTATTATTTGTCGCTCACACGAGCATTATTTCAGTAAATGATTAAACCAGCAGTTAATCATTATATCACCAACTGGTCCTCAAGAGACTTTGGTATTTATGCTTATTCGAGCATCTGGGCATTATATGGTGAACCCGTTATCCTATGTAGCAGGTCTCATGTTGATTTTCAATAAATCATCAACTCGGTAAAATTATGGTTTTGAATCAAGAGCTCTACAGAAACATGATTCTGAGCAGATTCAAACACTCTATTAAAAAACGGATGGCGCCGACGGGTGGAATTCCGGCGAACTTATCCTGCTCTCTTCTACTGCTACTGACGTGAGGGGAGGAAGAAGGTAGAAGAGATGGAGGACGTGTGGGAGAACGAAAAAAAAGGATTAATTCCTTTTATACCTAATTTTATTTCCAAAACCTAATTCCTTAAGGATTTCCTTTTTGGGCCATGCCCGTAAATCCTAAACCAACCATGGTTCCACCATCGAATCAATAGTTCTACACGAATTTATGTTCATTGGGTGACGCCTTATTATGCCACTGGGTTTTTCTCAAAACCGTGGTTAGCTCATTCAGTCGAAATTCGGTAACATCATATATTATAACTAAGTTTAATTACTTATTTCTATTTTCACCTGGACAATCACCATTCCATGCTGACTGAGGAACATGATTGTTCCTCACTAAGCAGGGGACTTAACGTAGATGGTGGATTTTCGACAAAGGGTAAAATTGTAAAACTATACTCCAGATTCAGCAATCGGATGGGTATTGAGGCTCATGTCTCTCGATTAAAGCATGAAAGCTCATTCCGCAAATCTCTGACTGAGAAGGTTGTCTCTCAGAGTACATGAAGATGTGTAGTCTCCCAGCTGAAACCACGGCACATCTCTGAATGCTGAGCAATTTTAGTAATTACTCTGGATCCGACAATCGGATGAGTATCGAGACTCATGTATTTATGCATGAAAGTTCATGCCGCATCTGATGGAGAAAGTCTCTCAGAGAAGATGCGGATGTGCAGTCTCCCAGCTGAGACCACGACACATCTCATAAACCTCTGATGGATAAAGTCTCTCAGAGAAGATGTAGATGTGCAGTCTCCCAGCTGAGACCACGCCACATCTCATAACCCTCTGATGGAGAAAGTCTCTCAGAGAAGATGCAGATGTGCAGTTTCCCAGCTGAGACCACGGCAAATCTCATACTGTATAGAATCAAAAGATTGGGCGACCGGTTTTCCCCAACTATGCAAGAGGAATATGACACTCCAGCAAGTTCATATTGCTCAAACCCTCAAATGATTAATGCTCCTAGGCAGAAAGCCCTTCTAGTATTGAGCCACCGATTAATTATCTGAAATCGTCTGAATATCTAGAAATATTCTATGAACCATTGTCTGAATATCCAGCAATATTCTACGAATCATCGTCTGAATATCCAGCAATATTCTACGAGCCATCTTTAATCGTCTAAATATCCAGCAATATTTTACGATTCTCTGTTATATTTCGTCACTTCAATTCGTGGTTCTTCCCAGCAGAATGCCACGGGTTAGTGATAAATATCCGACGAAACAGGCATATGAGTATCGAATAAGCCCTGACAAAAATGGTGCAAGTGTAATTAGTAAATAATGCACAGACCAGCATGAACGAACGAGGAACCTATGCAAAATAGGAAGGAAAATAATAATAACAAAACATTAGCAAAAACGCCATGGGAATGGGTTCACCAGCAGGCCAGTTATGCCATGACCAGTCCTGTGCCCAATTTTATATTTTATCATATTTTTGCTATTTTGCTGATCTCATGAAAATCCTCTCGTTCGAGCAATTTTCTTTATTTCAAAAAAGAAATTATCTAAATCACATGGATTTATCAAAAAATAATAAAATTAGGGAAAGGTGACATGGGACCGCCAGCCGGCCGGTCATGGCCGATCCCACTCCTTACGTCCTTATTATTTTATTATTTCTCTCAAGTTATGAAAATTCCTTGGTTTCTTATGAATTTTCTCTAAAATCATGAAAATTACCTAATTTCATGTATTTTTAACTAAATCACGTGATTTTATCAAAAATAATAAAATTAGGGAAAGGTCACATGGGACCGCCGGCCGGTCGGTCATGCCTTGGACGTGGCCGGTCCCACACCTCACTTCCCCATTATTTTATTATTCCTCCTAAAATTATGAAAATTTCTTGATTTCATGAATTTTCCCTAAAATTACCTAATTTCATGTAGTTTCTCTAAAATCATAGAAAATATTAAAAAATTAGAAAAAACTTGTGGGACCGGGCTCTAGCCAGCCGGCCATGCCCTAGCCGGTCCCACACTCCCCTTGTTTTATTATTATTTGGTGTTTTGTTTCATGATTTTATGAAAACTCCCCGATTTTAAAAAAATACCTTGGTTTTCAACAAATCCCTTTGATTTTATGTAAAATTCCCTAAAATCATGAAAATTACATAAAATTAGGGAGACTGTCTTGGGACCCGCGCCCATGACCGGCCGGCCATGCCTTGGCCTTTTCCGGTCCCACACTCCCATTTTTTATTTTTTCTTATTTTATTTTGTCTCTCCTTATGGGAGTTCCTAATTTCGCCAAACTCTCTAGTTTTATGGAATTTCCCTTAAATCAGAGAAAAATACATAAAATCACATAAAACTGGGAAAAGCATGTGGGACCACGTGTCATCCGGCTGTCCATGCCCTAGTCGTGGATGGTCCCACACCTTGTAATTCCTTGTTTTATTTATTTTCCCTCATCTCATGTATTTTTCCCAGTTTCAGCAAAACCATGGATTTTGCATATTTTCTCCAAATGTTGCTCAAACGTGCACCAGAAAATATCAAAATTCTTAGGACTGAAACACGAACGTTCTAGTGACACGGTCACATCCCCTTGACCGACCAAGGGTGACCCTGAGGCTTGCAAACATCTGGTCCCACATTTTTTAATTATTTTAACCTAATTTACTCAGCTGCTCATATTAGGTTCAAACTCTATCCAAACTATTGGAAGTTTGCTCAAACGACCATCCGCTGGTCCCACATGCATCAGGAGCCTGTCTCATGACCTCTTGGTCGGTCCTTCATGTTTTCATAATACCAGGTTTTATTATTTGTCGCTCACACGAGCATTATTTCGGTAAATAATTAAACCAGCATTTAATCATTATATCACCAACTGGTCCTCAAGAGACTTTGGTATTTTGCTCATTCGAGCATCTAGGCGTTATATGGTGAACCCGCCATCTCATGTATCCGGTCCCATGTTAATTTGCAATAAATCATCATCTCGTTAAAATTAGGGTTTTGAATCCAAAGCTCAACAGAAACATGATTCTGAGCAGATTCAAACACTCTAATAATTTTATGTTGATTCCATGATCAACATTCTTATTTATTTTTCTCGACTCAGCAGTCAGTAAATTAAATTATTATTTTATTCGGTCCTGCTACCAATAAATTCATCAAACGAGCAATATTTGCTCGAACCGAAAATATTCACTTAAATTAGCAATATTTGCTCAGATCAAAGAATATTGGTTCAACTATCAATATTCGAAAATTCAACAACACAGTTTGCTCATTTTAGGTTATAATGGTACCTCATCTCAGCAGACATACATTTAATTCATGAGTTTCAGAACATTTGATAAAACATGTTCAACTCAGCACTACATGGACTTATCTTCCCACGAAGTCAGCAACTGACTCCAAAATCACGAGATTTCAATCGTGTCACAATGGGGGGTTATTAACTAGGGTTTTGGTCTGACAGTCTACGGCGCGTGTGTTCACCCACGATGAGAATATGAGCAAGTCGTGCAATCAGTTGGAAGAATCAGCAAAGTAGTGGTTGGAAAATTAACCAAGTCTCCGCACGATGAGTAATTGGTTTAACATGATTTCCCACTTCCCCACTCTCTGATTTCAGCAAACTGTCACACTTCATGGGATCATGGTGTTTTCAACTCCGGCATTATAAAATGTCTCTGAATCCTGATTGAAACAACAACATTGAACAAGATTCGAACAATTCGAACATTCAAACAACATTCGCCAAAACGTGCAATTTCTCATCAAAGTTCATACAGACAATCTTTCATCTACGCGAACTCAAAGAAATCACTCTCAATCAGGAAAAATTCAATCATTCAGAGCATTCTCACGCTGAATTCATAACACACCTACTATCTTAGATCACCATTGATCTCACACATTTCTCAGTTTCCCTCCTACAGATCAACCGATCCTCTCTTGTGACCGAATTGACTCTGGAATGGCCATTATTCTTGGTTTAGGCCGGGGTGTTACAGATTGATCTTTAGAACTAAAATCACTCCCTTCTTGCAGTGAATCTGTGTGAGGTTCAACATTTCGCTTGGTTCAAGGAGTCTCCACATGGTCGGCTCTTCAATTCCGTAAAAACCAGCAAATCGTTTTTCCCCATCTACAATTTGTAGAACCAAGATTACTAGTAAACCAGTTCTCAACCCATACTAAAACAATATCAAATCTGTGTCGTTCTTCATCTATATTGATACTAAGGCTCTTCCACACTGCTTTTGAGAAGTTTCATTCCATCAATAAGTGTTCAATGGTTTCATAATGAGAACCACATAGCCCACATTGAGTATCATAAGAGTCTTGAAATAAAGCTATCTTAGCTTTTGTGGAATGAATGTTGTGAATGCTCTTTCAAGTAAAAAGTTTGACCATGTGTGCAACATTGCATTGCCAAAGTGATTTCCATACTGCAGACTAAATAACTCGACCATTAATTTGGATGTCTTTATTAGACATAGTGAGGAGCTTGTAAGCACTTTTAACTGAGAATTTACCATCTCTATAAGGGCTCCAGATCATAACATCTTCTTTGGTTGTATCCATGAAGATTCCTTGTATCTGCCTAGAAATAGCTTGATCAAATAACTTGTTAAGAAGCTCAATGTTCTAGGAGTTTGAGTTAGGTAGAAGTAACTCATTGACATCTTGATAAAATCTGTGAAGGTCATTCATTGGAACTGGAGGTTGAGAATTACCTGGAATCCATCTATCCATCCAAATCTTAGTTTTTTTTTCCATTGTTGACTTCCATGAAGTAATGATGTTGAATAATAGTTACGCCCTTTGTAATGTCATTCCATATATAAGAACCATTTTTTGCTTCAATCTTTTGATGCAAAATGTTGTTCACTTTGAAGTATTTGCTGTCCATTATTTGAGACCAGAGAGCTTCTTTTTCAGTGAGTAACCTCCAGGCAAGTTTTGTGAGTAGAGCCAAGTTTAGATTCTCCAAATCTCTAAAATCCAAGCCACCTAATTCTTTAGGTTGACAAACTTTGTTCCAACCAATGGGTTTTAAGCCTCTGTTGGATTTGTATCCCCAAAAAAATATTCTTTGAATGGAAGTAAACTAGTTGAGAGATTGTGTAGGAAT
The DNA here is from genome assembly GCA_023529315.1 of Papaver bracteatum. Taxonomy (NCBI): domain Eukaryota; kingdom Viridiplantae; phylum Streptophyta; class Magnoliopsida; order Ranunculales; family Papaveraceae; genus Papaver; species Papaver bracteatum. The sequence goes on along the minus strand of JAJJWX010003305.1, from coordinate 243,724 downwards.
CTTGAAAGTTCCCATTTGGTAAATAGGGATTGATTTAAGTACATGCTTCACTATAGTACCTCTACCTGCTTGAGAAAGAGAAGTAGAAGACCAAGAAGTATATCTGTTTTGAAAGTTTTCTTCAATACTCTTAAAGTCTTCTTGCTTTAAATGGCCAAGAATGAGAGGTAAACCTAAGTATCTTTCTTTGGAAGTCATTGTTTTAACACCAAGAATATTAATAAGCTGACCTGATTGAGAGCTAAAATCACTTATAAGCTCAAGTGGATGATTTACTGAAGAAAGATTTGCTTGAGTGAAAATCAAGCAGTCATCTGCAAAAAGCAAATGATTGATGGCTGGTGAATGAGAAGCCACTTTAATACCTTTGATGGTGTTATTCTGCTGAGCTTGTATGAGTTATCTTGAAAAAAATTCCATTGCTAGAATGAACAGATAAGGAGACAGTGGGTCACCTTGTCTAACTCCCCTTGTAGGCTGAAATTCTTCACATGGTGAGCCATTAAGAATGATAGAGAGTGAATTAGTGTTGATACATTGGTTAACAAGAGAGAAAAAATCTTCACAGAATCCAAAATACCTTAAGACTTTGATTATAAAGGCCATTCAGGCCATTCAAGCCTATCAAAGGCTTTAGACATGTCTAGTTTGAGAGAAAACCAACCAATTTTTCCCCTTTTTTTATTCATTGAATGAATTATTTCCTGAGCAATGACTGTATTATTACTTATAAGCCTACCAGAAACATATGTTGCTTGATATGGAGAAATTATTTTACCAATCAAGGGATTCATTCTATTTACTAAGATCTTAAAAATGATCTTGTAAGAGGTATTACATAGACCAATTGGTCTATAATCAGCTGCACAAGTAGATTTTTTATTCTTGGGAATTAAGGAGATGTAGGTTTTGTTGATTTGCTTCAAGATATGTTTTGTCTTAAAAAACCTGGTAACCATTCTGCAAACATCTTCACCCACTATGTTCCATTGGCTCTTATAAAATCCAGCTTGAAATCCCTCTGGCCCTGGTGCACTCCAATTTTCCATAGATTTGAGAGTATTATGAATATCTTGATTAGAAGGAATTCTTGTTAAGAGAGCATTATATTCTTCAGTGATCAAAGTAAGAATGACTAAAAATAATCTTTCTTCCAGAACAAGATTAGTAGTGGTACTGATGGACTTTAAATGATCAGTGAGATGCAAAGAAATTTCTACCCTTGAATGAATCCAGTTGTTGTTGTGATCTTTTATAGAATCTTTGTTGTTTCTTGCCTTCTTCCTGTTTGTTTTGATATGAAATTATTTACTGTTGGTATCCATGCCATTAATGAAATGATCCCTGGATTTTTGTTGGTATAATTCACTCCTTATTCTGTGTTGGATTTCAAGTTCTTTGTTGATGTAGAAAATCTTGTTATGAGTCTCAGCATTGTAAGGATGCTCCTGGAGAGTGTTGAGTTCATTTTGAAGGTTGTCAACCTTCTGGTTAATGTCTCCAAAGTTTGCTTTATTCCAAAGAGATAAATCCCTTCTAGTTGTTTGAATTTTTTGAGTAAGATGAAAACCTAGTGAGCCAGCAACAGAAGTACTCCAAGATTTCTCAATAACATAAATGCAAGTAATGTCATTTAACCAAGTAAAAAAGAACTTAAATGGTTTCCAGCACTTTGGAATAGTGGCATTTGTGACTAATAAAATAGGACTATGGTCACTACCCACCTGAGTAACATGGAGTAGTTTAGAGTTTGAATAATGAGTGCTCCAATCTCCATTACCTAATGATAAATCTATTCTAGATCTTTTAGCACCAGTCCCTAGATTATTACTAGTCCAAGTGTAATCCTTTCTTACAAATTCAATATCTTCTAGACCACTAGACCTAACAATGTTGTTGACAAAGCCATCTGAGGAAGAAGAAGGGCCTTCAATATTATCAAGTAAGTGGAAGTTCAGATCACCTATAATAATCCATGGGGAGTTAACCTCTTCACTTATTTTTTGAATAAACTCTCACTTCTCTTTCTTTTTGTTATGATTAGAGTACCCATACATACAAGTAAGAACAAACTATGGTTTTCTTTGATCATATTGAATGACTAAATTAAACATGTTTAGTTTAGAGTAGCCTAAATCACAAGTAAAGCCATTTTTCCAAAGGATAACAAGACCCCTTGAAAGCCCAACAGGTTCTATAAAATCTTGATTAGGGTACTGATAATTGGAAAGAAGAGGTTTTCATTTTAGTTGACTGTTCTTGGTTTCACATAAGAATATAATATCAGGGTTTTGGGCTATTACTAAGTCACTCAGGTGGTTTCTAGTTGTATTGGATTTGAAGCCTTGAACATTCCAAGAGTGAATTCTCATATTGACATAGCAATTTTGATTAAGATCAGTGGTATAATAATGGATTTGAGGGGTAGCTAAAAGAAGAATGACTATAGAAAACTTGTTTACGAATAAAAATGCTATAATTTGCATACAAGAGCAATTTAACACGTAAAAGATTCTTAGCAGTTTTAGATTCAGAATTGCACCAAAGTTAGGACCAGAGATTAGAAAGTGAATTAAATGAGCAGGATGTTTAAAAGAGTAAAGAAAAAGTGGTAAGAAGCAGTAATAGAAGTTACCTGACTCTCCACCAATGTGTTTCTATCTTGAGCTTCATTAGTTGTGTACATGTGAGCTGTTTGGTTCATTGTGAGGTTATTGATGTTGGCACTAGTGGACAAGACAGAACTAACCGCAGTATTAGAAGAACCTACTTCATAGATTCTAGTTCTTTTTCCTAATCTTATAGCTTCTTCATTATTGATCTCCGTATCTTTAATAAAGTTATCTAAATTGATCGGGATACCATCCTTAGGTGGAACAAAAATAGTATTCTTGGCAAACTTATTAGCATTTTTCTTAGAGGCTGGAGCATTCAAACTAGTGTTCGAGGTGACAGTTTTCCTCATATTACTGACTTTTCCAAAAAAGTATGGCTTTTCATGTGCCTTTGCCAGGAAAGTTGCAGCCTCATTACATGCAACCTTACAGTGCTTGATTACATAACAGGTGGTGCAGATTCCACTTGGTTGCCTCTCATAGTAGAATTTGATCTATTTCGATAGCCCAACATTGGTAATGGCCTTCACACCTCTTCTCAAAGGGTCAGTAAGGTCAATATTGACACAAACCTTGACATGGTCACTTCCATTAGGAATGGCATCCTTTGGTTCAATGGCAACGACTTCTCCCATTATTTCACTAATTTTAGTGACAGAAGCAACGTTCATATGTTCTGGCAAGAGAAACTTCAGTTGAATCCAAAACTGCTGGAAACCCCAACGCTTTTCAGTGTATACCATGCTTAGTATATAATCATGAACCACCAAAATCTTTTTGTTGATGTGCCAAGGTCATTCATTAATAACTGTGTTGAGAATATCCCAGTCATTAAACTTGAAAATGAAAAGATTAGGTTCGATCTCAATTATTTGAAGACTTTCTTCTGCGATGAAAGGCTAGGTAAACTTGATGTACTTTTGTACCAGATCATGGTTCATAAGTCCTTAAATAATTACTTTACCAATCGTTGAAGCTTCCCATTCTATCTCTTCTTCTTCCTTATCTGCAGGGTTATTGTTATGATGAACAACAATCATTTCTTCAGTATTACCAAGAGCCAGTGTAGCCTGTTTGAACTTATTGACCAGGGTACCAACTTTATTGCTTGTTTCATTCTCCATTGATAACCAAAAAAGGGTTGTATGTTTTTTAGGTTTTTGGCTGGGGAAATTTTCTAGAGATGGGGTTTTGGGAGGAATGAGTTTAAATCTAGGTAAGTCAATATTATAGTTTCCTTTCTTTTGAATATTATCGGTAAAGATAGCATTATTCTTAACAGAAAGATAGCATTATTCTTAACAGAACAAATTAGGAAATACCAGCTGGGAATAGATACGCCGAGAATAAATAGAGGCCGTAAATTACGTCTGACTTGGTGAAACGGGTTTTTGAATTTTTTTGAATAGCAGCAAAGGCGGGATGAGAACCTGAATAGAGAAACTGAGTTGAATTGGGAAACTGCTATCAATAACCAAATGCCATTGATAACCTCACAGATCTTCCATACTGTTAAACGATCAAGAATAACAATCTCGGCAAATGCCTTGGACACAACCATATAGAAGGCAAACGCCATTAGAGAAACAACAAGCTGCATATACATATTTGGAGAGAGCAGAAAGCAATTAGTTAGCCATGAGTAAAAAGAAAAGAAACCAAGAACAAAAAATGCAAATCAGTAAACAAGAAAGTAAAGTAACAAGCTGAATTTAAGCAGAATAAGTCATAAGAGAAATTAAATCACAAAGTGTTGAAAAGGGATTAAAGAAAATTCAAAAAATATTGATTTGAAAAGAGAAAAGAGTTCTACTGAGTTAGACAAACATAATCGGATGCATTATTTTGCTGAACGAATTTAGGTAAGGTTCTTCTCACACTGTCATTGCGCGGAGGAGACAATAGCCCTGTTTTTCCTTGTCCTTCACATACAAGGGAATATGTTAGCTCTCCGGAAATATTTCATGACATTTTAAACACTAAAGCTGTATCCCGGAAAATCCCAGAAGACAAGCATTTGATAAAGACGATTGCTAATCGGTTAGAAAAGATTTTTCATAATCATAAGCATGACGATAGTCTTAAATCTGATTCCAGAAATGAGGATTATTCATCAGATATATTGTGCACAACTTCTGATTATGAGGACTGCATGGATGAACCTCTTTCTGCTATGAATATTTTTGAAGATAGCATGGAGTTGATGGAATCTATAAATGAAGAGCGGGATGTGCCGGTAAATTTTATGGGAATTCTGCTTGATCAAACATATTTGGTTTCGCCAAAAGATTTGAACATGTTTCTTTTCATTCCCGATTCACAGTTTCGTAGAGAATTAGCAGATCAACAAGGAGCCACATATTTACAGGAGAGCTCATGGTAATGGAAACTCAAACATCATGTTTAACCAGAACGGTTACGTATTTGAAAGCTGCGACAAAGTTAGTTATGCCGGTCAAAGCAACAGAGGAACAAACCTATCTGAAATCCGACGGAAAGGATTTTGTTGTCTTTATAAGTGTGAAGACACCTGGTGTTCCATATGGTAGTTGTTTTAACATAGAGATACTTTGCCGGATAGTACCTGGACCGGACTTGTCTTCAGAAGAAGAATATGCAAATCTTGTAATATCCTGGAATATTAAATTCTAGCAGAGCACAATGATGAGAAGTATGATTGAAGGAGGGGCCCGGAAAGGTCTCAAGGAAATCTTTGATGAGTTCGCCAACTTGTTGGCTCAGAAATTTAAACTTCTGAACTCCACTGAATTATTGGATACATACCAAGTGTTGGCAACAGTGCAGATATATCAATAGTCAGATTGGCAAATAATGGCTATGGAGTACTTTTATAACTTCACAGTCATTTCCACTATTTTCATGGTATTATTATATATTGTGTTGCAAATCCTATTATCAGGACGTGACAAATTTTCAGGATTTAAATTCAATGGGTTGGATTTACCAGAAACCTTTGGGGAGTTGTTCTCCATAGGAATCTTGGTTCTTCAAGTTGAACATGTATATAATATGATAATGCACTTTGTACAGGCTAGATTGCAAAAAGGTTCACATTTCTAACAACTTTAGAGAGTGAAATTCAAGTATATATAACTGTATCCATCTTTACTATATGAAGATAAATATATTTTGATAGTGTACATGTTTTCCGTAGGAAGTGATCATGGAGTCAAATCCCAAGGTGACAGATGGATGCTCACAGTAGCTTCATGGAGTCAAATCCCAAGGTGACAGATGGATGCTCACAGTAGCTTTGATTGAAGGAAGTGATATCGCATCTGCAGATTCGAACAGTTTTTCAGACCCCTATGTAGTTTTTGTTGGGATCTTGCAACAATGAACAGCACGTTAGATGTATCAAAAACAATATGTAAAGAACTAATTCGAGACAACTCTACTGAAACAACTTGACGAAGACAGAATCACAGGTTCAACAAGTTGTCCTTAACACATTAGTTCGCGGGTATACTCGAGTTGAGTAATGCTAAACCCCTCACAGCGAAGATGTGTCCAGGATAAGACTTCTTGATATAACTTGAGTTAGCACAACACAAGTTACCCTTTATTCGAACTCAGCAATGGGGATGGAAGTAAAACTACACCGCAAAATAAAGAAGATGAAGAAAAGAAGACAGGAAAATAGGCTGCTCTTCACGTGTAAAATAACTATGAAAACCTTTTGTATTTATATATGAAAACTAACCTCTAGGGTTTCGGATTTCTGGTAAACCAAGTTCTTTTCTTTCTTGTAAAACAATGTAACGCGTAAAAGGAATCCTCCCATAAATAAAACTCTTAAATAAAAATTTGCAAAAACAAATTCGTGTAAACACAAGGCTTGGTGCGTGGTTCATGCGCATGTGTAAGGATCCTCAAGTTAGTCAACGCAATTAGACCGGTAAAGTGACGAATTAGCCGAGAATAAATTGATTAGTTTAACACGAATGTTAATTAATAGAAATTAATCTAACAACGATCTAGATATGAAATTAGTATCATCGAATTGCTCTCGAAATTTTGTGCGGAATAGACTACTCAAACGTGTCAATTGGATATCAGAGGAAGAAGATATCATTAAACTAATATGAAAAGTAGATTTGTATTTCTCTTATAAACCGCTTGGCTGCCCTTATATTTTGGACGGGTGCCTTTATAATTTTGTTGACCTTATCCCCAGCCGGATCGAGAGGAGCTCATTCTCTTCTTTTGCTTCTTCTTTGTTCTTCTTCCTTCCCTCTCTTCTGTTCTTCGCCTGTGTTGGTAGTTGTGATCTTTGAGAGAGAATTGATTGATGATAATCATTTGATGATACTGATAGATGATGCAAGAGATATTATGGTCGATAGGTATGAAGCAGAGTAGTTGGGGTTCGAATCTAAGACGAATTGAATCTAGGGTTTCTCTGTGAATCGATGAAGGTGAGGACGTTAATGGGATTAAGATCCAAAGATAAAGAATACAGTTGCGGGTAGATGAAGAAGCAAGGGTTGAGTTTTAATTACAGTTTTGGTGTTGTTTTGGAGATGAATCAAAGAATTAGGGTTTGGACATTTAGGTTTTGTTTTGATTGGATTCAATTAGAATTTGAGTTGTTAATACTTGTGAGAGTTACGGGTTGATGTTCAATTGAAGTTGTAGAGTTGTTCTGGTGATATGAATCCAAAGTTAGGGTTTTGTAAGAAGTTCAAGGAAGAATTAGAGGATGAAATTGATATAAAGAGGATTGAATTAATGATGGGTTTGCTCTCACTTGAAGTTTAGTCGAATGTATTGAGTTTAATTTTAGTTTCTGGGGAAGACTGAATCAGAGAGGTAGGGTTTCATAAGAAAATCTCAGAGAATATTGGAAGGATGAAACTGATGTTTTAGAAAGGTGATTTGAAATTAAGAAAAGATGATTAATACCAGAGAGTAATTTAGGTTAGTGGTGTTGTTTCAAAGATTTATTCAAACTCAGGGGAGATTAGAATTAGGATTTTGAAGCTGGATTGATTGAAGCTCATGACTGAAGCTGTTAACAGAATTAAGGTTGATTGTGTTTATAAGAAGGAGGTGGAATTATTATAAGTGGTGAACTGGGTGGTGCTTGAGTAAATGAGTTGAGGTAATTGTTCTTTTCTTTGAATTATGTTAAGTTATGCAGTTATGTTGTTGCATTTGTGGAACTATCTATAGACAATGAATTAAGATGGATTTGATGAGTAAGGAATGAAATTATGAATGTTTATGGTATATCTTGAATTACATAGAATGAAGATGATGCAAGTATTGATTAATTAGTTGTGTGTTGATGGAATTGTTAATGACTAGTGAATGGTTGAAGAGAACTACATGGAGATACATGGCCAGTATTGTGGATTTAGAATGAATGTGGTTATGATGAAGATATGAATGTGTAGGTGGTGGTTATATTTTATGAACATAATTATTATTGCAGTGGTGTATTTTTGTTGAAGTAAATGGAACTGTAGGTGTTGGTGTTCACTGGTGCAGGGGTGGCATGCTACTGATTATGAGAATTGGTAGTAATGGTGATTCTGAAGTTTGAATATGACTCTTAAATGAAGTCTGGTGCTATTGTTGTTGTATGTGCTGAAGTTGGAGGTGATACTGAATTGAGATTGGATGAGTTAAATGGAGTTACAGTTGAAGCTAAGTGAATTGGTGGAGTAGATGTAATTGTGTTAAACTGAAGTAAGTTGTAATGCTGTTATGGCAGTGATCTTAGTGGAATCATGCAATGCAGATCAAGGTAAGCATAGTTTGAAGTTGTATCTAGAGATAGAGTTAGAGTTGAAATGTTTGTGTAATGAGCTGAAATGAATGTTTGTGTGACTGTGTTGTAAGAATGGAAGTCAGATGAACATTGGAGTAGAATCTGTGCAACGAAAGGCTTGTAGTTGCTGCCTAAAGGTAAACTTGGTTATTGTAAATGATGTTTGAAGTCTGTTAAGTATAAATAAATTTTATAATGTTACATTTTGAAGATTCAGGTTGGTAGCGAAATTGTAGTTACAATAGGGTGTTTGCCATTTAGTCATTCCAGTCAGAAGTCTAACTAATTTAATCTTAGCTGACTCAGTCCATCTGACTGAGTCGAATCAGGTTGAATCGGGTTTGACCCACTGAGTCATGAGTCTTGACTCGTTGACCATTGACCCTGGACATTGACATTTTGACTGACGTTGAATGTTAATTGACCTTTGACTGTTAGTTTGACCGTTAGAGACTGTTAGGACTCAGATGGACTGGACCTTAGTTTAATGGGTTGGGTTGGTGGACTTGGGCTTAGGGTAGTTTTCTTATTTAGATGTTTTGGACCTCTTGTGGTCCGAATTAGACTTTGGTTTCTTCTACGAAGTTGTAGATATTCTTAAGACTTAGTTAACATACTATAAAACTAATCTAATTGAATTAGTAAACCTTAGATTTGCTAATAGTAGATAATAAAAAGGTGTAGAATCATAAATGGGCCTACAATTGTGAGATGGAACTATATGATTCTTGTATGAGTCATTTTGGCTAGATTTTTAGACTTCTTGTGTGATTAACAGTTAGTTATTAACAACGATCGATTCAAATGATGAACCAGTGGATCGTGGATCTCGAGGTAGGCGTGGCCTGTCATCAAAAAGGTATGGGAATGCATTTGAATCTTTGTAATCATTATTGTCGCTTTTATAAAAGTTTATGCGTAACAAACTCATGCATTGTCTGTTTCTGCATTCCATATTTTATTTAAAATTCATTATGATAATCCTGTTATTTCTGTGAATCTTTCCACGATGTGGAAAGGACTTGTATTGTTTCGTCGTCAACATGAATTGTTATGGGAAATGAGAATTTCCACTTGTGGTATATAGGATACGCTCCTTCACGTTTATATCTACTTTAATTCAGCTTTTATTTTTTAGAGTTGGTCACCATGGTCTTGGTGGCCTCCATAGCTAAATAGGTGTGAATTTCCGGTTAGGAATTTACAACCATATTAGTACATTATTTGACGAAGGAGTTTGTTCCGTATACATGTATGATTATTTTCAGTGACTTAGTCACTGTTCAATGTTTTCGGAAAAACATGTATTGTTTTCCAAATCTTGCATATGATTACTTAGAAGGTTAAATGTTAATTATTCCCACTTCAGTTTCTGTGACAGATCAGGTTGCACAGCGAAAGCTTCACGGGTTGACTTCGTTAGTTGATTATCTTCTGTTATGTTTATTAATTTGTATATTTTATTTAAAAATCAATTGACTATTATATATGTATCATTTGAGAGAAGATCTTGTATATATATTTCTGAGCGGGGTTAGCTTTGGGTTAAGTTCTGTATCGCATTTCTTAACTAAATGCTTAAGTGCATGTTTTAGATTTTAGTACCTTTTTATTTAGTTAATTTATTGGATTAGTCAGCTGCTAGCTTAGGGGCGCTACAATAGTTGGTATCAGAGCTCACTATTAGATCTTATATGGTAGACAATAGGAATAGCCAGTGCCAGTTAATAAACTAGATTAGTTTAAAACTGGGTTCGGTTGTGAGATGAATCTTAATAACTAAAAGCTATCAATAATTAAAAGAATTATCTGATTGATTGAATTTCTTGTTTGGTTGTTTGTTTATTTAATGAAGTAAAAATTGTAGGGTACACCAATAATTAATCTAGTGGAGAATAGATAACAAATGATTTCAAATTTTGAACACATGCACAATTCAATAATAAAAATAATGAGATTAGTAGTCTTGATAAATCTTGGAAGTCACATATATAAATATTAAGCACCCTGACTGATATGTAAAATCAACGGTTCATAATCACATAAATGTTAATAATATTTTGGGACTCAATAATATTTGTAAGAGTTGTTAGAATAATAATTCAATAATATGTTATAACAGTAACTATAAATGATAATAAAAGTAAATAAAATTTTAATAAAATTTTGTTAGCATTTATCAATTAATGTTATGTTGCACTTGACTTAACTAAAATTCATTAAAGATATATATATAACGATAAAAATAATAATTAAAATTAATTAAATAGTTATGGAGAATTAGTAACACTTGTGTATAGTTAAGTTTTGCAAATTAAACTAAGGGTCCGGATCATGGGACGTCTCAATTTGACACAATATTTAAACACATGATAAGGGCCCTAGATCGACAACCATCCAACCGTTATAAATGTTGCTGACGGTTTCAAGTAAACCATAGACTTGGGACTGTTACTAAACCGAGTCAACACACTAACCCGTCTTGTTGATCTCCAAAGAAAGAAGATGAAGATCTCAAAATTTCTGTACCATTTCAAAAACAAACCTTTTTTTATGGAAAAAGACATTGTTGGTTGATGGAGTGATTTTGATGTTTAACTTGTTTCCTCCAATTACACAAAGGATTATCCCATTCATGAACTTCTGTATATCAGTTTGCATTTCATGATGATTACGCTAAAATTGAACCTAGGAAGTTGGTTTCTGATCTCTCAACAAATCGATCAACTGATTACAAGCATCCCTATTAATTGGTCTGATTTGATTCCTTAACGTATTTAATAAACCATATATTCTACTACTAGCAGAGTCAAAATCATTATTTATTTTCTACACAGAGAATTGAAGCCAATGTCATTTAATTGGTGTTGATTTGCTTGTATGCTATTTATCTTCTGATAAATTAGGGTTTTCAAAAATCTAAACCGATGACCCTAAAACTTATAAACAACCTATATTGAAATAAAAATAAGATTAACCAGGAACCAAGAATAAACTTCACAATTTTATGCTAGGAAAATAAAAACCAGAGAAAAATGGAAAACGAAGATATCTAGGTTTATTGTCATTGTTTGAAGTATCTGGTGTTTTGAATCGGCAAGATTTGTCGACACCAAAACATGTTATTAGCCATTGGATGGTTGTCGATCTAGGGCCCTTATCATGTGTTCAAATATTGTGTCAAATTGAGACGTCCCATGATCCGGACCCTTAAACTAATTACAAATTAGAAATGTAAGTTTTGTGTTTAAATTAGACAGTTAAAATAATACTTATTAGACGTTAGACGTAAAAGGTGAGATATAATGTACATAATTAAAAGACTCAACTTGTTAATTACCATGTAATGAAAAAAAAATTAATCGAATAAATGATCCAGTAAATTCTTAAAATGAAACAAATAGACATGAAGTAATAATAATAATATTCAAATGGTTAGTGTAATATTATAATTAAAAGAAAATAAACTCGTATATTAATAGGATTCTTTTTCGTAAATAAATTCAACCATCTTTTGAAATGGAAAATTAGTATGACGAACTTAAATTGTTAGAATTTAAATTAATACTATATTGAGCATAATTTAAATTAAAATCTCATTTACAAATATATGGCGATAAAATAATGGTTATGATTAAATAACAATGGAAATTTATTAGTGCTCATTTATAATTAAGTCCTGCAAAGTTAACTAATAACAAATTTGAATTTTGTGTTTTGTGTTTAAACCAGATAGATAAATAAGATTTCTTCTGTAGGATTAAGAACATGAGGTCATATAAGGCATAAACTAAAGATTTAAAACTTGTTAACGATCTTACACCTAGATTATCTTTTTCTCAATAAATGATTCATTAAATCATTAAAGTATACACATGAAGTGATAATTATAATATTAGAATACTTAGAAAAAAATTAAAATTAAAGGAGAATAAAATTGCATGTGAAATAGATACTTATTATTAATACCCAAAATCTATAGACTATCAAAACGTATTATAATTTTATGCAGACTCAAAAGTTAAATCATATTAAATTACTAACGCCAATAATTAACAAGATATAGTATACAGATTCAATCTGAATAAAATCAATTATACCAATCTTATGTGAAAGTAGAATTATATTTACATGATTAGGGTTTAATAAAATTAAACTAAGTATCATTACTAAATAATTATTTTAATTGTATGTTAGTTACACTAGTAATCAAATAAGAAAATTTGATAAAACAATAATGAAAATGATAATATAATTAAGACAATAATTTTTGATAAGATAAGTAATTAATAACATTATATTTTACTCATTGCTATAAAATTTAGAGTTATTGTAAATATCATTTGAATAATAATTATTGGATAGTAATAGCAAAATGTAATTTTTATTAATAGTACAACTTAAGGATTATTTAACAATAAAATATATTTAAGGAAATAAAGTTAGATGAAAACAAATCGAGTATTAATAATAAAATTAAACTTAGCGTTATTATTACTTACAAATTAACTTTTATCGGTCTAAGTAATAAGAAATAAATGTTATAATAATGATGGAAGTATTAACACCAAATAATTATGGAAAAATTGTTAGCGGTTACTTATTATAACTAAATAAGCAAATAGATACATTGGAAATAACGATAGTAACATTTGAATAATCGATATAACGTTAAGTTATTCTTAATTAGTACATGAATTTAAAATCTATCTAGTTATAATAATATAGTCTCATTTGGAATTAAAATTCGATTTCATTAAAGTAAATAAATAATAATAAAATAAAAGGTAAGATAAATAATTCAAATAATTAAATTTCTTAAAATGATGTGAACTGCTTATATTTTTTACAAAGTAAATTTATCAGACATACACTAGTAAAGATAGGACTTAAAGACTAAATAATCTTAATAAAATAAAATTAGCACTTGGTTAATCGTAATAAGTTTGCACTTAGTAATCCAGCACTGGGGAATAGTGAGGTTGGTAATTCTAATATGTTCTGGTGATACTTTTTAGGTAGTAGGCATCGTCAGGCGTCACGAACCTAGACAGGGCAACTGCATTCTTGTATCACTAGGCATAGAAGGAAAACTTGCTTCTGATAGTGAACTAATAGATCCCAAATTTGAAGTAGAAACTTTATTATAGAATATCTTTTAGTGTACTCAAAACCTGTAACTTATATTGAAATAAAAATTAGTGTAGAGAATTTAAATCTAAAAGTCATAGTTTCCGTTATAGAGTTTCAGGTAAGAAACTTAGACTTCCCTATTTGATAGAACTTAAATCAACATAGTTGAACCTAGAGCTACAAATTACAAATTTTAGTTGTAGAGCCATATAGGTTTTTGCTATGTTTTATGTTGTTGTGCGCTTAGACAAGAGATAGGATTATTCTATAAGGTGGGGAGTTTCTGAAGACTAGAATGATGGTTTGATTTTCGAGGACGAAAATGTTATAAGGTGGGGAGAATGTAAGGATCCTCAAGTTCGTCAACGCAATTAGACCGGTCAAGTGACGAATTAGCCGAGAATAAATCGATTAGTTTAACACGAATGTTAATTAATAGAAATTAATCTAACAACGATCTAGATATGAAATTAGTATCATCGAATTGCTCTCGAAATGTTGTGCGGAATAGACTACTCAAACGTGTCAATTGGATATCAGAGGAAGAAGATATCATCAAACTAATATGAAGAGTAGATTTGTATCAAGAATACAAAACAAAGCTAGGCTAAGTTTGCCTTTGTTAGTGGTGGTCAGGATTTGTCCGTGGGAAAGATAAATCAAAGGTTGTGGTTCTCCCTGCCACACCCTACAAGTCGCACACGTGGTGTTAATTCCAATATTATGAATGAAAAATGAATACTCAAGTCAAGATATGGAATTTCAAAAATTATAACGGGGAGGTTCGAACTCATGACCTATTGTGTCATAAGAGTGGCCTCTAACCATTGTTCCACCTTGGTTGGAATTGATAGAAAAGATACATCAACAGTGGTGGTTTTCTTAACTTAAATATCATAATTGGTCTATTAATTAGTATTTTACTAATTGCACATAATAAATAATCTATTCATTATAAAGTGTTTTATTACTTTCTTATAATAAATGACTAATCATTTTTTAATTATAAATGTTTTCTTAATTAATTATAATATTTATTTCTATTAATAAGTAATTTTGATAAATAATATCAATAGACATTTTCTGCGACAATGAGTAGTAGAAGAGGTGGAGGCCGAAAGATAAGTGGTGGTTAAGGGCGGATCTAAGCACAACTATATATATTTATTTTTGTTCTTTTATCGCAAAATGGGATACAAAGTCCATTTTTCACATGTATCCAGCTTTCCAAGAATTGTTTCTCCCTCTCTTCTCAAAATCCTGGCTCCGCCCCTGGTTTGTGGTGGAAGAAGTAGTGACGGTGAATGATGGTGAGTAGTGATGGACAATATTAATTTTATGTTTGTCGTTACAACATCGATAACATCGTAGTGTGGAAGATGTGGTTGGTTGTTTTTAACACTTTTAATAAAGGAAGGTACCATATATTTTAGGGATGATATCATACAAGACAATATTTTCATGATCGTAGTTGGATCACCCAAATTGTACCCCTGTTATCTTTGGTACTATATCATATAAATCATGATTTTTAATGTTAAAATAAAATTGATTGCAATACAAAAAAAAAAATATACACGGAAAAAAATTAATGAAACTAATCAATTGACAAGATTTTGTTCAATCTAAACCTCATAATGGCATTTGTGATTGAAAATTAGAATTGCGTCCAACAACCTACATGGGATGGGCGGCAGTGATGGTGGCAGTGGTAGAGTCAAAAATGACATTGAGGAGGCCTATTATTTTTTTTAAAGAAACATGTAAACTTTGGTAGACTAAATCATAAATATATATGGACAAAGTACTATTTATAAAATATAAACTAAAATTTTTATGTAGTTATTAAAAATTTAAGGGGTTAGAGCCAGGTTAGTCAACCCTTGGCTCCGCCACTAGGTGGTGGTGGATAAAAAAAGTGGATTCATATGGTTTTATGGTGGTGGCGGGTATTGGTGAACAAAAACATATTATACTAATTTCGTAACGCCACAAAATGTGTAACGCTATATTATAAAGTATAAAACGTGGTTGATCATTCTAATGTTAAAATAAAATCGATAAAACACATGTCCATTTAAAAAAATTGGTGCAATCAATTGCCATGTTATGTAATAACTAAACGAACGACACAAATCAAGATCAGAACATATGAAATTATTTATTATCGATTTGCTTATGTAAAGAGTGGTTAGGATTTATCCCGCTGGGGTTTGTTCAACTTAACCATTTTTAAACGTTTTATTAATTAGTGTCTCATTGATTGTTCATAATGATTAATTAAATTTCTATTATAAATGTCCCTTTAATAATCTAACATAAATACATAATTTTATTAATAAATAATTTTACTAAAAACTATATTAATTCTAATGGTGGTAGTGGAAGTAGGGTTAGTATAAGAGGTGGCGGGTGTTTGTGAATGGTGGAGGCAGTAACATTACTATTGGTGGAAGAAATAGTGGTGGTGAATGGTTTTTATGGTGGTGGGAGTTGGTAATAGTAATGTATAATAATAGTTTTTGCTTTTTAGTGAGTTTTATTGACCAAGTAAAAAAATAATCTTCACAAAACATGCAACATTGTATTGTGAAAGATGTAATTATTTGTTGTTAGCAAGATTGATAAGGACAAAAACAAAATATTTCGAGGATGATATCGGAACGTATAAGACAATATGATCATGACAGTTCGATCATCTGTATTATATAAAGGCAATTGGTGTACCCGTGTAAGAGAACATTACCGCTCTCTCAAGTACTATTACATTCTTTTTCCTGAAAGACCATCAATGTCGAGTTGTTTTGCGACAACTACCTACAAAGACAACAAATTTCACTCAATTCCCGATACAAAACCTTATTGACCTGGAAAATGTATTTGCATTCTAAAATATTTGTTTGAAAATTATGTTTGTTCATCAAAATCATCATAAAAAACTCTAAATCATAAATCTAAATTTCGCCTCCGATGTTTATAGAATATTTTTTATATTTTACATTCTCAAATCATGCGACCTCTTGATGACAAATTAACAATATCAAATTACGGATCAATAAGTATAGGTTTTATTCACTGGGTTAGAAGGTAGAGTAGACACAGATGGGTATATCACATAAAGCAGAACATGACTGAGAATACTTCAATAATTTGGTCAAGAGATAAGGTCAAAAATTTAAGATTAACTTTCTATAGGACTAATTAGATCGGCTTCGATAGGAGCTGACTAAAATATGGATTAATAATAATTTTCACGTAAGACAATTGCAAAACATAGTTTGGCTAACTATGCCTATGTAAAGAGTGGTCAAGATTTGTCCTTCATTAATTGCTATATTATGTGAGAAGAAGGTGATATCTAAGATTGAGGTATACGATAAAAATTATTGGGGAAGAGATATCAAAAATTTGGTCAAGAGATAAGGTCAAAATTGGTGATATCTAACATGACTGAGAATACTTCAATAATTTGGTCAAGAGATAAGGTCAGAAATTTAAGATTAACTTTCAATAGGGCTAATTAGATCGGCTTCGATAGGAGCTGACTAAAATATGGATTAATAATAATTTTCACGTAAGACAATTGCAAAACATAGTTTGGCTAACTCTGCCTATGTAAAGAGTGGTCAAGATTTGTCCTTCCTCAATTGTTATGTTATGTGAGAAGAAGGTGATATCTAAGATTAACGTATAATTCAAATCAATTAGATTCACATCATTTAAAACTGGATGCCTTGAAAAAATTGACGTGTTGTTATTATTATTACAGGCAAGGAATACATTGACCACACTTGCGCAAATAGCTCACTTCGCAAATGATTAGTGTTGCATGTACTGTCTAGAATGCAACGAGGAATTTGAGAAAACAGGGCACCAGAAGCAGTGTCCGGAGTATTTTGGATATAGTAACTTAGACCCAATGTAATACGTATGTACTTTTTGTTTTTAGTTTTTCCACAATCTATTTATTTAAGAAAAATGAACATTGCAAATACATAATATCAGCAAAAATTAGACAGATTGCGTTTGACAATAATGGCTACTGATGGTCCGAAAACGATAAAAGAAAGGAATTGTTGTAGAAGAATTGTTGGGATATACAATGGATTACTTGATACGAATGAAAGAGGTATAACTATTTCGATTCTGAAATCGCATAAAGTTCACAGTACAAGATGACATCAAGTTTAAAGTTAATAACAAACATAATATGGCTAACTAAAATATTAAAAACAAACAAGATATATAAACATAGAAATCCGTGGGACTTGATGAGGATAATTTTGAAAATTATAATCTTAGAAAGCAAGATCCACAATACCATAATATATTTTTTTTTATAAATATTCAATGTAGAATATGTCAACTTTTGGTAAAGGGTCTATTGCAACCTATTAATTTGAAATAGGATCAGGGAGTACAATATGTGTTCAAGGTTCTTTATGAGGTAATGCGTCGCCAGATTGTATTCCAAGTGAAGGTAGGAACATACGGAAGTGACAAAATTTCCAAGACTTTTGAAGTTACCAAAGCCTTCGTTAAGACGAATTGCTGGGAACAATACTTTGTTTAAAATTTAATGGAAGAGGTTCGCATATATACAATCCCTTCGAAAAGGTAATGGGTACACATTTTAAACATTATCATCTAATGGGTGTTGAAAAATTACAAGAAAATCATGTCACATTGGATAATTTGTATCATTCGTCCGACGCAAAAAAATATTATTCTTTGTCTATTTGGAGGATCGACAACATGATCATGATAGATGAGTCAGCTGGAGCGAAATAGGATATGTTGAGACTTTTATGGACAATATTAATTAGTTGATTTCACTGAGATGAGCGCTGCAGACGATATATTTCCAAAAAATATTTAAACTTCCATGTTCATGTAGAGCATTATCTCATTATAAGCAATGAACCTAAATAAAAAAGTGTCTCGAAGTTAAGATTATATTTCTTTTGTTTGAGCAAATTTCCGGCGGTAAAATATTAAAGGAAAAAACAAAGAAAAAAAGAGAGGAAAATCCCAACTATTTTTATAACAAACACATATTAAATCATAAGGAGTTGATAAGTATTAGAGACAAAAATTATACGATATATTAAAAATGAACCAATATCATGGCCCGTGCCGTTACGGCACGGGTTAAGGGCTAGTTTCTCTTATAAACCGCTTGGCTGTCCTTATATTTTGGATAGGTGCCTTTATAATTTTGTTGACCTTATCCCCAGCCGGATCGATAGGAGCTCATTCTCTTCTTTTGCTTCTTCTTTCTTCTTCTTCCTTCCCTCTCTTCTGTTCTTCGCCTGTGTGGGTAGTTGTGATCTTAGAGAGAGAATTGATTGATGATAATCATTTGATGATACTGATAGATGATGCAAGAGATAGTATGGTCGATAGGTATGAAGCAGAGCAGTTAGGGTTCGAATCTAAGACGAATTGAATCTAGGGTTTCTCTGTGAATCGATGAAGGTGAGGACGTTAATGAGATTAAGATCCAAAGATGAAGAATACAGTTTCGGGTAGATAAAGAAGCAAGGGTTGAGTTTTAATTACAGTTTTGGTGTTGTTTTGGAGATGAATCAAAGAATTAGGGTTTGGACATTTAGGTTTTGTTTTGATTGGATTCAATTAGAATTTGAGTTGTTAATACTTGTGAGAGTTACGGGTTGATGTTCGATTGAAGTTGTAGAGTTGTTCTGGTGATATGAATCCAAAGTTAGGGTTTTGTAAGAAGTTTAAGGAAGAATTAGAGGATGAAATTGATATAAAGAGGATTGAATTAATGATGGGTTTGCTCTCACTTGAAGTTTAGTCGAATGTATTGAGTTTAATTTTAGTTTCTGGGGAAGACTGAATCAGAGAGGTAGGGTTTCATAAGAAAATCTCAGAGAAGATTGGAAGGATGAAACTGATGTTTTAGAAAGGTGATTTGAAATAAAGAAAAGATGATTAATACCAGAGAGTAATTTAGGTTAGTGGTGTTGTTTCAAAGATTGATTCAAACTCAGGGGAGATTAGAATTAGGATTTTGAAGCTGGATTGATTGAAGCTCATGACTGAAGCTGTTAACAGAATTAAGGTTGATTGTGTTTATAAGAAGGATGTGGAATTATTATAAGTGGTGAACTGGGTGGTGCTTGAGTAAATGAGTTGAGGTAATTGTTCTTTTCTTTGAATTATGTTAAGTTATGCAGTTATGTTGTTGCATTTGTGGAACTATCTATAGACAATGAATTAAGATGGATTTGATGAGTAAGGAATGAAATTATGAATGTTTATGGTGTATCTTGAATTACAGAGAATGAAGATGATGCAAGTATTGATTAATTAGTTGTGTGTTTATGGAATTGTTAATGACTAGTGAATGGTTGAAGAGAACTACATGGAGATACATGGCCAGTATTGTGGAGTTAGAATGAATGTGGTTATGATGAAGATATGAATGTGTAGGTGGTGATTATATTTTATGAACATAATTATTATTGCAGTGGTGTATTGTTGTTGAAGTAAATGGAACTGTAGGTGTTTATGTTCACTGGTGCAGGGGTGTCATGCTACTGATTATGAGAATTGGTAGTAATGGTGATTCTGAAGTTTGAATATGACTCTTAAATGGAGTCTGGTGCTATTGTTGTTGTATGTTCTGAAGTTGGAGGTGATACTGAATTGAGATTGGATGAGTTAAATGGAGTTATAGTTGAAGCTAAGTGAATTGGTGGAGTAGATGTAATTGTGTTAAACTGAAGTAAGTTGTAATGCTGTTATGGCAGTGATCTTAGTGGAATCATGCAATGCAGATCAAGGTAAGCATAGTTTGAAGTTGTATCTAGAGATAGAGTTAGAGTTGAAATGTTTGTGTAATGAGCTGAAATGAATGTTTGTGTGACTGTGTTGTAAGAATGGAAGTCAGATGAACATTGGAGTAGAATCCGTGCAATGAAAGTCTTGCAGTTGCTGCCTAAAGGTAAACTTGGTTATTGTAAATGATGTTTGAAGTCTGTTAAGTATAAATAAATTTTATAATGTTACATTTTGAAGATTCAGGTTGGTAGTGAAATTGTAGTTACAATAGGGTGTTTGCCAGTTAGTCATCCCAGTCAGAAGTCTGACTGATTTAATCTTAGCTGACTCAGTCCATCTGACTGAGTCGAATCAGGTTGAATCGGGTTTGACCCACTGAGTCATGAGTCTTGACTCGTTGACCATTGACCCTGGACATTGACTTTTTGACTGACGTTGACTATTAATTGACCTTTGACTGTTAGTTTGACCGTTAGAGACTGTTAGGACTCAGATGGACTGGACCTTAGTTTAATGGGTTGGGTTGGTGGACTTGGGCTTAGGGTAGTTTTCTTAGTTAGATGTTTTGGACCTCTTGTGGTCCGAATTAGACTTTGGTTTCTTCTACGAAGTTGTAGATATTCTTAAGACTTAGTTAACAGACTATAAAACTAATCTAATTGAATTAGTAAACCTTAGATTTGCTAATAGTAGATAATAAAAAGGTGTAGAATCATAAATGGGCCTACAATTGTGAGATGGAACTATATGATTCTTGTATGAGTCATTTTGGCTAGATTCTTAGACTTCTTGTGTGATTAACAGTTAGTTATTAACAACGATCGATTCAAATGATGAACCAGTGGATTGTGGATCTCGAGGTAGGCGTGTCCTGTCATTAAAAAGGTGTGGGAATGCATTTGACTCTTTGTAATCATTATTGTCGCTTTTATAAAAGTTTATGCGTAACAAACTCATGCATTGTCTGTTTCTGCATTCCATATTTTATTTAAAATTCATTATGATAATCATGTTATTTCTGTGAATCTTTCCACGATGTGGAAAGGACTATTGTTTCGTCGTCAACATGAATTGTTATGGGAAATGAGAATTTCCACTTGTGGTATATAGGATACGCTCCTTCACATTTATATCTACTTTAATTCAGCTTTTATTGTTTAGAGTTGGTCACCATGGTCTTGGTGGCCTCCATAGATAAATAGGTGTGAATTGCCGGTTAGGAATTTACAACCATATTAGTACATTGTTTGACGAAGGAGTTTGTTCCGTATACATGTATGATTATTTTCAGTGACTTAGTCACTGTTCAATGTTTTCGGAAAAACATGTATTGTTTTCCAAATCTTACCTATGATTACTTAGAAGGTTAAATGTTAATTATTCCCACTTCAGTTTCTGTGACAGATCAGGGTTGCACAGCGAAAGCTTCACGGGTTGACTTCGTTAGTTGATTATCTTCTGTTATATTTATTAATTTGTATATTTTATTTAAAAATCAATTGACTATTATATATGTATCATTTGAGAGAAGATCTTGTATATATATTTCTGAGCGGGGTTAGCTTTGGGTTAAGTTCTGTATCGCATTTCTTAACTAAATGCTTAAGTGCATGTTTTAGATTTTAGTGCCTTTTTATTTAGTTAATTTATTAGATTAGTCAGATGCTAGTATAGGGGGCGCTACAGCATGGGTCAAAAGATGTATTTTTGATACATCTAACGTGCTGTTCATTGTTGCAAGATCCCAACAATCTTAACACATTGGGTATTCTTTGTAACAATGGGAAAGAACGACGTTGAAAGACCTCAGAAGTTTAACGGAAAGGATTTCAAGAGATGGCAATCCAAGATGTGGATATATTTAAGTCATCATGAACTGGATTATGTACTTGTTCCAGATGATGAATTGATGAATGCTGAAGGTTTAACTGAGGAGCAGCTCGAGTTTAACAAGAGATGCAATTTTCTGGCTAAAAATCATATCATGAATGGTTTGGAAGATGCAATGTATGATTTTTACAATGCTAAAGAGAACTTGACTGCTTATGAGTTGTGGAGTCCAGGATAAGACTGCCTGATATAACTTGAGTTAGCACAACACAAGTTACCCTTTCTTCGAACTCAGCAACGGGGATGGAAGTAAAACTACGCCGCAAAATAAAGAAGATGAAGAAAAGAAGACAGGAAAATAGGCTGCTCTTCACGTGTAAAACAACTATGAAAACCTTTTGTATTTATATATGAAAACTAACCTCTAGGGTTTCAGATTTCTTGTAAACCAAGTTCTTTTGTTTCTTGTAAAACAATGTAACGCGTAAAAGGAATCCTCCCATAAATAAAATTCTTAAATAAAAATTTGCAAAAACAAATTCGTGTAAACACAAGGCTTGGTGCGTGGTTCATGCACATGGGTCAAAATATGTATTTTTGCCCACCCGTTCCACCCACAATGTTGTTTTACAACATATCCATAAGCATATGGTTATATAGTGGAGCTCCTTCTCTATTATACCCAATGTGGGACTAAAGAGAGATTCATTCACTCATAAAATGAGCAAGTATCCTTGGACTCATAGGTCACTAGATCAAACCACACCAAGACCAAAAATCATTTATTAAATAAAATTATTTTCTCCAACAATCCCCCACATGAATGAAATCTCGGAAAACGAAAAAAATTAGAGTAAGGAAAATACCATATAGGCAAAGGTGTCCATCAGGTCTTGAACCCTTGATTAGTGAGAAGTTACCGTAACTACTTGCTAGACAGTGTCCATGAGGTCTTGAACTGCTAACGTTTTGTGCAATTCGCGACAACCACCACGCATGATATCTTCCTGGCGTTGCTAAGTTCGTGCCTTTTTGTCCAATTTGGCCCTGGACATATCCTGTTTCTCAGAATGCTCTAGAGAATTTGCTCAATTCTCATAGGAAGCGGCCCCACTTCCACATTAAGATAGGTGAGTTCCATCAAGAGTGTTTACTGCTACACCCCACTTCAATCTCAAATTAAAACTATGGAACTCATTAAGATTTATTTAAAAGTCATCCTCCACGTGCAGTCACACTACCACATCAACACCATAGGGAAGGGACAGAGAATGAAATTCTCTAATAGTGTTTACCTTTACCTACCATAAATTAGTTGTCTCATTCGAAACCTTGATCTTGGAATATCCAATCAGCAAGGTTGAGTATCCTTCATGGAAAGTTTAATTATTGAGCCTAAGCCCCATCCCCCTCGATGCTTTACTAACTATCTCTTTGGAAAAACCTTTCGTCAAAGGGTCCGCGATATTCTCCTTGGACCTTGTCCAATCTATGGAATAACGCCTGTTGAGATTAGTAGTTTCAAAGAATCATATCTTATATGCATATGTATAGACATTCCATTGTAGAATCTATTCTTAGCTCTACCAATTGCAGATTTGCTGTCACAATGTATAGATATAGCTTGCATAGGCCTATGCGAGAGAGGAATATCTTCTAAAAAGTTTCTTAGCCATTCGGCCTCCTCTCCTGCTTTATCTAATGCAATAAACTCTGATTCCATAGTGGAAAGAGCTATACTTGTCTGTTTGGAACTCTTCCAAGATACAAACGCACCTGCTAGAGTGAATACATATCCACTCGTAGACTTAGACTCCTCTGAGCCTGTTATCCAGTTTGCATCGCAAAATCCCTCAAGGATGGCCGGATACCCTTCGTAATTCAAACAAAAGTTCATTGTGAACTTTAAGTACCTCAGTACTCTAATAAGTGCATCCCAATGCATCTGCCCTGGATTACAAGTATACCTGCTTAACCTACTCACAACATATGTAATGTCTTGTCTCGTATAATTCATCAAATACATCATACTTCCTATGACTCTCGAGTATTCAAGTTGGTTAACTCATACACCTTTATTCTTTGTGAGATTACACTTAGGATTATACGGAGTACGCATAGGTTTACAGTCAAACTGATTAAATTTCTTAAGTACGGATTCAACATAATGAGACTGACTCAGACTATAGCCATTAGAAGTTTTTCTAATCTTCATCCCTAATATGATATCAACGGGGCCTAAGTCTTTCATGTCAAAGTTCTCATTCAACAGTTTCTTAGTGGAATTAATAACGTCCATGTTTGTACCTAGTATAAGCATATCATCAACATACAAGCATACAATCACACAGGCATCCTTGACAAGTTTAGTATAAATGCACTTATCAGATTCATTAATTCTAAAACCACTAGAAATCATCACATGATCAAATTTCTCATGCCACTGTTTAGGTGCTTGTTTCAACCCATACAAAGATTTAACCAGTTTACAAACTTTCTTTTTATAACCTTTAACTACAAAGCCCTCAGGTTGTTCCATATAAATTTCTTCATCTAACTCACCATTAAGAAATGATGTCTTTACATCCATTTGATGTATCTCTAGATTATGGACAGAAGCTATAGCAATTAACATCCTAATGGAGCTAATTCTACTCACTGGCGAATAGGTGTCAAAGAAATATATACCTTCTATTTGTCTATAGCCTTTAGATACCAGCCTAGCCTTGTATTTTTCAATAGTTCCATTTATCTTACGTTTTCTTTTTAAAATCCATTTACAACCTATGGCCTTACACCCTGGAGGTAAATCTACAAGTTCAAAAGTACCGTTTTCTCGAAGGGAATCCATTTCACTAATGGAAGATTCTTTCCACCATGGAGCTTTTGGACAAGTCGTGGCTTCTCTATAAGTCTGATGCTATCTACTGCAATAATGTCGACTCACTTGCAAAGCCAATTCATGTTCGTAGGCTCACTGGAGGAAGGAGCAAAGATCACATCTATAATCCTGGTTTTAGCCTTTTCGGTTGTTGGAGCAACTTCAACCATGATATCAACATCAAAAATAATCTCTAGAGGAACATCATCCATGATCTCATCAATCGACAAGGATCTCTAGAGCGTAATCATTGATGGTTTCAGCACCAACAACTCAAGAGCAACATCCTCAAGGCTTCATCAACTAATCATTCTCTGAAGTGTTGCACATGAAGCGGACTTCTCTAAAGATCCAATGATTCATATCAAGATGTGCAAACCTGATAACATGCTCACATGAAATTATTCCCAAAGCTGGCATGACTGGTGGGCATAATCCAAAGTCTTTTGCAAGATGTTCTCATCACCTTTACAAATGAGATACAACACACTCCAGGCCATCGGTTTGAAAAAACGTACTAATTGGTGAGGAATAGGACAATGTTTCCTCAATGAAAGATGTTCATCTATGTCTCTTCTACAACATACCAAAATGGCGCATCTATCGGACATACAAGATAAAAGATATGGCCTTTATCGTCAGGTCCATGAAATCTGAAAATTTTATACGGGATTACAAATTACAAATGTGCACGCTTTGTTTGCTGATCTCTACAACTCAAAATTGAGTGATTCTGTCTCATGAGATAACTCAGTCTCTTAGATTCAAAATTTGGGGTCAAGCATCAAATTTCGACGTCGTATGAGGTTCCTCCAGCTTCCAGAGCATACAACATGCAAGCAGAAATTTGTAGACGGGTTCATAACCCCACAGTCGGTCGATCTCCACCAGGTGTTTTCGCTAAGTTCTTCATCAAGGTACCTCTAGCTTCTACCACCTGGATCTTTACATCAATTTTCTACCCGGGTCCTCTATCTAGGTTTTTTCCAAAAGAAGAGAAAACGAAAATAAGAGGTTTAACAAAACACTGTGGACTGACGCTCCACTGCAACAGTCTCTTCAGTCTTCTCTACTGGCGGCTCGATTTTTTTCTATCACTAAAGTATCAAAAATCGAGGTTTCCATAACTTCAGTGACAACCTTCTGATGTACTTGAAGTGCATTGATGGTTGTCTCTTCATCAATAACTCCAGGGCAGCTCGAGTTATCCTTGTTGGTTTCAATATCCTCAACTTCGGTATATGGCACCTAAAACGAAGATTACATGAGGTTAGAGAAATCTAAACATGAGACCAAATGAGATCATAAATACATTATACAAGCATTCCAACATCATCGGGGTTCATCATTATACACTCGGGACACGAGCAAATAGCATGAAAGTCATGAAAATATGTTTTGCGGCAAGCTCGTCTGAAGAGACTTTACTCTGTCCTGTACAAGATGACGAACTGAGAGCAATCTACAAGTAATTTGGGTATGGGTCATACACCATTCTCTTCATATAGATGTCCTATACAACATATCCAAATTCACAGCAATTGAAGAAACTAGCAAGGAGGTGTGTCCGAAACATTGGACAACATACAATCTGAAAAAGTTTTGAAAGTCTCCTGGAAGTTTATTGTTTCTCCTTTTTCAGGTCCTAAATGTGCTCACAACTCAAGAAGCTTCTTTGGTAAAGCTTGGAAATTTTCTGGGCTTGAAGATACATATGCAAATCGCGAAAATCCGACTTCGAACGAAGATTCTACGGTGTTTTTGCTAAAGGGCTGAAGTCTGAAATTTTCTGGTGACGTAGTTCAGCAAAATTATTCGTATACTTACATGGATTCTCATTCATTCATCCACAAATCAGCAAATTCATACCTCTATGAAGAGATTACAGGAGACATACTTACTGGGGGAGTCTCTAAATCATTTGAAGACTCGGCAAGGAATCTTCATCGACAACGCCACTATCTCCATGCGGGAATTTTGGGAATTATCCATATTCCCATATCCCAAAGAAGAGCACGCTTCATCAACATGCTACTTATCTACAATGATTTCTTCTTGGATTCATCAACGAAAATTATTATTATTCAAGGAGATGCCACGATCGCCTGCACGAAAGAGATGCTTACATCAAATTTTCATCAGTGCTGGATTTTCTACCCTGGGAACAAGTTGAAGACCGTCAATCGATGGATCAAAAGTTTAAAAGAAATAACAAACCTTGGTCTCATGATCCTAATTGCACGGGCAAAGTCATGACACAAGTAGCGCTAACAACTCGTCAAAGGAACAACTGGGGACTACACGTCATTTGCTAGCATCATGTAGTCCTTACTTCTGGATTCTCCACTCCTGTAGACTTTCTTCCATTTCCGTGGAGTCTACATTGATCCAGGATCTCACTTCACAATCATCTTAGGGTAAATCCAATGAAATATGAAGAATCTCTCACCATCACCCAGAGGTTCCATAAGTACCACTTCTTAAAGTTTCTTCCGTAGAGATGTTATCTCTGGAAACACCATCTTTGGAAGTATCATCATGGGAGTCAGTCATTCCCGCAAAGTAGATGCTTCAGCACATCGTTCATACAAAGCACATGCTTCGACAAAATAATGAATCATGCAACAAAGGTGCTCACATCAGCGTCTACAAAATGGTAACGATCCAACTCTTACCTATTTACAATTTCACTAGCTGTAGTGATATTAGCGTCAGAAATTTCGAAAACTTGCTCGTTCCGTCAAACCTGCAAAGACGAGCAAAATTCATTATTCAAAACCATGACTTGATTTTCATAAAATTGTGAACAACCTACACAAACTTTTACTGTGTGAACATTCACTAGTTCTTCAAAATTGGGCAAACGTCCATTCTACAATTTTAAAAACTCACAGACATTATTTCACTATGTAAATTTGTCTACTTTCAACAATTTTTAAAAATCAAAACATTGATTTTACAAAATATATATATTTAACGTGAAACTCACGTAAATTTGAAAAAATATATCTATATATTTTTGCTCCCTCGCACGATCATCTGTTTTTGAAGGGAGAGTATATTTTCAAATATTTCCAAAAGCTCGAAGATAAAATTTTCCATGAAAGCTCATAAACAAAATTTTATTACTAACAGAGCATGTCTATTAAAAAAAAAAAAAACTGTTCTCTCGTACGAGTATCCATCTTTGAAACGAGAGTTTATTCCACTTTGTGAAAGCTCACACCTCTTGTGATAAAATATTAATTCTCATGAAAGCTCATACATGAGGTTTTATCACTGAACTCAAGTTATATACCATAATATGTCACGGCTACATATTTATTTTAAAAAAAAAAATCGATTTCCTTCGTATTAGAATTTTCTTTTAAAAACGAAGGTTTATGCTAGTTTTGTGAAAGCTCACACCTCTCGTGATAAAATATTAATTCTTATGAAAGCTCATACATGAAGTTTTATCACTGAACATAAGTTTATGTATATGAAGAAAATCTATTTTCCCTCGTATGAGCGTTATTTTCTAAAACGAGGTTTATTTCGGTTTTGTGAAAGCTCATACCTCTTAATGTAAGATTTTGTTTCCCATGAAAGCTCATAAGCAAAATTTTATCACTGGACACAAGTCTATTTTCAAAGAAAAATCTCTCCTAAATCAGGGATTATTATTAGTTTTCAAAACTAACGATTGAACGAACATACGTTTAATAAAATAAGGGTTTTTCTACAAAACTCACGTTAACATATACATATGTATAAAATTTCAACATGATGAATGCATGAGCAGCTCATGAAATCAGCAAGTTTCAAAAATAAAAAAATATAAACACAAAAGGATTAATTCCCTTTTATACTTAATTTTATTTCCAAAAACTAATTCCATAAGGATTTCCTTTTTGGGCCCGGCTCGTGAATTTTAAACCAACCAAGGTTCCACCATCGAATCAGCGGTTCTACACCAATTTATATTCACTGGATGATGCCCTATTAAGCAACTGGGGTTTCCGCTCAAACCATGGTTTGCTCATTCAGTCGAAATCCGGTAACATCATATTTTATAACTAAGTTCAATTACTTATTTTTATTTACACCTGGAAAATCACCATTTAATGCTGACTGAGGAACATGACTGTTCCTCACTAAGCAGGCGACTTAATGTAGATGGTGGATTTTTGACAAAGGGTATAATTGTAAAACTGTACTGCAGATTCAGCAATCGGATGAGTATTGAGGCTCATGTCTCTCGAATAAAGCATGAAAGCTCATGCCACAAATCTCTGACTGAGAAGGCTGTCTCTCAGAGTACATGAAGATGTGTAGTCTCCCAGCAGAAACCACGGCACATCTCATGAATACTGAGCAATTTTAGTAATTATTCCGGATCCGGCAATCGGATGAGTATCGAGACTCATGTCTCTATGCATGAAAGCTCATGCCACCTCTGATGGAGAAAGTCTCTCAGAGAAGATGCGGATGTGCAGTCTCCCAACTGAGACACGACACATCTCATAACCCTCTGATGGAGAAAGTCTCTCAGAGAAGATATAGATATGCAGTCTCCCTGCTGAGACCACGACGCATCTCATAACCCTCTGATGGAGAAAGTCTCTCAAAGAAGATGCAGATGTGCAGTTTCCCAGCTGAGACCACGACACATCTCATACTGTATAGAATCGAAAGTTTGGGCGACAACGTCTTCGGGATGCGACCGGTTTTTCCCGACTATGCAAGAGGAATATGACACTCCATCAAGTTCATATAGCTCAAACCCTCAGATGATTAATGCTCCTAGGAAGGAAGCCCTTCTAGTACAGAGCCATCGATTAATTATCTGAAATCGTCTGAATATCCAGCAATATTCTACGAACCATCATCTGAATATCCAGCAATATTCTACGAATCATCGTCTGAATATCCAGCAATATTCTACGAACCATCGTCTGAATTTCCAGCAATGTTCTACGATTTTCCATTATATTTCGTCACTTCAATTTGTGGTTCTTTCCAGCAGAATGCCATGGGTTAGTGATAAATAGCCAACGAAATAGGCATCTGAGTATCGAATAATCCCTGACAAAAATGGTGCAAGTGTAATTAGCAAAATGCACAGACCAGCTTGAACGAACGAGGAAACTATGCAAAATAGGAAGGAAAATAATAATAATAATAATAATAACTGCATGGCTATAGCCTTGGGGTTTTGGCATTTTCAACCTTAAGTGAACTAGGAGATGATGTTGTAGATTTTTTGAGGCGTCTGAAGAACTGCATGGCGAATCACGACGTTAACAACCATTTAGGCAGTTCTTTATTCCATCGCTTAGGCATTATTATTCAAAAAGGCATTGGGGCGCAACTTGTTGCGCGCCTCCCTGCCAAGTCCTTGTAAACTTCTTTTTATTCTATATTTCAATAAAAGCCTTCATGGCCCCTTTCATAATAATAATAATAAAATAAGCAAAAGCGTCAGGGGAATGGGTTCACCAGCCGGCCAGTCATGTTGTGACCAGTCCCGTGCCTAATTTTATATTTTATCATATTTTTACTATTTTCCCGATCTCATGAAAATCTCCTCGTTCGAGCAATTTTCTTCATTTCAAAGAAATTATCTAAACCACATGGTTTTATCAAAAAATAATAAAATTAGGGAAAGGTGACATGGGACCGTCGGCCGGCCGGTCATGCCCTGTACGTGGCCGGTCCTATACCTCATGTCCTCATTATGTTATTATTTCACTTAAATTATGAAAATTCCATGATTTCTTATGAATTTTCTCTAAAATCATGAAAATTACCTAATTTCATGTATTTTTATCTAAACCACATGGTTTTATCAAAAAATAATAAAATTAGGGAAAGGTGACATGGGACCGCCGGTCGTGCCCTGGCCGTGGCCGGTCCCACACCTCATGTCCTTATTATTTTATTATTTCTCTTAAATTATGAAAATTCCATGATTTCTTATGAATTTTCTCTAAAATCATGAAAGTTACCTAATTTCATGTATTTTTATCTAAACCACATGATTTTATCAAAAAATAGTAAAATTAGGGAAAGGTGCATGGGACCGCTAGCCGGCCGGTCTTACCCTAGTCGTGGCCGGTCCCACACCTCATGTCCCAATTATTTTATTATTTCTCTTAAATTATCAAAATTCCTTGATTTCATGTATTTTCTCTAAAATTACCTAATTTCATGTATTTTTATCACATGATTTTATCAAACATGATAAAATTAGGAAAAAATACCGTGGGACCGACCCCTTGAATTCTTCCTGAATTTTACTCTCGGGCTGTTTTCACCTCCCGAACGAGCTTAAAACCTAAATATTCCCTCGTTAGGAGATAGGAAATTCTTTTCCGTACAGAATGGAGGGGCGGACCATCAAAATCTGAGTATTATGAGAATTCTACATCGATTCTACTAAAGGACGCTAATTAGTGTTTCAATATAGCCGGTCCCACGTGTCCACGTGTTTCTATTTATTATTTGGTATTTTGTTTCATGATTTCATGAAAACTCCCTGATTTCAACAAAAAAAATTGGTTTTCAATAAATCCCTCTGATTTCATGTAAAATTCCCTTAAAATCATAGAAAAATACATAAAATCACATAAAACTGGGAAAAGCATGTGGGATTGCGTGTCAGCCGGCCGACCATTCCCTAGCCGTGGACGGTTCCCCAACTTGTAATTCCTTGTTTTATTTATTTTCCCTCATCTCATGTATTTTCCCAATTTCAGCAAAACTATGGATTTTGCATATTTTCTTCAAATGTTGCTCAAACGTGCATCAGAAAATATTAAAATTCTCAGGACTGAAACACGAACGTTGTGGCGACGGGCACATCCCCTTGACCGACCAAGGGTGACCATGAGGCTTGCAAACAGCTGATCTTGCATGGTTTACTAATTTTAACCTAATTTGCTCAACTGCTCATATTAGGTTCAAACTCTTTCCAAACTATTGGAAGTTTACTCAAACGACCATCCATTGGTGCCACACTCACCAGGAGCCGGTCTCATTACCTCTTGGTCGGTCCTTCATGTTTTCATAATACCAGGTTTTATTATTTGTCGCTCACATGAGCATTATTTCAGTAAATGATTAAACCAGCATTTAATCATTATATCACCAACTGGTCCTCAAGAGACTTTGGTATTTCTGCTCATTCGAGCATCTGGGCATTATATGGTGAACCCGTCATCCCATGTAGCCGGTCTCATGTTGATTTGCAATAAATCATCATCTCAGTAAAATTAGGATTTTGAATCCAGAGCTCTACAGAAACATGATTTTGAGCAGATTCAAACACTCTATTAAAAAAACGGACGGCGTCGGCGGGTGGAATTCCGGCGAACTTCTCCTGCTCTCTTCTGCTGCTACTGACGTGAGGGGAGGAAGAAGGTAGAGGAGATGGTGGAAGTGTGGGAGAAATAAAAAAAAAGGATTAATTCCTTTTATACTTAATTTTATTTCCAAAACCTAATTCCTTAAGGATTTCCTTTTTGGGCCCGGCCCGTAAATCCTAAACCAACCATGATTCCACTATCGAATCAATAGTTCCACACGAATTTATGTTCGTTGGGTGACACCTTATTATGCCACTGGGTTTTTCTTAAACCGTGGTTCGCTCATTTAGTCGAAATTCGGTAACATCATATCTTATAACTAAGTTCAATAACTTATTTCTATTTTCACCTGGAAAATCACCATTCAATGCTGACTGAGGAACATGATTGTTCCTCACTAAGCAGGGGACTTAATGTAGATGGTGGATTTTCGACAAAGGGTAGAATTGTAAAACTATACTCCAGATTCGGCAATAGGATGGGTATTGAGGCTCATGTCTCTCGATTAAAGCATGAAAGCTCATGCCGCAAATCTCTGACTGAGAAGGTTATCTCTCAGAGTACATGAAGATGTGTAGTCTCCCAGCTGAAACCACGACACATCTCATGAATGCTGAGAAATTTCAGTAATTACTCTGGATCCGACAATCAGATGAGTATCAAGACTCATGTCTCTATGCATGAAAGCTCATGCCGCCTCTGATGGAGAAAGTCTCTCAAAGAAGATGCGGATGTGCAGTCTCCCAGCTGAGACCACGACACATCTCATAAACCTCTGATGGAGAAAGTTTCTCAGAGAAGATGTAGATATGCAATCTCCCAGCTGAGACCACGCCACATCTCATAACCCTCTGATGAAGAAAGTATCTCAGAGAATATGCAGATGTGTAGTTTCCCAGCTGAGACCATGGCACATCTCATACTGTATAGAATCAAAAGATTGGGCGACAATGTCTTCGGGATGTGACCGGTTTTCCCCAACTATGCAAGAGGAATATGACACTCCAGCAAGTTCATATTGCTCAAACCCTCAAATGATTAATGCTCCTAGGCAGGAATCCCTTCTAGTATTAAGCCACCGATTAACTATCTGAAATCGTCTGAATATCCAGCAATATTCTACGAACCATTGTCTGAATATCCAGCAATATTCTACGAATCATCGTCTGAATATCCATCAATATTCTATGAATCATCGTCTGAATATCCAGCAATATTCTACGAGCCATCTTTAATCGTCTAAATATCCAGCAATATTTTACGATTATCTGTTATATTTCGTCACTTCAATTCGTGGTTCTTCCCAGCAGAATGCCACGGGTTAGTGATAAATATCCGGCAAAACATGCATCTGAGTATCGAATAAGCCCTGAAAAAAATGGTGCAAGTGTAATTAGTAAATAATGCACAAACCAGCATGAACGAACGAGGAACCTATGCAAAATAGGAAGGAAAATAATAATAATAAAATATTAGCAAAAATGCCATGGGACTGGGTTCACCAGCAGGCCAGTTATGCCATGACCAGTCTTGTGCCCAATTTTATATTTTATCATATTTTTGCTATTTTGCTGATCTCATGAAAATCCTCTCGTTCGAGCAATTTTCTATATTTCAAAGAAATTATCTAAATCACATGAATTTATCAAAAAATAATAAAATTAGGGAAAGGTGACATGGGACCGCCGGCCGGCCGGTCATTTCCTGGCCGATCCCACTCCTCACATCCTCATTATTTTATTATTTCTCTCAAGTTATGAAAATTCCTTGGTTTCTTATGAATTTTCTCTAAAATCATGAAAATTACCTAATTTCATGTATTTTTACCTAAATCACATGATTTTATCAAAAATAATAAAATTAGGGAAAGGTCACATGGGACCGCCGGCCGGCCGGTCATGCCTTGGTCGTGGCCAGTCCCACACCTCACTTCCCCATTATTTTATTATTCCTCCTAAAATTATGAAAATTTCTTGATTTCATGAATTTTCCCTAAAATTACCTAATTTCATGTAGTTTCTCTAAAATCATAGAAAATAGAAAAAACTTGTGGGACCGGGCTCTAGCCGGCCGGCCATGCCCTAGACGGTCCCACACGCCCCTTGTTTTATTATTATTTGGTGTTTGTTTCATGATTTTATGAAAACTCTCTGATTTTAACAAAATACCTAGGTTTTCAACAAATCCCTTTGATTTTATGTAAAATTCCCTAAAATCATGAAAATTACATAAAATTAGGGAGAGTGTCTTGGGACCCGCACCCATGGCCGGCCGGCCATGCCTTGGCCTTTGCCTGTCTCACACTCCCATTCCTTATTTTATTTTGTCTCTCCTTATGGGAGTTCCTAATTTCGCCAAACTCTCTAGTTTCATGGAATTTCCCTTAAATCGGAGAAAAATACATAAAATCACATAATACTGGGAAAAGCATGTGGGACCACATGCCAGACGGCCGGCCATGCCCTAGCCGTGTCCGGTCCCACACCTTGTAATTCCTTGTTTTATTTTTTTCCCTCATCTCATGTATTTTTCCCAGTTTCAGCAAAACCATGGATTTTGCATATTTTCTCCAAATGTGGCTCAAACGTGCACCAGAAAATATCAAAATTCTCAGGACTGAAACACGGACATTGTAGTGACACGAGCACATCTCCTTAACCGACCAAGGGTGACCCTGAGGCTTGCAAACAGCTGGTCCCGCATGTTTTAACGATTTTAACCTAATTTACTCAACTGCTCATATTAGGTTCAAACTCTTTCCAAACTATTGGAAGTTTGCTCAAACGACCATCCGATGGTCCCACATGCATCAGGAGCCAGTCTCATGACCTATTGGTCGATCCTTCATGTTTTCATAATACCAGGTTTTATTATTTGTCGCTCACACGAGCATTATTTCGGTAAATGATTAAACCAGCATTTAATCATTATATCACCAACTGGTCCTCAAGAGACTTTGGTATTTTTGCTCATTCGAGCATCTGTGCATTATATGGTGAACCCGCCATCCCATGTATCCGGTCCCATGTTAATTTTCAATAAATCATCATCTCGGTAAAATTAGGGTTTTGAATCCAGAGCTCCACAGAAACATGATTCTGAGCAGATTCAAACACTCTAATAATTTTTTGTTGATTCCATGATCAACATTCTTATTTATTTTTCTCGACTCAGCAGTCAGTAAATTAAATTATTATTTTATTCGGTCCCGCTACCAATAAATTCATCAAACGAGCAATATTTGCTCAAACTGGCAATATTTGCTCGAACCGGAAATATTCACTTAAATTAGCAATATTCGCTCAGACTAGCAATATTTGCTCAGATCAAAGAATATTGGTTCAACTATCAATATTCGACAATTCAACAACACAGTTTGCTAATTTTAGGTTATAATGGTACCTCGTATCAGCAGACATACATTTAATTCATGAGTTTCAGAACATTTGATAAAACATGTTCAACTCAGCACTACATGGACTCATCGTCCCACGAAGTCAGCAACTGATTCCACAATCACGAGATTTTAATCGTGTCACAATGGGGGGATATTAACTAGGGTTTTGGTCTGGAGGTCTACGGCGCGTGTGTTCACCCACAATGAGAATGTGAGCAAGTCGTGCAATTAGTTGGAAGAATCAGCAAAGTAGTGGGTGGAAAATTAACCAAGTCTCCGCACGATGAGGAATTGGTTTAACATGATTTCCCACTTTCCCACTCTATGATTTCAGCAAACTGTCACACTTCATGGGATCATGGTGTTTTCAACTCCGGTATTATAAAATGTCTCTGAATCCTGATTGAAACAACAACATTAAACAAGATTCGAACAATTCGAACATTCAAACAACATTCGCCTAAACGAGCAATTCCTCATCAAAGTTCATACAGACAATCTTTCATATACGCGAACTCAAAGAAATCACTCTCAATCAGGAAAAATTCAATCATTCAGAGTATTCTCACGCTGAATTCACAACACACCTACTATCTCAGATCACAATTGATCTCACACATTTCTCAGCTTTCCTTCTACAAATCAACCCATCCTCTCTTATGACCGAATTGACTCTGGAATGGCCATTGTTCTTGGTTTAGGTTGGGGTGTTACAGATTGATCTTTCGAACTAAAATCACTCCCTTCTTGCACTGCATCTGTGTGAGGTTCAACATTTCACTTGGTTCAAGGAGTCTCCACATGGTCGACTCTTTAATTTCGTAAAAACCAGCAAATCTTTTTTCCCCATCTACAATTTGTAGAACCAAGATTACTAGTGAACCAGTTCTCAACCCATACTGAAACACTATCAAATCTGTGTCGTTCTTCATCTATATTTATATTAATTCTCTTCCACACTGCTTTTGAGAAGTTACATTCCATCAATAAGTGTGCAATGGTTTCATGATGAGAACCACATAGCCCACATTGAGTATCAGAAGAGTCTTGAAATAAAGCTAGCTTAGCTTTTGTGGAATGAATGTTGTGAATGCTCTTTTAAGTAAAAAGTTTGACCATGTGTGCCACATTGCATTGTCAAAGTGATTTCCATACTGCAGACTAAATAACTCGACCATTAATTTGGATGTCTGTATTAGACATAGTGAGGAGATTGTAAGCACTTTTGACTGAGAATTTACCATCTCTAGAAGGGCTCCAGACCATAACATCTTCTTTGGTTGTATCCATGAAGATTCCTTGTATCTGCCTAGAAGTAGATTGATCAAATAACTTGTTAAGAAGCTCAATATTCCAGGAGTTTGAGTTAGGTAGCAGTAACTCATTGACATCTTGATAAAATCTGTGAAGGTCATTCATTGAAACTGGAGGTTGAGAATTACCTGGAATCCATCTATCCAGCCAAATCTTAGTTTTTTTTTTCTATTGTTGACTTCCATGAAGTAATGATGTTGAATAATAGTTAGGCCCTTTGTAATGTTATTCCATATATAAGAACCATTTTTTGCTTCAATCTTTTGATGCAAAATGTTGTTCACTTTGAAGTATTTGATGTCCATTATTTGATACCAGAGAGCTTCTTTTTCAATGAGTAACCTCCAGGCAAGTTTTGTGAGCAGAGCCAAGTTTAGCTTCTCCAAATCTCTAAAATCCAAGCCACCTAATTCTTTAGGTTGACAAACTTTGTTCCAACCAATGGGGTTTAAGCCTCTGTTGGATTTGTATCCCAAAAAAAATTCATTTGAATGGAAGTAAGCTAGTTGAGAGCTTGTGTAGGAATCTTGAAAGTTCCCATTTGGTAAATAGGGATTGAGTTAAGTACATGCTTCACTATAGTACCTCAACCTTCTTGAGAAAGAGAAGTGGAAGACCAAGAAGT
The DNA here is from genome assembly GCA_023529315.1 of Papaver bracteatum. NCBI lineage: Eukaryota > Viridiplantae > Streptophyta > Magnoliopsida > Ranunculales > Papaveraceae > Papaver > Papaver bracteatum. Next base: position 205,973 of record JAJJWX010003305.1, on the reverse strand, counting down.
ATATCTGTTTTGAAAGTTTTCTTCAATACTCTTAAAGTCTTCTTGCTTTGAATGGCCTAGAATGAGAGGTAAACCTAAGTATCTTTCTTTGGAAGTCATTGTTTTAACACCAAGAATATTAATAAGCTGACCTGATTGAGAGCTAAAATCACTTAGAAGCTAAAGTGGATGATTTACTGAAGTAAGATTTGCTTGAGTGAAAATCAAGCAGTCATCTGCAAAAAACAAATGATTGATGGCTGGTGAATGAGCAGCCACTTTAATACCTTTGATGGTGTTGTTCTGCTAAGCTTGTATGAGTTGTCTTGACAAAAATTCCATTGCTAGAATGAACAGATAAGGAGACAGTGGGCCACCTTGTCTAACTCCCCTTGTAGGCTGAAATTCCTCACATGGTGAGCCATTAAGAATGATAGAGAGTGAATTAGTGCTAATACATTGGTTAACAAGAGAGCAAAAATCTTCACAGAATCTAAAATACCTTAAGACTTTGATTAGAAAGGCCATTCAAGCCTATCAAAGGCTTTAGACATGTCTAATTTGAGAGCAAACCAACCAATTTGTCCCCTTTTTTTCTTCATTAAATGAATTATTTCCTGAGCAATGACTGTATTATCACTTATAAGCCTACCGAAAACATATGTTGCTTGATATGGAGAAATTATTTTACCAATCAAGGGATTCATTCTATTTACTAAGATCTTAGAAATGAACTTGTAAGAGGTATTACATAGACCAATTGGTCTATAATCAGCTGCACAAGTAGATTTCTTCTTTTTGGGAATTAAGGAGATGTAGGTTTTGTTGATTTGCTTCAAGATATATTTTGTCTCAAAAAACCTGGTAACCATTCTGCAAACATCTTTACCCACTATGTTTCATTGGCTCTTATAAAATCCAGCTTGAAATCCCTCTGGCCCTAGTGCACTCCAATTTTCCATAGATTTGAGAGTATTATGAATATCTTGATTAGAAGGAATTATTGTTAAGAGAGCATTGTCTTCTTCAGTGATCAAAGTAAGAATGACTAAAAATAATCTTTCTTCCAGAACAAGATTAGTAGTGGTACTGATATACTTGAAATGATCAGTGAGATGCAAATAAATTTATTCCCTTGAATGAATCAAGTTGTTGTTGTGATCTTTGATAGAATCTATGTTGTTTCTTGCCTTCTTCCTATTTGTTTTGATATGAAATTATTTATTGTTGGTATCCATGTCATTAATGAAATTATCCCTGGATTTTTGTTGGTAGAATTCACTCCTTATTCTGTGTTGCCTTTCAAGTTCTTTGTTGATGTAGCAAATCTTGTTACAAGTCTCAGCATTGTAAGGCTGCTCCTGGAGAGTGTTGAGTTCATTTTGAAGGTTGTCAACCTTCTGGTTAATGTCTCCAAAGTGTTCTTTATTCCAAAGAGATAAATCCCTTCTAGTTGTTTGAAGTTTTTGAGTAAGATGAAAACCTGGTAAGCCAGCAACAGAAGTACTCCAAGCTTTCTCAATAACAGAAATGCAAGTAATGTCATTTAACCAAGTAAAAAAGAACTTAAATGGTTTCCAGCACTTAGTAATAGTGGCATCTGTGACTAATAAAATAGGACTATGGTAACTACCCACCTGAGTAATATGGAGTAGTTTAGAGTTTGAATAATGAGTGCTCCAATCTCCATTACCTAATGCTAAATCTATTCTAGATCTTTTAGCACCAGTCCCTAGATTATTACTAGTCCAAGTGTAATCCTTTCCTACAAACCCAATATCTTCTAGACCACTAGACCTAACAATGTTGTTGACAAAGCCATCTGAGGAAGAAGAAGGGCCTTCAATATTATCAAGTAAGTGAAAGTTCAGATCACCTATAATAATCCATGGGGAGTTAACCTCTTCACTTATTTTTTGAATAAACTCTCACTTGTCTTTCTTTTTGTTATGATTAGAGTACCCATACATACAAGTAAGAACAAACTCCGGTTTACTTTGATCATATTGAATGACTAAATTAAACATGTTTAGTTTAGAGTAGCCTAAATCACAAGTAAAGCCATTTTTCCAAAGGATAACAAGACCCCCTGAAAGCCCAACAGGTTCTATAAAAGCTTGATTAGGGTACTGATAATTGGAAAGAAGAGGTTTGATTTTTAGTTGATTGATCTTGGTTTCACATAAGAATATAATATCAGGGTTTTGGGCTCTTACTAAGTCACACAGGTGGTTTCTAGTTGTATTGGATTTGAAGCCTTGAAAATTCCAAGAGAGAATTCTCATATTGATAGAGCAATTTTGATTAAGATCAGTGGTATAATAATGGATTTGAGGGGTATCTAAAAGAAGAATGACTATAGAAAACTTGTTTACGAAGAAAAATGCTATAATTTGCATACAAGAGCAATTTAACACGTAAAATATTCCTAGCAGTTTTAGATTCAGAATTGCACCAAAGTTAGGACCAGAGATTAGAAAGTGAATTAAATGAGCAGGAATTTTAAAAGAGTAAAGAAAAAGTGGTAAGAAGCACTAATAGAAGTTACCTGACTCTCCACCAATTTATTTCTAGCTTGAGTTTCATCAGTTGTGTACATGTGAGATGTTTGGTTCACTGTGAGGTTATTGATGTTGGCACTAGTGGACAAGACAGAACTAACTGCAGTATTAGAAGAACCCACTTCACAGATTCTAGTTCTTTTTCCTAATCTTATAGCTTCTTCATTATTAAGCTCTGTATCTTTAATAAATCTATCTAAATTGATCGGGATACCATCCTTAGGTGGAACAAAAATAGTATTCTTGGCAAACTTCTTAGCATTTTTATTAGAGGCTAGAGCATTCAAACTAGTGTTCGAGGTGACAGTTTTCCTCAAATTACTGATTTTTCCAAAAAAGTATGGCTTTTCATGTGCCTTTGCCAAGAAAGTTGCAGCCTCATTACATGCAACCTTACAGTGCTTGATTATATAACAGGTGGTGCAGATTCCACTTGGTTGCCTCTCATAGTAGAACTTGATCCATTTCGATAGCCCAACATTTGTAATGGCCTTCACACCTCTTTTCAAAGGGTCAGTAAGGTCAATGTTGACACAAACCTTGACCGGGTCACTTCCATTAGGAATGTCATCCTTTGGTTCAATGGAAACGACTTCTCCCATTATTTCACCAATTTTAGTGACAGAAGCAGCGTTCATACGTTCTGGAAAGAGAAACTTCAGTTGAATCCAAAACTGCTGGAAACCCCAATGCTTTTTAGTGTATACCATGCTTAGTATATAATCATGAACCACCAAAAGCTTTTTGTTAATGTGCCAAGGTCGTTCATTAAAAACTGTGTTGAGAATATCCCAGTCATTAAACTTGAAAACTGTGTTCCTAAGGAAACATTCTCAAGAGCCACAAAACCGCTGCAGTTGGTTCAAACAGATGTTTGTGGACCAATAAAGCCAACCTCGTATGGTGGAAATAACTATTTCCTCATATTTGTCGACGACTTTAGTCGAAAAACATGGGTTTATTTCTTGAAACAAAAATCAGAGGTTTTCTCCAATTTCAAGAAATTTAAATCCCTTGTGGAGAAAGAGAGCGGCTTTGAAATTGTGGCTATGAGATCAGACATGGGAGGTGAATTTACTTCGAAATAGTTCGAGGCTTACTGCGAAGACAATGGAATCCGTCGACTTCAAACGGTTCCATATACACCTCAACAAAATGGAGTTGCCGAAAGGAGAAATATGACAATGCTCAACATGTCCCGGAGTATATTAAAGAGTAAGAGATTGCCCAAGGAGTTTTAGGATGAAGCAATTGATTGTGCAGTTTATTTGATAAACCGGTGTCCCACGAAGAATGTGTGGAACATGACTCCTCAAGAAGCGTGGAGTGGAGTTCAACCCGACGTTGCGCATTTACGAATATTTGGAGGCATTGCATATGCTCGTGACAAAAGTGCGAAGTGTATATTCATCGGTTACGATGCTCGATCAAGGGGATATAAGTTGTATGATCCGACCAACCGAAAGGTCGTCATAAGCGGAGATGTGGAGTTCGATGAAGAAGGCACTTGGGATTTTGATGTTCAAGAAAAAGAGTATGATTTTCTCCCGATCTTGGAAGAAGAGGAGGAGCAACAAATGCCGCAAGAACCAGTTATGCAAGATGTTTCACCACCTCAATCGCCTCCAAGATTAGAACCTATTGAACCATCATCTTCTTCGGAAGGAAGCTCGAGTGAGAGACCTTTGCGAACAAGAAGTCTTAATGAGATTTACGGAAATCCAGTGTCGTTGTTTTGTCACTCTGCATTTTATGAACCGGCTATAAAGGTCGTGAAAAATAAAAAATGGAGAAATGTGACGAGGAACGTCATAAAACCTGGGGGCAAGAAGGTCTATGAAGGCAAGAAAAATGCAGAAAAGGGAAAAGAACGGCAAAAAACGAGCTGGGTAGCAAAAGGCTACGGTCAACGACTAGATCACAAACGCGCTTACAGAAGCACCGATGTACAAGGATTTTGTGGATGTGAAAGTTCAATATGGAACAACAAGAAAATCAAGTTTAAGGGGGCGTGTTGGAAGAGTAAACTTGATTTGGATAAATCAAGAATAGTCCACATTTAGCTAGCACATCCTAGATAGTTTCATAATTATCTAGACAACTAGTCTAGAGACTTCCGTGATGTAAAGAAAGTAGAAAAATGTTGAGTAGAGTTTAGAATTGTCTTCGGTCAAAAGTAGTGAATAGAATAATGAATATTCTAGATAAATCTAGAATAGCTAGTGTAGCTAGTGTTAGTAAGTAAAGTAATTAAAATTCCCTATAAATAGGGTGTTTGTAAACAAAGTCAAGGTCCTGTACCAGCAAAAGTTCCCTATAAATAGGGCAGCAGTGTTTTTGGTAGAATTGTAATTGAGTGGCAACTTAAAGTGGTTAGTAAGTAAAGTAATTAAGTGAAATTCGGAAGTGGGTGTAAGGTGAGAAAGTGCAAAAAAAAAAAAAGTGAGTGTTTGTAAACAAAGTCAAGGTCCTGTACCAGCAAAGATTGTTGAGTGTAATAAAATCTTGTTCCCATTCAACTTCAGTAGAGTATTTGGTGAGTAAAACTCAATGAGTCATAAACATTTCTAAACTCATTTTAACCTTTATACCCCAAAATCATTTCCAACATACTTCTCATCATTGTGCTCTGCTGTAAGTTAATATTCCAGGATATTACAAGACGGGCAGATTCTTCTTCTGAAAACAAGTCTGGTCCAGGTACTATCCGGTAAAGTATCTCTATGTTAAAACAACTACCATATGGAACACCAGGTGTCTTCACACTTATAAAGACAACAAACTCCTTTCCGTCGGCTTTCAGATAGGTTTGTTCCTCTGTTGCTTTGATCGACTTAACTAACTTTGTCGCAGCTTTCAAATACGTAACCGTTCTGGTTAAACATGATATTTCCCCTAGTTTCCATTCCCATGAGCTCTCCTGTAAATCTGTGGCTCCTTGTTGATCTGCTAATTCTCTACGAAACTGTGAATCGGGCATGAAAAGAAACATGGTCAAATCTTTTGGTTTGATCAAGCAGAATTCCCATGAAATTTGCTGGCACATCCCGCTCTTCATTTCTAGATTCCATCAACTCCATGCTATCTTCAAAAGTATTCATAGCAGAAAGAGGTTCATCCATGCAGTCCTCATAATCAGAAGTTGTGAACGATATACCTGATGAATAATCCTCATTTCTGGAATCAGATTTAAGACTATCGTCATGCTTATTGTTGGAGTTGTGTGGCTCAAATACACACATGTGAGTCACACATGGGGTTGCTAAGGATAGTCCCACATGGAGGAGAACAAGTTCCATATGATGATATATAAGCAAGTCATTCTCCATACATAGTACCGAGGCCTTTTGGATAAAACCCCACACCTAACCTCAAGGTGGTCAAGTGGGGACAGTATCGGTGCTATGTGGCCGTGCCCGGAGAGGGTGCGGCAGTCCATGGAGGTCCTACAAAATGGTATCAGAGCCAGGTTGAGCTGCCGGGAGTCGGGCTAAAGAGTGGTTATGGAATGCCGGTAGTCAGAAGGTCGCAGGTAGAGCCGGGAAGCTCAAAGAGCAGTGTTCCAAGAGCATCTGGTGGCAGTAATCATTGTCCGATTGGTAGCATACGGACAGAGGTGGCGAGGTGGTGTGTATTCTCGCCAAGGTGGAGATTGTTGGAGTTGTGTGGCTCAAATACACACATGTGAGTCACACATGGGGTTGTTAAGGATAGTCCCACATGGAGGAGAACAAGTTCCATATGGTGATATATAAGCAAGGCATTCTCCATACATAGTACCGAGGCCTTTTGGATAAAACCCCACACCTAACCTCAAGGTGGTCAAGTGGGGACAGTATCGGTGCTATGTGGCCGTGCCCGGAGAGGGTGCGGCAGTCCGTGGAGGTCCTACACTTATGATTATGAAAAATCTTTTCTAACCGATTAGCAATCGTCTTCATCAAATGCTTGTCTTCTGGGATTTTCCGGGATACAGCTTTAGTGTTTAAAATATCATGAAATTGTTCCGGAGAGCTAACATATTCCCTTGTATGTGAAGGACAAGGCAAAACAGGGCTATTGTCTCCTCCGCGCAATGACAGTGTGAGAAGAACCTTACCTAAATTCGTTCAGCAAAATAATGCATCCGATTATGTTTGTCTAACTCAGTAGAACTCTTTCTCTTTTCTAATCAATCTTTTTTGAATTTTCTTTAATCCCTTTTCAACACTTTGTTATTTAATTTCTCTTATGACTTATCTTGCTTAAATTCAGCTTGTTAGTTTACTTTCTTGTTTACGGATTTGCATTTTTTGTTCTTGGTTTCTTTTCTTTTTACTCATGGCTAACTAATTGTTTTCTGCTCTCTCCAAAGATGTATATGCAGCTTGTTGTTTCTCTAATGGCGTTTGCCTTCTATATGGTTGTGTCCAAGGCGTTTGCCGAGCTTGTTATTCCTGATCGTTTGACAGTATGGAAGATCTGTGAGGTTATCAATGGCATTTGGTTATTGATAGCAATTTCCCAATTCAACTCAGTTTCTCTATTCAAGTTCTCATCCCGCCTTTGCTGCTATTCAAAAAAATTCAAAAACCCGTTTCACCAAGTCAGACGTAATTTACGGTCTCTATTTATTCTCGGCGTATCTATTCCCAGCTGGTATTTCCTAATTTGTTCTGTTAAGAATAATGCTATCTTTACCGATAATATTCAACAGAAAGGAAACTATAATATTGACTTACCTAGATTTAAACTCATTCCTCCCAAAACCCCATCTCTAGAAAATTTCCCCAGCCAAAAACCTAAAAAACATACAACCCTTTTTTGGTTATCAATGGAGAATTAAACAAGCAATGAAGTTGGTACCCTGGTCAATAAGTTCAAACATGCTATACTGGCTCTTGGTAATACTGTAGAAATGATTGTTGTTCATCATAACAATAACCCTGCAGATAAGGAATAAGAACAGATAGAATGGGAAGCTTCAACGATTGGTAAAGTAATTATTTAAGGACGTATGAACCATGATCTGGTACAAAAGTACATCAAGTTTACTTGGCCTTTCATCGCAGAAGAAAGTCTTCAAATAATTGAGATCGAACCTAATCTCCTACGGGAATTTCATACTGACCACCACGGTCAGACCTAATAGTTTTAATGGTAGTACTCAATTGGTTTTCGACTTCACTTTTATATATCTTAAAGGATTCTAAGGCATCATCTTTTCCACTAAGTAAGTAAACATGGCAGTACCTTGTACAATCATCTATAAAAGTAATAAACCATTTCTTACCACCTCTTGTTTGAACTGACTTCATATCAACTAGGTCTGAGTGGATTAAATCTAAAGGTTTAGAGTTTCTCTAGACGTTCTTATTGAATGATTTCTTAGCATGCTTAGATTCTACGCAAATCTCACACTTATGATTTTTATCTAAAGTGAATTTGGGTATGCAGACATGTAAGCAGAAGTATCATTCAATTTCAATTCAGGACAGGTTACATTAAGTTTATTAAGACCCCCAGTCTTATAACCCTTACACACATAATCATTGCCCTTAGTCACTATAAGTTTTCCAGACTCGATCGTAACTTTAAAACCCTTATCATCTAAGACAAGACAAGAAACAAGATTTTTGCAGATGTCTGGAACATGAAGAACTTCATTCAATGTGAGAGTCTTTCCAGATGTGAGCTTCAAACCGACCTTTCCTTTCCCTGCAACATCTGATGCAGATGAGTTACCCAAGTAGAGTTTCTCGCCTTCCCCTACCCTCGGGTAGGAGGTGAACATGTCTCTGTTCCCACAGACATGCTTGGTAGCTCCAGAGTCTACCCACCAATCCATCACATTGGTCACCAAGTTAACTTCATACACCATAGTAGAAAACTCATCTTTGTTCTTCTCAACCAAGTTAGCATTATTCTTCTTATCCTTACGTTGTCTACAGTGAACTGCCATATGACCAGAATTTCCACATACCCAACAAGCACCTTTAATTTTAGTAATGCTAGAGTCTGGTTTACGAAACATACCTTTCTTGTTAGGTCCATGCTTCGAGTTGCAATAGTTTTTGTCACCTTTTCCAGCTTTGGATGGCATGTGGTCAGACATATGAGCTTTGTTCGCCATGTCACTTGCAGATGACACGTTCTTGTCTTTGGTGCACAACATCTCTTCCACTTTAATCTTCTTTCCCAATTCAACCATGTTGATCTCTCCAGTTTCATGTCTCAGCTTTTTCTTGTACTCCGACCAAGAAGATGGTAACTTCTCAATCACAGCAGACACTTGAAAAGTCTCATCAATGACCATACCTTCAGCAAGAATCTCGTTAATGATTTGTTGAAATTCGAGGAATTGATCAACAACAGATTTATCATTCGTCATCTTGAACTCCATAAACTTTGCCACCAGAAATTTCTTGCTCCCTGCAGTCTCAGCTTGGTACTTTGCTTCTAACGCAATCCACAACTCATAAGCAGTCAAGTTCTCTTTAGTATTGTAAAAATCATACATCGCATCTTCCAAACCATTCATGATATGATTTTTAGCCAGAAAATTGCATCTCTTGTTAAACTCGAGCTGCTCCTCAGTTAAACCTTCAGCATTCATCAATTCATCATCTAGAACAAGTACATAATCCAGTTCATGATGACTTAAATATATCAGCATCTTGGATTGCCATCACTTGAAATCCTTTCCGTTAAACTTCTGAGGTCTTTCAACGTCATTCTCTCCCATTATTACAAATAATACCTAATGTGTTAAGATTGTTGGGATCTTGCAACAATGAACATCACGTTAGATGTATCAAAAATAATATGTAAAGAAGCAATCCGAGACAACTCTACCGAAACAACTTGACGAAGACAGAATCACAGGTTCAATAAGTTGTCCTTAACACATTAGTTCGCGGGTATACTCGAGTTGAGTAATGCTAAACCCTTCACAGTGAAGATGTGTCCAGGATAAGACTGCCTAATATAACTTGAGTTAGCACAACACAAGTTACACTTTCTTCGAACTCAGCAACGGGGATGGAAGTAAAACTACGCCGCAAAATAAAGAAGATGAAGAAAAGAAGATAGGAAAATAGGCTGCTCTTCACGTGTAAAACAACTATGAAAACCTTTTGTATTTATATATGAAAACTAACCTCTAGGGTTTCGGATTTCTTGTATACGCATTACATTGTTTCTTGTAAAACAATGTAACGCGTAAAAGGAATCCTCCCATAAATAAAAAATTGCAAAAACAAATTCATGTAAACACAAGGCTTGGTGTGTGGTTCATGCACATGGGTCAAAATATGTATTTTTTCCCACCCGTTCCACCCAAAATGTTGTTTTACAACATATCCATAAGCATATGGTTATATAGTGGAGCTCCTTCTCTATTATACCCAATGTGGGACTAAAGTGAGATTCATTCACTCATAAAACGAGCAAGTATCCTTGGACAAATAGGTCACTAGATCAAACCACACCAAGACCAAAAATCGTTTATTAAATAAACTCATTTTTTCCAACAATCCCCCACATGAATGAATCTCGGAAAATGAAAAAATCAGAGTAAGGAAAATACCATATAGGCAAAGGTGTCCATGAGGTCTTGAACCCTTGATTAGTGAGAAGTTACCAGAACTACTTGCTAGACAGTATCCATGAGGTCTTGAACTGCTAACGTTTGGTGCAATTCGCGACAACCACCACGCATGATATATTCCTGATGTTGCTAAGTTCGTGCCGTTTTGTCCAATTTGGCCCTGGACATACCCTGTTTCTCAGAATTCTCTAGAGAATTGGCTCAATTCTCATAGGAAGCGTCCACACTTCCACATTCATATAGGTGAGTTCCATCAAGAGTGTTTACTGCTACACCCCCACTTCAATCTCAAATTGAAACTATGGAACTCATTAAGACTTATTTAAAAGTCATCCTCCACGTGAAGTCACACTATCACATCAACACCATAGGGAAGGGACAGAGAATGAAATTCTCTGATAGTGTTTACCTTTACCTACCGTAAATTAGTTGTCTCATTCGAAACCTTGATCTTGGAATATCCAATCGGCAAGGTTGAGTATCCTTCATGGCAAGTTTAATTATTGAGCCTAAGCCCCATCCCCCTCGATGCTTTACTAACTATCTCTTTTCACAAACCTTTCGTCAAAGGGTCCACGATATTCTCCTTGGACCTTGTCCAATCTATGGAAATAACGCCTGTTGAGATTAGTAGTTTCAAAGAATCATGTCTTCTACGCATATGTATAAACTTTCCATTGTAGAAGCTATTCTTAGCTCTACCTATTGCAGATTTGCTGTCACAATGTATAGATATAGTTGGCACATGCCTATGCCAGAGAGGAATATCTTCTAAAAAGTTTCTTAGACATTAGGCCTCCTCTCCTGCTTTATCTAACGTAATAAACTCCGATTCCATATTAGAACGAGCTATAGATGTCTGTTTGTAACTCTTCCAAGATACAGACGCACCAGCTAGAGTGAATACATATCCACTCGTAGACTTAGACTCCTCTGAGCCTGTTATCCAGTTTGCATCGCAAAATCCCTCAAGGATGGACGGATACCCTTAGAAATTCAAACAAAAGGTCATTGTGAACTTTAAGTACCTCAGTACTCTAATAAGTGCATCCCAATGCATCTGCCCTGGATTACAAGTATACCTGCTTAACCTACTCACAGCATATGCAATGTCTGGTCTCGTACAATTCATCAAATACATCAAACTTCCTATGACTCTCGAGTATTCAAGTTGGTTAACTCCTACACCTTTATTATTCGTGAGATTACACTTAGAATCATACGGAGTACACACAGGTTTACATTCAAACTGATTAAATTTCTTAAGTACGGATTCAACATAATGAGACTGACTCAGATTATAGCCATTAGAAGTTTTTCTAATCTTCATCCCTAATATGACATCAGCGGGGCCTAAGTCTTTCATGTCAAAGTTCTCATTCAACAATTTCTTAGTGGAATTAATAACGTCCATGTTTGTACCTAGTATAAGCATATCATCAACATACAAGCATACAATCACACATGCATCCTTGACAAGTTTAGTATAAACGCACTTATCAGATTCATTAATTCTAAAACCACTAGAAATCATCACATTATCAAATTTCTCATGCCACTGTTTAGGTGCTTGTTTTAACCCATACAAAGATTTAACCAGTTTACAAACTTTATTTTCATAACCTTTAACTACAAATCCCTCAGGTTGTTCCATATAAATTTCTTCATCTAACTCACCATTAAGAAACACTGTTTTTACATCCATTTGATGTATCTCTAGATTATGGACAAAAGCTATAGCAATTAACATCCTAATTGAGCTAATTCTACTCACTGGAGAATATGTGTCAAAGAAATCTATACCTTCTATTTTTCTATAGCCTTTAGCCACCAGCCTAGCCTTGTATTTTTCAATAGTTCCATCTATCTTACGTTTTCTTTTAAAAATCCATTTACAACCTTTGTCCTTACACCCTGGAGGTAAATCTTCAAAATTACCATTTTCTCGAATTGAATCCATTTCAGTAATGGAAGATTCGTTCCACCATGGAGCTTCTGGACAAGTCATGGCTTCCCTATAAGTCTAAGGATCAGACTCGGCTAGGTATGTAATACAACCAGGATAAGTTTTCTTAGTTTTAGCCCTTTTACCTCTTCTAGGTTCTACTTCTGGTTCATCTTTCTCTAAAGGTAATGACTGACTAGTTGAAGGCACATCTAGGGGATCATCAATACATCTCTTACGAGAATCACGTTTCAAAGGAAAAATATTCTCAAAAAACACAGCATCCCTAGACTCCATGATAGTATTCAACCCTATGTAAGAAATTTCAACTCACAACCATAAACCTGTGAGCACTAGAATGCTCAGGATACCCTATAAAAACACAATCAACGGTTTTGGGTCCTATCTTATTTTTCTTAGGAGGAGGGATGCCCACCTTTTCCAAGCACCCCCACACTTTGAAGTATTCATAAGATGGTTGTTTACCTTTCCATAAATCATATGGAGTTTTATCTGATCCTTTGAAGGGTACTTTGTTTATGATTTAATTGGCGGAGAGGATAGCCTCCCCCCATAAATTCGAAGGTAATCCTGAACTAATTAACATGGCATTCATCATATCTTTAAGGGTACGATTCTTACGTTCAGCTACACCATTGGATTGAGGTGAATAATGGGATGTAGTCTCATGTATTATTCCATGTTCTTCACAGAAATCTCCTACGAGAATTTCATACTGACCACCATGGTCATACCTAATAGTTTAAATGGTAGTACTCAATTGGTTTTCGACTTCACTTTTATATATCTTAAAGTCTTCTAAGGCATCATCCTTTCCTCTAAGTAAGTAAACATGGCAGTACCTTGTACAATCATCTATAAAAGTAATAAACCATTTCTTACCACCTCTTGTTTGAACTGACATCATATCAACTAGGTCTGAGTGGATTAAATCTAAAGGTTTAGAGTTTCTCTGGACGTTCTTATTGAATGATTTCTTAGCATGCTTAGATTCTACGCAAATCTCACACTTATGATTTTTATCTAAAGTGAATTTGGGTATGCAGACATGTAAGCAGAAGTGTCATTCAATTTCAATTCAGGACAGGTTACATTAAGTTTATTAAGACCCCAAGTCTTATAACCCTTACCCACATAAGCATTGCCCTTAGTCACTATAAGTTTTCCAGACTCGGTTGTAACTTTAAAACCCTTATCATATAAGACAGAACAAGAAACAAGATTTTTGCAGATATCTGGAACATGAAGAACTTCATTCAATGTGAGAGACTTTCCAGATGTGAGCTTCAGACCGACCTTTCCTTTCCCTGCAACATCTGATGCAGATGAATTACCCATATAGAGTTTCTCGCCTTCCCCTACCCTCTGGTAGGAGGTGAACAGGTCTCTGTTCCCACAGACATGCTTGGTAGCTCCAGATTCTACCCACCAATCCATCACATTGGTCACCAAGTTAACTTCAGACACCATAGGAGAAAACTCATCTTTGTTCTTCTCAACCAAGTTAGCATTATTCTTCTTATCCTTACGTTATCTACAGTGAACTGCCATATGACCAGAATTTCCACATACCCAACAAGCACCTTTAATTTTAGTAATGCCAGAATCTGGTTTACGAAACATACCTTTCTTATTAGGTCCATGCTTCGAGTTGCGATAGTTGTTGTCACCTTTTCCATCTTTGGATGGCATGTGGTCAGACATATGAGCTTTGTTCGCCATGTCCCTTGCAGATGACACGTTCTTGTCTTTGGTGCACAACATCTCTTCCACTTTAATCTTCTTTCCCAATTCAACCATGTTGATCTCGCCAGTTTCATGTCTCAGTTTTTTCTTGTACTCCGACCAAGAAGATGGTAATTTCTCAATCACCGTAGACACTTGAAAAATCTCATCAATGACCATACCTTTAGCAAGAATCTCGTTAATGATTTGTTGAAATTCGAGGAATTTATCAACAACGGATTTATCATTCGTCATCTTGAACTCCATAAACTTTTCCACCAGAAATTTCTTGCTCCCTGCAGTCTCAGCTTGGTACTTTACTTCTAACGCAGTCTACAACTCATAAGCAGTCAAGTTCTCTTTAGCATTGTAAAAATCATACATCGCATCTTCCAAACCATTCATGATATGATTTTTAGCCAGAAAATTGCATCTCTTGTTAAACTCGAGCTGCTCCTCAGTTAAACCTTTAGCATTCATCAATTCATCATCTAGAACAAGTACATAATCCAGTTCATGATGACTTAAATATATCAGCATCTTGGATTGCCATCTCTTGAAATCCTTTCCGTTAAACTACTGAGGTCTTTCAACGTCGTTCCTTCCCAATGTTACAAATAATACCTAATGTGTTAATATTGTTTGGATCTGCAACAATGAATAGTATGTTAGATGTATCAAAAATAATATGTAAATAACTAATCTGAGACAACTCTACCGAAACAACTTGACGAAGACAGAATCACAGGTTCAAAAAGTTGTCCTGGTCAAAATAGTTCGCGGGTATACTCGAGTTGAGTAATGTTAAACCCCTCACAGCGAAGATGTGTCCAAGATAAGAATGCCTGATATAACTTGAGTTAGCACAACACAAGTTACCCTTTCTTCGAACTCAGCAACGGGGATGTAAGTAAAACTACACCGCAAAATAAAGAAGATGAAGAAAAGAAGATAGGAAAATAGGCTGCTCTTCACGTGTAAAAGAACTATGAAAACCTTTTGTATTTATATATGAAAACTAACCTCTAGGGTTTCGGATTTCTTGTAAACCAAGTTATTTTGTTTCTTGTAAAACAATGTAACGCTAAAAGAAATCCTCCCATAAATAAAACTCTTAAATAAAAATTTGCAAAAACAAATTCGGGTAAACACAAGGCTTGGTGCGTGGTTCATGCGCATGGGTCAAAATATGTATTTTTGATACATCTAACATGCTGTTCATTATTGCAAGATCCCAACAATCTTAACACATTATGTATTCTTTGTAACAATGGGAAAGAACGACGTTGAAAGATCTCAGAAGTTTAAAGGAAAGGATTTCAAGAGATGGCAATCTAAGATGCTGATATATTTAAGTCATCATGAACTGGATTATATACTTGTTCTAGATGATAAATTGATGAATGTTGAAGGTTTAACTGAGGAGCAGCTCGAGTTTAACAAGAGATGCAATTTTCTGGCTAAAAATTATATCATGAATGGTTTGGAAGATGCGATGTATGATTTTTAAAATGCTAAAGAGAACTTGACTGCTTATGAGTTGTGGAGTCCAGGATAAGACTGCCTGATATAACTTGAGTTAGCACAACACAAGTTACCCTTTCTTCGAACTCAGAAACGGGGATGGAAGTAAAACTACACCGCAAAATAAAGAATATGAAGAAAAGAAGACAGGAAAATAGGATGCTCTTCACGTGTAAAACAACTATGAAAACCTTTTGTATTTATATATGAAAACTAACCTCTAGGTTTTCGGATTTCTTGTAAACCAAGTTCTTTTGTTTCTTGTAAAACAATGTAACGCGTAAAAGGAATCCTCCCATAAATAAAACTCTTAAATAAAAATTTGCAAAAACAAGTTCGGGTAAACACAAGGCTTGGTGTGTGGTTCATGCGCATGGGTAAAAATATGTATTTTTGATACATCTAACGTGTTGTTCATTATTGCAAGATCCCAACAATCTTAACACATTATGTATTCTTTGTAACAATGGGAAAGAACGACGTTGAAAGACCTCAGAAGTTTAACGGAAAGGATTTCAAGAGATGGCAATCCAAGATGCTGATATATTTAAGTCATCATGAACTGGATTATATACTTGTTCCAAATGATAAATTGATGAATGTTGAAGGTTTAACTGAGGATCAGCTCGAGTTTAACAAGAGATGCAATTTTCTGGCTAAAAATTATATCATGAATGGTTTGGAAGATGCGATGTATGATTTTTACAATGCTAAAGAGAACTTGACTGCTTATGAGTTGTGAAGTCCATGATAAGACTGCCTGATATAACTTGAGTTAGCACAACACAAGTTACCCTTTCTTCGAACTCAGCAACGGGGATAGAAGTAAAATTACGCCGCAAAATAAAGAAGATGAAGAAAAGAAGATAGGAAAATATGCTGCTCTTCACGTGTAAAAGAACTATGAAAACCTTTTGTATTTATATATGAAAACTAACCTCTAGGGTTTCGGATTTCTTGTAAACCAAGTTCTTTTGTTTCTTGTAAAACAATGTAACGCGTAAAAGGAATCCTCCCATAAATAAAACTCTTAAATAAAAATTTGCAAAAACAAATTCGGGTAAACACAAGGCTTGGTGCGTGGTTCATGCGCATGGGTCAAAATATGTATTTTTGATACATCTAACGTGATGTTCATTATTGCAAGATCCCAACAATCTTAACACATTATGTATTCTTTGTAACAATGGGAAAGAACGACGTTGAAAGACCTCAGAAGTTTAAAGGAAAGGATTTCAAGAGATGGCAATCTAAGATGCTGATATATTTAAGTCATTATGAACTGGATTATGTAATTGTTCCGGATGATGAATTGATGAATGCTGAAGGTTTAACTGAGGAGCAGCTCGAGTTTAACAAGAGATGCGATTTTCTGGCTAAAAATCATATCATGAATGGTTTGGAAGATGCGATGTATGATTTTTACAATGCTAAAGAGAACTTGACTTCTTATGAGTTGTGGAGTCCAGGATAAAACTGCCTGATATAACTTGAGTTAGCACAACACAAGTTACCCTTTCTTCGAACTCAGCAACGGGGATGGAAGTAAAACTACGCCGCAAAATAAAGAAGATGAAGAAAAGAAGACAGGAAAATAGGCTGCTCTTCACGTGTAAAACAACTATGAAAGCCTTTTGTATTTATATATGAAAACTAACCTCTAGCGTTTCGGATTTCTTGTAAACCAAGTTCTTTTGTTTCTTGTAAAACAATGTAACGCGTAAAAGGAATCCTCCACATAAATAAAAATTTGCAAAAACAAATTCGTGTAAACACAAGGCTTGGTGCGTGGTTCATGCGCATGGGTCAAAATATGTATTTTTGATACATCTAATGTGTTGTTCATTATTGCAAGATCCCAACAATCTTAACACATTAGGTATTCTTTGTAACAATGGGAAAGAATGACGTTGAAAGACCTCAGAAGTTTAACGGAAAGGATTTCAAGAGATGGCAATCCAAGATGCTGATATATTTAAGTCATCATGAACTGGATTATGTACTTGTTCCAGATGTTGAATTGATGAATTCTGAAGGTTTAACTGAGGAGCAGCTCGAGTTTAACAAGAGATGCGATTTTCTGGCTAAAAATCATATCATGAATGGTTTGGAAGATGCGATGTATGATTTTTACAATGCAAAAGAGAACTTGACTGCTTATGAGTTGTGGAGTCCAGGATAAGACTGCCTGATATAACTTGAGTTAGCACAAAAAAAGTTACCCTTTCTTCGAACTCAGCAACGGGGATGGAAGTAAAACTACGCCGCAAAATAAAGAAGATGAAGAAAAGAAGACAGGAAAATAGGCTGCTCTTCAAGTGTAAAACAACTATGAAAACCTTTTGTATTTATATATGAAAACTAACCTCTAGGGTTTCAGATTTCTTGTAAACCAAGTTCTTTTGTTTCTTGTAAAAGAATGTAACGCGTAAAAGGAATCCTCCACATAAATAAAACTCTTAAATAAAAATTTGCAAAAACAAATTCGTGTAAACACAAGGGTTGGTGCGTGGTTCATGCGCGTGGGTAAAAATATGTATTTTTGATACATCTAACGTGTTGTTCATTGTTGCAAGATCCCAACAATCTTAACACATTAGGTATTCTTTGTAACAATGGGAAAGAACAACGTTCAAAGACCTCCGAAGTTTAACGGAAAAAATTTCATGAGATGGCAATCCAAGATGCTGATATATTTAAGTCCTCATAAACTGGATTATGTACTTGTTCCAGATGATGAATTGATGAATGCTGAAGGTTTAACTGAGGATCAGCTCGAGTTTAACAAGAGATGCGATTTTCTGGCTAAAAATCATATCGTGAAAGGTTTAGAAGATGCGATGTATGATTTTTACAATGCTAAAGAGAACTTGACTGCTTATGAGTTGTGGAGTCCAGGATAAGACTGCCTGATATAACTTGAGTTAGCACAACACAAGTTACCCTTTCTTTGAACTCAGCAACTTGGATTGAAGCAAAACTACGCCGCAAAATAAAGAAGATGAAGAAAAGAAGACAGGAAAATAGGCTGCTCTTCATGTGTAAAACAACTATGAAAACCTTTTGTATTTGTATATGAAAACTAACCTCTATGGTTTCGGATTTCTTGTAAACCAAGTTCTTTTGTTTCTTGTAAAACAATGTAACTCTTAAAAGGAATCCTCCCATAAATAAAACTCTTAAAAAAAAAAATTGCAAAAACAAATTCGTGTAAACACAAGGCTTGGTGCGTGGTTCATGCGCATGGGTCAAAATATGTATTTTTTATACATCTAACGTGTTGTTCATTGTTGCAAGATCCCAACATTCTTAACACATTAGGTATTCTTTGTAACAATGGGAAAGAACGACGTTGAAAGACCTCAAAAGTTTAACGGAAAGGATTTCAAGAGATGGAAATCCAAGATGCTGATATATTTAAGTCATCATGAACTGGATTATGTAGTTGTTCCAGATGATGAATTAATGAATGCTGAAGGTTTAACTGAGGAGCAGCTCGAGTTTAACAAGAGATGCGATTTTCTGGCTAAAAATCATATCATGAATGGTTTGGAAGATGCGATCTATGATTTTTACAATGCTAAAGAGAACTTGACTGCTTATGAGTTGTGGAGTCTAGGATAAGACTGCCTAATATAACTTGAGTTAGCACAACACAAGTTACCCTTTCTTCGAACTCAGCAACGAGGATGGAAGAAAAACTACGCCGCAAAATAAATAAGATGACGAAAAGAATATAGGAAAATAGGCTGCTCTTCACGTGTAAAACAACTATGAAAACCTTTTGTATTTATGTATGAAAACTAACCTCTAGGGTTTCAGATTTCTTGTAAACCAAGTTCTTCTCTCTCTTGTAAAACAATGTAACGCGTAAAAGGAATCCTCCCATAAATAAGAATTTGCAAAAAAAAATTCGTGTAAACACAAGGCTTGGTGCGTGGTTCATGCGCATGGGTCAAAATATGTATTTTTGATACATCTAACGTGTTGTTCATTGTTGCAATATCCCAACAATCTTAACACATTAGGTATTCTTTGTAACAATGGGAAAGAACGACGTTGAAAGACCTCAGAAGTTTAACGAAAAGGATTTCAAGAGATGGAAATCCAAGATGCTGATATATTTAAGTCATAATGAACTAGATTATGTACTTGTTCTAGATGATGAATTGATGAATGCTGAAGGTTTAACTGAGGAGCAACTCGAGTTTAACAAGAGATGCAATTTTCTGGCTAAAAATCATATCATGAATGGTTTGGAAGATGCGATGTTTGATTTTTACAATGCAAAATAGAACTTGACTGCTTATGAGTTGTGGAGTCCAGGATAAGACTGCCTGATATAACTTGAGTTAGCACAACACAAGTTACCCTTTCTTCGAACTCAGCAACGGGGATGGAAGAAAAACTACGCCGCAAAATAAAGAAGATGAAGAAAAGAAGACATGAAAATAGGCTGCTCTTCACGTGTAAAACAACTATGAAAACCTTTTGTATTTATATATGAAAACTAACCTCTAGGTTTTCGGATTTCTTGTAAACCAAGTTCTTTTGTTTCTTGTAAAACAATGTAACGCGTAAAAGGAATCCTCCCATAAATAAAACTCTTAGATAAAAATTTGCAAAAACAAATTCATGTAAACACAAGGCTTGGTGCGTGGTTCATGCGCATAGGTCAAAATATGTATTTTTGATACATCTAACGTGTTGTTCATTGTTGCAAGATCCCAACAATCTTAACACATTAGGTATTCTTTGTAACAATGGGAAAGAACGATGCTGAAAGACCTCAGAAGTTTAACGGAAAGGATTTCAAGAGATGGAAATCCAAGATGCTGATATATTTAAGTCATCGTGAACTGGATTATGTACTTGTTCCAGATGATGAATTAATGAATGCCGAGGGTTTAACTGAGGAGCAGCTCGAGTTTAACAAGAGATGCAATTTTCTGGCTAAAAATCATATCATGAATGGTTTGGAAGATGCGATGTATTATTTTTACAATGCTAAAGAGAACTTGACTGCTTATGAGTTGTGGAGTCCAGGATAAAACTGCCTGATATAACTTGAGTTAGCACAACACAAGTTACCCTTTCTTCGAACTCAGCAACGGGGATGGAAGTAAAACTGCGCCGCAAAATAAAGAAGATGAAGAAAAGAAGACAGGAAAATAGGTTGCTCTTCACGTGTAAAACAACTATGAAAACCTTTTGTATATATATATATATATACGAAAAATGACCTCTAGGGTTTTAGATTTCTTGTAAACCAAGTTCTTTTGTTTCTTGTAAAACAATGTAACGCGTAAAAGGAATCCTCCCATAAATAAAACTCTTAAATAAAAATTTGCAAAAAAAAATTCATGTAAACACAAGGCTTGGTGTGTGGTTCATGCGCATGGGTCAAAATATGTATTTTTGATACATCTAACGTGTTGCTCATTGTTGCAAGATCTTAACACATTAGGTATTATTTGTAACAATGGGAAAGAACGACGTTGAAAGACCTCAGAAGTTTAACGGAAAGGATTTCAAGAGATGGCAATCCAAGATGCTGATATATTTAGGTCATCGTGAACTGGATTATGTACTTGTTCCAGATGATGAATTGATGAATGCTGAAGGTTTAACTGAGGAGCAGCTCGAGTTTAACAAGAGATGCAATTTTCTGGCTAAAAATCATATCATGAATGGTTTGGAAGATGCAATAGACTTAGAAAAATAAAATGAACTCGTAGAGATGAGTGAGGATGTACCTGACTTAGAAAAATCAATTGACCATTTTCAGGAATCAGATGACCTTTAAATTAGGGAAGTTGTGACTAGTCTTTCTAGAGACACTGAAAACTCTAAGTTTGGGGGTGATTATCATTCTCCATGTGCTTTAACTCTTATAAAATTCCCCACTTGGGACTTGACATATGTGCCTCAACCATTTTAAAAGATTATCTTCATACACTTTTTCCTGAACCTAGTTGTGTCCATAAATAAGTTCAGTTGTTAGAAACCCATCCTCTGGTTGATGTGGTTAACCTAGGCTACAATACCACAATTGACTTTATTTTCCCACCAAAAACCTTATCTCCAATTGTGGGAACGTATAAGTTTCAGATGTGTCAATTATTAAGTTTTGAGACTAAACCTAATTACTTTAGGAGATCAGGGTCGACACATTTGCTTAAGAATGACCATTACTATGGTCATCTATGTGAGTCAAGTTTGATTGACTTAGAGGATCCCCAGTTATTCAAGTTATTGTTATGTGCTTCTAAGTTCTTAATTGAGTATTTCCAGACTCTAGAACCTGAACTTCGGGATACTGCCTTTGAGGAAATCCAGCCGATGAAAACTTTTTATCTAGACCCTTTTATAGAGCCTGAACCCGAACCACAACTAGATGTAGTTATATTAAACAAAAAAATAGATAAGGGTGTGTTCGATATCTTCGTGGTATGTTGTAATTTCCTCTTCTTGTGGTTAGCACTTTTTGATCCAGATGACCCGTAGTTATTTCCGCTGCTGCTTTATGATTCTTCGAGGTGACTAATCTTTTCCATTGTCTGGCTGAAGACTTTAAACTTAGCACTTCTTGGGAGGTAACCCAATATTCTTGCAACACGGGTAATATCTTTCCTTAATCTTTTCTTCAAGTGGTAACAGTTTCTCCTTGTTCATTCTTTTAATTTCATCTTTAGAACATTGAGGACAATGTTAGATTTAAGTTTGGGGGTGGGGAAGAACTTTTTAGTTGCACTTTTGAAACTTCTAGCATCACATGGTATCCGGTTAGCTAAGTTTACATACTGTTTCTCACCGAAAAGATAGAAATTAGAATGCTAGGGATAACAACATATTGAGACATTAGAGAAAAAGACATTAAGATCCTTGAAATTCAGGAGAGAACTTGTTCCTTTTAGAGGGTAACCGTGATGGACCTAACTATCCATGATGGAAAGGCAAGTAGGTCAGGAAATTCCAGAAATATAAAGCATCCTCACAATGTAGTCTTAGTTACTGGATTACGACTCTCTCTCAGTAGAAACTTATCATCATCAACAAACGGAGCGACATCAAAATCTATGAAGAAAGTGGAAGACGTTTAAGGTTTAGAAGCAACAATAGAAAATCAGAATTCAAAATCAAGGGTTACAAGAAGTTATAAGAGCAAGAAAAAAATGATATAAGTTGTTGAAGTTCATGATACTAAGACATTACAAGTTGCGAAGATCCAAGTGTTAAATTCCTTCTGTCATGGCCATGTAAATTTTTGTCTTGTTATTACTCTATTTAAATAAAAAAAATGGAAAAAAATGGAAAAAAAATGAAGAATGAAGTTTAAATTTTGTTCAATAAAGCCATAGGAAATTAGAAATCTATAAGGAAGTTTCAAGTGAGAAATCGAAGAGAAGAGTTAATTGTCAAGGTTCTACGAGGTTCAAGAATTTATCATCAACAGTTGAAGCCGAAGAAGACGTTGTTTCTACTGAGCGCTATGAGAGAGTCGAACAGAGATGCATATTGGTTGCTTTGTTAGTCCACTTTCAATCTGGCACAAGATCTTTCTAGCACTGATTTAACTCATCACACATAATTAGTCCATCTATGTAGCATATGTCCCTTGTAGTAGCAGGAAATCCCACACTACACCCCTCACAAGAATTCATACAATCAAATCATTTTTATATCAACAATCATAAATTTTATTGATTAATCTCATCAATTTCACAAGATGGAAACGAAATAAAACTAAGAGTTAATAACCGCTCTATACTTTCTCTATCCTAAATGACTTGCTCATCACTCAAAAAAGATCTCTCCTTCCTTACGCTTGTTCAACTCTTTATATAGGGAATTACATAGTGGATGACATCTAATCTGTCCTTTATTTTAGGATCTGACTTGCGATATTCTCGCAAGAGTTCTATTGTTAACCTTCGCAATCACTATAATCATCGTAGAGTCATCACACTTTTCTCATGTTTCTGCAATCGTCATCTGTTACGTCATTCTTCAAATTATTCTGCGACGCTCGCAATGTGTCGTTGATCAAGCTTCGCAAATGTGTCCTTCTTGCAATATTCTGATCCTACATCTTGCCTCTTATCATGTCTTCTCTGCGAAGGAGAGAATGTCATGAGAAATTGTTCTTCAAAATGCCGCAGCTGTTCATCTTTTCTTTCAACTTCATTTTTATATCGACAAGGCTCCGTGAATTAAGCATAATCGTCAACACATTTTGAATATTGCTTTAATTACTAGCACGTTTTACCATTAACTGGTCAACTTCCTTTGCCTATTTAAAGAAGGATCTGGGGGAGAGACAATTTTATTCTTTTACTTCATCTTTATCTTCCTCATCTTCATATTCTCTGCAAATCTTCATCGCCTGCAACTTTCCTTTCTTATCAAATTCATCTTCCTGCTACTGTTCTTCTCTACTTTCATGGAATCTCCAAGGTTGGTTTACCTTCTTTTGCTGAAACTGATTTTATTTTACTGAATTCATCTTGTTTGTTCTTTGTATAATTCCCATACTATTTCTGTTTCAATAAAAGCTCTTTCAGTACTAAGTTTACAGTTCAGAACCCTAATGCTCCCAAAAGTTCGCAACCCAAGGTTCATTCGAGAAAAATAAAGTCTGTGAATGACAAGGTAGTAAGAAACATGGATCTTTTTAAATAATAATATTGTTGCCTCTGTTTCTTATCTGAATTGTGATTCGCAGGGTGATGGGGATGCCACTAAACCTACCAAGAAATCTCACCAACCTAAGACTGTTGATTTTTCTGCTTCTTTTCCCAAACTTGGTCTTTCAACTTCCTCTTTGCAAACTGAATCTCCACTCCCTGTTTGCGAAAATATCGCAATAATCTCTGATATGTTAACTAATCCTTCTATGGATGAAATACCCATTGAACAACCTGTTGCGAATGAAATCTCTTCCTCCCCTGCAACCAATACTTCTCAAGTTCATTCCACCATAATCTCAACCATTGATATGCCTCACACCTTACCCTCAAATGACGTTTCTTTACCAAAGGATGACGATCATCAACTTTTTATTGTTGCTACTTCTTCATATGAGTCTTTCCCTTTCTCTAAGGAAACTGCAGACGGAGTGGCTCTTGCCTTAAAGGTCTTATCTGATCTTTTAGTTGATGCCAAGAAATCATCTATGGACCCTGTCAAATCTGGTGTTTGCAAAATTTTAGGTAATATCTTGGTTCTGATAGGACATCTTCGCAAACATCCTTAGAGAAGGAAGCTGAAGTCTTGAAGGAGAATCTTCTCCTTGAAAAGCAGAAGTTTCAAAATGCTTCTTTGGACTGCAAACTTCTTCGCAAGAAAAATAATGAATTAAAAGGTATGAATTTCTTTTCTTTGTTCTTAACTTCCCTCTTAACAAATTTGTTCTTTTCATACTGTTCATTCTTAAAGGCTTTTTTCGCTTGTTAAGCCTTAAACCAGAAACGAATAATGGAGAGATTTCAGTCTGAATCTGCCGCTGAAGAAATTCGCATTGATAGAGATAGTTGGATGGATTAATATAACCGATTAGATAATCTTCATACATATTCAGTTGATCAAATAGATAATATTACCAAAGAGAATACTCAATTAGTTCAAGAGCAAAACTCATTAAGCAGCGAAATATCTCGTCTCTCTTATTCTTTGACTAAATCTAACTTAGAGATGAAAACTTTATCAGATGAAAACAGAACTCTTTCTAAGGAAAAGCGAACCCTTTTAAATATGGTGGCGATCGCTTCGCAGAAATTAAGTGTTCTTCAAAAAATGTGTGATAATCAAGAACAATCTCATCATTCGATAAAAAATGAACTTAAAGAAGTAACTGAATCATCTATTGCTGAGAAAAATACACTCATTCAAGGTAGAATAACTTTAAGTGTAAAGGACAATCAGCTTCAAGAACAATATTCCAAATTAGAAGAATCTCACTCTTTACTTGCGAAGGAAAACACTTTTCTCATTTCTAAAGAAAAGAAATTAAAATCTCGTCTGAAAGGTCTAGTTGGAGATAAATTTGATGATGCCATGAATCATTGGGAGAATACTTGCTTGGCACTAATTCAAAATCTAATATCTCAAAAGGAAGGTAATCATTTTGACTGCCCCAGACATCTTTCTTTTGTTAAACTTATTTGCGATATTTCCCTTGCGAGGGGTTCGCCTGAATAATTTTTGTTCTTACCTTTCGCAGAATCTGAAAAAAAGCTCCAGTATTCTATTTCTACTTTGGATTCTAAACTTTCCAAGGTTAGCAAATAAAATGGTTTGCTTGCTGCTCATCTTGCCCGTTCTCGCGATCGAGCAGAAAGAAAGTATGACTGACTATCTTGAATATTTCAAAAACATGGAGATTAGAAACCGTGATAGAGCTTTCCTTCACCAATCTCATCTCAGTGCTAAAGTTCTTGTGAATGAGGTTTTGCTGTCCAAATCTCTTTCTCCTGTATCACTCAAACCTTTGGAAGTAGATGAAGATGAAACTCCTCGTGCTGGTGATAGTGACTTTGATTATGAAAGTGGTGAAGAAAGCGTTTCCCAAAAAGTTTTAGAAGAAGAAGAAGAAATACCTACTAAAGAAGGAGATGCTGGTGATGAAACAATTGATGGTGATGAGCCAAATGAAGAAGAAACTAGAGTCGACCAAGATAAGGAAAACACTAGCATAGATGATAAAGTTGGTGGAGATGCAAAGGTTGGCGAAGAAGATAAAGTTGGTGAAGAATATATTGAAGTCTGAGTTCTAGTTTTATTTTCTTGAATTACTCTTTCTTTTCTTGCGAACAATGTACTTTGGACCACTTTTGAATTCAGTAATACTTTTGGTATTTTAGGTACTTGCGAGAAAGATAATGTCATTTTGTTTATTAATTCTCATACTTGCCTCTCATTATCTTTCTTGCGATGAATGATCTGCATAAAGAATATCTAGTATTTATATTCTTTTGTGGTCTTATTTTGCCTTCCTAGTTAAAGGTCTTATTTTGCCATCTTCTACACTTTCATGTAGAAACCCATTGACCTTGCCTTAACTTTTTGTTTTGTTTTTGTATTTTTGCTGCGACAATATGACAGGCCTAAATTTTCTTGCGAAATTAAAGCCCCATGACATTGCCATCTTGCGGCAAAATCGCAGGACGTCTTTACGCTTGCATGCGATGACCCATTGATCTCGTCTTATCTTCACTTTGGTATTATTTTCTCTTCAGGACTGTTGCACAAATATGACAAGTCTTAATACTCCCGTGAGTAAAAATTCTCATGACATTTGCATCTTAAGACACTTATCAGCTCCCTAATGGAGGGTGCCTCCCTTATCTTCCCCCTGGTTGCCCTTTCAAGGAGACGTACTTCTTCCATACAAGAATAGATCCTCCCATCCAGTCTTAACAACAACTAGTTGTGTTCGCAGCCTCTTATCCCTTTTGCTTATATGTCTTGTGGTTACAAGATTGCACCCTAAGTGGGGTTTTCTTCGGGCCGAGTGCATCATAGCCAAGACTTTCCAAGAATGGCCAGGGTAGTTTCATACGCCCCGGGAACTCTTGGATCAACCGTGTACCTCGGCGCCTTGGTCATACTCTGCACCCCTTAGGATAGATCTTATTACTTTAGTCGCCCAAATCAAGTCATATGCTCAAGTTGAGAATCCAAGGTGTCTCTCCTGGATGGGCTTTCATTAACCCCAAATCTCCATGACTCAGGTTCCAGCAGTGGTGTAACCTTATCGCTAAGCCATGCAACAGATACCCCCTTATATGACGTACTTTAGGTCTTACATTTTCCTCTTGTGAAATTTTATTCGCGAACTAGGGTGTACGCCATAAAGGTTCGTCCCATTCCGGATCTTAAATGATCATTTCTTGCAAAATTTTCGCATATTCTTATTTTATTTTGATCTTGAATAATCTCGCAGTGATTTTTTTCATAATTGTTTTTTTTTAATACTTACTTTGTTGCATCATACATCATTTCATCAACTAGGTATTCTCAAAGTTCTTCACGGGTAATATCTCTTTAAATATAGCTTATTCCATGGTCTACCAAGTCTTTGACCAACATCTTTACCCTATGGATCCATCAATTTGTATGCCCATGTTCCAATTATCTCTTTTATAATGTAAGGTCCATCCCATTTTATCGCTAATTTTCCACCACCTTCTCGCTGATAATTTGGCGTCTCGCGAAGAACCAAATTACCTGGCTGAAATTCACGTGGTTTGACACGCTTATTGTATTCTCGTGCTAATATCAGTTTATAATTCTCCATATGTTGTAAATATTTTTCTCTCTTATCTTCTAATTCATCCAGTTTGCTTAGGATCATTCCAGCACTAAGATTATTCTCCCAGGCCTCTCTTTTTGTCATGGGTATAGCAACTTATGTTGGTAACACTGCCTCAACCCCATATGTTAGACATAAAGGTTACATTCCAGTTGCTTCTTGCCTAGTTGTGTTGTAAGCCCATACTGCATTATGTACTTGTTCACACCATGCTCTATTATGTCCCTCCAACTTCTTCTTTAATATATCTGTGATTGTCTTATTTGTTGCCTCTGCTTGCCCATTAGCCTGTTTAAAGGAGTAGATTGTCTTAAAGGAGCAGATTTTAGGCATTTTATCTTAAATGCATTAAGCAATATTTCGATATTATGCCCTTCAAGTTTCTTCCCATTATCATATACCAACTGTGCTGGAATTCCAAATCTGCAAATGATATTTTCAAATATGAATGTAAATATGTCTTTGTCGCGAATGTGCTGTACTGCTTTTACTTCTTCCCATTTTGTGAAATAATATGTTGCGACAATGAAGTATCTCTTTTGTCCAGACACAGGTACAAATGGTCCCACAATATATAACCCCCATTTTCCAAAATGCCATACGCTGGTTGAGGATGATAAGGGTGCTCCAAGTGCATGTATTCTCTTTCCATGTCGCTGGCAATCTTCTCAACGCCTTGATACTTGTATTGCATCTTCATGCATATATGGCCAATAATAACCTTGTGTTTTTGATCTATATGCCAAAGATCTTCCTCCACTGTGGTTGCCAGCATCTCTACTATGCATCATTTTTAACACTTTATCTCCTTCTTCTCGTGTCAAAAATCTAAGTGATGGTCCATTAAATGATTTTCTATATAATATCCCATCTCTTAATTCATAATTTGTTGCGCGACTCTTTAATTTGTGTGCTTCCAATCTGTTTCTTGGTATTTCCCCTCTTGCCAAATATGCATGAAGTTCTGTTCTCCAATCTGCGATATTGTCTTTTGGCCCTTCTTCACCACCTTCTACTATCATTACATCTACCTCTTCTTCCTCTTCTTTATTGATTGATAATGACGATAAAAGCGTATGTATCTTTATGTATATTGCAGTTGGATCTGTTATCATGATTAAAATGAAAGCACAAGCATCTGCGAGCCTATTGTCCTTCCTTGATATATGCCTCCATTTTATTTTTGGGATTTTCGCTGACAATTCTTCAACAAGTTTCTTGTATTTCTTCAAGGATGGTTCATTTGTTGTGTATTCTCCTTTTATCTGGCGAATGACTAGCTGTGAGTCACTGGTAATTCTAGCATTTTCTAATTTCATTTCTATTGTGAATTTTAGGGCATGTATCACAGCTTCATATTCTGTTTCATTATTAGTGGATGCGAACTCCAACCTAAATAAAAAAAGCCATCTTTGTTCCCTTTGGTGAAATCAAGATAATTCCAACTCCATTACCTTCCCAATTTGAGGATCCATCCACCAATATCTCCCATCTATTTGGTTCTGTTAACAAGTCTTTTGGATCTCCTTTTTCTTATTCTATATCCATCATCTCCTCAACAGCTTCATCATCTTCTAAAGGAAATTATGCTAAAAAGTCTACGATAACCTGTGACTTTGGTGAAGATAACACTTCATATTTAATTTCAAAATGTCCTACTTGCGCATTCCATCTCTCTACTCTGCCTGATCTTTTTGAGTTCTTCATTACTGATTCAATTAGTACCTTTGTTAACACTTTAACTTTATGTGCCTGAAAATATATACGGAGCTTAAAGGTCGCATAAACCAATCCTAGAATTAGTTTTTCAATCTTAGAATAATTCCTATCTGCGGCATTGAACGTCTTGATGATGTAGTAAATTAGTTTTTCAACTCCTGCATCTACTCGCAATAACACAACACTTAATGCATGCGAAGTTGTTGCAAGATAGATTAGCAGCTCTTCTCCCAGTTCTGCCTTTTGTAAAATAGATGTTTTCACCAGGTATTCTTTTATTCCTTGAAAAGCTTTCTCACATTCATGTGTCCACCTGAATTTTGTTTCCTTTTTTAGTATACTGAAGAAATGTTTACATTTATCATATGATCGTGAGATGAACCTTCCCAGCGAAGCTAAGAGTCCATTTAACTTTTTCACATCTTTTACTGTTGCTGGTGTTGGCATATCGCGAACTGCTTGTACTTTTTCTGGATCAACTTGTATTCCTTCCTTGGATACAATGTATCCTAAAAAAATTCCTGACGCAACTCCAAAAATGCATTTTTCTGGATTCACCTTGATATTAAAGTGTCGCATTTGTTCAAAAATCTCCTTCAGATCTTGTACATGGTTTTTAGCTTCTTTACTTTTTATCAACATGTCATATACGTACGCCTCTAATTTTTTGTGTATCCACTTTGCGAATACCTTCTCTACCATCCTTTGATATGTTGCTCCTGCGTTTCGCAAACCAAATGGCATTTTTGTATAACAATATAATCCTCTTGGAGAGAAAAAAGCAGTATGTTCTTGATCTTCTTCTGCGAGAGGAATCTGGTTGTATCCTTTATACCCATCTAGGGAAGATATTCTATCATTTATTGCTGCTGATTCGACCATTTGAGGTATATCTGGTAATGGAAATCTATCTTTAGGACAAGCTTTGTTTAGATCAGTAAAGTCTATGCAAATTCTTATCCCATTATTTTTCTTTGGAACCACAACCATGTTTTCTATCCACTCAGGGTATTTTGCTTGTCTTATAATTCCTGCATCAAGCATTTTCTGTAGTTCCCCTTTTATTTTGGGATGGCAAGTTGTTGCGATTTTTCTTATCCTTTGTTTAAATAGACTTGTATCTTTGTTGATCTCCAATTTATGACATGCAACTGATGGATCAATTCCAGGCATTTCATCCATGTTCCATGCGAAAATATCTTTATATTCTCGCAAGAGATTGACGGTTCTTTCTTCCTCGTCTGTATCCATCTTAGTTCCAATTTTCAACATTTTAGGTTCTTCTTAAGTTCCAATATTTACTTCTTTTGTCGGTTCTGCTGCAGTGTAACTTGCTTCAGGTTCTCCCATTGGTGTTGGTTCTTTTATATTTTCGCTGGTTTATCTCCTTCCTGCGAAATTTCGCTGGGTATTCCTTTTCCTTCTTCTGCTCTAATCATGTAGATTTTAAACTCATCTTCTTTCTTTTCCTCTTTCGCCATATTCCTGTGAGATTTTCGCTTCTTCACTTGTCCTTCATAAATTTTTACTTCAATTTGATAACATAGTTTTGCTCCTTCAATATCTCCCATAATTTCGCCAATCCCGCTTGGCATAGGAAACTTGATGCACTGATGTAATGTTGATGCTACTGCTTTGATTGCATGTATCCATGACCTTCCCAACAGAATGTTATATGGTGACTCCATATCCACTACACACAACATTATTAGTGTTTAAATTTCTCCCAGCGAAATTCTCACTGTTATTTCTCCTTTTGGTTTAGTTGTGGACTTGCCAAAACCATGAATATGATATGTTGGATGAGACATTTCTTCATCTTTGTGTCCCATTCCTTTGTATGCATGATAAAATATTACATCCACTGAGCTTCCCGTATCTACCAAAGTTCTATTCACCGCCCATTCTTCCATAGATCTTGCTGATTTCTCCTTTTCTTTTCATATAGTCGTTACTGTGATTACCAAAGGAGATGTGTGGTTCAAATTTTCTTTTGGTATCTCTGCTGCTGTGAACATAATTTTTTGCTTTTCCCAATCCTTCAACGGAGATATTTTTTCTACCATCATAATTTTCTTTCCTTCAAAATCTCGTTTATGTATCCTCCCTCTAATGTTTTCATGGAATTCATTAACCATCGTTTTTGTGATTACATTACACTCCAATCTTCTTTTATTCTCATTGATCTTAATCATCTTTTCTCCAACTGATTTATTATTTTCTTTTATCATTTTCTTGATTTAAACAGTTTTCACAATAATCTCCACAATTCCTAATCAAATTTTCTGGATTCACAGGTTCAACCCGCCCCTGTTTCTAGTGCCAATATGTAGTAGCAGGAAATCCCACACTACACCCCTCACAAGAATTCATACAATCAAATCATTTTTAGATCAAAAATCATAAATTTTATTGATTAATCTCACCAATTTTACAAGATGGAAAGGAAATAAAACTAAGAGTTAATAACCGCTCTAGACTTTCTCTCTCCTAAATGACTTGCTCAACACTCGAAAAGGATCTCTCATTCCTTACACTTGTTCAACTCTTTATATAGGGAATTACATAGTGGATGACAACTAATCTATCCTTTATTTTAGGATCTGACTTGCGATATTCTCGCAAGAGTTCTATTGTTAACCTTCGCAAGCACTATAATCATCGCAGAGTCATCACACTTTTCTCATGTTTCTGCAATCGTCATTTGTTACGTCATTCTTCAAATTATTTTGCGACGCTCGCAATGTGTTGTTGCTCAAGCTTCGCAAATGTTTCCTTCTTGCGATATTATGATCCTACATCCCTCTCATCTTTTACTCTCTCCTAATCTTATCCAGCTGTAAATTAGCGGACGCATCTTACAATGTTTATCTAGCTGTGTAGCGGATATCTTTTTATCTAGCAGTGTTGCGGATGTGTCTCCCCTTTTCTTCAGTCAGCTTTAGAGATGCCACCTTTAATTTCTCTTGCATTCTAGTCACTTGGAGATAGGTTGAGAATTTGTATGTCCTCATAGCTCTTTGGATACTTGTGACCAATTAGAAGTCATGGTTTTGTGTGTACACCTCTGGTAAACCCTCCCGAGATTAACTCGCTTTTATTTTTTATTAGTTTTGCTCGAGGACTAGCAAATAATAAGTTTGGGGGTATTTGATAGACGTATTTATGTGTATAATTTGTCCTCAATGTTTCGTATTGTTAGTACTCGTTTTCTTCCTTACTATGGTGTTTTATGTGTTTGTAGGTATTTTTTTGGAAATAAATATTGTTGGAAAATTCGGCTCCAAAAGTTGCTCGGCGCACCCACGGAGGACATTTTCTATACGGACCCTCACTTTTGCTATGTGTCACCCATTTTTGTCCACAACACCCATTTGTTATTCAACACCCATGATGTTGGTTAACGGCTAACCATCTTCTTCATTTCAAAAATTATGTTTTGGAGGGAAATATTTGGTTTAAATGGCAGAACTAGGGTTGCGAATTTGAGCTTGTTTCAGCGAGATTAAAGAGCTGGAATTGTTTTGGTATGTTCCTTTGAGCCTAACAGGATTATTTTAGGTCTTTGGTTCGATGGATTTTGTCTAGAACTCGAGTTAGAAGAAATCAGGGAGTAAAGTTGGCTAAATTAGGGTTGGAGTTTTTACGCAACTCAGTGAGACTCAACGGCTCAGATTGATTGGGTTTGTTACTCTGGTGTTAACAGGCATGGTATGCCAGTTGGATTCGTCTAAATTTGGCTACAATCTCGTGAGGAAGCAAACAAAGGTGGTTATTATTCTCGGGTATTTTCCTTGTTATTCTGGGTAGTTTTACGTGGGTAGCAGCGTGTTTTATGTTATCTGTGAAGAGTAAGGAACGTGTAGAAGCATGCTTGCCAGAGAAAACATCGTGGAGGAGATAAAAAAAAAGGGAAGAAATTCCCATATCTTGCATGAGAATATTACCGAGTTATGGCGAAATTATATAGAGTTATGAGGGCTTATTCTCGGTCCAAATGGGTATTTTAGGGCTTATGGAGTCTCAGAGAGGGAATGGAGAGTTAGGGGTAGAAAGTAGCGAGCACAGAAGGCTACAAAGGGCTGTGGTCGGAGTTTCTGCATTTTCAGGCGAAGAAGAAGAAGAAGATGAAGAATATATCACCTTTTTAATAAGACCTGTCATCTTTTCTTTGTAACAATATTTGTAACAGAAGATTCTGTAACGCACTTTCACCGTTACAAATCTTTGCTCCATTATAATTCTTCAATAGAAACACCTTTTTGAGCAATGAATTATCTTTCTAAGTGTGTTTACATTATGAGAAGCTAAACCCCACCACTGGGACGATAGAGGAAGCCGAATTTCATACATGGGTAATTTTAATTAATTATTTATATGACTTTTGCACTAATTAAAATTGACATATGATTTTGATTAATTAGTTGTCAATTCATTAGATGGGTCATGCTTGCTTAGATGTTTTGATGTCCCATGCTTAAGATTTATAATTGATATTTTGAGAATCTACCTTTGCAAAAATAAGAGTCCGAGTTTTTATTTGTTGAGCTATAATTGTTAAAAGAATTAATATTTGAACCTTTTGTTATGAGTTTGGCGGAATCTTGAGTCTCAGCACCTCTCTTCATCCTATGACAATATTTTCTATATATTTTTCTTTTATTTTAGTTTATGAAATCCTAAAATCGATTTCAACAAGTCCGAGTGAACGACAACTCTATTTACCACTATCTAAAATTCGATCATCTATAGCGGCTTAATACATTTTGTTGTTCAAATCTGGACGAGATCCCGAGTTTTTTCTGCTATTGCGGTTTCCTCGTTAACAAAACTTCTCTGGTGTCTTGTGTTTTTCCTTTTTTTGCATTATATTGTTTATCTTTATAATAGGATTTGCACAAGTAGTACATATTCAATCTTAGTAGATATGTCCATATAATTGTGATCAATTAGGAGACTTGTTTCTTGTAGAATTCATATCTTGAAAGATATATAACAAGTTTATTACTTGGCAGAATTCTAATTTGATTATTTGGATATGACTAGATTGATATTGGATATTGATTTTTGAGATCGTCCAAGTACTTGGAAGAATTCGTATCTTCTAAATTGTCTTGGGCTAATGAATGTTGTTCCAATCATGTTGATTTTGATAAATCACTGATTACACAAAAGGTCAAGGATATTGTAAAAAGAATCAAAAGATGCGAGAAACGTCTCTCTCTGATTAATGCTTCAGATGATTCAATACAATAAAAATCATCCCAGGTTGTCAATATCTTGTTGTTGGTTGTAATTTTTGGTTCAAGGATAAAATTATAAAACCAAATTTAATACGCTGACATCCTGCAAATGATAAAGCCATTCGATAAGTGATGAGTACCTCTTCACTTTATTTATTAGAAGCAATTCAATAAATACACAAAATTCACCCAGAATGGTGCATGTAGCAACAATCCCAAATATTCTGTGAATTTTAGCATTATTAATTAATGCATAATTTGCCTAGTATTTTCCGTGCTGTGATCTCAGCCGAACTCTCGTTATTGACATGACATGATGACTGGGTGTTCACTCTTAGTAGAGTAGCATGAATCTTCGTGTCAATATCGAGACATGCATGAAGTACCCACATAGGCTATATCACTCTCTGATAAAGAGAGTCTCGCATCGACGTGCTTTGGTTAGCCCGATCGAGCATCCATAATTTCCTTAAGGTAAATCTAGATTGTCCATGTCAGTCTCATAAATGATCGTGGCCACACAAGTTGGCCGCATAATTTAACAAGCCTAGCCAAACCCTGGCAAGAATAGGCGATTGTCGTGATGATCACCGGCGGGCCTACTTATGCCCTAGCCCGTCAAACGTCACACACACCTCTCCAGCGCCTTCAAAAGCCATCCCAGAGTAAGGTGGCCGTGTTGCTTGGAGAACCTCAAACGAGCATAGACTGTCCGGGGCAGTCTTAAAACCATCGCAACCGTCCAACTTCGCCAGCCTAGTTGGACGGATTAGATCATCCCATGAGTGATCAGGGAAGCACCAACACATACATTGGTGGGCCCACTTTTCCCTACCCGATCAGTTTTCTCACGGCAAACCCATAGAGCAGCGGAACGTGTGCTCAAAATATGGTTGGCGTGATGCTTTAAAGGGTCGCGGAAGTTCCACTAGTGTCTTAAATCGATCACAACCATCCAACTTAGCCAACATAATTGGATGGCTTAGATCGCATTTAGGACCATCAGGAAAGTGCACATGTGTTCACCGTCATCCCAACGTTGTCCCTACATGATCGATCTCCCCAAATGAGGCCAACAACATTCCAAACCGTTTGGCCAAAGTAGCGTGGACGTGGCTGTTTCGAAACCCTAATTAGGGTTTGCGGCAATGTGCATATATCGCAAATAGATCGGGATCACCCATCTTCACCAGCCTAAACGGACGGTGTAGATATAGACTCAAGAAGTCCCAAGGATGTCAAAATGATCACCTTTGGCCCACCTTTACGTGTGACTGGCCGGCCTATGCATAATGGAATCCGGTGCCTCGAAACGCACGCCCCAAAGGTGATATGTCACATGGACTTTTAAACCCTAACTAACGCTTTGCGGCAATATATTTCTGTCTCAAATCGATCACGACCATTCATCTTTGTCGGATGATAGGTGTCTAAAACACCGTATTATCTATCTATTGTTTATGCTTTCTCTGCTAGTTTTCTTGTAAATTATGTATCTTATGTTTCGTTTTTGAGTATTTAGGTACTTTGGAGTCATTTGGATCAAAAGAAGAGGAAACATGGTAAAAGCATTGGAGGCGGATTATGTCTCATTATTTGCTTTTATTTCTTCATCTCTGTCTGAAAAGTATGTCGGCTTTAGTGATGCAATTTCTGTCTGAAAAGCACGACAACTTTAGTGATACATCTCATTGAAGAGTATAAGTGAATATGAGAAATAAGGGACGGTTGCTGTTAGCGGAGGAACTCGAAAGAAGAGGAAAGCATTCATTTGGAACCATAAGGGCAAAAGCGTGATTATACATGCAAATGCTATTGGGAGTCGAGCCTAGCTAGTGAGAGGAGAAAACCACCGCAGCTTAGTCTAGAGAAGCATGGAGCAAAGAATCTTGGTGGCCCTTAATTAATGAGTGGGTGCTTATGGTATTTTGGGTACCCTTTATCCACTTAATCTGGGTGGTTGTATCCACTTTAGTCCTACACAGGCCCTGGAATTCAGAGAAAATGAATTTCTCAATCATTTAGTCCCTAACTCAGAGGGAGGTTGTAGCTCTACCAAAATGATGGGGTTTGATCTTTTGGTGAAATCTATGAAGAACCAGACAAATTGGAGGTTGCTGATGCAAAAATTAAGAGATGACCTGATGATGAAATAAGGGTTTCTGTTGTTATTGATTATGTTGATGGCTATTTGTGGTGTTGGTTGAATTCAATGGGAAGAAATGGAGTTGAATATGAATCTGAGAAGATGATAAACCTGGTGCTTTTGGATTACAAAATGGGTTCAGGAATTCATGAAGCTTGCAAGGGGATCTGTGAGTGAAATCAAAGCAGATGAGAAGAATTTGTGAAGATTCAGGAGTGACACTAGGGTTTGGTTTGAAACTCTGAAGTGATCAATAGGAGAATTGGAATCATAGGGAAGAGATAGGAGATGGGTTCATGAGAAAGGTTTTATTCTATTCTTGGAGATTTTGCAGAGAACTACTTCTAGGGTTTGCTTTCTTTTATGTTTCATCTATTTCCCTTGAATATTTTGATGATGAACTCCATGAATATGAGTAGCTAAATACATTAATTGGTTATGGGATAAAAGTTGATTTCTTCAAGCATGTTATTTGATTCTATGAATTAGTTTTGTCTCAATTTTATCGTTTGTGATTCATTATTTATATTATCATATGATTTGAATGCTAGTTTGGTTGAGTCCGGAATCAATTGGATTTGTTTTCATCTCTATAGCTATATTAGGGTTTTCAATACGTAAAAGTTGTTTGTCCCTGATTTCTAGTAGCAACTTGTGGTTAATACTTGTAGTGATACATCTTTTTAATCGCATATGAATCATAACCTTTGTTAAAACGAATTAGTGCTTTTACACGTTTGTTTGCATCGACTAGTCTTATTTCATAGAACTTATTGCTCTTAGGGAGTTAAACCTAATTGTGCTTTTACACTTTAGGTTGCTTTTTAAGAAGATTTCACAATAGCATCTTTTAATGTTGTTTGTGATAAAATCAGGAAATAAACGGGATACTCTTGCGATCAAGATATCCTAGGACTTTTGATAATTGAGAGATTAAATACCAATTCTAATCATAGATGAAAAATACATGTTTGTGAATGATACTATCCCTTAACCAATATCTTCTCCTTATTGATTATTTCAACTATTTACTTTGCTTTATTTAGTATTATTACTTTGATAAAAACAAAAACACAACTTGGGTTATTTGGTTACATAAGAATCTGAAAATTGCATAACAACAATCGCCTCTCTGTGGATACGAACTCTTTCTTATCGAATACTATATTCATATTAGTTAAGTGAGGAAGTGAAATTATTTTTGACGCATACGACACGCATCAAATTTTGGCGCCGTTGCCGGGGAGGCATTCGGCTTGTTATCTAGTTTTTAGTTTCTGTTCGCATACTGTTCTGTTCGCATACTGATGTTCGTTTCTTGTTTTGTTTCTTACTTTTTTGTGAGAATTGTGTTTCAGGTACATAATCCCTGGCTTCTAAAGATTGGAGTTATCCAAGGTGCGGGATATCTACTCGAAAAGGCACAATACTCCAACCAAGGCAAGGCACAACGGAAGAACACGACTTGGAAGAAGAACACGAAGCTCTTCGGAAAGAAGGAGAGGAAGTAGAACACGATATTCCTTTTGAAGAAGAAGGAGAAGAAGAAGAAGCAATGGGTGACGCTACAAATCATTCACTTAAAGACTTAGCTTCTCACAAGTTGGA
This sequence comes from Papaver bracteatum, assembly GCA_023529315.1. Classification (NCBI taxonomy): domain Eukaryota; kingdom Viridiplantae; phylum Streptophyta; class Magnoliopsida; order Ranunculales; family Papaveraceae; genus Papaver; species Papaver bracteatum. The sequence continues at coordinate 167,601 of JAJJWX010003305.1, read as the reverse complement.
TATACAGCAGGGTTGCATTCAAACCGACTCCACTTTTGAAATCAAGACGGGACTTCTTAGAGAATTACCAAAGTTCCATGGTTTGGTGAATGAAGATCCAAACAAGCATCTTATGGATTTCCACACCATTGTCATGGCTATGCTCCCAGCAAATATGGAGGCGGATGGTGCTATGTTGAAGGTTTTTCGATTCTCATTGGAAGGTAATGCTAAGGATTGGTTATACTACTTGCCTTCCGGGAGTGTTACAACTTGGAATGGACTCAAGAAACTCTTTCTAGAGAGATATTTTCCTGCATCTAAGGCTACTCAAATTCGCAAGGATATTTTCGGGATGAAGCAAAATGTGGGAGAGTCCTTATATGATTGTTGGGAACGATACAAGAGGTTGGTGGCCAGCTGTCCTCATCACCAATTTAGTGACGCTATGATTATCCAATACTTCTACGAAGGTCTCCAATCAAGTGATAGGAATCTTCTTGATGCTGCGGGTGGTGGTGCACTAGTGAGCAAGATGGTGGAACAAGCTAGAGAGTTGATTGAAAACATGGCAGCAAACTCTCAACAATTCTTGAGTCGTGGTTCGGATGTGCTTCTTCGGCGAGTCAATGAAGTGAGCGAGGTGGAGGAACTTCGTCAACAAATGGGAAACATCACAGCAATGCTACAACAAGTTTTAGCTGCAGTGATACCAAATTCTCATGGGTATGAAGACGTCAATGAGCAAGCTAATGCGGTTTTTCCAAATCAGCCAAGACGGTATGATCCTTATTCCAACACCTACAATCCGGGATGGAGAGATCATCCCAATTTTAGCTATGCCAACAAGCAAGGAGCGGTCCAACAACCTAATTTCAACAATTCGGGTGGATTCCAACCTCAACAACAACAGTTCCAGCCGCGTCAACAATTTCAACAACAACCTCAAAATCAGGGGTCAAGTATGGAGGAGATGATGAAATCGTTTATACAAGAGACCAAGAGTTCGATGAAGGAGTTGCAGACCCAAGTTGGTTCTATGGCTCTTGAGTTGAACCAATTGAAGGCACAAAATAGTGGGAAACTCCCTTCTCAACCTATCAACCCAAAGGAGGGTGTAAATGCAATAACATTGAGAAGTGGTACACAACTTGTGCAACCCGAAGCTGCGATTCGGGCAAGGTGGAAACACCAAAGGAACCTGTTTTGGAGGAGAAGAATGATGATTCCCCCCAAACTTCTGAGGTACCTATTCCTAACTCTAAAACTCATGTTCCTACTTATGTTCCTCCTTTACCTTTTCCTCGCAGATTTGCAAATTCTAAGAAGGAGGCGCTAGAAAAGGAGATTTTAGATGTTCTTAAGAAGATTCATGTGAACATACCACTCATTGATGCTATAAAGCAAGTTCCAAAGTATGCAAAAGTGTTGAAGGACTTGTGTACCAATAATCAAAGGCTCAAAGGTAATGAAGTGCTTAGTGTGGGGGAGAATGCTTCGGCAATCTTACAACACAAACTCCCCCTGAAATACAAAGACCCGGGCAGCTTTGACATCCCCGTCACAATTGGTACCAAAACATTTAACAAAGCTATGTTAGACTTAGGTGCATCCGTTAATGTTATGCCTGCATCTATATATAATTCACTTGGTCTTGGTCCTCTCAAAAAGGCTGAAATTGTGTTGCAATTAGCCGATCGTTCTAATGTCTACCCTATGGGTATTGTTGAGGATGTTCTTGTGCAGGTTAATCAACTAGTATTCCCTGCTGACTTTTGTGTCTTAGAGATGGATGAAGGTTCACCGGACTCGTCTCTTCCATTGTTACTTGGGCATCCCTTCATGAAAACGGCGAAGACCATTATTGATGTGGATAAGGGAACGCTAACTATGGAGTTTGATGGAGAAGTAATACGTTTCAACATCTTCGAGACGATGAGATATCCTAGTGACGTCCACTCTTGCTTCTCCATTGATGTTATGGATACTTTGGCACAACAAATGTTTGAATTGAATGGTGAAGATGCTTTGGAAACCGTTCTAACTACATCCATTGATAATGGTGTAGAGTGTGGTATTGAGGTTAAAGAAGCCCTTGGTGATCTCAACTCACTACAAGGATGCCCGGAAACTCATAATATCTCTTTTATTTCTTTACCATGCAGTGACGAAAAACTTTTACCTTCAATTGTTAAATCTCCAAAGTTAGAATTGAAACCTCTTCCTAGTCACTTAAAGTACTTGTACTTGGGTGACAATGAAGAGTTACCTGTGATTGTTTCGTAGATCATCTCTTCCATCCAACTTTACCATCTCGGTCGGACAGCCTAGGTTAAGGGTTATGCGGCCAATAAAGCACCTTGATGATCATCTTCCATCACTCTACCATAGGGAGTGATCGACCAGGGGATGGCCTGTCCATGTGGCCTTCAAACGATCACCCGAAGATGGTTTGGCATGCTACTATTTTGAGACGCTTTATCCACGACTTATTCGGTTAAGCTTTAAAATAGCGATGCTTCACAAATATTGCTTGTTTCCAATGCATTACATGCATCAAACATACACGATATTTCATAAATATCGATTCCTTAAATAACTTAGTTATTTAACTTAATAACATATATGTTATTTCCTACGGTGGGTCCCACGATACGCTCATTAGAGACATCAAGCATGTCACAAACTGGGGGATACTTACTAGGGTATTAGTCTGGCCACTCTGGCGATTTACAGCGTGCAGCGTACAACGCGCCATTACAAGAACGTGTCAGGATAAGGTGGACGGCTAACAGTGATGAGGGAAGTGGGCAGAGGTGTGATCGTGTAACAATCACCACTCCTACACGACCCCACTACTCCATCACTTCTTATGAGATGGGGGTTGCGCTCAATAACTTGTATAAATAGGTCATTCACCTATTTCCAAATAACAGAAAAAATCAAGTGTTGTCACAGTATCCAGGAAATACCCAGAACTGATAGCTTACATTGTGCAAGCCAGTTCAACATTCTGATACAAGTCATAAAAAACCAACGCCTTTATAATCTCAACACCTTCTTCGCTTCCCTCCCTAAGATCAACCCCATCTCCTTGACTTTGTGACCGAAGCAAGTCTGGAACGGCCATTTCTTGGTTTAGTCCAGAATTGTATAGATTGATCTCTCGAATCAAAAGCACTCCCGTGCAGTGCATTTGTTTAGGGTTTAGATTCGTTTCTCATCCACACACCCAAATTTACCAAAACCAATAGAAACAGTTTTCACCCATAAACACTTTCATACTCACGATGTATGCAATGAATTTTCGGATCTCACAGCAGAAACTTCTTCCTACTCAAATTCTGATTCCGAGTTTGAGTCTGACACTGAGATTTTTGAATTCTTGGATAAGTGTGAAGAAATTCACCAATAAAATCTTCAACTAAAGGCTTGCTTGGAGAAACTTGAATCATCACTTCAGGTGAAAAATCTTGAGATAAATTATCTTAATGATGAACTCACCAGGACCCTATCTCTGAAGGAAAAAGAGATTAATACTCTTAAGTGTGACCTGCTGTAGATGGGGAAAAACGATTTGCCGGTTTTTACGAAATTGAAGAGTCGACCGTGTGGATACTCCTTGAACCGAGCAAAATGTTGAACCTCACACAGATACACTGAAATAAGGGAGTGCTTTAATTTCGAGAGATTAATCTGTAATACTCCGGCCTAAACCAAGAACAATGGCCGTTCCATAGTCAATTCGGTCACAAGAGAGGATGGGTTGGTCTGTAGGAGGGTAACTGAGAAATGCGTGAGATCAATGGTGATCTGAGATTGTAGGTGTGTTGTGAATTCAGCGTGAAAATGCTCTGAATGATTGAATTTTTCTCAATTGAGAGCGGTTTCTCTGATTTCGTGTAGACGAAAGATTGTCTGTGTGAACTTTGATAAGAAATTGCTCGTTTTGGCGAATGTTGTTCGAGTGTTCGAAAAACTTGTTCTTTCAATCAGGATTCAGAGACATTTTATATTTCCGGAGTTGAAAACACCATGATCCCATGAAGTGTGACAGTTGCTGGAATCAGAGAGTGGGGAAGTGGAAAATCGTATTAAAACCAATTACTCGTCATGCGGAGACTTGGTTAATTTTCCACCCACTAATTTGCTGACTCTTCCAACTGATTGCATGACTTGCTCACATTCTCATCGTGGGTGAACACATGTGTCGTAGACCGCCAGACCAAAACCCTAGTTAATATCCCCCCATGTGACACGATTGAAATCCCATGATTGTGGAGTCAGTTGCTGACTTCATGGGATGATGAGTCCATGTATTGCTGAGTTGAACATGATTTGTAAGTGTTCTGAAACTCATGAATTTGACGTGTCTGCTGAGACGAGGTATCATTATAACCTAAAATGAGAAAACTGTGTTGCTGAATTGTTGAATATTGATAGTTGAATCAATATTCTTTGATATGAGCAAATATTGCTAGTCTGAGCGAATATTGCTAGTTTAATGAATTGTTGGTAGCAGGACCAAATAAAGTATAAATTTAAGTTACTGACTACTGGGTCGAGCAAAATAAATAAGAATGTTGATCATGGAATCAACATAAAATTATCAGAGTGTTTGAATCTGCTCAGAATCATGTTTATGTAGAGCTCTGGATTCAAAACCCTAATTTTATGATTTATTGCAAATCAACATAGGACCGGTTACATGGGATGACGGGTTCACCATATAACGCCCAGGTGCTCGAATGAGCAAAAATACCAAAGTCTCTTGAGGACCAGTTGGTGAAATAATGATTAAATGATGGTTTGATCATTTACTGAAATAATGCTCGCGTGAGCAACAAATAATGAAACCTGGTTTATGGAAAAATAGGGAACCAACCAAGAGGTCATGAGACTGGCTCTTGGTGTCCACGGGACCAACATATGGTCATTTGAGCAAACTCCCAATTGTTTGGAAAGAGTTTGAACCTAATACGAGCAACTGAGCAAATTAGGTTAAAATCATTAAAACATGCGGGACTAGCTGTTTGCAAGCCTCCGGGTCACCCTTGGCCGGTCAATGGGATGTGCCCGTGTCACCATGGTGTCCGCGCTTCAGTCCTGAGAATTTTGATATTTCTGGTGCACGTTTGAGCAATATTTTGAGAAAATATGCAAAATCCATGGTTTTTCTGAACTGGGAAAAATACATGAGATGAGGGAAAATAGAACAGGGAATTGCAAGGTGTGGGACCGGCCACGGCTAGGGCATGGCCGGCCGGCTGACAAGCGTGGTCCCACATATTTTCCCAGTTTTATGTAATTTTATGTGTTTTCTCCGATTTGAGGGAAATTCCATGAAACTGGAGAATTTGATGAAATTAGGGAACTTCCATGAGATGAGAGATAAAATAATAATAATAATAAAATAAGGAATGGGAGTGTGGGACCGTAAATGGCCAAGGCATGGCCGGGCGGCCATGGGCGCGAGTCCCAAGACACTCTTCCCAATTTTATATAATTTTCACGATTTTAGGGAACTTTCATAAAATCAAAGAGATTTGTTGAAATCAAGGTATTTTGTTGAAATCAGGGAGTTTTCATGAAATCAGAAAACAAAACATCAAATAATAATAAAATAATGGGCGTGTGGGACCGGCTAGGGAATGTCCGGCCGGTTAGATCCCGGTCCCACAGTTTTCCCCCAATTCTACCATATTTATCATAATTTTAGAGAAAATTCATGAAATTAGGTAATTTTCATGGTTTTAGGGAAAATTCATGAAATCAAGGAATTTTCATAATTTAAGAGGAATAATAAAATAACGGGGACGTGAGGTGTGGGACCGTCCATGGCCAAGGCATGGACGGCCGGCTGGTGCTCGGTCCCGCGACACCTTTCCCTAATTTTATTATTTTGATAAAATCATGAGATTAAATAATTTCTTTGAAATAAAGGAAATTTGCTCGAACAAGAGAATTTTCGTGAGAGTAGAGAAAAATAATAAAATGTGATAAAATATAAAATCTGGCGCGGGACTGATCACGGCATGACCGGCCGGCTGGTGAGCCCAGTCCCCTAGCACCTTTGCTAATATTTTATTATTAATATTTTTTCCTTTCTATTTTGCATAGGTTCATCGTTCATTCGTATTTTTGAAATGCTCGTTTGCGCATTCAAAATGTTGGTATGTTGATTTATGATTTTTTCAAAGTTTACGTAGTAGTAATTAAGAATCGTTCTCTCAGACTTGCTAAGATTAATTTTAAAGGAATAAAATAGAGAGTCACTAGGTCTAAGATTCCACCGAATTCAAAACACGAGGTTCAATTATTTATTCTCAACAATTATCGCTCAGTAAATAAATAAAACATCAACTCTTGTTTTGCCAAAGTAGATCCTCAAAACATTAATTGTATCCCCTAAGCATCGATTATCTAAACAAAGCATAACCTATCTAATTAAATCACAACTAATTTTATCGAATAATAAATTAATTCAAAATAAGTGCAAAAGTCAAATAGAAACCAGAATAACTTCACCCATGTGTGAAGTTCAGTTTCCTCCGTCGACCCAGTGTAGGGGTTTAACTCCTCATATTGTAGACATGCTCAAAATGGATTTTTATTACTCAAAAGTGTTTACAAGAGGTGAAAAGATAAGAAAACTGAATTTCGCAACGCTAAAGAACCGTTACAAAACTGTTACAATGACTTTTTAGAAAACAATTGCTTTGTTCTGTCGCAGAAAATTTTCGTTCATGGAATAAACATTGACAGTTATAAACGACAGACTACAAGTGTAGTTTGTTATTCTTCTTCTTCTTTTCTGCAGCAGCAGAAAAATCTGCTCTGCAATCCTTCGTTCTTCACCCCCAACACTCTATCATCCTTCTAAAACATCCTAGTAGCCCTTTTATACTCTTCAGTGTCTTAATATCTTCACAATAACTTCAAGAAATCTCCATTACTGCCTTTTGTCCTCGGGAATATTTTTCTACCAAAGTTACGTAATTATTTCACTATTCACCTTGTTCACGTGTCTCTGAGTTGTCCAAACACTCCAAACTATTGCTCGAGTACATCTGACATGTGCAGTACACGTTTCCATATAACACAATCACGTGAATATCCTCTTCAACTTTGTTTTGTCCAATCCACGTATTACTTCATATTTTCTCGAATCTGAAGGACTTACCAGTCCTGTTTGAGTTTAACATGCCCATACCAATCTAAATCTTTGATCGAGTCTCACCAGAAGCTCTCCAAACCGAATCCAGAAAATCCAGTAGTTTCATAATATTTTTCCATTGAACTCTATTTTCTTTGAATCCGATTATCCAACCAAATATGAACAAATACAAGACCATTACCAGCTCTGTTTATCTCAAACAAGTCAAACAAAACCAAATATAGCGATTGAATCTCTGTTGAACACGTCTAAAAATCAAACCCTAAATTTGCCTGCGTCTGGTTTGCTTCACATCAACGATTTATCCAATTCTGATTGAATCGAACGGACATACCAGCTCTGTTACTCCTTAACAAACTCACCCAACAAGTTTCAGCGATTGAATCGACTTAAATCTCCTCCAAAACACGAACCCTAATTCTGGTCCGTGATGAACAACTTTCCCGCCAATTTCAAATTCAAACAGAGAAGAAGATGTCCTCCCCCTTATCCTGTTCGGGTGTCCCTTTAGAAATTTGGGTGTAAAATATAATTCTTGGGGTGCGAATAACCATAGGTTCCAAATAACAAAAAGGTGCCCCTTAGCAATTGGACACCCCTTAGTAATTGAGGTGCCCCTTAACCGACATTGAGAGTCCGAATAACACGTGTCCTCCGGGGTACAAAAATCACTTTTCCAGCAACTTTCTCCATAAGAGCTTATTTGACAAAAACACATACAAACAAGATTATTAGCGATAAAATTGAGACCTAGCTAATATAAATATGGGTATAGAATAGTGCACTTACGTGCTTATCAACACCCCCACACTTAAATATTACATTGTCCTCAATGTAATTGAGTCATCCAACGTAAAAATTAAGATGGGAAATTCAAAAATAAAAATAGAATAAACAAAAATAAATAATTATACCTACTGGAATGTACTAAACGGATCCCCATAAACTAATAACCTGAAAACTTGGGGATCGACCCAAAATACAATATTTACAAACGGCAGCTTAACAATTATTTTATGGAAAATTGGGACACTGAAACTGTCAGAAAACAAAATTTACCCCTAACCCAAGTTTTTACTGCACATGGAAGTGCGTAAAGAACAAAATATGGGGATTCTATTGAGATTGGGGAAATATCAATTGATTCATTCACGATATCAGGAACAGGCAAGTCCTTTGGGTACTTAGATGCAAAGTAATCCAACAACACTTTAGAAGCACACAATTCTAACCCTAAATTAGGAAACTTTTGGAAGTCTAGGGGTCTAGAAACAACCTCTAAGTCGGGTGAATGATCTTGTGAGGTAGATTCATCTATGGATTTAGGAGAATCATCCACACAATCATCCACAGTGTCATCAATATGTTCTGTTTGGAACAGAGAGTCACTACAAGAATGATCATCATCATCATCATCATTAAATAATCTTTGGCATTCTAGAATTCTCAATCTTTGTTCCAAACTAGGTGGTGTGTGTTTGTAATACTTCTCATATATAGTTTGATGTGATTCTTCACTTACCTCATGTGGAGCAGAAACTCCATACCATTGCCTACGCCTATATTCAGCAAGCAACATCTCAGATGAGGTTTCCTGATAATTTGACTTTTTACGCATATATTCCGCCAGCGTCATCGTAGGTGACGTCTCCTCAAAAGAAGTCATCATCCTCAAAAAGTCCCTGAAAAGAAATACAACAAGAAACGCATAAAAAGGAAAAAAAAATGAAAAAAAAATATTGTACAAAATAAAAATAAAAATAAACCTAAAAATTAATCTAAAAACAAATCCCCGGCAACGGCGCCAAAATGATTTATGATTTTTTCAAAGTTTTCGTAGTAGTAATTAAGATTCGTTCTCTCAGACTTGTTAAGATTAATTTTAAAGGAATAAAATAGAGAATCACTTGGACTAAGATTCCACTGAATTCACAACACGAGGTTCAATTATTTATTCTCAAAAATTATCGCTCAGTAAATAAATAAAACATCAACTCTTGTTTTGCCAAAGTAGATCCTCAAAACATTAATTGTATCCCCTAAGCATAGATTATCTAAACAAAGCATAACCTATCTAATTGAATCACAACTAATTTTATCGAATCATAAATCAATTCAAAATAAGTGCAAAAGTCAAATAGAAAACAGAATAACTTCACCCATGTGTGAAGTTCGGTTTCCTCCGTCGACCCAATGTAGGGGTTTAACTCCTCATATTGTAGACACGCTCAAAATGGATTTTTATTACTCAAAAGTGTTTACAAGAGGTGGAAAGATAAGAAAACTGAATTTCGCAACGCTAAAGAACCGTTACAAAACTGTTACAATGACTTTTTAGAAAACAATTGCTTTGTTCTGTCGCAGAAAACTGTCGTTCATGGAATAAACATTGACAGTTCTAAACGACAGACTACAAGTGTAGTCTGTTATTATTCTTCTTCTTTTCTACAGCAGCAGAAAAATCTGCTCTGCAATCCTTCGTTCTTCACCCCCAACACTCTATCATCCTTCTAAAACATCCTAGTAGCCCTTTTATACTCTTTAGTGTCTTAAAATCTTCACAATAACTTCAAGAAATCTCCATTACTGCCTTTTATCCTCGGGAATATTTTTCTACCAAAGTTACGTAATTATTTCACTATTCACCTTGTTCACGTATCTCTGCGTTGTCCAAACACTCCAAACTGTTGCTCGAGTACCTCTGACATATGCAGTACACGTTTCCATCTAACACAATCCCGTGAATATCCTCTTCAACTCTGTTTTGTCCAATCCACGTATTACTTCATCTTTTCTCAAATCTGAAGGACTTACCAGTCCTGTTTGAGTTTAACAGGCCCATACCAAGCTAAATCTTTGATCGATTCTCACTAAAAGCTCTCCAAACCGAATCCAGAAAATCTCGTAGTTTCATAATATTTTTCCCGTGAACTCTATTTTCTTTGAATCCGATTATCCAACCAAATATGAACAAATACAAGACCATTACCAGCTATGTTTATCTCAAAAAAGTCAAACAAAACCAAATATAACGATTGAATCTCTGTTGAACACGTCTAAAAATCAAACCCTAAATTTGCATGCGTCTGGTTTGCTTCACATCAACGATTTTAGCCAATTCTGATTGAATCAAACGGACATACCAACCCTGTTACGCCTTAACAAACTCACCCAACAAGTTTCAGCGATTGAATCGACTTAAATCTCCTCCAAAACACGAACCCTAATTCTGGTCCGTGATGAACAACTTTCCCTCCAATTTCAAATTCAAACGGAGAAGAAGATGTCCTCCCCCTTATCCTGTTCTGGTGTCCCTTTAGCAATTTAGGTGTAAAATATAATTCTTGGGGTGCGAATAACCATAGGTTCCAAATAACAAAAAGGTGCCCCTTAGCAATTGGACACCCCTTAGTAATTGAGGTGCCCCTTAACCGACATTGAGAGTCCGAATAACACGTGTCCTCCGGGTACAAAAATCATTTTTCCAGCAACTTTCTCCATAAGAGCTTATTTGACAAAAACACCTACAAACAAGATTATTAGCGATAAAATTGAGACCTAGCTAATATAAATATGGGTATAAAATGGTGCACTTACGTGCTTATCATCTGTGCATTATTTTCTAAGTACACTTGCACCATTTTTGTCAGGGCTTATTCGATGCTCGGATGCCTATTTCGCTGAATATTTATCACTAACCCTTGGAGTTCTGCTGGGAAGAACCATGAATCGAAGTCACAAAATATAACGAAGAATCGTAGAATATTGCTGGATATTCAGGCGATTAACTGATGGCTCGTAGAATATTGCTGGATATTCAGACGATTAAAGATATTTAATTGATGGCTCTACAATAGAAGGGCTTCCTATCTAGGAGCATTAATTATCTAAGGGTTGAGCAATATGAACTTGTTGAAGTGTCATATTCCTCTTGTATAGTCAGGGAAAACCTGGTTGCATCCTGAAGACGTTGTCGCTCTATACTAGAAGGCATGCTATCTAGGAGCCGCCCAATCTTTCGATTCTATACAATATGAGATATGTCATGGTCTCAGCTGGGAGACTACACATCTGCATTTTCTCGGAGATATTTTCTCCATCAGAGGTTTATGGCATGAGCTTTCATGCTTAGTGACATGAGTCTCGATACTCATTCAATTGCCAGATTCAGAGTAATTACTGAAATTGCTCAGTATTCATGAGATGTGTCGTGGCCTCAGCTGAGAGACTACACATCTACACACACTCTGAGAGACATCCTTCTCAGTCAGAGACTTATGGTATGAGAGAATCTGGAGTAATGAGAGACATGAGCCTCAATACTCATCCGGTTGCCGAATCTGGAGTATACTTTTACAATTTTACCCTTTGCCGAAAATCCACCATCTACACCTGCAAAGGTTGTCTGGAAGTTCTGAAAAAATATCAGCAATATTATTTGGTCATAAGTATTTTGAGAACACAAATGGTTTAGGGTTCAAAAGCAAAACTGTGAGCACAAACAACTATTTTGTTCCAGCCGATTTTGGAATAATTGATAATGAATGTTGTGATAAACAGGAGGCAAATAAGCAAGATAATAAATCTTCCTTGATTTGTTCGTTTTGTGGAAAAGCAAATCATGTTCAAAGTAAGTGTTGGAAATTCAAAAGGAACAACAAAAGGATTACCAAACTTCAAATTGACATGCAAATAATGAATCTGGCCTTGGGTAATCAATAGGGTAGTCCTGAAGACAAGAAGAAATCTAAAAGAACTAGATTCAGACGATGTAAGATGTCTATTTATACAACAAACCTTGATAAGTCACTATGTGATAAAAGATGTGAGCATTCGGCTCACTCCATCACTATCTGATACTAGTGATGTTTGCATCCTCATCTTTAACTTGAGAAAATGAGGATTACATCAAGGTTGCTCAATATTTTTATATTTGTTAATTTCTTATTTTTTATGTAAAGAAAATATCATCTTAGTTAAAATAGATAATGGATCATGAACCGTAAAAGACTCTTTCAAAGTTCTTCTAGGGTTTTGTTGTCTATTGGTTTATTTATATTCATTTGTGATCAAAATGCCCTTCACTTCTTTTATATTTGAAAGATACAGCTACAAGGCTCCTGTAACTAGAGGTATTACAAAAAAGGGATGCAGATGAAGAAGTTAATGTGTATCTTTGTGAAGGAATCAAATCCTCAAGGAAGAAGAAGGGGAGATCTACAAATGATGAAGAATGTTCTTCCTCTAATTGCCTCTTGTTTGTTTGTCATTTTGATAATAAATTTAGAGGTATGGTGAAGGATTTCATCAACAAAAGAAATGATTTAAAATCTCAAATCATTTTGTCTTTAGAAAAATAGCTCACTATGAACATATGTTGTCTCTAACAAATAACACCTTGTATGGACTAAAAAGAGAACTTAGTGAGTTAACTGATATTTCTGAAGATATGGAGGAATTGAACGATCCCATAATCAATGGGTTTTTCAATAATGAGAAGGAATTCTCGGTAGATGCTTTGAAAAAGCTCTATGATGTTTAGGAAACTTCTTATGAGAATTTATTCTTGTGTTTTAAGAAGGATAACTAGGGTTTGGAATAATAATTAGTGTGAGTACACATAGCTATTTCCAACGATTTTCATCTTGCAATGTTTTTAGATTTATTTATTTAAATTCTAAAGTTTATTTGGAAGATGATTTTGCAGTATTAATCTTTATTGGTTTTAAATAAATTAATTATGATTAGGGAAAATCTTTATTGGTTTTATATATTGAAAAAATTGTTATAGGTTATGTGTGTTTGCATCCATGAACTATGATTGTCCCATATGTGTCAAAAGTTAAGCATATTATGTCATTATGAAAATATTGATGGAAGATAGGATGAACTTTTGATTGCAAAGATTAAGTCTATTATATATCTCTATGCAACTATTGATGAAAATAGAATGAATCTTTGAATATTCCGCAGTATTCATCTTTCCCTGATCCACTTCTATGTGAAAGTACTGAGTGGCTCCGTAATTTCTGATCTTGCTGTTTTCTATCGTGTTGAGTACTATCTTCTCTAAGATTTGATCGAGATTTAATCTCCGATAGGAAAGATAAATATAGTCACAAACATCTTCGTCTCATCGTTTATGATACCACAATATCTTGTTTCGCTACCATACGATTAAGATTATTGTGAGGTGATTGATATTACCAGATTGTTCTTCGGGAATATAAGTCTGGTGTATCAATTGGTTCATGTTCACCTTGATTTATCAAAAGACGGAACAAAACTCATAGGTATATCTGTGGGAGACAGATTTATCTATTCAATAGACTTTTCTGTGTGAGATAGATTGGTTTATCAAGTCTTCGACTTTGGGTCGTAGCAACTCTTAGTTGTGGGTGAGATCAGCTAAGGGAATCAAGTATGCGGAATCCGGCGTGGTTCTAGAGGCGTAAGGAACGCGACTGTACCTTGATCAGTGTGACATTGGTTAGGGCTCAACTACATTCCAATATGAAGTTAACTTGGAATAGTTTAGTGTCTGTAGCGGCTTAATACAATGTGATGTTCAAATCTGGACTAGGTCCCGGGGTTTTTATGCATTTGCGGTTTCCTCCTTAACAAACTTTATAGTGTCTGTGTTATTTCTTTTCTACATTATATTTGATTATATAATTAAAATATCATAGGTTGTGCGTAAGTTCAATCAATTGTGAATCCAACCTTTGGTTGTTGATTAAATTGATTGACACTTGGATATTGGTTTTTGATACCGTCCAAGTTATTTATTATATTCAATCGGGCTCGCAAATTCCTATTTGTTTGATTGCAGATTGAGTTGAGAAATTGAGATATAACTCTTGTATATATTTTAATTGATTGAGCATGACTGTCTAGTTGATTCTTTTGGAATTATATTGGAGTTTGTCCATAAAGATTGTTAAACGAAATATTGGGTGAGTCTGCTAGACCCCCATTTTTTCAATTGGTATCAGAGTAGGAAAACACGTTTAAGACCCCATAAGTCTGTGTTTGTAGCGATCTAACTCTATGGACAGAAGTGTTATCTCTATAAACGTATCGCCAGTATTCGATGTCTCGAATTAATTATGGTGGAAAATTTATATGCGTGTCTTTCTTCAAGCGCGTGATTTTCAATCATGGACTTATGTTGTTAATGGCTATAATCCTCTGGTTGTTACAGAAGGCGATGTAACTGCTCCAAAGGATATAGGTGATTATGATGCTGTCGAGATTCTTGCCGCAAAGCAAAACTCTGACGGATTGAATGCAATCATACATGAAATTACCCCAGATCTTCATTACTGTGTGACTACGTGCACTCGGTCTAAAGATGCATGGGATATCTTAGAAACCGTATTTAAAGGGAATACCTGTGAAAAATAAGTTAGGGTTCAAAAAATAAATTCTGATTGGGAAAACTTTCGTATGGCCGATGAAAATTCATTTGATGAGTTTAATCACAAAGTTTCTGAAATTGTTAATGCATCTTTTGCATTGGGTAAGATTATTCCTGAAAAGGACATTGTGATGAAAATTCTCAGATCACTACCATCTAGATACGACTCTAAGAAACATGCCATCATTGAAGGAAATAACCTTGATATGCTTTCCAGAAATACTCTTGTTGGAAAGTTAAAAATATTTGATCTTGATCAGAACACAGTCAGAACATCTGCATTTAATGTTATGACCAACACAAGCGAATTTTTAACTTGTCTTGGGATGATGAATGTTGTTCCAATCATGTTGATTTTGATAATCACTGATTACACAAAATATCAAGGATATTAGGGGGAAAAAATATGAGAAACATCTCTCTCTGGTTAATGCTTCGGATGATTCAATACAATAAAAATCATCCCAAGTTGTCAATATCTTGCATACTCCCGATGTGTGCAATGAATTTCCAGCTCTCACAATAGAAACTTCTTCCTACTCAAATTATTATTCAGAGTTTGATTCTGACACTGAGATTTTTGAATTCATGGAGTGTGAAGAAATTCACCAAGAAAATCTCCAACTAAAGGCTTCGTTGGAGAAACTTGAATCATCACTTTAGATGAAAAATCTTGAGATAAATTGTTTTAATGATGAACTCACTAGGACCCTATCTCTAAAGGAAATAGATTTTAATACTCTTAAGTGTGACCTACAAAGGTTGTCTGGAAGTTCTGAAAAAATCTCATCAATGTTATTTGGTCAGAAGTCTTTTGGGAACACAAATGGTTTAGGGTTCAAAAGCAAAACTGTGAGAACAAACAACTATTTTATTCCAGCCGGTTTTGGAATAATTGATGATTAATGTTGTGATAAACATGAGGAAAATAAGCAAGACAATAAATCTTCATTGATTTGTTCGTTTTGTGGAAATGCAAATCATTTTCAAAGTAAGTGTTGGAAATTCAAAAGGAACAACAAAAAGATTTCTATTCTTCAAAATGACATGCAAAAAATGAATCTGGCCTTCGGTAATCAACAGGGTGGTCCTGAAGACAAGAAGAAATCTAAAAGAACCATATTCAGACGAGGTAAGAAGTCTGTTTATACAACAAACCTTGATAAGTCACTATTCGATAATAGATGTGAGCATTCGGCTCACTCCGTCACTATCTGATACTAGTGATATATGCATCCCCATCTTTAACTTGAGAAAATGAGGATTTCATCAAGGTTGCTCAAGTTTTGTATATTTGTTAATTTCTTATTTTTTTATGTTAAGAAAATATCTTCTTAGTTAAAACAGATAATGGATCATGAACCGTAAAAGACTATTTCAAAGTTCTTCTAGGGTTTGGTTGTCCATTGGTCTATTTATATTCATTTGTGATCAAAATGCCCTTCACTTCTTTTATATTTGAAAGATACAGCTTCATGGCGCCTGTAACTAGAGGTACTACAAAAAAATGATGCAGTTGAAGCAGTTAATGTGTATCTTTGTAAGGGAATCAAATCCTCAAGGAAGAATAAGGAGAGATCTACAAATGATGAAGAAGGTTCTTCCTCTAACTGCCTCTTGTCTGTTTGTCATTTTGATAATAACTTTAGAGGTATCGTGAAGGATTTCATCAACAAAAGAAATGATTTAAAATCTCAAATCATTTTGTCTTTAGAAAAAATAGCTCACTATGAACATATGTTGTCTCTAACAAAGAACACCTTGTGTGGACTAAAAAGAGAATTTAGTGAGTTAACTGATATTTTTGAAGATTTAGAGGAATTGAACGATCCCATAATCAATGGGTTTTTCAATAATGAGAAGGAATTTTCAGTAGATGCTCTGAAAAAGCTCTATGATGTCTAGGAAACTTCTTATGAGAATTTATTATTGTGTTTTAAGAAGGATAACTAGGGTTTGGAATAGCAATTATTGTGAGTACACATATCTATTTCCAACGATTTTCATCTTGCAATGTTTTTAGATTTATTTATTTAAATTCTAAAGTTTATTTGGAAGATGATTTTGCAGTATTAATCTTTATTGGTTTTATATATTGCAAAAATTGTTATGGAATGTGTGTGTTTGCGTCAGTGAACTATGATTGTCCCATATGTGTCAAAAGTTAAGCATATAATGTCATTATGCAGATATTGATGGAAGATAGGATGAACTTTTGATTTCAAAAATTAAGTCTATTACATATCTCTATGCAAATATTGATGATAATAGAATGAATCTTTGAACATTCCGCAGTATTGATCTTTTCCTGATCCACTTCTATGTGAAAGTGTTGTGTGGCTCCGTAAGTTCTCTTATGTTGATCATTTCCGATTAAATTAATCATGGGTTCTCTTGTGATTATTAATTTAATTGAGATCTCTGGATACAAATTCATGTTTCATGTAATTTGTTATTGTCCAAAGAAATCCTTCTTTTCTTGTAAAAGTAAGGTCGCTCTTGTTGTTCTTTCGGGAATGACATTTTATGGGGGAGAGTTCTTAATTGAACTTGTGCTTAATTGGAAAAATTTTATCGGGAGTGCAGTCGTGGAATATTGTAGGAGTTTTCTTGTATCTTTATAAACTCCTTGATGAATACACTAAGTTTCGACTATGTAAAATCATCGATACAAAGTTGATATGTTCTCTTTTAGTCATGAAGTATCTCTATGAGAATTTTATTATGATCCCACTAGTTTTCGTACCTTTGCCAATTTATATTGACAAAAAGGGGGAGAATTAATGTGTAGTTCACACTACAAATACATATGGTTTACGGATCATTATGTAAGGGGGAGTGGTTTTCATTGTGAGATGAAGTATTGACTAAGGGAGAGTGATATATATCACCATAGTATTGTTGTCAAAGTTGTGATACAATTGGACTTTGATGTTGTGTAATAATACTATGACACTATATAACAATGATTAAGAGATAATGTTTTCTCATTGTTATAGCTACGGATCTTCAATAACTATGATGATGAGTTGAACACGTTTATAATCACTGGAGTACTTGGAATTGACGAAGATCTCGAGTAATGTTGAAGAACCAAGGAAATCAAGCATTTGGATGAGAAGCTACAAAGTTTATTTATTTTGTAATCCATATGTATTGATAGTTTTGTCACTAAAATTGACAAATGAGGAGATTGTTAGAGCACTGCTCGGTCGAACTCGCAAGCGTTGCTATCTCAAGATTGTTTGTCAAGTATAGTTGCCACAACTATAATTCTTGATTTATAGTCTAATTATAGATAAGTCTCGGATTAGGAATCTGGGATAGAAAGTGTAGTTGAGCATTATACTTCACGACGTTCATCGATTGAAGATGAAGAACTAATAAGGGGAGCTTGTGGAACTTCATCAACAAAAGGTATGTGGATACTTGAACTCATCTATCACTCAAAATTCTATCTACTCTATCTTATATTTGAGACAAAAGTCATATATCTATATAGATGTCGACTATACACATATGATATTTCAAGCCAATTTTAACTCGCTTACATATTTCTCAAAATATGTGTTGGTAAGCTTTCGTTTTAACCAAGTTCATCTTATAATCTTGACAAAATTCAAAATATGATCATGTGAAAATCTTCCTATAACATCTTACATGATTTGTGTGAGACAGTCATTTGATGTAGACTCAGAATGTTTTATATTGATCATTCGATCACTTGAAAATTATTTTGAAGCTAATAGTTTATGTGAGACGGCTATTGTCGTCTTTCAAGAATATTTCAATGATTGAAATGAGAGTTTAGAACAAATAACCATGATTGGATATAGCACAATATGCGTACTTGTATCCTAACTGTTGCAAGTTATTCCAAGTCCGGGAAATTATTATGCATACCATTATGTGTACTGGCATGAGTTTCAAGTTCCGGGATTTAATTGAGTATGGTGGTATTCATACCCGTTCGCATACTGGAGAACCCAAACTTAGTTCGGCCACTTAGGTATGCATACCTGTATGCATACTTGAGTAGGTTATGTTCTAAAATTGGTTTGTTCATGAACTAATATATTTATATATTAAGTAATGAATTTTTTTTCAAAACATGTCTATAATGTTCATTAATTGATTCGAGTGAATCAAAATCGATTTTGTTTCAATTGTGTATTGTATACTTCTATGAGAATATAAACAATTGAACAACTCTAGAACTAGTTTCATTTGAGTCATTTGAACTAGTTATGGTTAAGATGAATAAGGTTGATATGAAAGTGTTCATATGGATAACTTCAGTTAACTATTATTGAGCCAACAAGGTGTACACGTTTAGGTACGGTACTCATATCTAAATGTAGTCACTTTTCATTTGTGTGTAATAAGCTAAGTTCGATCTAAAAGTTGAAAGATATTAGCTTGAGTCTAATCAAGTTTTCATCTGACGGTGAATATTGAATGCTTTGTTACCAAGGTAACATTGATTGCAAACCCTGATTTGAAGACTATATAAGGGAGAACTCTAGCAACTGGGAAACCTAATCCCCACACCTCCTGTGTGATATTAGTTGCGACTAGAGTCGATTCTCCTTTAACCTTAGGTTTTTCCGAAACCCCGTAGGTTAACGACATAAAAACTTCATTGAGATTGTTAATCCAAACCTAACTATTTTCTCAGTAGTTGCGTGTTCTGATCTTATTGTTTTCTATCGTGTTGAGCACTATCTTCTTTAAGATTTTCTCGATATATAATCTCCGATTGGCAAGATAAAAAGTAGTCACAGGCATCTTCGTCTCATCGTTTATGATTCCATAATATCTTTTTTTGCTACCATACGATTAAGATTAGTATGAGGTGATTGATATTACTAGACTGTTTTTCGGGAATATAAGTCCGGTATATCAATTGGTTCATGTTCACCTTGATTTATCAAAAGACGGAACAAAACTCATATGTATATCTGTGGGACACAGATTTATCTATTCAATAGACTTTTCTGTGTGAGACAGATTGGTTTATCAAGTCTTCGAATTTGGGTCATAGAAACTCTTAGTTGTGGGTGAGATCAGCTAAGGAAGTCAGGTGTACAGAATCCCGGAGTGGTTCTAGAGGCGTAAGGAATGCAAATGTACCTTGATCAGTGTGAGATTGGTTAGAGCTCAACTACACTACAATCTGAAGTTAACTTGGAATAGGCTAGTGTCTGTAGCGGCTTAATACAGTGTGATGTTCAAATCTGGATTAGGTCCCGGGTTTTTTTTTGCATTTGCGGTTTCCTCGTTAACAAAATTTCTAGTGTCTGTGTTATTTCTTTTCCGTATTATATTTAATTATATAATTGAAATATCACATGTTGTGCGTAAGTACAATCGATTGTGAATCCAACCTTTGGTTGTTGATTAAATTGATTAACGCTTGGATATTGGTTTTTGATACCGTCCAAGTTATTTCTTATATTCAACCGGGCTCGCAAATTCTTATTTGTTTGATTGTAGACTGAGTTGAGAAGATATAATTGTTGGATATATTTCTATTGATTGAGTTTGACTGTCTAGTTGATTCTATTGGAATTATATTAGAGTTTTTCCATACAGAGTGCTAAACGAAATATTGGGTGAGGTTGTTAGACCCCCGTTTTTTTCATAATGGATATTTCTCTATTTCTAATGAAATTCCTATTACTGATGTTTCAGGAACATCTCAAGTGTGTCTATCATCTAAATCGGAAGTGCTCCAAAACCTCTTCTCGACCGAACATGCCCTTACTGTACCACTGAAGGTCGCGAACTCAAACAGTGCTTCAAGCACAAACAAAAAGTAAGGTATGTCAACAAAGTGCTAGTCGATTCACAAATGTGCTAAAATTCTTTCAAAAGTCAGACACCTCTAAGGTATGTAACTATGTTTTTTCTTCTTCCCCTCAAAATGTGATTGATTCGAAGAGAAATGATAAAACTAAAGGAAATAAGAGATTTAGATCTAAACGACCAGTGAAAATGGAGATTCACAAACTCGTGTAGAAAACTAATGGTGATCTCACTAATACTCACCCTAACACAAATTAATTATGTTGAAAAGGTGTTTTCTTGTCTCATGCCCCCTTAGAAGAGACAAGAATCGTGCACCTCCAGGGATTCAGGTCAAACTTCGTAGTTTTTGTATTATTACTTAAATTTCCATCATCTCATCACAAATTCTAGTTTGAAAGTCTTTGTCATCTCTCTTTATGAATAAATTAAGAATAACAATAGTTCATGTTGAGCCTTGCTACATTGAATCTTATCCAGGTTAATTATTCTGATTTTTGACTTGGTTGTGTGACCAAAAGTTCAAAAGTTATTCTCACTACATCTTCAAAAGTCCAAAAAGACTTGAAGTGGGTATCAATCAATTTTGTGCTCCTTATTGGTTCTCCTTGCCTATTTGACTCCTAAGCAAGAGATGAGAACACAATCCAAGGAACCACTAACTAGCTAAGATTCTCTGTATACTCATAAATAAATATATATAAGTTGATATTGTTCTCTGGCATGAATATTCAAATATTTCATTTTTTTAGAGACTCACTACATCCACTCCTCTCACACTAATTTTCAAGTAATAATATTGGAAAGATTTGGCCTACAAACAAACTTTAAAGAAGGGTAAAACTGTATTTCATGTTTCTAGTTTGATTGGTCCATAAACGGAATATTTCTATAAAAGAATTATACTGATTCTGGAACTTAAGGGTTAGATAGTCTTTCTTTTCAATCTCTCACTATATGTGGAATTCTTCCAAAACACAAATTACTTTTGAAGGGTTATATATTTGTGTCTTGCACAATTCTCATATTCAAAAATTTATTTTTTGAGCTATGGAGCATTCAAGCAAGATATCTTCTAGTGAGACCTATGAACCTATGGTTTTTGATAATCTAACAACTAAGGAAATAGATAAATCTTATACCGAGGAAAAAGATCCGCTCTTTAAGAGAAAAAAGAAGAACATGGAGAAACCTATAGCAAATTCATCAAATCAGCAAAGGTTTGAAAATATTCTTGAAGAACTCAAGAAGACCAAGGTGGAAGTGTAAGGCCTCAATAACATTCTGCAGAAATCTCTCGAGATTCAAGAATCACTTGTTAAACAACAACCAAACAGGTTTGAAGGAGTTAATACTCTTATTCATAAGCCTTATGTTCCGATGCCAATAACTGACAATGAGTTCGAGAATGATAAAAAATTCTCCAAGGGTATTTTCACTAGTCAACTCCTTGTAGGAATTTATTCCTATTGTTTGTGTAGGAACACTAGATTTTGGAGTAGTTTTTATGTGTTACATTAGCTATTACAAACTGAAAAAGTGGGGGTACAACAACCTCACCCAATAATTCGCTTAACAATTTGTATGGACTAACTCCAATATACTTTTAAGAAAATCAACTAGACAGTCAGTCTCAATCTTAACAAAAAGTATATCAAGGAGTTATATCTCAATTTCTCGATTCAATACTTACTCAAGAAAATAGAAATCCGTGGGTCTAATTGAATACAAGAGAAATAAACTTGAACGGTGCCAAAGACTAATGTTCAAGTATCAATCAATTTCAATCAACAACCAAAGGTTGGAATTCCCAATTGATTGATTCAACGCATAACCTGTGATATTTTAATTATATAACAAAATATAATCCGGAAAATAAATAACATAGACACCAGAAGTTTTGTTAACGAGGAAACCGCAAATGCAGAAAAACCCCGGGACCTAGTCCAGATTGAACACATACTCACACTGATCCAAGGTACAGTTGCGCTCCTTATGTCTCTGATCCCAGCAGGATACTATGCACTTGATTCCCTTAGATGATCTCACCCACAACTAAGACACTACACCAAATTCCCGGATTCGTAACAGGAATCCCGTTACAAATATCCGTTACGAAACAGCTGTTACTAATATTCCGAATATTTGTAACAGATACTAGCCGTTACGATGTTTTTAAAGGCGTGCCAATCACGCGCTTGGTCACACTTGTGGCGTAACACTGGAGTTGTGTGTGTGCCAGTCACATGTGTGCTATTATGTTTCCACCCAAGATGAGTTATACTAAGATATTTCCTCCCATGAGCATGCCATTCACACGCGTGATTCTGAGAGTATAACCCTAGTGAAATCGAGATCGAGCTTCATTTCCTTTTCTTTCTTTTCTTTTCTCTCTTCTGCCCGTCTCCTTTCCTCTTCCTCCCAGCAAGTAAAACCCTAGTCAAATCTCTTGAATTTGTTCAATCATCGAACCTTAGTAAGTGTTTTTCAATCTTCAATCATCGAACCCTAATGAATCGATGAAACCCTAGTAAGTGTTTTTGTAATCTGTTTTTCGATTTTTAGGGTTTCATTTGATTTCAATTTTCAGGTGAGAGTGGTGGAGCTTTCATTTTTCTGCAAAATCTCGTCAGGAGAAAGCTAGGGTTCAAAAATCAAATCAATACTAAGCTTAGATTAGATTAGCTCAAGATTTAGAATCGGCCATATGTAATGAGTTTGATTTAGGGTTTTTTCTTTAGGTGTTTTCGTGTTAAAGATGAGAATCAAAATCATCATAGGTGAGGAAAATTTTGTAATTCTCCTTGTTCACCCAATACACAAATCCAATTAGGGTTTATATTTGATTTGATTGATTTTTTCTGGGTTTTAATTTTCTGTTCACGTGCTTGTTTTTCTTTTGCAGAATTTCTCTGAAGGTATTTGAAGGAAGTAGAATATTGGTGATAATAATAAGGCTAGTATTTTGTGGGAGTTTTGATTATGGGACACGTCAATCTGATCTTGAACGCCTCTTCTCTAAGTATGGGACTGTTGATAGAGTTGACATGAAATCTGGTAGCCTTAAAACATCTCTCTTGAATCAACTTAGCTCTTTTGTTTTAATATTGATTGTTTTTTAGCTCTTAATCTTCTGTTGGTTTACTTTAGGGCCCTTAACTTGTTAAATCTGATGTATGAAGTATGGATCTTTTTCTAGGTTTCTCTTTCTGTGTTTTCTTATTTGAGTAAAGATGTGTTCTAGTCTCATTGGGGTTTTCTTTTTGGCTTATATTGTTAATTTTGTTGCATTAAAATTACGAGTTCTGTGATTTTGCATAATAGTAATGGGTTTATGGGATTTGCTTATTTTGATGGTAAATAGTAATGGGTTTATGTTAATATTAGTAAAAGTGTTGTGATATAGAAGACAAAGAACAAAAGACACAAAATAGAGGGGGAGAAGAAGGAGAGAAATTCTATTAATATGTATAATACAAGAGATTAGGCCTCTATTTATATAGATAGAAGACTTGGTGTCCAAGATATGTAAACCCTAATCTTAGACAAGAAGGGCATCTTAGTAAATAAACAATAGTTTATAAAACTCCCCCTGATGACCACTGTGGCTAAGTCATTACAAGCATACCAGGAAAACTCAAAAGAGAAAAACCTGAAATTGCATAAGCATGTAAAAACTCAAACAGTGTTGGACACGCATATGTTGCCTCATTAAAACCTTGACAAGGAAAACCCAGTGGGAAAAAACCTTGACGAAGAAAAAAGAGTACAACGCGACAAAGTACAGTGAATGCACCTTAATTTTTTGATGGTGCTCCCCCTGATAAATACTTCAGTCAAATCTTAGCGTGCAAATCTTTGAGTCGAGACTTTCCAATTTTGAAGAACGAATTTATTGAATGCAGAAGAGGACTGTGCTTTCATGAAGATGTCGGATAGTTGATGAAGTCTTCATTTGTGTTTCACAAGCAGTAATGCCTTCGATTAATACTTTTTCGAAGTCTACATTCTTCTTCAACACATTGAGAGCTTGTGTCATGGATTGCTAGCTTCCCGAGATGATTTGCAAAAATTGTTGATGTAGTTCCTTCAACATAGAGCCAAGATGTAGATAAATTACCATAAGTGAACAAAACTAAATTTGTTAGAAGGAAATCCAAATTCTTAGGAGATGATTAAGTTGATTTGGTTTAATCAAATGTGGGCATCCACTAAACAACCAAATTGATATAACTCCCCCTTGGATGACCATCATGTTGAATTAAATTGCCTCACTAAAACCTTGCCAATAAAACCCAATGGGAAAAAATTTTGGACGAAGGAAAAAGAGCACAAATATCAACATTTTTGAAAGAAAATCAAACGTCAATGAGATGTCGCCTCGTTAAAACCTTGTCAGGAAAACCACATGGGATAAAACCTGAAACGAAGGGAAAAGAGTACAACTTTTGACGTAAATATGGATGCTAACCCAACTATATGAGTTTTACAAAAGAAAAGCATCAAAATAATAACTCTAGTCTATCTTAAATAAGAGTTTAAGCTAGCATAATTCCAACTGCAGATTTAAGAAAATAGAATTTATGCTGCCAAAGCGTGGATTTTTGTGTTTTTAAGGACTCATCAAGAGACCTATAATGTTGAAATCATCAACTAATTAATCCGGATTTTCGGTTTGGTAACAAACTTATAAAAACACATACAGGATTGTTAAACCTGACATAATCGAGTCAAGTGGCTGCCTAAATATAATTTGAATCCTCTAAAGAATACAAATTTGAATATGTTCTCCAAGAAAATCACTTGTGTGAATGCAATACGAGTCCTTCAAGACTACCACGCAAAATGCATCATATAGGGAGAACGATTGCTAAACCAATCCTGGGGTTTGATAAAAAATAAATAAAAACCCTCAAATCGTTTTTACAACGAAAATATTTCTCATATGAAGACGCAATATCACTACACCAACCTATAATTAATAGGCTTGGCATGTTAATTAAGGTGTTAAGTTTGGATCCAAAATTGCGTTATCGAGAAATTATAATAATCCAATCTAATATGGATTACATGCCAACCAATCACACAGTCAATATTCCTCTACAGAGGGGTTCAAGACCACCATTTATTTGTAGTGGTTACTTTAAATGAATATTTGACACTAGTTTGTTTAAATGATCTCACACAATTTCCAATGTATGCATACTTTGAAAAAATCAAAATTACTGGTACCAACACCCGCGGGCATTATAATCTCCCCATATTCCATTGAGGAGATATGGACTATAGGAGTGTGGATCATATTTTGATAGACTCAATTGGAGTACTATCTGTAGCATGTTGTAAAATGCTTGTTGCTATATGTGATTGGATTTCCTCTTAAGAGGCAAAAGCTTATATGAAAGCACAACGAGAAATTTCACGCAAAGATTATATAATGACAGCCTTAATCGATTTGATCGTGATGGGAGAGAAATTAATATAACTTTCAAGTTAATTAACACAAGCTTTTGATAGTGTATAGTCTCCCCCTGATTATGGCGGAAATATTTTAATCTCGTATACGAAAATAAATTTCGTAAAGTATTATCCGATTAATTCGAGATATATACTTTTATGGATTTTTAAGAATACCAGGTTGGACAGTGATATTGACTTCAAGAGCCATAAAAATGTCCAAAAATTGTAGTTTATACAAATCAAAGACCAACCATGGATTTTATTGGCTACAATAAAAATATACAAATAAAATCTCCAATAATTTTGTGACCAATAGGGTCGATGAGATAATCATTGAAAATAAATTTATGGACACATTCTTTGTTATAAAGAAAATTATATCAAGATCGATATAGTCACTACAAGGACTAATTATATGGCCTAACAAGCCGGGTGCGCACCCATTGATCTTTTGTGTCCCACTATATTTCAACAGTAATAACTATTCGGGAGAGATTAGCAATAGGAAGAAAAATAATAAAAATAAAAATTGCTCAATATCCCTCAGGAATGCAGCAATTGGTGTTTGTAAAAATAACGATATTTTATGGCTACATCCCTTTAACATCAATAGGGAAAAACCAAACTTAATTGGCTAATTGATTTCTTTGAGAAAATATAGAAATCATTATCGTTATGATTTTTAGAGAAAATCCTCTTTGTGGTTGATAGATGGTTTCTTTAAAAAAAAATAGAAACCAATCATAAAAATCACATGATCTTCATCAAATAGACGAAGATACCAAACTTAATTGGACGGAGGTTTTTCAACCATGCATGTGAATTATTAACGTGAAGGTAATCAAATTGCGATAACACCAAAGAAAATTGGTGATCACAGTTTCATTAGGGGAATAGAAACCGTAAACCATCTTAAGATGGATTTTTGCTTTAATAGAAAAATTAGAGGAGAAAGAATACACCAATTTTTGGTGATTATAGTTTCATGAATGGAATAGAAACTATAGGATTTTAATTAAACCCGAAAAATAACTTCGAGAAAATCTCTCGTTGTTAGGTTGCAAAAATATATAAAATCCATTAAAATCCATGGTAGAAGAATACATGGATGTTTACAGAAAAAGTGAAACACCAATGACAAGTCATTTCCGTGATAAATTAAAAAAAGAAATCTAATCACATAATTGGTGAAACAGTATAAGATACTAAACAAATAAATAAAAAGTTTTATAAGGTTTTACTGTAGCTATACCGTGTATGTGCATTAGCACCTTGGGTCCTCATCGGCAGTGTGCCTTATGCATACAGTGCACGTAAGATATACAATGACTTCAAAGTTCAATCCACCTATATACATGTGTATACAGCCGGAAAGTGATTGTTGATACGGCTACACTTTTTATGAGATAGTATTGTACCGTGCTTACCTAAAACAAAGCCAATGGAAACTTAGTTAAAATCCCATTAATAAATTATTGAAGAAAAGAAAAATCAATTTAAAAGGGTTAGATAGGGATCGTAATTAATCTTCTTTTGCTCATATTGGTGGAGCAACGTGCATGATAACGTGTTGTGATATAGAAGACAAAGAACAAAAGACACAAAATAGAGGGGGAGAAGAATGAGAGAAATTCTATTAATATGTATAATACAAGAGATTATGCCTCTATTTATATAGATAGAAGACTTGGGGTCCAAGATATGTAAACCCTAATCTTAGACACGAAGGGCATCTTAGTGAATAAACAATAGTTTATAACAAAAAGTTGTTTTTCGTTATTTTTATTTGATGTGCTTATCAAGTTATCAGGTTACTGTTGCTTTGGTTTTTAAGGAGCACTACTTGCTTTGCGAAATACAGGTCCTAACTATCTTGTGTAATAACAATATGTGTTTGCTTTGTGAAGGGACTGTACCGAATGCAGTAATTGGAAGAGATTTGGTGGTTAATGAGTCTTATCAAAAGTTCCAGGTATGTAGCCTTACTTTGCCATAGTTTACTGCTTAAGATCTATGAACGTGAAGATGATCAGTTCAGTAGAACTTAAATTTATTAAGGTATAGTTCGCTGAAGGAGTTCTTTGAAAGAGGTCCGGACTAAGTACTTCATCATTCTCTGGTACCGAGTACTGGGTTCACTTAAAAAACATATCACAGGTCTATGATTCTAGAATCTAGATTACCCAGTAACACATTTTTACGTGTTCGTTCCGAGTCCCTGCAAACACTTCTTTACCTGTTCTAAATAGATTCAACACAAGGGAACAGGAAAACCCAGGTTGTGATACAATGTCTCAGTAAAACTGTGAAAACGAAGCACTTGATTCTCACTAGAAGGGAGACTAGAAAAGTGTTATAGCTCAAGCCTCAATTTATATTATATTCCATATTGCCTGGTCTTTAGCTTGGAAATTTTCCATACAACGTAATTTCCTTGATTTATTATATGTACTAGTGGATGATGATGCTGACTAAAGACATTAGTAGCGGGTTCAGCATGTAGTATACTTTAATGACTTTATATCACTTTAAGCATTATTATTATGTTGGTAACTATCTAGCTAGTGTTTTGATTCTAAAATGGGTCGAGATGTTTAGATGCTTATAAAGCAACTTTGTAAGGCACGTCTTAAAGAAAACAAGACGTGAGCTAGATTAGATTTGATAGGAGCAGTACCCATTAGATAAGAATGATGAATGATTAATCCAATAAACATATACTGTACACATTATTAATCCAATATTCATGTATCCTTTAGATTTGGTGTCTACATGTATATTGTATCAAAACTTTAGGGGGCATAATTTCTGCAAAATATACAGTCAATTAAGATCAAAGCTCTCGCTAAATTAGTCACTGCACAAGCAATAAATACCACTAATCACATAGCCTACTGGAATTCATAGTTCTGAAAACATCAACTCTCCTGTAAACTTATAAGGTTCTAGTATGGGAAAGCTCACCTTAAGATATTGAGCTAATTACCATTCAAAGCAAAGAGCAGAGTTCTCTTTTCACTGGGTAGTACTAAGGAAAATCTGTTTCGGGAGGTGAATCCATATGGTACGAGAGTGCTGTTTGTGAAATCTCAAGTATTAGACTCATGTCTCGTTGAATTGAGTGGGTATGTGTAAGGAAAAGTTCTTGATAGAATTTGGTGATGTATCATATATAATCAGGAGAAGTTTAAACTGCAAGAGCAAGGAAGCAAACAGGCTCTTAGCTTTTTGAAGTTTTGGATTTTGGCCAGTTTATTTCTATACTTGATTTTTCTTTTTTCATGTCAATTGACCATGTAGTGCCAACTGATTAACAGGAATTTGGTGTGGTGCATTTTTTAGGATATTTACTAGCATTCTTTAGGATTACTGTGTATTCGCATTCTTTAGGATTTACTGTGTACTCGCATTTGCCAATTTGTTATGCGCTTTTGAGTTCGGCGACCATGGTATTTCTTTTAATTTGCACTCTTTTCTTTCAGTTGTATATTGAATGTCTTGTAGCATATTCATGCTCTGGTGTTCTGCTCTACTATTTGAGTTTATCTCATCAGGGTCAGAATCTAAACTCTTTCAAACTGTTGACTGGTTGTTCTTTACATCTAGGCCCCTGCAAAGTTTTTTGAGCTGCAAATACAGTCATATCTTAAGACTGTTGCTTATCGTCGAGAGATAGATGAAGTGCAGAAAGATGCTGCTGGAAGGGGAGTTTGTGGGGTGCAGACTTCGCGGATCTAATGAGAAAGTGTTATTTACAGGGCAAGGTATCTCTTTGTTCGACCTGGAGCTGGTGCAGTTGCCTCTTGACCAGGAGAACAGGATACCGAAACAAAATGTTATGGTTCGTTATTATATCTTCATAGGTGGGTTATGGATGGGGATCCTAAAGGCCAAAGATCATATAATTCAGAACTCTAAACTCCATATACACAGTGGTAATAGGGTGTTGTTTTGGAAGGATAAATGGATGGGTGATCAACCTTTTCATATTTCTTTTAAGAGGCTTTACAAACTCTCAAGGAAAAAAGATGCTTCAATCAAAGAGGTAATTTCAGTCTCATCTGCTTGGGATTTCGGTTTTGCAAGGAATCTAAAAGAGCAAGAATTGGGTGATGTGGTTAATCTGATTCAGCTGCTCGGTGATCCTGCTTCAATCTTGGGGGATTCAGAAGCGGATGATGTGAGAATCTGAGATGCTGAAGAAGGTGAGTTTACTGTGGCCAATTGTTATACTTCTTTAGATAGGGATGGCTTTCTTTCTTTTCCTTATAAGCAATTATGGAACAACAAAGTCCCGCTGAAAGTTTCTTTTTTAGTTTGGACTTTGTGTTTTAATGGTGCTCCCACTCTAGACTTTTTGGAAAAGGCGGGTAAAACCAATTCTAGTATTTGCTTATTTTGCAATATACAGAAAGAAACGAATATGCATCTGTTCTTGCATTGCAAAGAGACTGCGAAACTGTGGAATTATTTTTTCGCTAGTTTCGGTATAAATTGGGCTGTTGCTGATTCTGTAAAGGCTACTCTTTGGGAATGGCCGAATAAGAATGGTAGAGTTATGGTTAAGAAAATATGGGGTATGCTACCTTTTGCGGTCTGGTGGACAATTTGGAATGAGAGAAATGACAGATTATATGGTGGGAGAAGAAGAAATTGGAATCAACTAATCATCTCCGTTAAATGTACTATGTATAATTGGGCTTCTTCGACTATGCTGTTTGATGGTTACTCTCTTAGTACTCTTATTTGTAATTGGGAAGCTGTTGTTGGCAATACCAACAGTTAACCAGGTTTTGTATTATTGCCTCTTTAGACGGTCACCACTTTGGTGATGTCTAATTTTTATTCAAATTTTCCCTTCTCTTTGTCAAAAAAAAATCTTCATAGGTGGGTTGAGTTATTATATTTGAATGCATTCCTAACATACTGACCGCACATGCCGAGATTGGACTTGGATTTCTCTTGATTCTTTTATTACTCTCGTCAGTTGTCATTTTTTTGTTCTGTTTTCACTTGTTTCTTTTTGCCTAATCTTTCGTTAGTCGCCCTTCTACACAATTAAACATACTTAGAAATTCAAGTTTTGTTGTTGCAGGATTGCCTACATCGAATTTTCTGATGCCCAAGCTTTCAACTAAGCAAGCATGCAAAGGATATAATGAACTAGTTGCGATTATTTGAATGATGCTCTATTTCATTAAAAAGGGCGGAGAACAAAGCAGCTTCAAGATTTGTAAGTAGTGGTTATTCAAGTTTTGTTTTGTAGGCAGTTAGTAAGTTTTCTGTGTTCCCTTAGAAGTTTGGAACCCTTCCATGTATTTCCTTAGAAATTTTGATACTTAACAGAAAAAAAAAGGTTTGGTACTTAGAGAAATTTCAGTTCTTTTGTAATATAAATATGATATGAGTTGAATGAATGAATGAATGAATGTGATATGAATAGATTGAAGGAATTGTTGTTGAGTGTGGATGATGAATATATGCAGGTATTGAATTTAGAATTCCGTCTAATTTCCGACAGAAAATGAACTGCCAGTCAGGCTTGACCTGGTCAAAATTAGTCACTATTGATCAGGCCAAGGTTGACTCACAGTATTTTTTTTGCTGTTACGAAAAAATTCGTAACGGCTAGAAACCGTTTCAATTATCCACATAATGACGGCTCTGGCATGTTACTAACCTGCCACGTAGTAACGGCTTAAAGATGTTACGACGTCCTTGATACGAAAAAATTCGTACGGCCCTGAGCTGTTACCACGTGGCGATTCGTAATGGCTCACACCTGTTACTAAGGCCCTTACAACCAAATTCGTAACGGCTCCATTGCCGTTACAAAAAATGTAACACCCCGTTTTGTAACAGGCAAGAGCCGTTATAACCCGTTTTAGTAACGGTTCAGCTCTGTTAATAATCCAGGAATTTGGTATAGTGAGAGTTGCTACGACCCAAAGTCGAAGACTTTAATAAACAAATCTGTATCACACAAAAAAATCTACAAGAATAGATAAATCTGTCTCCCACGGAAATACCTACAAGTTTTGTTCCGTCTTTTGATAAATCAAGGTGAACAGGAACCAATCGATAACCCAGACTTATATTTCCGAAGAACAACCTAGAATTATCAATCACCTCACAATAATCTTAATCGACTAGCGAAACAAGATATTATGGAATCACAAACGATGAGACGAAGATGTTTGTGATTACTTTTCTATCTTTCCTATCGGAGAAATTAATCTCTGATAGGTGTCATAAACACCTTCATTTATATATATAGTTTATGCTTTCTTTGCTATGTTCTCTTGTAAATTAAGTATTATTACATGTGTTTTGAGTTATATAGGTATTTTGGAGTCATTGGAGCAAAAAGAAGTGGAACACGCTCAAATCTTGGATTTCTTCTCATCATGTTGAACAGAACGAAAAAACGAAGCCAGTGACGAAAGAACGAGGTCATTCCGACTTCGTATGAAGAACTTTCAAGCTTTTGAAGCAAGTTAAATTTGGAAAAGCACAGAATTAGTAAAGGCATCCGCTCTTTGGCTTAGGGCACCACTTGATCACATCGGTTTGGGGTATACAGTTGTGGGGAAGATAAAATCATCTTCTAATAACCTTGAAATTAGGTCGAGAAGAAATCAGTCTCATTTTCTGCTGAGGTTTTGTTTGAAATTCAGAGAGGGAAGTGATGAATGCACCGTGGATATGATGTCGTGAAGAAGAGTTCGATGGCTGGTTAAATCAAGAAACTGGTGGGCATCTGGAGATGGTAAAACTGAGATTTGAAGAGGGTAATGAGTTTGAAGAACCAGTTTCCTGAGTTATGAGTATTGGTGAGTGCAAGTCGGATAAAATGGAGATGAAGGGAGTAGAATCATCAAGCTGTTGCGAGTTTCTCTGGATTCAAAGGTCTGTAAACAATGGTTTTATGTTGGATTTGCATTTAGAAGTGATGGTTTCGATAATTGAAGACTATGGTTGAATTCAAACTAGAATTGGGGTTGATGTTGCTCCATTGAGTGGTCTGTGTTGTGAATCGAAAAAGGAGAAGTTGATGCTGTTGTACAAAGTAAGAAAGAAGGAAGTTGTCAGATGAAATGGGTTCTACTTGATATGAGTGTTGCTATGGAATTCACTGAATGGTTCTGTTGAAGTTGAGAAGATATTGTTGGTCAAAATTGTAGTTGTTCGATCTAAAATGGAGATGAACTGGCTGGAGTTTGACCATGCTGCTGTGTTGGCTGAGATGAATACAAATGGGTCTTGTGGTGTTGAGTTTGTTTGATTGCAATTTTAGGTGATGTTGGTGATTTGCAGTCGAGCAGTTGAACTGAGGAGCAAGGACCGATTGCAGCTGGTGAAGCATTGCAATTAAAGCTTGTGGTGGTAACTGGTTGTGGTGGATGCAGTTCATGCCATGAAGATGGTGTTTCTCAAGAAGGGTATGCTCTGGTGTTGCAATGAGCTGAAATGCAGAGATGAAGAACAAGGTTAAGAGGAGCTGGAATTAACATGGTGGCCTGAGATAGAATGGATCAGTGAATGAGTGTATGGATGCTGTTTCAGAAATGGAGAAGTAGTTGTGTGCAGTGCTCAGGTTGTGGCAGTAAGATCCAGTGGAAGGCAATGCAGTTAGAACCAGCAGTGAAGGAAGGTTGGTTTTGGGTTTCTGGGTGAACTGACTCAAGGTGGTACAAGGAAGGTCTGGAGATTATAGAGCTGTAACTTTGATTGCAGGTTATGAAGTTATATGGAGTTGTATATTGCAGTCAGCTAGCTATGTTGCAATTGAATGAGAACTGAGATGAGAACAAGAAAGAAATGCAGTAAGAGAGAGTTGCAGTTAGGTTACAAGGAATGATGCAGTTTTGGTGGCTTGAATATGCTAGCATTGTGCAAGTGGTGTGTAGCTATGGAGATGGTGTTGTGATTGTTGATATGCAGGAGATGGACCTGGTGATACAAGGTGGTGCAGAACAAAACTGTGTGTTTATGAATCATGGATGCAAATGGAGTAAAGGGAATGTGGTTTGCTTGTGAAATGAAATGTTACAGGGAAGGTTTTGTTTTGTGATTGATGTCAAAGGAAGTGAGTTGCTGCAAATAAGACAAGAATGAAATCCTGAGTTGTGTTAGATGAATGCTAGGGAAATAATGTGCAGTTCTGTGTTGGCTGTGAACTTGGCCCGAGAAATAAATTTTGCAACCAGCTGCAGAAACAGTGCGGAAACGCAGTGAGAATGGTGAGATGGTGGTACCAGTTCTGGTTATCGTATTTCTTAACCGAAAGTGAGGATCATAATATTTCAATGAATCGCGAAGGGGGTATGTGTTGGATGAATGATTCGGCCGCGGCATATATGAGTTTGGAGCTACGCTTTTGGGTTCGTTTTCGCAAGAACAAGGAATTGGCTGGTGACAGTTTGAACTACAAAGAAGTAGAGTTCAGGTGCTGGAAGGATACAATTGCCTGGTGACAGTTTCTGATGAGAAAAGCGGCTAAAGTCAGTTTTCCGATGACCTGATTCAGGCGACGATGACCGGATTCCGATGATGACGTCAGTAATCCGGCGACCCAGATTTGGACCTAGAATTTCCAGAGACTTATTTTCCATACATGGGCTTGGTGGACTAATTGGAGATGGGTTTTGAGAAGAGAGTATCCTCTTGGGAATTGGAGAAGCATATAAATAGAAAAGTCTTTCTCTAAACCTAGGGATATATCTCCACTAGGGAGACTTCTACTTTCTTTCTAGTGTTTGCATGATAGTTTTATTCTCAAACTTTTATGATGAATTCCATAAACACAAGTAGTTGATTTATTTTGTTATTGGTTAAAGATGTAGTTGGATTTTAAAAACAAGTTATGGATTTTATGAATTAGCTTTCTCTCAATATTATCGTTTGGTTTCTACTGCTTATAACAATTGCATGATTGATGTATTGCAATATGATTGAATATTTGTTTAGTTAAGTCTAGAATTGATTGAACTCACATCCATATCTATAGCTAATTTAGTGTTCATCATCGAGCGATAACCTTGAATACGAGTAGCATGATATGATTATGGTTTGTAGTGATACATCCTTGTAATCATATGTAGAAATTGACCTTTGTTTGAATTGTTTGCGCAATGTATTTCAATTACATTGATTAGCCTATTTCACAAATCTTAATGCTCTTTGGGAATTGAACTTGGTTAGCTCAAGGCTTCGAGTTATTCTCTAGGTAGTAATCATACTTGCATCATTTTACATGTAAGTGTGATGATATCAGGAAATTTACGGAGTATTCTTGCAATAAGGTATTCTAAGGCTTTTGATGATAGCGAGATTAAATACGAATTCTAATCATATATTCAATACTTGTTGACAATTCAAGATAAAACTTTTATCCAACATTTCACATCCTTGATTTGCGTGCTTTATTTCTTTGCTTTGCTTTTATATTAGTTTAATTACATAAAAATAAGAAAATCCCCCTATTCTTTTATATAGGAAACCGATACATATTGACAACCTAAGACCTCTCTGTGGGAACTATCCTTTCTTACCCTTGCTATATTATATATTTTGAGTAGTGAGAAAGTGTAATTTATTTTTGACGCATACGACAACAATCAATCTCGATCCAATTTTACAACTGTACTCAATACGATAGAAACAGCAAGATCAAATCACGCAACTACAGAGAAAATAGTTGGGCCTGGCTTCACAATCCCAATGAAGTCTTCAAGTCGTTAACCTACATGGTCTCGGTAGAAACCTAAGGTTAAAGGAGAATCGACTCTAGCTTATACAAATAGTATCACATAGGAGGTGTGGGGATTGCCTTTCCCAGTTGCTAGAGTTCTCCTTTATATAGTCTCTAAATCAGGGTTTGCAATCTAAGTTACTGACGGACACATTTTTGTGTCTAATTTGTCTCGATTCTATATATTGATAGTGCTCATTTTTGTACTTATTATGGTGTTTTATGTGTGTGTAGGTATTTTTGGCCAATAAACATTTTTGGAAAAATTGGCTCGAAAAGTTATCTAAGGCACCCGGAGGACACCTGCTATTCGAACTCTCACTATGGATAAGGGGTACCCAGTTGATAAGGGATAACCTAGGTAAGCTACTATTCGCAGACCGATATTGGATAGGAGGAAGTCATCTACCAAAATTCAAATTCATAATTTGGCGGGAAATTTTTGCAATCACGAACAGATTTTAGGGTTCGACTCTTGGGCATAATTTAATGAGATTCAATCGTTGATTTTCATGGGCTAGGCCTGTTTGGAAATACAATGCTGGTATGGATGATTATTTGGGCTGAAATTAGCTAGATATCGATTTGAAGCAAAATAGGGATTGGAGTATGTTATGTCGACTTTCTATTGCGACGAGAATTTGGTGGACTTTCTATTGGATTTTTGACTGGGAATGATCCAGTGCATCGAAACAGGTCTGCTAATTGCTCTGCTTTCGAAATTATCACCGGGTATCCAAAAAATAGGGCATGAAAGATACTCGGCTTCTGTGTGTTAGAATTGGAAGATATGGGAAGATATTTTTGAGGGGTTTGGACAGGATTGATATGTGCATAATGATGACGTGTTTGGAGTCAAAAGAACAAATCTCATTAAATTGCTAGTTATCACGTTAAACATGAAAAGTGAATATATCTCGGATTTCTCTTGGCTGATAAACAAGGAAGTTGCGGATAAAACAAGGATATCTTCCCTGTTATGATTTGGCTCTATCTAGAGGAAGTTGAAGTGTAGGAAGGAAACAATGGAAGTTTCAAGAAGATAAACCAGGGATAAAGTCATTACCGTAACTTGCAGAGAATATATTTCTCGAAATAACATCACATGTTGGCTATATAAAGGTTGGGTCGAGTCCTATAAGGAGTTATGTACACTTTGGGGAAGCTTAGGAACATAACAGAGAAGAAAGAAAATTTTCAGTCGAGTTGCAGAGAAGAGGGAGAAGAAAACACAGAACATCACTTCAGAAAAGTAAAAAAAAACGTGGCATATTCTTTCAAATTCAATACCTTTATCACAATTTTTGTAACAAATAATTAGAGTTCGCAATAGTTCTGTTATGGTTCTCTGTAACAGTGAGTTTTGTAACCATTATATCTGTTACAAACTCAACTGCTTTATACTTTTTCTTCTTTGTGAACACCTTTGGATCGATAAAATAAACTTTTGAGTATATTCCCAACGTGAGGAGCTAAACCCCTTTGCGGAGGCGACGGAAGAAGCTACTTTCCAATATTTGTGTGGTAATTTTTATTTAATTAATTATTGTAATTCTTTTTACGATTATTTGCCTAGATGAGAAAATTGATTTATTGATTTTGGTTAAACAATTGTGATTTCTTTTGATAGAACATGCTTGCCTAGAGTTTTGATGTTCTATGCTTTTGATAAACAATTGTTATTTCTAAAAATCTAATTATTGCAATATATTAGAATCACTTGAATGTATGAGTTGCATGATTCTTATTAATTGAATCACATAAAATTGGAAAATAGTGGAATCCTAAGTCTCAGTATCTCTACAATCTTGATAACAACTTTGAATTGAGTTTTTCTTATTTTTAGTTTTATTTAAGTCTGAAATCGAAAATCTTCACAAGTCTTGAACGAACCTTTTTCTACAACTATAAAAAAAATCACATCAATTTTTGGCGCCGCCGATGCGGACTTGTCTTTAGGTTTAGATTTTAGATTTTTATTTTTATTTTACTTTGGTATTTTTGTTTTTGGTGTGCAGGATTGACTCGAAGCGAAAGTTAGACTTGCTTGCCATAAAAGAGGAAAGCCGGAGATTTTATTTTTAAGGACTTTTATTTTTGGTAGTTTTTATTATTTTTGGACTGGTAATTTTCTTCTATTTTGTTGTTTGTTTATTTTTATTATTATAAAAAAAAAACACGTGCACACACCAATTTCATTCGTCAGAATACCGAGTTTAGGAAAACTCGTGGATTAGTAAGATGAACATGTGCCTTGGACCTTATGGGAATTACCAGCTGAAAGTCCACAAACCTCAGCCTCGTACCTTTGGGTATATTTTGCTGTGGTAAACCAAGCCTACCTAAATTAGTTATCCCAGCATTTGCATGTGCACAGTTTTTGGTTGAATTCTTGTATGCCAGAACGTAAGAGAGACGCTCCAGGACGGTTTATGCGTGAAAAACCTAGAAGTAATATTTTAGGAAACAAGAGTCTTGATTACCTTAATCTAGAGAGTCATATATTTGAATGTCCTGATTTTAGTGAGGAAAGGATCCCTAGTACTCCGATAGTTCAAGCAATGACAATTGTAAGAGATTACATGTACCCAACTAGGTCCACCCGACCATCGTGCACAAGATTACCAGCCTCTTCGGCTAATTATGAGTTGAAACCTAGTACTATTTAGATGATCCCTGTATTTTTAGGGAAAGATGATGATAACCATACTTTCATGTAAGTGACTTTGAGGAAATTTGTGGAACAGTTAAGATTAGAGACCTTAGTGATGAAATTTAAAACTTAAATTGTTTCCTCTTTCCTTAAGAGATAAAGCTAAATCTTGGCTAAATAATTTACCATCCGAGTCCATAACAACATGGGAGGAACTCACTTCTGTGTTCTTCCAAAAGTTTTACCCAAAACATAAAACCTCGTCTATTAGGCAGAAAATTAGCACCAGTATGCAACAACAAGGAGAGTCTCTTTATAGATTTTTAGAAATATTCAATGATCTCTTGGCATAGTTTCCCCATCATGGGTTTGAAATTAGTGCAAATTCTTTTTGACGGGTTAAACTACTCGACCAAATCCTTGGTTGAGTCATTATGTGCTGGAGGGTTCTTAAATAAAACTACTGATCAAGCATATTCCTTTTTAGAAGAAGTAGCTGACAAATCCCAACAGTGGGAATCATGTGTAGAACCCCGTAAAATACTTTTGGTAAATAGAAATAACACCAATATGGTAGACTCAAGCTTTGAGTCAGATGCTAAGTTTGATGCCTTATCTAGACGGTTAGAAGCTTTAGAATTAAGCCAGTCTAGACATAAGTATTTTTTTGAAACTGATGACAGGATTAGAACCTCTCAAGTCTCTAGTTATGGAATAGATCCCAATAACTCACTTTGGGAAGGACATATTAGTGAAGAGCAAGCCCATGTTCTTTATAACAACTCTAGATTTGAAAATCGTCAAAAATTTGACCCATATTCAGAGACATATAACCCCGGTTGGAAAAAGCATCCTAATTTTTCATGGTCTCAGGGTCAGAATCAAGGTCAGATTAGTAATTCTCAGGCTCCCCCAGGTTTTGGTTATTCTAAGAATCCTCCAGGTTCAGCCCAATCTAAAACCCTTATGAGAATAAAATATCTAGCTTAGAGGAAACTCTTATTATGCTAGCAAAGAACCATGAAATGCTATCAAACAATCACTCTAGCTTTCAACAAGAAACCAGACAGACTTTACAAAGTAATGCTCAGACTCTATCTAAGTTAGAACATCAAGTGGGTCAAATAGATAAAACTCTAAATGAAAGAGAGAATGGAAGGTTCCCTAGGCAGACCAATCCAAATCCCAAATAAATGAATTCAATTAGAACCCTTAGGAGTGGTAGAGTAGTGTACAATCAGGTAACCATGCCGATAGTGAACATACTGTAGTTCACCCCTCGGGATCTCTCCCCTCAGGACCACCAGTAGTTTAGGAGATTGAAAAAGTTCCTGATGATGCCAATTCGGTTCCTGAGAGGTCTGATTCTGTGCCTAGATCCCCATTTCCCCAACTACTAGTACCAACCAAAAAGAAATCCTATTTTAATGACATATTGGAGGTTTTTAAGCAAGTTACCATAAACCTTCCTTTATTAGATGAAATTAAGCAACTTCCTGCTTACGCTAAGTTCCTTAAGGATATGTGTACAAGAAAGAGAAAGCTAAATGTCCCTAAGAAATCCTTTTTAGCTACTCAAATAAGTTCGATCATCCGAATACCACTACTCCTAAATACAAAGACCCAGGTTCCCCTATCATTTCTTGCATGATAGGTAATTATCGGGTAGAAAAAGGTTTACTTGACTTAGGAGCTAGTGTAAACTTACTTCTGTGACATGTGTACCTCGAGCTAGGGTTAGGTGAAATGAAACCTACCAAGATAAAACTTCAGTTAGCTGATAGGTCAGTGAAAATTCCTCGTGGAGTCATATAGGATGTTCTAATTGAGGTCGACAAGTTTATATATCCAGTGGATTTTGTTATCCTGGATACTCAACCTGTCTCTAACCCAGAAAACCAGATACCTATGATTTTAGATCGCCAATTCTTAGCTACATCCAATGCGATCATTAATTGTCGAAATGGTATCATGAATTTGTCTTTTGGTAATATGACTATTGAACTTAATATTTTCAATATTTGTAAGCAACCCTCAGAGTTAGATGACTCGTCCTTTGAGGAGGTAAACATGATAGGAATCTTGGTTCAGGAGTCATTACCAAACACTTTGCTAGAAAATCCATTAGAGAAATGCCTAGCCCACTTTGGGTTTGACTTTGATGACGATAGTGTGATTAATGAGGTGAATTCTTTGCTAGATGTTGCCCCTTTGATGGAAACTAGTAATGTACCTAAGTTAGAACCACTACCAGCTTCTTAATCTACCTTAATTCCTTCTTTAGAAGAGCCCCCTAAGTTGGACCTTAAATCGTTACTAAATACCCTAAAATATGTGTTTTTAGGCCCAACTGAGACTTTACCTGTGATTGTTTCTTCCGACTTGGATAGTGATCAGGAAAGTAGGCTAGTCACCATACTTCAAGATAATAAGGAATATTTAGGATGGACCATAGAAGACATTAAGGGTATAAGTTCTATTGTTTGTATGCATCATATTCATTTAGAAGATGACACTAAACCCTCTAGGGAGATGCAACGTCGACTGAACCCTAATATGAAAGAAGTAGTTTGAACTGAAGTGCTTAAGTTGTTAGATGCGGGTATTATCTACCCCATTTCAGACAGTAAGTGGGTCATCCCCGTTCAGGTTATTCCCAAGAAATCAGGTATCAATGTAGTTCATAATGATAACAATGAATTAATCCTAACCCGAGTGGCCACGGTATGGCGTGTCTGTATTGACTATAGGAAATTGAACAAGGTCACAAGGAAATATCACTTTCCTCTTCCTTTTATCGACCAAATGCTAGAGAGATTAGCTGGATATAGTCATTATTGCTTCCTAGATGGCTACTCGGACTATAATCAGATCGTCATTGCCCCAGAATACCAAGAAAAAACTACTTTTACCTGTCCCTTTGGTACCTTTGCGTATAGACGCATGCATTTCGGATTGTGTAATGCACCTTCTACTTTCCAGCGGTGTATGATGAGCATATTTTCTGACATGGTAGAACGGTTCTTAGAGGTATTTATGGATGAATTTTCAGTGTTTGGTTCATATTTTGACGAGTGCTTGCATCATTTGACACTAGTGTTGACTAGGTGTAAGGAAAATAATTTAGTGCTAAATTGGGAAAAATGTCATTTCATGGTTAAATCAGGAATTGTCTTAGGGCATATCGTATCTTCAAAGGGTATAGAGGTGGACAAAGCCAAAGTTGACCTTATTAAGACTCTACAGGTCCCAAAATCCGTAAAAGATATTAGGTCATTCCTAGGGCATGCAGGTTTTTATCGCCGATTCATTAAGGATTTTAGCTTGATTTCTAGACCTCTTTGTAATTTGCTTGCAAAAGATGCTAAGTTTATCTTTAATGATGCTTGTTTAGAGGCTTTTGAGAAGCTTAAGACTTTACTCACTACCGCCCCCATAGTCCAGGCTCCTAACTGGAATCTATCCTTTAAAATCATGTGTGATGCTTCAGATTATGCTATAGGCATTGTGCTAGGTCAGCGAGAAAACAAATTACTCCATGTGATTTATTATGCTAGCAAAACTCGGAATGATGCCCAACTGAACTATACAACTACCGAGAAGAAACTGTTAGCCATTGTGTTTGCATTGGATTAGTTTAGATCCTACCTATTAGGTTCTAAGGTCGTTATTTATACTAATCATGCTACTTTAAAATACATTTTATCTAAGAATGATACCAAACCTAGATTGATTCGATGGATCCTTTTGTTACAAGAATTTTCTCCAGACATTAGATCCAAAAAGGGTGTAGAAAATATAGTAGCAGACCACTTGTCTAGGCTAGTTGTTAGTTCCCCTGATGATTCCCTTCCTATAAGGGATAACTTTCCTGATGAACAATTGTTCTCTATTTCCCAATCACTTTGGTATGCAAATATAATGAATTATCTTGTTACTGGTCGAATGCATCAACATTGGGGTAAAAAAGATCGTACTAGGTTTTTAGCCGAGGTTAAGAATTTCTTTTGGGACGATCCTTATCTATTTAAGTATTATCCAGACCAGATTATCATGAGATGTGTACCTGAGAGTGACCAGTCTAGTATTATCTCCTTTTGTTATGAACATTCATGTGGGGGTCACTTTAGTACTAAGAAGACTGCTGCTAAGATATTTTAGTGTGGATTTTACTGGCCTTTATTGTTTAAGGACTCCCATAGTCATTGTGTTTCTTATGAGCGTTTCCATAAGTTAGGGACCATCTCTCGTAGAAATATGATGCCTTTGAACCCTATTTTAGTGATTGAGGTCGTTGATGTGTGGGGCATTGAGTTTATGGGTCCATTCCCTAATTCTTTGGGTTATATTTACATACTTGTTGCTGTAGACTATGTGTCTAAGTGGGTTGAGGCGGTTCCGTGTAAAACCAATGACCACAAGGTAGTACTCCAGTTTTAAAAGATAATATACTTACACGTTTTGGTACACCGCGAGCAATAATTAGTGATGGAGGTACACACTTTCGTAATAGACCATTTGCACTTTTAATGAAACAATACGGTATTACTCACAAAGTAGCTACCCCATATCACCCACAAACTAGTGGTCAAGTAGAGATTTCCAATAGGGAAATTAATGGTATTCTAGAGAAAACAGTTAATCCTAATAAGAAAGACTGGTCGTCAAGGCTTACTGATGCCTTATGGGCTTACCGTACTGCATTTAAGACCCCCATTGGAATGTCACCTTATCGTCTAGTATTTGTCAAGGCATGTTACTTACCTGTTGAGTTAGAACATAGAGCATA
This sequence comes from Papaver bracteatum, assembly GCA_023529315.1. Classification (NCBI taxonomy): domain Eukaryota; kingdom Viridiplantae; phylum Streptophyta; class Magnoliopsida; order Ranunculales; family Papaveraceae; genus Papaver; species Papaver bracteatum. The sequence continues at coordinate 124,561 of JAJJWX010003305.1, read as the reverse complement.
TTGGGCTATTTAACAGCTAAATTTTCCATTTGACAAAGCAGGAGCTGGACGAAAACTCAAAAAACTCCAGCTCACAGAAAACTCCAACTTGATGAGTTGGACGAAATTCGTAGAGATGCATATGATAGTGCTAAGGAGTATAAGAACAAAATTAAACTTGTGCATGATAAGTATATTTTACGAAAGTCATTTTCTCCAGGTCAAAAAGTTCTCCTGTATGATACTCGTTTGCATCTATTCCCCAGAAAATTGCGCTCTCGGTGGACCGGTCCTTTTGTGGTCCGTACTGTTTTCCCTCATAGCGCTATTGAAATTGAGACACTGGATGGTAGTATTTCTTCTAAGGTTAACGGTTAGAGATTTAAGCCCTTTTTAGAACATTTTTCTACAGGTGATGTTGATGAAGTCCCTCTGGAGGACCCTATTTACCTTGATTGACCATCGAGGTATTTGGTATTTGTATCTTGTATATTATTTTTGCTATTTGTTTTTAGGATTTTTATTTTTATTTCTCTCCATATTCTCCGTGGAAGGGTTATTACGCTTCATCCAGGTATTATATTTATGACTTCTCTCTTTACAGATTCCTCGTGTTACTTATATTTTTGGTACTGTTCTTTAATTGGAAACATTTAGGACAATGTTAGATTTAAGTTTGGGGGTGGGGAAGAAACTTTTTGTTAGTTGCAATAAACTCTAGAGCCTAGAAATTTATGCTTATTAAGGATGGCACTAACCAATCTAAGTGGATGGAAGCATTTTGGTTGTAGGAGTTGAGGAACCAATCTGATTAGATGTAGACATTTAAAGAGTCTATTCATAAAAGCACAGAGCTCAGGTGTTAGAAATAACATGGTAGTTTCGCCATATCTCGTTGAGTTCTTTTCACTTCTATTTTTATTATTTTTTATGTTTCTCTAAGTGATTAGGTGGGGCTCACGATTCAAGTTGTTACCACTGCTAGGGTGAAATAGAGTGATTGAGGTACAAGTACAAAAACAAAAACAAAAAAAAAAAAGAAAAAAAAAAAAAAAAAAAAAAAAAAAAAAAAAAAACAAAAAGAAATAAAAGACCAGACCAATTAGACCAAACGGAATAATTCTCAAAAATAAAAATTAACACTTGCATAGCAATATGTGTGTGTTCTCCCTGTCTCCACCGCCTAAACAAGCGTGGAACGTAGGATCCACGGGAATTACCATGTAATTTGCTGACAAGAAGCATGCATTTGGATCCACAAGATCTAACCATGTTGTTAAAAAAAAAGTGTTAATGTTCAATAAATCGACTGCTGGTTCCTTTGTATATGCCAGACGAGTTGATCTAGAATTAGGATTATCGACCACTAGTTCCCTTTTATATGCCAGTTGTGTTGATATTCGTCAGACTAGTATCTCAGTCCATTAGAATAGGTTCATTTTGGAAGTGGCCTTCAGACAGATATGAGAAACACCGTTCACCTAGTCAACATCAAAACCATCTATGTTTTTCTATATCCATCTCTTAATCTATCCATGTGATTTTTTGACTCCGGATATTGATGTCCATAGTGCAACTATCTTAGAAGAGCTCTGTCACTTATATATGAATTTTAGTATGCTTGAGTGCATACTCGTGTACAAAAATTGGAATTTCACATCATGGTACTTCCTCCTGTAGTCAATAAGTATGCCAACCAAGGAGATTGTTTAATTCCTTCCAAGGTTATGCGTAGATATCTAGGGTCTGGAATGTAAATTTTTTTTTGGGTATATCTTTTGTAAGCCCTCCTGAGACTATAACTCAGCCACTAGGTCCACCTAGGGGTTTAAAGTCTTATTGCATATGCTAAATGCAATCGACGATACCTGCGACAGTGAGTTAGGATTTTATTTTATTTTATTTTTGCTTGAGGACTATAACAGAGCAGACAAACCAAGTTCGTAACAGCAGTAAGAGACATACAAACCAAGTTACAGAGAACACATGCGAGAGGAAGAAGAAGAACACGGAACAACAGTAAGAGACAGTCGCAGAATCCGTGGATTTTTCTTTCATATTCAATCCCTTTAGTCACAATTCTTGTAACAATTATTTACAGTTTGTAACAGTTCTGTTAAGCCTTCTCTGTAACAGTGAGCTTTGTAACAAGTATATCTGTTACAAACTCTCAACTTTAGTAGTTTTCTCTTGTTTTTCACCCTTTTGAGCTATGAAAACCTACTTTGAGCACGTGAATAACATGAGGAGATAAACCCCTTAGCTGAGGCGTTGGAGGAATACGTTTTTCCAATTATTATATGGTAATTTCTATTTTAATTATTTTTGCAATTTCTTATATGATTTTGTGCCTTGAATAAAATAGTTTTAAGGATTATAATTGAATAGTTGTGATGTCTTTTGATAGAGCCTGCTTAACCTAGAGTTCTTGACGTTCTATGCTTCGGATTTACAATTGTTACTTTGAAAATATACTTTTGCAATATTAGAATCACTTCAAATGGAAAAGAATTGCATGATATTAATTAGATTAAATCACTGATAATTGGTTAATTGATGAATCCCGAGTCTCAGTGCTTTTTAAAATCTTGATACAACCTTCTTTAAGTTTTCTAGTTTTAATTGAATCTAAAAATCATCATTACAAGTCTGAGTGAACGACATATTTCTTACCACTTTTACAACAACATTATAACCACATCAATTTTTGGCGTCGCCGACGCGAACTTGTGTTTAGGTTAGGTTTTAGATTTATTTATTTTTAGGTTTTTATTCTTTTGTTCTATTTTACGTTTTCTTGGCTATTTGACTTTTGTTTACAGCTTTTGGATCTCGGATCGAAAATAAAGCTGAGCCAAAGATTTTGGTGATTAATTAAAGACTTGGAGTCAAAGACAAAGCGAAAAGAAACGAGGAAAAGAAAAATAATTTTACTTTTATTTTTATTTATTTTTTAGCTTTTTTCGAAAATTGTATTAGGGTTTATTATTTTGTAATTTTTCTTTTCTTTTTGGACACTTTGGACTTTTGGACTTTGGGACATTATTTTTATTCTTATCATATGAAAGGGTACTCTTAAATATAAACTGTTTGCAGAGAAGGAGGACAATTATGATATTATCTCTGCACCTTGGGTTCGTACACTGACATAGGAGTCAGGGGCCCAAGTCGACTACAACTGATTCATCCCCCGTCTGGAACGGGAGGTAAGATTCTAAACACTCGTGAATCCCCTGTCAGCTAGTTACTGTATTCCTTCGTTTGCATATATGTTAAGGACTGAATACGGACATTTATTTTTCTAGTAAAGGGCAAGGCCTGGCCATACAAGATAAGGGTTCGAATTTCATCATCGTTCTCTTCTTGCCCACCTTAGGAACACATAACCTACGCGAACCTAAGACTTAAAATTTTGACTAGAACAAGACCGATAAGGTAACGAGCTTATAGGAAAGTCGTTCAAAAGGATCGTATTGGGTATTTTGTTAGCCTAACTCAAAGTTCGGGAAGATTACTGGAAGTCTATTCGAGCCGCCTTGTAACCCAGGTAAGAGTTTGCCATAGAAGAGGGGGTGTCCAAGCTCTTTAAAGCTTCTCCTACTTTTCTTCGACTTACTTTATTCGGATCATCCTACGAGGTTTGCTAAAATTGTACCTAGTTTCCTCTTGGAAGAGTAGAAGCTGGTTTAGAAACAATCTAAGTAGAGCCATCATGCTTTTTGTTTGCTAGAAATCAATAGGTTTGATTTTGTTGAGTCGGCCTTGATTTGTGATTGCTTACCATTTCCAATTTAGGAAATTATTTTGGATGCCTGAACGTAAAAGAGACGCTCTAGGTAGATTTATTAAAGAGAAACCTAGCAGTTCAAAGCGTCTTGATTACCTTAATTTAGAGAGTCCGATTTTTGAAAAGTCCAGTTTTGAACGTCCGTCTTTTACTGAGGAGAGAATCCCTATAGATACTAAGGAGAGAATCCCGAAAGCGCCAGAAATGGCAACTTTGAAAGCTTTGTTGAATCCAACTAGGAATACTCTCGTCCCTCGTGTATCAGGTTAGCTGAAACATAAGCAAATTATGAACTTAGACCTGCGACTATACAGATGCTCCCAATCTTTTTAGGGAAATAAAATGAAAACTCCTATTTCCATGTTAGGGACTTTGAGGAAATTTGTAGTACCCTAAAAATTAGAAACCTTGATGATGATGCTTTGAAACTTAGGTTATTCCCTTTTTCCCTGAAAGATAAATCCAAATCAAGGCTATATAGTTTGGTTTCCGGGTCAATTGAAACATATGAACAACTTACATCTTCCTTTTTGAACAAGTTTTTCCCTAGACACAAAACATCGTCTATTAGGACGCAAATATGCACGTTTTCTCAACAGGAGGGAGAATCTTTGTATAGGTATTTGGAAAGGTTCAATGATCTATTAGCCCAATGTCCTCATCATGGTTTAGAAAAGGTTAGGTTAGTTCAGATCCTTTATGAGGGTTTAGATTATCCCACTACAACCACGGTAGAAGCTATGTGTACAGGTGGTTTTGAAAACCAAACAGTTGATGCGGCGATGACATTTTTGAATGAAATCGCCGAAAAGACCCAACAATGAGAAAGTAGTAATGAACCCTAGAAAACAATTCTTCTAGGTAGAGGAAACATTAATCGGGCAGAAGGAGGCTATGAATCATATGCCAAAATTACAGCAATAGCTAAAAGGTTAGAAGCTTTAGAATTGGGTCACACTAGTAGCCGGGTGTTGCCTTTTTGGGAAGGCCATACCATGGAAGAGAAAGTCAATGCTCTTTACAATAACACTAGATTCGATAACTCTCATAAGTTCGACCCATATTCAGAAACTTATAACCCTGGTTGGAGAAACCATCCAAACCTTTCATAATCTAAGGGCCAGAGTCAAGGTCAGTTTAGTAATTCTAATACTCCCCCAGGTTTTGGTTACACTAAGAATTCTTCAGGCCCAGAAAGTAAAACAACTAGCTTAGAGGAATCTATTAAGATGATAGAAAAAACTCAGGAAATGTTAACACAGAGCCATGTTAGTTTTCAACAGGAAACCAAGAAGAACTTTCAAACTAATGCTCAGACCCTTGCTAAGTTAGAACTTCAAGTTGGCCAAATAGCTAAGACCTTAAGTGAGAGAGATAACGGAAGGTTCCCTAGTCAAACTAATCCCAATCCTAGAGGAGTTCATGAAGTAGGAGAAAAACCATCACATCAATTGAATTCAATTAAAACCCTTAGGAGTGGTAAAATAGTAGACAATTAAGTAACCATCCCCGATAGTGAGCATATTGTAGTTCACCCCTCAAGATCTCACCCCTCAGGACCATTCATAGCTGAAGAGACTGATAAAATTTCTAATGATGCCAATTCGGTTCCTGGGAGGTATGATTCTATGCCTAAAGCCCCATTTCCACAACTACTAGTCCAACAAAGAGTGAATCCAACTTTAATTACATAATGGAGGTTTTTAAGAAAGTTACCTTAAACCTTCCGTTACTAGAAGCAATTAGGCAACTACCGGCTTATGCCAAATTCCTTAAAGATATGTGTACGTGGAAGCGCAAGATTAGTGTCCCTAAGAAAACCTTTTTAGCTAGTCATGTAAGTTTGATCATTCAGAACACCACAACTCCTAAGTATAAAGACCCAGGTGCCCCTACCATTGCTTGCACGATAGGAAAATACAGGGTAGAGAAGACTTTACTTGACCTAGGAGCTAGTGTGAACTTACTTCCGTACCATGTGTACTTACAGCTAGGACTTGGTGAATTGAAACCTACCAAGATAACACTACATTAGCTGATAGGTCTGTTAAAATTCCTCGTGGTGTGATAGAGGATGTTCTGATTGAGGTCGACAAGTTTATTTATCCAGTGGATTTCGTAGTCCTAGATACTCAACCTGTCCCTGACCTAGAGAATCAAATACCGGTGATTTTAGGTCGCCCATTTTTAGCCACGTCTAATGTTGTTATCAACTGTAGGACCGGACTTATGAACATATCCTTTGGTAATATGACCACTGAACTAAATGTCTTTAATGTTACTAGACAACCTTCCGATGATTTAGAGGAAGTGAATATGATTAGAACTTTAGTTCATGATTTAGTTCAGGATAATTGGGACGACAATTTGTTTGGTGATTCTTTAGATGAATTTGATGAGATAATTCTCTTAGGTCAGATATATGACCAGAATTTAAAACTAGAAGAAGCTCTCGAACATTTTAAGGATTCCACAGACCCAGAAATTCAGGAAATTGTGTTAGGTCTTTCTGAGAGTAATGATGACCCTAAGTTTGGGGGTATAGAAATAAAATAAGCTCTTGATCATTTAAGAGACTCCGAAGATCCAGAAATCCAAGCAATTATTAGAGGTTTGTCTGTGAGTAGTGATTACCCTAAGTTTGGGGGTAGTGATAGTTTTAGTAATTGTCAAGTCTCACCCTTAGAAGTCCTTAACTTGGGACTCGCGCCTATTGCGTCTGAGGTATCACTTGAATCTATTCAGACTCCACAACCCGATCCCCCAGATACTGTCCAGGAGGATATCAAGCTATTAGAAACCCGTTATTCAGATGAACCTGTTTTCCAATACACTCATATGAAGCCCAAATGGGCTCCGCAGAAAAATCCAGTTGTCTTGCAAGAAATTTTCGATAAGGTTGTGCTCCATTTGTTCATTTTTCTAATCCTCTACAGTTGTCTCATATTGGTGGAAGTATTATTTGGTTTTGATGATCTATAGTTATTTCGGCTATTGGTATATGATTTGAAAGGTAATTAGCCATTTTGTGGTATTTGACGTCCGGCTGAAGACTTTAAACTTAGCACTTTTTGGGAGGTAACCCTATATTCATGCGACACGGTAATATCTTTCCTTAACTCTTTTGCTTAAAATGGTAACAGTTTCTCCTTGTTCATGTTTTTAATTTTATCTTTAGAACATTGAGGACAATGTTAGATTTAGGTTTGGGGGTATGAGAGACACTTGTTAGTTGCATTATTAAACTCCAGAGCCTAGAAATTTATGCTTATTAAGGATGGCACTAACCAATCTAAGTGGATGGAAGCATTTTGGTTGTAGGAGTTGAGGAACCAATCTGATTAGATGACAACATCTAAAGAGTCTATTCATAAAAGCACAGAGCTCAGGTGTTAGAAATAACATGATAGTTTCACCATATCTCGTTGAGTCCTTTTCACTTCTGTTTTTATTTTGTTTTGTTTTTAAACTATGTTTCTCTAAGTGATTAGGTGGGGATCACGAATGAAGTTGTTACCAATGCTAGGATGAATTAGAGTGATTGAGATACAAAAAAAAAAAGTTCAAAATAAATAAATAATTGAGACCAGACCATCCGACCAAACGGAATAAATTCAATAAAGTCGACCACTGGTACCCTTGTATATGCCAGTTGTGTTGACCTAGAGTTAGGATTATCGACCACTGGTTCCCTTGTATATGCCAGTGTGTTGATATTAGTCAGATTAGTATCTCAGTCCATTAGGATAGGTTCATTTTGGCGGAGGCCTTCAGACAGATATGGGAAACACCGTTCACTTAGTAAACATCAAAACCATCCATATTTTTCTCTATATCCATCTTCTTGATCTATCCATGTGATTAGTTTTGAATCCGTTATATTGATGTCCATAGTGAGACTATCTGAGTAGAGCTCTGTCACTTATATATGAATTTTAGTATGCTTGAGTGCAAACTCGTGTATAACAATTGGAATTTCGCATCAGGGTACTTCCTCCTGTAATCAATAAGTATGCCAACCAAGGAGATTCTTTAGTGCCTTCCAAGGTTTTGTGGGTATACATCTGGTAAGCCCTCCTGCGACTATAACTCGGCCACTAAGGACACCTAGGGGTTTAAAAGCTTATTGCATACCCTAAATGCAATCGACGATACCTGCGACAATGAGTTAGGATGTTATTTCTATTTTATTTTTTCTCGAGGACTAGCAAATAATAAGTTTGGGGGTATTTGATAGACACATTTTTGTGTCTAATTTGTCTCGATTCTATATATTGTTATGACTCATTTTTGTACTTATTATGGTGTTTTATATGTGTGTAGGTATTTTTGGCCAATAAACATTTTTGGAAAAATTAGCCCGAAAAGTTGTCTAAAGCACCCGGAGGAAGTGATATTGGCACCCACCGTTTGGATAAGGGGCACCCCCAAGGCAGCTGCTAAAGGCACCCCTACTCTGGATAGGGGGAGCCTCACTTTCTTCCCTATTTAAACGATGTTTTTGGCGGGAAAACCAAACAACACACCTGCAGATTATGGTTCGAGTTTCAAGCGATATTCAAAGAGATTCAAGGGCAGTTTTTCGTTGGTCTGGACCTTTTAGAGCTCAACAGGGTTGGTATGTGTATTTGGATCGATCAGAATGGGTTGCATGGTCATGTTGGAGCAGAACAGAGGTGTGGAGTATCATGGAAAGTTTGGGTTGGATTGTGATCGAGTTTTAGTTGGAGTTTGAGTTAGATATTGGTCAGAGTCATCATGTTAGTCCAAAACAGGGAAGGTATGGCGGCCAGATTCGAAAAAGAAGGAGTTTCCGTCGAGTTTAGACAAAACAGATTCATGGAGAGATACTCGGGTTTGGTGTTTGGATTTTGGGAAAGATATAGGTAGATAAGGAAATAGGATTCAGTGTTGAAGTTAATACTATCTTTGAGAGAGTCTGGGATGTTGGATATGGTTGGAAGACGCGTAAAGAAGCTGCAGAGAGCTATTCTCGTGACTTGGCCGAGGGAGAAAAGTAGGTGATATTTTTGGGATTAACTTGAGTTATACGGGACCTATTGGCTATTAAAAGGTTCATTCGAGTCCCAGGAGGGGTTACGTACACTTTGGGGGAGTTGAGGAGTATATCAGAGCAGACAAACCAAGTTACAGAGAACACGGGCAAGAGGAAGAAGAAGAACACAGAACATCAGTAAGAGACAGTCGCAGAATCCGTGGCCTTTACTTTCATATTCAATCCCTTTAGTCACAATTCTTGTAACAATTATTTACAGTTAGTAACAGTTCTGTTAAGCCTTATCTGTAACAGTGAGCTTTGTAACAATTATATCTGTTACAGACTCTCAGCTTTAGTACTTTTCTCTTATTTTTTACCCTTTTGAGCTATGAACACCTACTTTGAGCACGTGAATAACATGAGGAGATAAACCCCTTAGATGGGTCGATGGAGGAAGCCGTTTTTCCAATTATTATGTGGTAATTTCTATTTTAATTATTTTTGCAATTTCTTATATGATTTTGTTCCTTGAATAAAATAGTTTTAAGGATTATAATTGAATAGTTGTGATGTATTTTGATAGAGCTTGCTTAACCTAGAGGTTTTGATGTTCTATGCTTCGGATTTACAATTGTTACTTTGAAAATATACTTTTGCAATATTAGAATCACTTCAAACGGAAAATAATTGCATGATATTAATTAGATTGAATCATTGATAATTGGTTAATGTGGAATCCCGAGTCTCGGTGCTTTTTAAAATCTTGATACAACCTTCTTTAAGTTTTCTAGTTTTAATTGAATCTAAAAATCATCCTTTACAAGTCTGAGTGAACGAAATCTTTCTTACCACTTTTATAACAACATTATAACCACATCACCCCCCCCCCCCCCTTACATAATGATATGAAAACCATATGTATTTGTAGTGTGAACTACACATTAATTCTCCCTCTTTTTGTCAATAAAATTGGCAAAGGTACGAAAACTAGTGGGATCCTAATGAAATTTCCATAGAGACATTTCATGACAAAATAAAGCACATATCAACTTTTTAGATGCAATCATATAGTTGAAACTAAATGCATTCATCAAGGAGTCTATAAAAATTCAAGATAACCCCTACAATATTCCACAGCCGCACTCCCCACAAAGATTTGGCAATAAAGCACAAGTTCAAATAAGAACTCTACCCGAAAGAACAACAAGAACGACCTTAATTTTACAAGAAAATAAGGATTTCTTTGGACATTAACAAATTACATACGAATATGAATTTGTATCCAAAAATCTCAATTAAATTAACCACAAGAAAACCCATGATTAATTTAATCGGAAATGCTCACATAAGAGAACTTACGGAGGCGCACAGTATTTTACATAAAAATATGGATCAGGGAAGATCAATACTGCGGAATAAACAAAGATTCATTCTATCTTCCATCACCATTTGCACAATGACATATAATAGACTTAACCTTTGCAAACGAACGTTCATCCTATCTTCCATCAATATTTGCATAATGACATAATAGGCTTAACTTTTGTTTTTGTCAAAAGTTTATTCATTCTTTTATCAATACTTGCATATCGACGTACGAAAGACTTAACTTTTGACAACGTATGGGACAATCATAGTTCACGGATTCAAACATACATATCCCATAACAAATTGCAATATATAAAACCATAAAGATTAATACTGCAAAATCATCTTCCAAACAAACTTTAGAATTTAAACAAATAAATCTAAAAACATTGAAGATGAAAATCGTTGGACATAGCTATGTGTAATCACAATAATGGATATTCCAAACTCTAGTTATTCTTCTTAAAAACACAAGAATAAAATTCTCATAAGAAGTTTTTTCGAGACAAAATAAGAGTAAAATAGATTACTCATCATCTTCATATTCTGAAACCATCTAAGAGCCTTGAATAATATCCATGTCTTCCTTGATTTCAGAAAACTTGGTTGCAATCAAACACAATTGTTTTTTCATACACTTTACCCTTGAATTGATCTTAACCACACCTTTGTGAATTTGTTAAAGAAGACTCAAAGTGGTAGGATCACAAGTGTTGTCAAGGGAATCACATATTTTTCTTTTACACACATTCTCCTTCATACGCTGAAAGGTACATGGGAGAACGAGTTTGGGAGTTCCAAAAGAGTTTCCAATTGGAGCAAATGAGAGTGCTTGACAAATTTGTCCAATTAAGCTAGGGAATCATAACTTATTATTGGGCGAAGTCATCGAGATCATTTGAAAAATGATAAACCCACAATTATCGAGACTTGGGGTACCCAATTCAAGGAAATAGACCAATTCCGCAAACTCGCGACTCCATCGAGAATTTTCAATTGTGAAGGGTCAAAGATTAGAGATACCAAGCTTTAAGAAGGACATAAAAGCAAGACTAAGATAATTTGTAGGAAACTTTCCTTCATTCCAATTAACACTCTTGCCACAAAGATCATGAGAAATGGCTTCATATGATGGTATTTCATCACTTGGTATAGGGAGGCAAAAATTACTCAAAGGAATTTTGGTAATCCTTGATATCAACTCTCTATCAACAAGAAATTTCTCTCTTTTTTATCATGGTTTTGAATTCCATGTTCTCAAGATCAACATCATGAATGTTAGCATAGAAAATCCTTGTGAGAGTGTCAAAACCTTCACCAAGACCATTAAAGATGTTTCCAAGATTAAATTTTTCAAAGAAAATCAAATCTTCTTTATGACCACTAGACAAATCCAACTTCTTTTCAAGAATGAAACCACTAGAAGCAATCCTTTCAAAGATCATACTACTAGAATAATTGACAAATATAATTCTAATATAGTCTTGAAATTGAGGAAGAGTCATGCTAGAAGAAGATATATCCAAAGTTTTTGAATTCTTCTTTGAAACCTTGAAATTTCCCATAAAACCTAGAAATTAAGAGTACAAGGTGAAGGAAGAACTCACTTGATTTGTCTCTTGAAAACCCTTTCACCTTTTGTTCTCCAAAGATTCTTTAATGGAGGAAGTACATGAACCCTAGAAAAGTTCACGTACACGTACGTTACGAGGGAGAAGAAGGGTACGCGTACCAGCTTCTTATGTAGCCTCATGTAGTGGGGAAAAAAGATTTGGTGTTTTTTTTTTGGGAAGTGAAGAGACGACCGTACGGACGAGACTCCTCAATCGAGCAAACTTCTTAACCTCAAACAGATGCACTGTACGGGAGTGCTTTAAGTTCAAGAGATCAATCTGTAGTACTCCGGCCTAAACCAAGTCAATGGCCGTTCCAGAGTCAATTCGGTCACAAATAGGGAGATGGGTTGATCTGTAGGAGGTAAGCTGAGAATTGTGTGGGATCAATGATGATCAAGGATTGTGAATGTGTTGAAGGTTTCTACAAGTGATGAATAAGTTCGAATGATTAAGAGATTGTTGCTCACACGATGATTCTTGGTTAGACGATGGATTGTCTATTCAATATCTAGTGGATTTTCTGTGTTGTTTTTCCGTTGTTTCAATCATGGATTTGAGGACTTATTTATATTTTCAGAGTAGTGAACACATTGATCCCTGAAAGTGTGACGGTTTCTTGAGTGAAAGAGTGGGAAAGTGGGAGATCGTGGTCAAATCAGTTCCATTTTGTGTGGAGACTTGGTTGATCGCTCACCCACTACTTTGCTAACTCCTTCAACTGTTTGCACGACTTACTCACATTTCTCATCGTTGATGAACACACGTTCCGTAGGCCTCCATACCAAAACCCTAATTGATATCCCCCCATGTGACGTGATTGATGTCTCACGAATGAGGAGTCTGCAAAGCTAATGTGTATTTGATTAGTCAGTTGTTGACTGACTAGACAATGAATCTAGGTTTTGTTGAATTGACGAATGCTCAGTGATTCATGAATGTTAATATTGCTCGTCTGAGCAAATATTGTAAATTCTATGAATATTGAGTTGTGATCAAAATTCGAGTTGCCCAATTGGGCGAGTTACTGAATATTGATAGTTGGATCAATATTCGAGCAACTGAGCAAGTTTTGCTTAATTCGACGAATTACTGATAAATTACTGAATATTGATAGTTGGATTAATATTCGAGCAACTGAGAAAGTATTACTCGATTCGAAGAATTATTTATTGGTGATGTGACCCAATAAAATATTAATTAAAATATTGGTAGACTACCAAATATTATATAATTAATTCATATGATGGTGGCTGGATCAACATAAATTTATTAGTGTGTGAACTTGCTCAGAATGATGATTTCGTGGAGCGTTTGTTCGAAACCCTAATTTTTGATCAATTGTTCGTCAATTGATGAATTGCTGAAAATAGGTCATGAGTGAGGGGGGGACCGACCACATGGGATGATGGACGTCCATGTGATTCCCGAATACCCGAGTGAGCGTGCACCAGGGTCCTAGTTAACCGGTTGATGAAATAATGATGATAAAATGCTGGTTTCATCATTTATTAAAATAGTGCTTGATTGAGCATTAGGTGATAAAACCTAAAAGTGAGGGACCGATCAAAGAGGCATGAACTGGACCTTGGTGGTTGTGGGACTAGCTGATGGTCGATTGAGAAAACTCCAAGTTGGTTGGAAAGAGTTTGGACCCAATATGAGCAATTGGGTAAATTAGGTCAAAATTATAAGAATATGTGGGACATGCTCCCTACAAGCCTTAGGGCCGGCCTTAGTTGGTCAAGGAAGCATGCCCGTGTCACCATAATGCCTGTGTCTCAGTCCTGAGAGTTTTGGCACTTTCTGATTTGCGTTTGTGCAATATCTTGGATTTTCAGAAGAGTTCGATCTTTGACCGAAATTCTTGATTTTGCTCGAATGAGCAAGTAAAACTTTGCTCGTTTGATCAAAATTTGGAAAATATTAAAATAATAATATTTTATTACTTGGCGTGTGTAGCCTAGTCGGCCGCGTGACCATGTTGGCTTTTTGGCTTTTTCATGGTTTGAGCAATATTTGAGAAAATATGAAGAAACCATGATTTTTGCTCAAACGGAGGAGTTTCATGAGATGAGGGAAATAATAATTATAAAAGACTAGGGATTGTAAGGTGCGGGACCAGCCACGACTAGGGCATTACCATCCGGCTAGGTTTCCCTATCCCACAACACCTTTCCCTATTTTTATTATTTTTCATGAATCCTTGAAAATATGGAAAAACCATGAGTTTTGCTCAAACAAGAAAAATTGCTAAAATAAAGGAGTTTTCATGAGTTCATGAAAATAAAAAAATAATTAAAATAAAGGAAAAAGGCGTGGGGACCGTCCGGCCTGTGGGCCCGGTCCCTAGGCGCCACTTTTATTAATTTAATATTTTCTCTCTCATATTTTGTGTAGGATTCCTCGTTTGTCCATATTTCGAATGCTCGTTCATGCATCATTGTCGAGTACACTTGCACCATTTTATGGGGATTACTCAGTGGTAGTCCAGATGCCCGATTGTTGAGTATTTATTAATAATTTATGAAATTCAGTGGAGAATGATTCATGAAACTTGAGTAATAAAAGTGGGTAGTTGTTTATTATCAATTCATGGGATCAACTGTGGATTCGACCATGGATTTCGAATAATAAAGCGAGTGTCACCATTCTGTGGGATCGTGGATTCGACCACAAAATCAGAGTAATTAACTATTACCATTCCATGAGATCATCCGTGGACTCGATCATGAAATCGGAGTAATGAAAGTAGTTATTACCATTCCATGAGATCAGCTGCGGATTCGATCATGAAATCAGAGTAATGAGAATATCTATTATCATTCCATGAGATTAGCTGTGGATTCGATCATGAAATCGGAGTAATTAGATAAAATAAATTATCTTCTAGTAATTCAGTGGTGAATATCACAGTAGAATTAATATATTGCAGAAGGGATATTAGTCATTTAAAGCGTCATACCCATTCCGAGAGGTGCATAGTCAGGAGACAGCGAGTGTTTCTGAAGTCTGAAGACGTTAATGCTCTCAATCTTACGGATAACCATATAGATCTATACACAGTCTCTCTACATATTCAAGGAACAGTGAGTGTCACTGACGTCCTAAAGGCGTTACTGCTCTCAATCTTACGGAGAACCGACTAATCGTTCTTCTATGTAGAGGTGGGTCTCTCTCATGTAGTCAAGGAATAATGAGTATCACCGACGTCCTGAAGGAGTTAATGCTCTCAATCTTATGGAGAACCGCCCAATTATGTTATTCTACATAGAGGTCATGATGAAATGCGTGGCACCGAACGCTCAGCTAGTGGAGGCCTTTCGGGAAACATATTCATCATGGCTCGTAAATATGAATTGTCACATGCCTGAATCCGTGTCAGAAACATGCAGTATCATGATTTTACGATTTTGACCTTTGTTGAAAATCCACCATAAACATTAAGTCCCCAGCTTAGTGAGGGACAATCATGTTCCGCAGTAAGCATTAAATGGTGATTTTCAGTCGATGAGATCAGTGGTTGAACTCGGTCGTACAAAGGGATTTTTAGAATCCTCGATTTTCTTCAATGGTGTCATGTACGAGCAAATGCACAGGTAAGGTCCCTGATAGCAAGATAGAGTGTCATCTCCTGAGCACGGAGAGATGAAGAGGCTCAGTTCTGGTCAGTTTAGGATTTATGGGCCCGAGCCCAAAAAAGGAAACCCTTATTTTATTAGATTTTGGAAATAAAATTGATATAAAAAGGAAGAAACCATTAAAAAATTTAATAATTTTTTATTGACCGACCAAGCATCTCCCCTCCCTCTCGTCCAAGCAGGAAAAAAAAAATTGTGCCCGCCGGAGCTCCCATAACCGACTGCCGCCGGCCGATTTTCGGCGATCCCCTGTGCCGACAAAGGTATGTGATTTTATTTTATTTTCGATGTTAGTTCATGAGTTGTTCCAAAACAAAGTTTCATATGTATGCATGAATATGTAGATTTCATGAAAATTGTTTTAGAAAACTTATGTATGTTCGTTCGTTAGTTTAAGAAACGAGCAATAATCCCTAATATGAAAGAGATACATGAATTCTTGAGTAGACATGGTCTAGTTGCAGCAAAGAAAATTTTATTTATGAGGTTTCATGAAAACCAAAATTTATTTTCAAAGCATGAACTTTCACAAATACTTTCAGGAACGTAGGTTCGTAGTAGAAGTAATACATAATGATCCTTAGAGTTAGAGGAATTTTTTGAAAAGGCATGTAGTTCATGATAAAATTTATTTGTGAACTTTCAAAAATTTATTTGGAATATGTGGACTTTTGCAAAATAGAAAAGACCCTCGTTTCATAGACGAATGCTCGCTTGAGCGAAATAAGTTTTTTATTTTATTTAACTCACGTAAAAAAGAAATTTTTTTTTTTTTTAAATGCACATGAGTTTTTTTTTTTTTTTAATTCTTATGAAAAATCAAATAACAAATTTTGAGTAATTGTTAAAGATAGACACTTATATTTCATGACTTTATGATGTGTGTTTGCGGCATAAAATCATGGACGTTCACATGAAGAGTTTATATGAATTGTTCATAGTTTAGTGAAAATTCAGTGTCGACTCTTGAATGATAGATTTTGCTCGTCTTCGCAGGTTTGAAGGAGTGAGCAAGTTTTTCAGAGTTTTATGTTGTTATCACTAAGTTCATGAAATCATAAATAGGTAAGAGTTAAGGATTACCATTTTTGTAGACATTGATGTGAGCATCATAATTATTCTGTTGCTTTAATTCCATTGTGTTGATGAAATTCATGTATGGATGTCACAACAACTTTGCAAAGATGACTCAGTCCCGTGGTGGCACTTCTGAAGATGATGTTTCTAGAGAGGAAACTTCCAGAGAGGATGTTTCTACAGACGCGTCTTCCAGAGATGATGGTTCCTCCATAAATGATGATTCTGAGACTTCTAAAGAGAAAGAGGAAACTCCCAAAACTAAGAATATTCCAGCTGTTGAGAACAAAATTTTTGTGTATTTGTGTAGACCCGAAAAATATCCCTTAGGTTTCTCGTTTCGGCTGCTCATAAATCCCAGGAGTACTATTCAGAACAAGTTAGTATCTCCTCAAGCAATAGCTCGGTTCTGTTTGTAAGGGAGACACTATTTGGCTCCACACGTGGAACTCAATCTTTCCTTGAAGCCTATAACACATTTATCTGGATGGGCGAGACATATGCTGGGTCATAGTCGTGTAAGGACCATGATGGATCAGGCACAAGTTACACGAGCCATTCAAGCTACTGGGGATTTAATCATTCATCACGATATACCAGGTATGGTGGCTTTGCTTGCTCGTTGGTGCATTCCCGCTCATACTTTTATATGCAAATGGGTACAATTCACCATTACTTTGGAAGATGTAGTCGCTTTATTAATATCCCGATCACTGGTAATTTTCCCGGAGATCTCTCAGTATAAGAGAATGCCATTTCTGACGAGTTGGAAGCTAAAATGCGTGAATTCAACAAGTCGCCCAAATTTTGTTATGATCAATGGTTGAAGTACTGGTGGCCGAGAGATGAAGCTCCTGAAGAATCTATTGATGGTACCTTAACCATTTCTTCCTTCTTATGCTTGTGGATTTTCAGGGATGTTCTTGAGGATAGCGGTCATTTATTGAATCCATTTGTGATTCCTTTCGCCATAAGGATGGATAAAGGTGAGAAACTTCCTATCGGTAGTCTGTTTTTGGGTTCAATGTTCTCTAATTTAGACTCCTTAGTCATAGACTCCAGCATCTCCAACGGCTTCATGAAGATTGAAACTTATGCAAATACTATGTTTCTCCAAGATTTGATGTGGGAGCACCTTGAGAATTATGCTCCGATTCCTCGTAGCGTCTTGCAAGGACCCAATGTTGATACTCGTCATGCTTTCCTTGAGAAAAATAATGCTAGGATTATGCGTTGGTCTACAAAGCAGCCACAATACAAGATATGCCTCACTGACATTTTAGACATCGAGTCTGAGTTCAACTTTCTCCCCTAGGTGTTGGCTCCTCCTCATTTCTCACAATTGATCACTTTTAATATTGCTAAAGAGAACATCACGTTGAGAACTGGTGCTGGTCTGAGTGACGGAGATAGGTCTTTTATATTGAGTTGTACTCCTAGTTTCTTAGTATCAGTAATGCACGGAGAATTCCAGGTGGAAGAATATAATATCAATAGAGCAACTCCATAAATGGGTGTCGACCAGTGTATTTCGGGTCATCGAATGAACAAGATATCAGTTGAGCATCTGAATGCTCACTTAGATTGCACGTATGTGGAAGGAAATAAGTATTTATCCCCATGCTTAGACCAAGCTACCTTCGTAGCTCCGGGTAACATAGACTTCTGGCGTCAACAACTTGAGCATTTGTATAAGATTGTGATGGATGTTAAGTCCCCGGTACGAGAGTTTCCTTCTTCTGACATGATTTTTGGTCGACCGAGGTTGAGATACCTTTCTAGTGGTGACAAAAGGAAAACTTCTCCAGATGCGACATGTGTAAGTATTTCCTTTATGATTTTAGCGAAAGCATGATAATCACACCTTAATTATATTGTTGACTTTGTGGTAGGATGATGTGCTGTGAGATTTCGAATTGATGTGAACTCCTTAGACATTCAAGAAATTCCCCAGGGACGAGAGGGCAGGAGCAAGACATCTCATAGGATGATACAGAATAATGTGCAGTCCTCAGCCACTTCTTTGGTAAGTTGTTAGCACTTTCTTTTTCATTGAAATTTTCTTTCCCATGTAATCAGGATCCAAAAGAATATTGTTAATTTGTTTCAGAATTTCACTCCATCGGTTATTGACGGCCTTCATCTTTCTTCTATACGAATAATCCAGGAATCTAGCGCCGATGGAGAGGTTGATGTGAGTATCTCTTTGTGTAATTGATTATGGAATTTCCTTGAATCAAGTAATGATAATTATTGTTGATGCATCCATAAGGATATTTTCGTGGAAAGCCAACATGGCCAGATCGTTCATTCATCTTCAAATAGTGGTGAGAAGGAGAATCTTCAAGAATTGGGACCAAATGGAGGAAATAGTGCTTCCAATATTGATGCTGACCATATTAATCCTTCGAATGGCTTGGGAACTCTTCAAGTAAGTATCCACTTCATGATATCTTCATATAAATATAATATTGGATAACAAACGAATGAGATTCCATATGAATGAATGAATTTTTGTTAGTGAAATACATCACTAGAAAATTCAGAACTCAGATTTTTAGCAAAAACGCCATAAAATCTTCATCCGATGTCGGATTTTCTCGATCTACCCATGTATCCTTATTCCCAGGATATTTCCAAGCTTTTCTAAAGAATCTTTTAGATTTTTG
Organism: Papaver bracteatum; assembly: GCA_023529315.1. Taxonomy (NCBI): domain Eukaryota; kingdom Viridiplantae; phylum Streptophyta; class Magnoliopsida; order Ranunculales; family Papaveraceae; genus Papaver; species Papaver bracteatum. The sequence goes on along the minus strand of JAJJWX010003305.1, from coordinate 105,428 downwards.
AGCACGTTTAAGGGCCGAAATAAGCGAAACAGTAAACTTCCAGGAGACCTTCAGAAAATTTTCAGATGACATGTAGTCCAATGTTTTGGCCACATCTCTTTGCTTGTTTATCCAATTGCTATTAAATTTTGATATGTTGTAGAAAACATCTATACGAAGAGAATGGTATATGACTCAACCTTAAATTCTTTACCAATTTCTCCCAGTTCATCATTTCATAGAGGGCAGTATAAAATCTCTTCAGGCGAGCTTGTTTGAAAAACGTGTTCTATGACTTCCACGCTATTTGCTCATGTTTTGGATATATAGTAAAGATATTAGATAGTATTAGTTCACTTAAATGCTGGATTTTATGATTGATTTTGGTTTCCATGCTTTAATTGCTCTAATCTCATGTAATCTTCGTATTAGGTACCAAATGCCGAAGTTGAGAATAATAGAGCGAATGATGATTCAAACCATATAGTGAATCGAGTTGATGATGTTACCATATATGCACCTTAATGCCATGAGAATATTGTTACTGAAGTTGGCGAAGATAATGAAGCTCAAATCATCATCACTTCAGAGATAGAAGAAGCCGAACCCAGAATTGTTGAAACTTCCCCGTCGATAGAAGAAACTGCTCCCACAATTGCTGAAGATGCTCCAATAATTGAGAACCGCATAATAGCGCATGAATACCCTAATGCAGGGATTATTTGTGATCCTCCATTCGGTGAGTCACTCCCATATCACACATCAGTTGGTGGATTTAGCGTTCTCATAGGGTATGCTGAAATATATGAGAAATTGTGGAAAATGTATGGTCACATTGTTGTCACCAAGGATCCAAAACGCAATTACTTTTTGAAAATGCAAGTAGGAGCTATCTTGTGTGTCATAGATGATATATGGACCAGGGCTAGAAGAACCATCACTCAAGATGTACTCTTTGATTGGGAGTACAACTTGAAGAAATCTGAAGAGCTTGGCTTCAACTTGAAGTGGCTTCGTCAAAAGATCGACGCCATCAAGGATGCAGTAGAGAATAATATACGTTTCACCAGTGATCCTGTGGTGGAGAAAATGGCCAAGATGGGTGTATTGACTGAAAATCTGGAGTTGGAGAAAGCGGCCTTGCAAGTCTTGGAGAATGCAGAGAAGCAAAAATCTTACTTTGCCGGCTTCCTTTAGTTTTTCCTTTCCGTAATATCTTGAAATTTGAACTTCTGAGATATGTGAGGTTTTATTTTGGTTTTGATTTTTTGACTGGTTTTGAGTTAGTGAGTGATTGAGGATTCTCTTTTGGAATTGATAGAGATTTTTTCTTAAGATAAAGAACTTTGATAAATTGCCGAATTCAAATAATGAATGTAAGGATTGCAAACTCTTGGAGGAATTGAAAATACACGTGAAAGAAAAACCTAAAATAAAAATGTTAAGTATCGAGAGTTCATGCCTTGAACATAAAACACCTTGGGACGCTGAATGTCTTAGGCGTCAAAAACCTTTAGCCAATTCTCGTGAATCACTGGCACACTTGTCTTTCCTTTGATGTCAGCCAATTTGTAGTATCCTCTAATTACTGACTTAAAAATCATAAATGTCCCTTCACAGTCATATTTTCTTGTGGAATGGAGATTACGCTTAGTTTCCTTGAGAACAAAATCTCCTTCATGAAATTTGTTAGGCTTGGTTGTTCGTGCCCTGAATATCTTCTGTTGGTTCAGAATTCCTCATATGGTGGGATTCCATGTTGGTGGAGATTTTTAATTCTGCGGCACATGTGGATACTCATGTAAGGGAGAATATTTAGGATATTGATTGTGAAACTCGGTCCTTATTCCAGCAATGACTGTGTTAGTGAGACGATGGATTCAGAGAGGTTCAAAGTATTACTGAGGTGAGACTAACTACTCATAATGTTTGGTGATAACTGAGTTATGAGTAAGATCAAGTCCCTGGACCAGAGAAGCAGATTTGTAAGTTGGTAATATAAACACATGAGGGGGAATGAGACTTTCTTGAGTGCGGAACCGTTTGACGAATTCATGTGCACTTTTTTCAGGTTTTTGTGTGAGTTCTATCAAGGCTTCGACCTTTCCCAGATGTTCGAACGGTGGATCATCCGGTTCATCCGAGTCAGAGCTTTATTCATTAGAGAAATATACAATTGAAGGTGCTACAGTAACCTTTCCAGCATGAATCCATATCCGTCCAAGAACCATGTCATATCCTGGATCTTCTCTGATTATGTAAAACTTGGTTTCTGACCAGGTTTCCCCAACTTTCATTTTGAGAATGATGTAACCTTATGCATATCTGGATATTCCTTCGTGAACTCTGACTGAGACAGGAGCATGAGTAGCTTCTTGTCGAGTGATGCCCGCGGCTCTTAGAGTCTTAAAAGGAATGATGTTAACAGCAGTGCCAATATCGACCAACGCTCGCTTGAATTCATTTCCTTTGAGATGGACTATGGTGAGAAGTCCCCAGTCATACATCTCCTTGTCTGTAGCTGGAGGTCAGGGAGTACTTCTGGGATAAATAAATATTTCCCAGATACAACATGGTTCAGAGCTATTAACAGATTTTCCCTTTGAGCCTTTGACAGATAAAGCAATTCACATGCATGCTCGATTAATGATTGAACTGCATCTTTGACCGGTTGTTCATAAATTGCAAAATTTCTGATTGGGAGAGGATTCATGTGCACTCCTTCAGTCCCCATCTCCCCTGAATCGGTTTTTCCTTGAATATGCATTTCAAGGTTCTACAATCACTGGTCGGATGACTAACATACCAATGAAAGCGGCGGTAACTCGGATTCTCCACTTCCTCGTCTGTTGGCTCTCTCCTGACATGAGGTAAGTTGATTGCACCATCTTGAGTCCAGACTTCCAACAACTACATCACCTATTCAATAGGGAAAGGAAAGTCTGGCACTTCTTGATCATTCTGTTGATGCTAAGCCGGTGCTTGTGCATTTAGAGCCTGGTTGTCCTTCCTTGGTGCTTTCGTTGACGTTGGAGGAACATTCTTATGTTTCTACGCATCATCCTTTCTTTTTCCCTATTCAGAAACGTTCATGGAAGCCTCAACATTATACTGTTTGTTGATTAAATGCCTAGAGGTGTTGTTTCGAGTGTCTCTCGGCTCCTCGAATTTGCCAGTTTTCGTTCTTTCTAGCAAGGATTGAGCAGTAGTTGCTGATCGCTTGGCCGCTTCATGAAGTTCTGAGAAATTATGAAACCAGAGGTTTTCCAGCAAGGCTCTATAGTCTGGGATCGTCCCGTTTATGCATAAGTCCACCAGTTATTGTTCAGTAACATTAGGATCATGACAACCCAAAGCCTGGGTTCTGAACCTTTTCACAGATTCGTTCGGATTTTCAGTGTTATTCTGAGCCATCCTTCCTAATTCAGAGAGAGTAACTTGCTCAGAAACAATGAAGTATTTCCTGTATAAGGTATTAATCATTTCTCCCAAATTATCTATGCTTCCTGACGCAATATTGTTGTACCAAGTATATGCTCGGCCTGTTAGAGATTTCGAGAACTTATTCAAACAGACAACATGGTTATGTTCATGTTCTCCTAATGCTTCCAAGAATCAAGAGATGTGTTCTCGAAAGTTCCATGTTCCGTTGTACATCGTGAATTTTGGAGAGGTGTAGCCTTTTGGAGAGGGATTCTTTATGTAACAGCGGGGTATGGAGGTTGATGACGGTGAATAGACTATACATGACCTTTCCATCGATCCTCCATAAAGCGCTCCAGTTCTTCACGAGTGATGAAACCAGCAGGTTCTGCGGTTTTGAGGACTTCATCATTGTCAACTACGTGGACTAGAAAACTTCATGATCGGTAGTTGGAGATGCTTCCTTGTCTTTTACCTTCTCCCGAGTTTTCTCCATTTTTTCAGTAAGGGTCTTGAGGTAATTGCATAATCCTTCTGAGTGGTAGCCATGTCAGTTTGATATTTTGCGAGCACTTCATGGATCTTCATTACATCAGCAATAGTAGGTGGATCTTTTCTGACTTCCTCGGGACACCAGACGAAGAGAGGATGGACTCCGGTGTTGGTTTGAGGAGGAGTGGTATCGCCAGCGCCGTTGTTGGAAACATGAGTAGTTTCTGGAGTACCACCATTGTTATTAGTGCTAGCATTGTTTGGGTTAGGATTTGTAACTGAACTTGACCTAAGATCGACCATATTTTGTGAAAATTTGAGATTACAACCGAGAGATTAATCTCCCACTATGGTTGCCAATCTGTAGATGAGGAAAAATGATTTTATGGTTTTTTTAGGGAAGTGAAGATACGATCGTACGATTGAGACTCCTCAACTGATCAAACTTCTTAACCTCAAACAGATGCACTGCGCGGAAGTGCTTTAAGTTCAAGAGATCAATTTGTAGGACTCCGGCCTAAACCAAGTCAATAGCCGTTCCAGAGTCAATTCGGTCACAAAGAGGGAAATGGGTTGATCTATAGGAGGGAAGCTGAGAATTGTATGGGATCAATGATGATCAAGGATTGTAAATGTGTTGAAGGTTTCTGCAAGTGATGAATAAGTTTGAATGATTGATAGAGTGTTGCTTACACGATGATTCTTGGTTAGACGATGGATTGTCTGTTCAATATCTCGTGGATTTTCTGTGTTGTTTTTCCGTTGTTTAAATCATGGATTCGAGGACTTATTTATATTGTCAGAGTGGTGAAAAAATTGATCCCTGTAAGTGTGACGGTTTCTTGAGTGAAAGAGTGGGAAAGTGGGAGATCGTGGTCAAATCAGTTCCATGTCATGTGGATACTTGGTTGATCGCTCACCCACTACTTTGCTAACTCCTTCAACTGTTTGCATGACTTACTCACATTTCTCATCGTGGATGAACACACGTGCCGTAGGCCGCCAGACCAAAACCCTAAGTGATATCCCCCTATGTGACGTGATTGATGTCTCACGAACGTGGAGTCTGCAAAGCAGACGTGTATTTGATTAGTCAGTTGTTGACTGACTAGACAATGAATCTAGGTTTTGTTGAATTGAGCATGATTGAAGAATGCTCAGTGATTCATGAATGTTAATATTGCTCGTCTGAGCAAATATTGTAGATTCGTTGAATATTGAGTTGTGATCAATATTCGAGTTTCCCAACTATAAATATTGATAGTTGGATCAATATTCGAGCAACTGGGCAGGTTTTGCTCAATTCGACGAATTACTGATAAATTATTAAATATTGATAGTTGGATCAATATTCGAGCAACTGAGCAAGTATTGCTCGATTCGACGAATTATTTATTGGTGACGTGACCCAATAAAATATTAATTAATATATTGGTAGACTACTAAATATTATATAATTAATTCATATGCTGGTGGCTGGATCAACATAAATTTATTAGTGTTTGAACTTGCTTAGAATGATGATTTCGTGGAGCGTTTGTTCGAAACCCTAATTTTTGATCAATTGTTCGTCAATTGATGAAAATAGGTCATGAGTGAGGGGGGGGGGGCGACCACATGGGATGATGGACGACCATTTGATTCCCGAATACCCGAGTGAGCGTGCACCAGGGTCCTAGTTAACTGGTTGGTGAAAGAATGATGATAAAATGCCGGTTTCATAATTTATTAAAATAGTGCTTGATTGAGCATTAGGTGATAAAACCTAGAAGTGAAGGACCGATCAAGGAGGCATGAAACCGGCCCTTGGTGGTCATGGGACCATATGATGGTCGATTGAGCAAACTCCAAGTTGGTTGGAAAGAGTTTGGACCCAATATGAGCAATTGAGCAAATTAGGTTAAAATTATAAGAATATGTGGGACCGCAAGCCTTAGGGACGGCCTTGGTCGGAAAAGGAAGCATGCTCGTGTCACCGTAATTCCCATGTCTTAGTCCTGAGAGTTTTGGCACTTTCTGATGTGCGTTTGAGCAATATCTTGGATTTTCAGGAGAGTTCTATCTTTGACTGAAATTCTTGATTTTGCTCGAATGAGCAAGTAAAACTTTGCTCGTTTGATCAAAATTTGGAAAATATTAAAATAATAATATTTTATTACTTGGCGTGAGTAGCCTAGTCGGCTGTATGACCATGTTGACCTTTTGGATTTTTCATGGTTTGAGCAATATTTGAGAAAATATGAAGAAACCGTGATTTTTGCTCAAACAGAGGAGTTTCATGAGATGAGGGAAATAATAATTATGAAAGACTAGGGATTGTAGTGGGACCGGCCACGGCTAGGGCATGGTCGGTCGTCTAGGTTGCCCTGTCCCGCAACACCTTTCCTTATTTTTATTATTTTTCATGAATCCTTGAAAATATGGAAAAACCATGAATTTTGCTTCTAAAATAAAGGAGTTTTCATGAGTTCATGAAAATAACAAAAAAATTAAAATAAAGGAAAAAGGAGTGGGGACCGGCCACAGCGGCATGACTCGCCGGCCGGTGGGCCCGGTCCCCTAGGCACCACTTTTATTATTTTAATATCATTTTCTCTCTCCTATTTTGTGTAGGATTCCTCGTTTGTCCACATTTCGAATGCTCGTTCGTGCATTTGGGTGCTCGTTCATGCATCATTATCGAGTACACTTGCACCATTTTATGGGGCTTACTCAGTGGTAGTCCAGATGCCCGATTGTTGAGTATTTATTACTAATTTATGAAAGTCAGCGGAGAATGATTCATGAAACTGAGTAATAAAAGTGAGTAGTTGTTTGTTATCAATCCATAGGATCAGCCGTGGATTCGACCATGGATTCGGAATAATAAAGCGAGTGTCACCATTCCGTGGGATCGTGGATTCGACCACAGAATCAGAGTAATTAACTATTACCATTCCATGAGATCATCCGTGGACTCGATCATGAAATCGGAGTAATGAAAGTAGTTATTACCATTCCATGAGATCAGTCGTGGATTCGATCATGAAATCGGAGTAATGAGATTATCTATTACCATTCCATGAGATTAGCCATGGATTCATTCATGAAATCGGAGTAATTATATAAAATAGATTATCTTCTAGGAATTCAGTGGTGAATGTCACGGTAGAATTAATCTATTGCAGAAGGGATATTAGCCAGTTAAAGTGTCATACCCGTTCGGAAAGGTGCATAGTCAGGAGACAGCGAGTGTTGCTGAAGTCTGGAGCCGTTAATGCTCTCAATCTTATGGAGAACCGTCTGGATCTATACACTATCTCTCTACATAGTCAGGGAACAGTGAGTGTCATCGATGTCCTGAAGGCGTTACTGCTCTCAATCTTACGGAGAATCTCCCAACCATTCTTCTATGTAGAGGTGGGTCTCTCTCATGTAGTCAGGGAACAATGAGTATCACCAGCGTCCTGAAGGAGTTAATGCTCTCAATCTTACGGAGAACCGCCAAATTATGTTATTCTACATAGACGTCATGATATGAAATGCGTGGCACCGAACGCTCATCTAGTGGAGGCCTTTCGGGAAACATAGTCATCATGGCTCGTAAAATATGAATTGTCACATGCTTGAAGCCGTGTCAGAAACATGCAGTATCATAATTTTACGATTTTGACCTTTGTTGAAAATCCACCATCAACACCTCAATTGGGCTTGGACCCGTTCACGAACGTGACCCACAAAAGAGAAGTAGGATTTTTTTTAAAAAAAGTTTACCATCCAAGGTACGCACAATGGAAGAGATCAGTATAGTGCAATAAAAGAATAGTAAGGAGCCTACAAAACTTTTAGTTGATCTTGGAAGGAAGAAGTAGAAAAATATTTACAAAATAAATTAACCCAAACAACACAGTCAACCGTTACTTGCCCGACATTAATTTATATACATACGGGGTATAACCAGTCTTGTTACCAAGTGGCCGAATGTGCAGAGAAATTCTCATGCAAATTTTCTGGTTGATCTTCATGAACAATATCACAGTAAAGATGATACTCTGGGTTAATAGAGTGTTTTGAATCCTTTTTCTTATACCCAAGAAAAACCTTTTTCTGAAGATTAGAATCTATGTCGAACTTACAATAAATCTTGTTATCAATTTCACATGAGTTGGAGATAGTTCTAGTTCGTACATCATGAATGCATGATTTAATAGGTACAGAACTTTTATCACAACTATTCTTATTCTCAAAGGAATTAAGCTTTACTAAGAATTTGAAAGTGCTTTCAAATGCTGTAAATAGATCTTTGTCAATTGATCCATTATGATAGTATTCCTCATAAAGATTAAGAGTTAATCTAGTGAGATTCTATATCCGTGAGCTTCGACTGCGTTTTTTCAAAAGACCCTTCTTAGAAGAACATTTAATGTTTCCTATAGATTGTTCCTCATTATCTAATCTTTCCAAGGACTTAGATGAAGCGGGATTATCACAAGAGACCATAGGTCTAATAAATAATCTTTGAACAATCTTTACGGAATTCTGGCATGCGTTACAGATTCCAAGAACAAGTTTCTCAACGAAATCTCCCATAGGGATAGACTCTTAAAGATCAGTCAAACACAAACTTATTAGGTTTAAGGTGTTTGCATGCTCTGATACTAATTGAAAAAGTGGGGGTACAACAATCTCACCCAATAATTCGCTAAGCAATCTGTATGGACTAACTCCAATATACTTTTAATAGAATCAACAAGATAGTAAGACTCAATCTTAACAAAAAGTATATCAAGGAGGTATATCTCAATTTCTTGATTCAATACTTACTCAAGCAAATAGAAATCTGCGAGTCTAATTGAATACATGAGAAATTAACTTGAATAGTACCAAAGGCCAATGTTCAAGTATCAATCAATTTCAATCAGCAACCAAAGGTCGGATTTCCCAATTAATTGATTCAACGCACAACCTGTGATATTTCAATTATATAACAAAATATAATGCGAAAAAGAAATAACACAGACACCAGAAGTTTTGTTAACGAGGAATCCGCAAATGCAGAAAAACCCCGGGACCTAGTCCAGATTGAATACACACTGTATTAAGCCGCTACATCACTAGCCTACTACAAACTAACTTCGGTCTGGACTGTAGTTGAACCCCAATCAATCTCATACTGATCCAAGGTACAGTTGTGCTCCTTACATATCTAATCCCAGTAGGATACTATGCACTTGATTCCCTTAGTTGATCTCACTCACAACTAAGATTTGAGATGAACCAAAGTCGGAGACTTTAATAAACAAATATGTATAACACAAAAAAATCTACAAGAATAGATAAATCTGTCTCCCACAAAAATACCTACAAGTTTTGTCCCGTCTTTCGATAAATCAACATGTGAACATGAACTAATCGATAACCCTGACCTATATTCCCGAAAAACAGCCTAGAATTATCAGTCACCTCACAATAATATTAATCGACTAGCGAAACAACATATTGTGGAATCACAAATGATGAGACGAAGATGTTTGTGATTACTTTTCTATCTTTCCTATCGGAGAAATTAATCTCGAGCCAATTTTACAACTGTACTCAATATGATAGAAACAACAAGATTAGATCACGCAACTACAGAGAAAATAATTGGGTCAAGCTTCACAATCCCAATAAAGTCTTCAAGTCGTTAACCTACAGTGTCTCGGTAGAAACCTAAGGTTAAAGGAGAATCGACTCTAGCTTATACAACTAGTATCACACAGGAGGTGTGGAGATTTCTTTCCCAGTTGCTAGAGTTCTCTTTTATATAGTCTCCAAATCAGGGTTCGCAATCTAAGTTACCTTAGTAACAAAGCATTCAATATTCACCGTTAGATGAAAATCTGATTAGATTCAAGCTAATATATTTCAACTATTAGATCGAACTTAGCTTGTTATACATAAATGAAATATACCTCATTTAGGTTTGTGTAACCGTACCTAAATGTGTACAAGTCATTGGTTCAACAATAGTTAACCAAATGTTTATCCATATGATCACTTTCATATCAAGCTTATTCATCTTCACCATAAGTAGTTCAAATGACTCAAATGAACTAGTTCAAGAGTTGTTCAATTGCTTAGATCTCATATAAGTATACAAGACACAATCGAAGCATAATCGGTTTTGATTCACTCGAATCGATTCATGAACTTTATAGCCACGGTTTGCAAATATGCATTCCTTAGTTTATATAAATTTAAGTTCACAAATAAACCAATTTTATAAAGTAACACACTTAAGTAACCGGATTTGAGTTTGTTTTGGTTTCCAATCTCAACAGAAATTCACGGACGTGAACTTTCCGTCAGTATGCGTACAGGTACGCATACTTATGTAACCGGATTGAGTTATTTTTTATTTCCAAACTCAACAGAAATTCACGGACGTGAACTTCCGCCAATATGCATACGGGTACGCATACTTACTCAGTCTCCATCAACCATTTAGTACACACACAAGAATGCATACATTTGGTTCCAAGTTTTGGACTTATACACTAATGCGCGAAAATATTATATGCTTATATCCAAAGATGGTTACATGTTCTAAACTCTTTATTTCAATTATTAAAACATTCTTATAGGATGTTAAATAGAGGTTATTCACACACACTATTCTTCATCAAAGCAATTTTCAAGATATTGAAATAATCAGCATGACTTTCGTCACTTGGAAAAATGAACTTGGGCAAAGCGAAAGCTTACCAACACATATTTCAAGAGAAAAATAAGTGAGATAAGCTCGGCTTGAAATAGAAAATGTGTATAATCGAAGTCTATATAGCAATACGACTTTTGTCTCAAGATAGTAGATAGAGATTTTGAGTGATAGATAAGTTCAAGTCTCCACATACCTTTTAGTCGATGAAGGTCCACCAGTTCCTTGAGTAGTTCTTCGTCTTTGTATGATGAACGCCGTGGAGTCTAGAGCTCAACTACACTTTTTATCCTAGTCCGAGACTTAGCTATAAGTATACTAGAAATCAAGACTTATAGTTTTGGCAACTAAACTTCACAACAAGCTTGAGATAGCAATGCTTGCGAGTTGGACCGAGAAGTGCTCTAAAACAAATACTATCATCTTGCATGTTTAAAGTTTTATTTAATTAAATTTTATTTTGGAAGATGACTTGTAGTACCTAATCTTCATGGATTATATATATATGTATTTATTATTTTGTGAGATTTGTTCTTTGCTATCATATTCTGGTGATTTGAACAAATATCTCATGTTTTCTCATAGGTTAAGCTCTTAGCTCTTGTCAAAGGAGGTGTAAAATATTTTGAGAATTGCAGTATTGATATCTCCATGATTACACTTTTGTGAATACATCTACAGGATTCCGCAAGATATACACTTTTGTTAATTTCATAACCGCCAGGGAATAAGTGGTGAACTTCAATCTCTACGCCGGTATATGGATAAGGAAGTTATAATTCTAATGTTGATGTATATCGCATTAATTGCTCTCTTTGTTCATAACTGGCCTAGAGAATAGTTTTTGATGGTGATTATTTTTCTCACGAAAATCTAGTATCTAGTGCCTCTAACATTAAGATCGTTATTTTTAACTTCTTTGTTTGTAATTGGCGAGAAGAGAGAAAAAATATTGGGATATAAATCTACTTTGTTCATAACTGGCGAGTAAATTTGTTAATGTCCAAGAAAATTCTTCTATTGTGATTAGAGTCACTCATGTTGTTCTTTCGAGAATGACATCAAATGAGGGAGAGTTCTTTTGAATTTGTGCTTAAACGTAATATCTTTATGGGGAGAGCGGATGTGGAATTGTAGGAGATGCTTGTACCAATATCTCGTTGATGAAGACGCCAAGTTTTCTTAGTGAAATCATCTAAACTAAAAGTCGGTGTGTGTTCTCCAGTCTTGACACTCTTTTGTTTAATTCATTGTGATCCCTGTTTTCTCCTTTGCCAATTTTGTTGACAAAAAGGGGAAGAATTATTAAGTAGTATCTTACTACAACACATGGATTTTCGGAGCATTACGTAAAGGGGAGTGGATTAATTTCTATAGGTTTTACCTATTTTGCAAAACATGTAAGTATTGACTAGGGGGGGGATATATCACCATAGTATTGCTTCAAAGTTGTGGTGCAATTGAACTTTAAGGAAGGTATCAATACTATGTATCTGTATAAAAACCAATGACTATAGTGGTTTTTCATTCTAACAAAGCTCTTTTTGAGTATTCTCATAAGTTTTTATCGCCACCGATCTTCAAAAACAAAGGTGCTAAACAAATACATGCAGAACCATAGAAGAACTTGAAGTACGAAAAATTCAAGACGATTGTTGAAGAACCAAGGGAATCAAGCATAAGGGATTTTGAGCTAAAAAGTTTATTTATTTTCAATTCATATGTATTAAACTGTTTTCTCACTAAAATTGACAAAGGGGGAGATTGTTAGAGCAATGCTCGGTTGAACCCACAAGTTTTGCTACCTCAAGCTTGTTATCAGTGTTAGTTGATCAAAACTATATCTTGATTTCTAGTCTACTAAGTCAATTCTTGGACTAGATTAGAATTTTTTAGTTGAGTATCAGATATCACCCTCGAAGACTGATGATCAACGAAGACATTTGAAGAACTTCATCAATCATATGAGAAGACCGAACCATTCCATTTACTCATTATCTTACCATTATATCTTATGATACTATGTCGTGTGACTTCTAATAGATTTACAAAGAAGAAATTTCGAGTCAATCTTGTCTTGCTAAATATCTCGAAATATGATTCAATCATAGATGTTCAAATTTCCTTAACAATATTAGTTCGAAACAATTTATTGTTCAAGAATTAATTTGTGGATCAATTGAAAATTTTCCATGTAAATGATTTTATCATTAGGGAATGTTTCAAACACCAAAAGAGAGAAATTCAGAACTTCTGATATTTCGGCTCATGGTAGGTTAGCGAACCACTTCACAAATCATAGATATCTAAGTTTTAGAATTTTAGGGAAGGTTGGTGAACCATTTCACAAACCGTAAATTCAGAATGGGATAGCTCACTGTATATGTGGAAAAACGATTTGCTGGTTTTTTAGGAAAGTAAAGAAACGACTATTCGGACGTGACTCTTCAACCAAGCAAACTGCTTAACCTCAAACAGATGCACTGCACGAGAGTGCTTTGAGTTTGGGAGATCAATCTGTAGGACTCCAGCCTAAACCGAGTCAATGGCCTTTCCAGAGTCAATTCGGCCACAAAGAGGGAGATGGGTTGATTTGTAGTCAGGAAGCTGAGAATTGTGGGATCAATGATGATCAAGGATTGTGAATATGTTGAAGGTTTATGAAAGTATATAAATTTTCAAGTTCTGTAAATAAGTTTTGATCGAGAGAATTGTTATTTTTAGTCATCGATTCAGAACTTATTTATATTGTCAGAAGAGTAAACACATTGATCCCAGTAAGTGTGACGGTTTCTTGAGTGAAAGAGTGGGGAAGTCGAAGATCATGGTAAAATCAGTTTCACATGGTGTGGATACTTGATTGATCGTCCCCCTATTACTTTTCTAACTCCCTCAACCGCTTGCATGACTTAGACATATTTTTCATCGTGGATGAACACACATGTTGTAGGCCGCCAAACCAAAACCCTAAGTGATTCCCCCATGTGACGTGATTGATATCTCACGAACATGGAGTCTACAAAGCATACGTGCATTTGATTGGTCAGTTGTTGACTTTATTAGACAGTGAGTCTAAGTTTTGTTGAATTGAGCATGATTGACGAATGCTCAGTGATTCATGAATTGAACATGTCTTAAATCAACATGATGATAGTTTGATCAAATATTGCTCGTCTGAGAAAATATTGCTCGTATGATAAATCATTGAATATTGATAGTTGAATCAATATTACCACTCTGAGCAACGTTGCTCGAGTCTGAGTAAAATTGTTGAATATTGATGATTAAATCATCCTCGTTTGAGCAAATATTGCTCGTCTGAGAGAATATTGCTCGTTTGATGAATTATTGGTAGCATGACCAAATAAAATATTAAGTAAAATATTGATAGCTAGACCAAATATTATATAATTAATTAAGATGTTGATTGATGGATCAGTCATAAAATTATTAGTGTTTAAACTTTCTCAAAATGACGATTTGCAGAGCTTTCAGTTCAAAACTCTAATTTTGATCGATTGCTGATCAGTTGGTGATTTATTGAAAATCAATCACTGAGTGAAGTAGGGACCAGCTATATGGGATGATGGACTACCATGTTGTGCCTAGGCACTCGTGTGAGCATGCACCAAAGTCCTTTGTTGACCGGTTGATGAAAGGATGATTAAATGCTAGTTTAATCATTTATTAAAATAGTGCTCGTCTGAGCATTAGGTAATAAAACCTAATTATGGAGAAGTGAGGGACCATCCAAGGGAGCATAGAAACAGCCCTTGGTGGTGTGGGATCTGCTGACGGTCGATTGAGCAAATTCCAAGTTGGTTGGAAAGAGTTTGGACCCAATACGAGTAATTGAGCAAATTAGGTCAAAATTATAAAGATGTGTGGAACCGGATTTGGTCGGTTAAGGAAGCATGCCCGTGTCACCATAATGTCCGTGTCTCAGTCCCGATAGTTTTTGTATTTTCTGGTGTGCGTTTGAGCAATAATTTGGATTTTCAGAAGAGTTTGATCTTTGACTGAAATTCTTGATTTTGCTCTAATTAGCAAGTAGAACTTTGCTATTTTGATCAATACTTTGAGAATATTAAAATAATAATATTTTAATATTTTTCATGAGTAGTCTAGTCGGTCATGTGACCATTTGACTTTTTGGCTTTTTCATGGTTTGAGCAATATTTGAGAATATATGAAGAAATCATGGTTTTTGCTCAAACAGAGGGGTTTTATGAGATGAGAGAAATAATAATTATGAAATAAGGGATTACAAAGTGTGGGACCGGCCATGGCTAGGGCATGACCGGCCGGATTGGTACCCCGGTCCCGTGACACTTTCCCCTATATTTATTATTTTTCGAAGGAAATATGGAGAAACCGTGAGTTTCACTTAAACAAGGAAAGTTGCCCGAATGAAGGAGTATTCATGAGATCATGAAGATAATAAAATAAGTAAAAATAAAGGAAAAAATCATGTGGGACCGGCCAACTGGTAGACCCGGTCCCTAGGTGCCTCTTTTATATTTTATTATTATTATGTTCTCTCTCCTATTTTGCGTGGGTTTCCTCGTTTGTCCATATTTTTGAATCCTCGTTCGTGCATTCGGGTGCTCGTTCGTGCATCATCGTTGAGTACACTGCACTATCTTCTTGGGGCTTACTCGATGATAGTTCAGATGCTCGATTGTTGAGTAATTATTACTAATTCGTTAAATTCAACGGAGAATGATTCATGAAATGGAGTAATAAAAATGAATTGTGTATCTATTACTAATCTATGAATCCAGCCAGGGGATTCATGGAACATAGTAATGAGATAAATTGGTTATCTATTACTAATCCATGGAATCAGTCGGGGATTGCCATAGAACGGAGTAATGAGATAAAATAGATTATTTTCTAGGAATTCAATCGGTGAATGTCGCTAGAATTAATCTATTGCAGAATCGAGATATGAGATAGTGGAAGCATCATACTCATTATGAAGGGTGTATAGTCAGGGAACAACGTGCAGCATCGACGTCCTAAAGGATTTTATCCATATAATAAATAATTATGTCTAGAGATCCGCCTGAATCTATACACGGTCTCTCTACATGGTCAGGGAGCAACGAGTATCGTGACATTCTGAAGGCGTTAAGCCCTCTAACAAACAATTATGTCTAGAGAAATGCCCAATCATTATTCTATGTAGAGGTGGCTGTCTCTATGTAGTCAGGGAATAACGTGTAGCATCGACGTCCTGAAGGCGTTAAGCTCTCCGACAAATAATTATGTCCAGAGAACTGTCCAATCATTTGATTCTACGTAGAGGTCATGATGAAATGTGTGTAGTATCGAACGCTCAGCCGGGGAGGATTTTCGAGAAACATATTCATCATGGATCTGAGAGGAATGATCACTCGGTCATATGGTATATTTTCAAAGAATGTCTGAGTTTAAGGGCCGATATCAGATTTTTAGAATGGAATGATCACTCAGTCATTCTTTGTCCGATGTCAGATTTTTGTGATCCACATCTTCATTGAAATTGATGTAGAATCTTCGTCCGATGTCAGATTTTTGTGATCTACCCATGTTTCTTCATCTTCAGAAAATTTCCAAGCTTTTAAAAAAAAAATCGGCTTTTGAGCACGTTTAAGGGCCGAAATTGATGAAACAATAAACTTCCAGGAGGTTTTCAGAAAATGTTTAGATGTCATGTAGTTCAAGGTTTTGGCCATATCTTTTTGACCGTTTATCCGATTGCTGTGAATTTTGGATATGTTATATTGGACACCCATACAAATAGAATGACATATGACTCAATCTTATATTCTTCACCAATTGTTCCCAGATAGCTTCTTTGTGCATGACAGTGTAAAATCGTCTCAGACGAGCTTGTTGTAAAACCCCCTTGTTCTGTCTTTAGACCATTTGTTTGTGTCTCGAGCGCTTGATGAAGGGTTTCAATGCCATTGATTAATTTGAAATATGAAAACCTTGGTTGAAACATGAGCCTGGTGCTTGCAGTACGATTTTTTGTTTCTGTCAGTCGTAGAAACATTACTTCTGAAACCCTGGTCACTAGACCATAACTGAGGTTGCTCTCAAGAGGGGATGATGTAATTACCATGGTTGTATGTCCCGGTTGTAGCATTCGTTTTATGATGAAGGATTAGCATAAGAGATCTTGGTGCCAGTCATGAGTCTTATACTGTAAAACTGATCGTCAGTCCCCAGTATTTTGTTAAATCTCTCCCTTTCGTTTTCCCTTATTCTGTCAAGACCTAGATAGAGGACCCAGGTAGAAAAATTGATGTAAATACCTAGGTGGTCGATGTTGGATGTACCTTGGTGAAGGACTTAGTGGAAAGACCCGGTGTACACTGATCTACTGTGGAGGCTATGAATCCCGTCTAAGAATTGCTGCTTGCATGTTGTATGCTCTGGAAGCCGTAGGGACCTCATACGACGTCAAAATTCGGTGCTTGACCCCAAATTTTGAAGCTAAGAGATTGAGGAATCATATGAAAAAATAATGCTTCAGTTTTGAGATGTCTAGTGCAGTTAATGACGCATGCACATTCATAACTTGTAATCCCATGCAAATTTTCAGATTCCATAAACATGAGTGTGGAAGGCATATCTTCCTGATCATATGTCTGATTGATGCGCCCATTTGGTATGTTGTAGAAGAGACATATACAAACATCTTTAGTCGAGGAAGTATTGTCCCATTCCTCACACATTGGTACGGTTTTGTAAACCCATGTCATGAAGTGTGTTGTATCTCATTTGTAGAGATGATGAGAACATCTTGTAGAAGACTTTGGATTGCGCCTTCCAGTCGTACAAGCTTTGGGAAGACTTTCATGTGAATATATTATCATGTTTACACATATTAATATGAATCATTAGTTCTTGGAAAAGTCCGCTTCATCGAGCAATTCTTTAGAGAATGGTTAGTTGATGAAGCCATGTCATGAGGATGTTGCTCATGAGACCGTTGTTGATGCTGAGATCATGGATGGAGTTGCTTCATAGACCAAAAATGCTAGAAGCATGATTATCGACATAGTCTTTGCTCCTCCATCTAGTGATCCTTTACATTAACGAACTAGTTGGTGGGTTGAGAATTCCTAAGATGAAGGTGTACTAAGAGTTCAAACCGAATTCTCCATAATAGTATGACTTTACTGTGAACTGGCTTCGTCAGTGAACCGACTTGCGGAAGATAATAGCAACAGTCTTCATTCTGGATGTGGTCGGTATAGAGAGGAAGTTCCTCAGTCGTACAGGGGCTTGTGATGTAGAGAGGTTCCGTTGATGTCATCACATCAGGTTGCAATGACTTGTTATATGGAAACATTTATTGAAATTGATCTGATTTGATCTTTCAAACAAGATCAAGTCCCCAAGTGCATCCTAGAGGTGTTCATCTGCTTAGAAAAAAATATATGTTGAAGGAGTTTACGCCATCCATGGAAGAATGATGTTGCATTTGCTTCAGAAATCTTAACATGGAGATAATTAAGACTTATCGATTGTAGTTCAGTTACACTTTTATCGTCTTGGTATTGAATCAATGTGTCATCTTCGATATATTTCTGCTGAAGCTAGATGCGTCATTATTGGAGGTGTACTCTTTGATTGGGAGTACAATTTGAAGGCTTCTTAGATGCTTAAGCGTTGAAGCGTTATATCCCTTAAGCATCGAATGTATTAGGTTTGATCGTCTCGCCCCCGACTATCTTCTATTGATTCATCATTCCTTTCATTGCTGAGATTCAATACTTGTGCAGACATCAGAGCTTGGACACTCCTGCAAGGCTATGGAGAAACGCCCAAAGTGTTTTTTGCCATGCTTGGATATCATTTCAATAATGAATGTCTCAATGCTTAATTCAGAGAAATGTCATATTCAACCACTTGGTAAAATACTAATGCGGTGAAGCTACCATTTATAACGTCTTGCAATAGCAGAGTTGATAGCATAATTGAGTCCCCATGCTAGTGCAACATGTGAGGAAATAAATGACATAGACATGGAAGGAATGAGACTTTCCTGGGTGCGAAACCTCTTGATGAATGTCTATGAATCTTTTGCAGGTTCTTGCTTCAACCTCGTCAAAGTTCAAAATTCCTCCAAGTGCCCTGATGATGGAATGTCCTCCAAATCTTCTAGATCAGAACTTTCTTCGTTGGAGAGATGCGCAACCAAAAGCATTTTTTCAGTACTATCTTTTCAATGTGGATCCACGCCCGTCTGAAGACCATGTCATATCCTGGATCTTCCCGATTATGTGAAACTTGGTTCCTGTCTAGGTTGAGATCATGCTCACTTTGAGAGTGATGAAACCGTATGCATCTATGGATATTCCTTCTTAATCCATGACTGATACAAGAGCATGAATGGCTTCTTGTCGAGTGATGCTTGCAGCTCTGAGAGTCTTCAAAGGAATAATATTTATAGATGTGCCAACATCAATTAACACTCTTCTGAATTCATTTTCTTTGAGATGTACTGTGGTGAGCAGTCCCCAGTCGTACATCTCTTTGTCGGTGGATGGAGGTACATGGAGCATTTATGGAATGGATAGATGTTTCCTAGACACTATATGGTTCAAAGACGTGAACATGTCCTCCCTTTGAGCCTTTAACATGTAAAGCAATTCGCAGACATGCTCGATCAATGATTGAACTGCTTCTTTGATTTGTTGTTCAAAGAGCGTAAAGATTCTGATTGGGAGAGGATTATTTTTGTACCCATTCAGTCCCAAGTGGAAGCTATTGCGGATCAACCTTCTCTTTAAATATGTGTTTCAAAATATTGTAGTCACTTATTGGATGATTGATGAATATATAAAGGTGACAGTACCTGGGATTTTCCATTTTTTCTTCAGCAGGCTCTATCCTGATAAATAACAATTTGATTGCATCATCTTGAACCCAAATTTACAGTAACTCGATCACTTCTTCAATGGGAAGAGGTAATTTTGAGTCCCCGTTTGATCATTCCCCAGTTCATTGATGTCGAGTCGAGGTTTGTGCATTTCAGGATTGGTTATCTTTTCTTTGCGCCTTCAGATGAGCCTGGGATGTTGGAGAAGCGCTTTGATGCTGTGTCTCGGATATCCTTTCATTCCCTTCAGGAAAAACATTTTTTAAAGGTTGGAGATTGCACTGATTGTTGACTAGGCGTCTGCTGCTTCGAGGATCCTCAACCTTTGCCTTTCCAATAAAGCAGGTGCAGTAGTCGCTGATCGTTTGGCTGTTTCATGAAGTTCTGAGAAAGTCTGGAACTAGATATTTTCCAGCAAGGCTCTGTATACCAGGATCATTCTGTTGATGCACAAGTCCACCAGTTGTTGTTCAATGACATTCGGGTCATGACAATCCAAAGCTTTGACTCTCAACCTCTTTACATAGTCGTTCGGATGTTCATTGTTCTTCTGAGACATTATTCATAAGTCAGAGAGAGTAATCTTCTCTGAGACGAAGAAGTATTTCCTGTAGAAAGCGTTAACCATCTCCTCCCAACTAGCAATGCTCCCTGGTGTAATGTTTTTGTACCATGTGTATGCTCGGCCTGTCAGGGATTTCAAGAATTCCTTCAGACGGACGACATGGTTATGTTCATGTTCTCCTAGTGCTCCCAGGAATCGAGAGACATGTTCTCGATCATTCCCCATTCTGTTGTACAATGTGAATGTTGGAGAGGTGTAGCCCTTCGGGAGAGGAATTATTTGCATAGCAGCAGGATATGGAGGTTGATGATGGTGAATACATATGGTGTTTTGTATTTTCCTCGATCCTCCATAAAGCGTTCCAGGTCTTCACGGGTGATGAAGCCTGCAGGTTCCTTCTTTGGTGGGTTATCTGCATCCTTGTGGACTTTATCATTGTTTACAACATGGATTGGAGTGACTTCAGGATCAACAGTCGAAGATATTTCTTTGGATTTTCCATTCTCCTGAGTTTTCTTTGAAATCTTGTCAGTAAGAGTTTTGAGATAATTGCATAGCTCTTTTTGTTTTGCAGCCATGTCAATCTGGTTTTTGGAGAGAGTCTCTTGCACCTTCATGATATCACATCTGATTCCTTTGGGAGACCGGCCAAAGAGAGGATTGCTTTCGATATTGGTTTGAGGAGGAGTGGTATCAACATCACCGATGTTGGAAGCATGAGTGGTTTCTGGAGTACCACCATTGTTGCTAGTGCTAGCATTGTTTGGGTTAGGATTTGTAACTGAACCTGACCTAAGATCAACCGTTTTGTGAAAGTTTGAGATTGCAACTGAGAGATCAATCTCCCACTGTGGTCGCCAATCTGTAGATGGGGAAAAAGATTTGCTGGTTTTTAGTAAAGTGAAGAGACGACCGTTCGAACGAGACTCCTCAACCGAGTAAATTGATTAAACTCGAACAAATGCACAACACAAGAGTGCTTTGAGTTCGAGAGATGAATCTGTAGGACTCCGGCCTAAACCAAGTCAATGGCCGTTCCAGAGTCAATTCGTCCACAAAAAGGGAGACGGGTTGATCTGTATGAGGGAAGCTGAAAATTGTGGGATCAATGATGATCAAGGATTGTGAATCTGTTGAAGGTTTATGCAAGTATATAAACTTTCGAGTTCTGTAAATAAGTTTCGATCGAGAGAATTGTTGTTTTTTGTAATCGATTCAGAACTTATTTATATTGTCAAAATAGTAAACACATTGATCCAGTAAGTGTGACGGTTTCTTGAGTGAAAGATTGGGAAATTGGGAGATCATGGTAAAATTAGTTCCATGTCATGTGGAGACTTGATTGATCGTCTACCCACTACTTTGTTAACTCCCTCAACTTCTTCCACGACTTACTCACATTTGTCATCGTGGATGAACACATGTGTTGTAGGATGCCAGACCAAAACCCTAATTGATATCCCCCATATAATTTGATTGATATCTCATGAACGCGGAGTCTGCAAAGTGGACATGCATTTGATTAGTCACTTGTTGACTTGATTAGATAGTGAGTCTAAGTTTTGTTGAATTGAGCATGATTTACGAATGCTCAGTGATTCATGGATTGAACATGTCTTGAATCAATATGATGATATTTGAGCAAATATTGATCGCATGATAAATCATTGAATATTGATAGCTGAATCAATATTACCACTCTGAGAAACGTTGCTCGCGTCTGAGTAAAATTGTTGAATATTGATGATTAAATCAATATTCCTCTAGGCAAATATTGCTCGTCTGAGCGAATATTGCTCGTTTGATGAATTATTGGTAGCATGACCAACTAAAATATTAATTAAAATATTGGTAGCTGAACCGAATATTATATAATTAATTAATATGTTGATTTCTGGATCAATCATAAAATTATTAGTGTTTAAACTTGTTCAAAATGACGATTTGCAGAGCATTCAGTTCAAAACCCTAGTTTTGATCGATTGCTGATCGGTTGGTGATTTATTGAAAATAAATCATTGAGTGAAGGAGGGACCAGCTACATGGGATGATGGAAGACCGTGCAGTGCCCATGCGCTCGTGTGAGCCTACACCAAAGTCCTTTGTTGACCGGTTGATGAAAGGATGATTAAATACTAGTTTAATCATTTATTAAAATAGTGCTCGTCTGAGCATTAGGTAATAAAACCTAATTATGGAGAAGTGAGGGACCAGTCAAAGGAGCATAAAACCTGCCCTTGGTGGTGTGGGACCAGCTGACGGTCGATTGAGCAAATTCCAAGTTGGTTGGAAAGAGTTTGGACCCAATATGAGCAATTGAGCAAATTAGGTCAAAATTATAAAGATGTGTGGGACCGGATTCTTGCAATCCTTAGGGCCGGCCTTGGTCGGTCAAGGAAGCATGCCTATGTCACCATAATGTTCGTGTCTCAGTCCTGAGGGTTTTGGTATTTTCTGGTGTGCATTTGAGTAATATTTTGGATTTTCAGAAGAGTTTGATCTTTGACTGAAATTCTTGATTTTCCTCGAATGAGCAAGTAGAACTTTGATCTTTTGATCAATGCTGTGAGAATATTTAAATAATAATATTTTTCGTGAGTAGTCTAGTCAGTCATGTGACCATTTGACCTTTTGGCTTTTTCATGGTTTGAGCAATATTTGAGAAAATATGAAGAAATCAAGGTTTTTGCTCAAACGGAGGAGTTTCATGAGATGAGAGAAATAATAATTGTGAAAACAAGAGATTGCAAAGTGATAGGTGTAGAATACACCCAATTTACTATCTAAGAGTTTATGCTTTCTTTGCTATTTTTCTTGTAAATTATGTATTTTACGTGTGTTTTTGAGCTATTAGGTACTCTGGAGTCGCACGGAAGAAAAGAAGGAGAAATCACCCAAATTGGGCAAAAAAGAGCAAAATTGTCATTTCATAGGGCGAGCACTATCTGGAGCCCAGCTATGGTTAAGGGGATCTCATTCAGGGTACCCTTTATCACTTAGCAGTGGATGTTACTATCACTAGATAGCCCTTATCATTTAGAAGAGGCTGTGAATATCACTGGGTGGCTGCAATTGGGGCGCAAATAACCACCCCAATGATTGACCTAACCCTAAAATCAAGAATTCCATCATTCGGTCCTAAAAATAAAAAAAGAAGAAAGCTGTGCCTAGAAATAAATCGAGAAAGAGAGAGCTGATGATACTTAAATCAATATGATGTTCTAAATCGAGAGAAATCTAAAATTGAGAAGACAAATTGTGTGTCTGCTCAACAGACCGAGGGTGTGAGAAGATTACAGCGAGATAGAGAAGGAATTCCATGGGCTGGTGATGCTCCCCCGCTAGAAGGGGATCTGAGCACGACAGATTGAAGAGGTGATGAAGCTCGAAAAATTTGAGAATTAGGGTTCTTTCTTGTCACTGAAATGGTGAGAAATCAAGAACAAACGAGGAAGAATCGATGGGTTAATGACAGAACTAGAAACTAGGGTTTATGGTGGATTGGAAATGACAAATTATAAAATAGGTCTGTGATGAGTTAGGGTTGAGATTTGAGAACCCAAATGAGTCTACTGTTGTTCAATTGAAGCCATGAAGAATTAGTAACTGAAATTGAATCGTGAGATGGGTTGGTGGTGGTTGCTGGAAAGAAGATAGGAATGGTGGTTGCCGTGACAGAGCTATTGATGCTGTTAATGTCACAGGGAGAAGAAAAGATGAATAATTGATGCTCAGGGTCTGCAATGAGAAATAGTAATGGATGAAATGGAGAGTGTGATGTTGTTACAAGGGACCTGAAGTTGCAGCAGCTGCACAAATGGTGATGGCTAAATGCAGCTGAAATTCAAGGGAAGATTTGAGAGGTTGCAGTCTTAGAGAATGGAGTTGCTGTTAGAGCTACAGATGAGCTGTGGAGTTGCAGTAACCAAATTGCAGAGAGGGACTTGTTATGTTGCAGGGAAATTATCCTGATGGGTGAGCTGATATTGCAGGTTAAGATGTGGGCTATGTGTGGTTG
Source organism: Papaver bracteatum (assembly GCA_023529315.1). Lineage (NCBI taxonomy): Eukaryota > Viridiplantae > Streptophyta > Magnoliopsida > Ranunculales > Papaveraceae > Papaver > Papaver bracteatum. Next base: position 81,391 of record JAJJWX010003305.1, on the reverse strand, counting down.
GCAAGGAAGTAAGTTGTTCTGCAGTTGAGGAGAAGAATGGAGGGTTTACTTGCAAGGCTGAGTTGAGCAGGAGCTTGCAATAAGGGAGAAGTGGCAATATGCGGTGAGAATAGAAGATGGAATTGAGTTACAGGGGTTGGAATGAATGTTGAATGTAATGAGTTGGAACTGACAGATGACATCCATCATGGTGAAGTAAAGGAGATCGGCATGGCCATCTTGGCCGTGAACAGTTCTGGCTTGTGCAACAACCTTTGTCAAAACAAGTCAGTCGAGTTAGCTAGATGACTCGGTTCTGACTCAGTAACTCAGAACTTGACCCGCTGACTAACAGTTGACTGACGGTTGACTCCTTTGACCGTTAGTCTTAACGGTTGACCAACAGAATATTCCCTCAACTGACATGAATTTTCAGGTGGCCGGCGGCGACAACTTCCGGCCAAAAACACAGTTTTCCGGCGAGCAAAAATGCAAAATTTTGGGTGGACTTCTCTCATGTGTGTGAAGACTTAGAATTGGGAATTGGATGAAAACTTGGAAGTTTTGGAGAATTGGACTAGAAAGTGGAATAAGGATCAAATTGGGAAAGTGGTGTTCTTTTGGAATGAGGATTCTTTTCCTACAAAGACATGGAGAGTATTGAAGCCTATAAATAAGAGAGTTCTCTACAACTTTTTATACACATCTACTTTGGAGAAGGAGTTAAAGTGCACAAGGATTGGAGGAAGGAGCAACCATCATCTTTTCAATAAGTTTTTCTCTCTTCCTTAATTATTATTATTATTGTGTGAACTCCAAATTATGAGTAGCTAATTTTCTTATTGATTGAGGATGAATTCCTAGTTCCTAATATTTGATTTGAGTTTTGTTTCAATTCTACTTTGAAGTTTTTTATATGATTATCGTTTGTTTTTACTAATATTAATGTTCATGATTGATTGATAGGTTGTTTGGAGTGCACGCTAAATTGATTTGTGAATTCAATCTAAAGCTAGTGAAAGTTAGGGAATACGTAATAGTTTCTTGACTCTTTACACAAGTAGAAAACACGAGACCTTGCGGAGGGATTCCGTGGAGCAATTGTGTGTGAAAACAACGCTAGAAAGTAGACCAAGCGAACCGAGTCTAACTACTAGTACTAAACCTAAGTTCATAAATCTTAATGCATTCGGGGAATTACATCTTGTAAGCGAACCTCAAGGTGGTTCTTTTGAATAGAATCCGATAAATAAGCGGACTTGTTACTCGGTGAAATAAGGAATTTTGGGGTTAGTTAAGCGAACCTGCTATACCTACGGTTGGTGATAATCTATGACTAATAACAAGTGGAAAAGAACATAACTTTAATCATTGTTTTGCAGCGAAGAAGGAATCCTTGATCTATTCTCTATCATTGATTTCAACTTACACTTTTAATTACTTTGTTTATTTCTTTTGCTCTATAAATTTTACAACCAATACCCCCCTTTTGTGTGACAAATTTACAACTAGAATCTCGTGCTCCTCGTGGGATCGACCTTGACTACCCTATATTACTTGTTAATTAGGTAGTAAAGTATTAATTAATTTGTTGTGGTAACGACACGCGAACACAAAGTGTGGGACCGGCCATGGCTAGGGCATGACCGTCCATCTAGGTACCCCGGTCCCGTGACACTTTCCCCTATTTTTATTATTTTTCGAAGGAAATATGGAGAAACCGTGAGTTTTGCTTAAACAAGGAAAGTTGCTTAAATGAAGGAGTCTTCATGAGATCATGAAGATAATAAAATAAGAAAAAAATAAAGGAATAGGCGTGGGGGATCGGCCGGCCGGTGGGCGGCCCTAGGCGCCTCTTTTATTTTTTATTTTTATTTTTTTTGTTTCAAGCTGCCAGAGTACTCTATCACCCGGCAGTAATGATAAGCTCCATAACACAATCATCTGATATGGGCTTATTGCAAGAATCAAGATTAATTAACGGATCTTGTGAACCGACAACGGAAGACCCAAACACATGATATTACACATAGACAGAGCATAATACAGTTGGCAAGTATGTATACCTTCAGGATATTTGGTTCATGACCATCTAGACCTTCTTTGATTTATTTCCAGCATATGCATTGTGCCTCCATATTGAGTTGAATTATCCCTACTAGGTTTCTGATCCACCATCAACTTACAGCGAGGTATGTTATAGAATTGACATAAAGAGAAGTGATCTTGGTATTCCAGTTAAAGAAAGTTTGGAAGTGGTTCCTAGTACACAAAATACAGTGATGTTAAAAATAAAAGACTAAATACACTGATTCAAATTATATGAAAACGACATCATACCTAACCAAAGATAAGAAACTACCGAAAAGATTCACATTAAAGTAATATATATATATATATATATGTATATATATATATATATATAGCACACATACCCACACTTAGAATCTATTATAACACATATGGTTGGTATGAAGTCTAAAATGGATTTAAAGTCTTGATGACTAAAGAATTAAATTATCAAATATAAATCAAGTTAACAGCAAAACTAAATAAAATTCTGTATTTCCAAGGTCTTATGAAAGATTCTTGACATTGAACAGAACTTATAGTAGTAGAGGAGCGTATAAAGCCAAACCATGGGAAAAGAATCCACTTGCCACAAAAAGGGGAGAAAATGTCGTCTTTTTAACATGACTACTTGATGCAAAAATCCACCAACAACATTAATACTAACTGGATCATTTTTAATTAAGATTAGAACCAACCACATTGAGCATTTCCTCGTCTACTGCCACCATTAACCATTTTTTTCTTCTTATATACAGGAATTCCATTTGCAGGTAATGGTGTTGTATTGGCAGTCACTACACCTAAAACTAACCTAATCAGCACCAATCCAAAATTCAGAAAATTAAGCATAAAACCACATGAAAAAAATTCATAAAGCTTCAAGAACTCAAAATTTGATCAAACTAATAAAACCCAGACTCAATAAACAAACTTAAGCAGATTTTGATTAAAACAAACCTAAATCCTTGCTACTTCAAATGGTTTAACAAACTATACATAGAGTGTCCATTAAATTCATAAATAACGGTGGATGGCGTGAGCTTAGTGAATGACTGATAAGACACTAACTTCACATTCATTTGCTGCTAATTATTCACTAATTCAGAAATATTTGCTCGTCAACAATAACAATATGACACTGGTAACTTAGTTGGTGGACATAAAATCTGATTCTTCCTATTTCCTAGTAACACGAATAGTAACGATACGCGATTTTCCTTCATTAAGGGATCGCAAACTTTTCAACTTGTCCTGGGTAAGTGTACCTGCTGGGGTTTGACATTAAACTGCGATGATATTTCGTATGTTCTGGGCAGAAACTGAAAATTGAAAAAAAATATGATCAGATACATAATTCAAACATCGGATTAAATGATACAATGGTAGACCTAATAAAGGATTATTTGAAGAAAAAAAGGGGTAAATCCACATCACTAATTCGATTAGGAATCCTGGACACAAAATATTTATTTGAAATAAACCCAATCACTAACCAAAGCAACCTGAAATAATCAACATGAGGTGAGCAAAAAAAATAACTTTACCATGTTCAGAACATCATTTCTATTGCATAGCTAATGCCCGATATTTGTTTAACCAAATCAACAAACCAAAAACACATAAAAACTGACATTTACAGGGGGGGAATTTCCATCAAGCACTATCAGATTAAGGCAGCAAAAATTTAAGGATTATTGGAAATTAGCTATGAAGCAAACTCTCTCAGGTTAAGCAATAATAATTAAAAAGAATAGGGTTGAATGATAAAACATAGCAGTTGACAGGGATTTTCAGAGGTGGAACGTATAGCTAATAGATTAAAAAAAAGGGATTTGTTAATCAATAGAACTAAACATAAGTGAAAACCTAAATGCAAAAAGGGAAAACTGTTTCTATTCATCAATAAAAGAATAAATCGAGAGGCAACAACCTTTGATAAAAACGTAAATGGGAGGAGGAGAGAAGGGAAAACTTACATGTCGAACTGGTGAGATTGATGGTGTTCTATGATTTTTGGAGACAATTTATAGAGGCAGCAGTTAATTGAATTTATGGCGTATGTTTTTTCTGGTGTCATTTCACTATTAAATCAATCTGAGCGGAAATCTCATCATTAGGGCAAACCTAGAACCGTTACTGATTTCAGAAATTCAGAAATTGAATGGGAATTTGGAGCGACCATGAAATCACAACTACTGGATTACAGAGAAAATGAATCAGTCCCGGGGTTCGTGTTCCATAAAGATAATATACCTATATTTACTACTAACAACCATCAGTCACTGGATCAAACCAATCTTGAATGAACCGGGAGGAGGGGTGAGATCACAGCCGCTAGTTGATCCCAACGGATGTATAGCCGCTGGGTGACTCACCAAACACTAAGACCATTGATTCATTTTATGGAAGATACCATTGGGAAGGATGGGAAGATCCTAGCCGCGAGTTGTAAAAATGAATATATCACAGCCGTTGCGTGACACAAACAACCCTCATGTTATATAAACATAGATTTTTATTTTTTTGTCTCTCCTATTTTGCGTGGGTTTCCTTGTTTTTCCATATTTTTGAATGCTCGTTTGTGCATTCGGGTGCTCGTTCGTGCATTATCGTTGATTACACTGCACTAATTTATTGGGGCTTACTCGTTGATAGTTCAGACGCCCGATTGTTGAGTAATTATTACTAATTCATGAAATTTAGCGGAGAATGATTCATGAAACGGAGTAATAAAAATGAATTATGTATCTATTACTAATCCATGAATCCGGCCGGGGGATTCAGGGAACAGAGTAATGAGATAAATTGGTTAACTATTACTAATCCATGGAATCAGTCGGGGATAGCCATGGAATAGAGTAATGAGATAAAATAGATTATTTTCTAGGAATTCAGTCGATGAATGTCGCTAGAATTAATCTATTGTAGAATCGAGATATGATATAGTTGAAGCATCATACTTGTTCTGAAGGGTGTATAGTTAGGTAACAACATGCAACGTCGACGTCCTGAAGGCGTTTAGCCCTTTAACAAACAATTATGTCTAGAGAGCCGCCTAAATCTATACACGATCTCTCTACATAGTCAGGGAACAACGAGTATCGTGACGTCCTGAAGGCGCTAAGCCCTCTCACAAACAATTATGTCTAGAGAGACGCCCAATCATTATTCTATGTAGAGGTAGGTCTCTCTATGTAGTCAGGGAAAAACGTGCAGCGTCGACGTCCTGAATGCATTAAGCTCTCCGAAAAACAATTATGTCCAGAGAACCGCCCAATCATTTGATTCTACATAGAGGTCATGATGAAATGTGTGTAGCATCGAACGCTCAGCCGGGGAGGCTTTTCGAGAAACATATTCATCATGGCTCTGAGAGGAATGCTCACTCAATCAGAGATCGTGAAATGGTTCACAGATCATAAAATATGAATCATCACATGCGTTCTTGAAGTCGGGTCAGAAACATGCAATATCATGATTTTACGATTTTATCCCTTGTTGAAAATCCACCATCAACACTCACGAACCGTGGTGATCTGAATTTTTCATGTTGGTGTAAAAGGCTAACAGTTGGCGAACCCAGTTCACGAACCGAGTTGCCGAACCTCGTTTACAAACCGTAGCACCCTGACTCGTGAACTTGCCTTACGGTTCACGAACCATTTCACCAATGGTCTCAGTAGAATTTAGCAGAGGCTCAAAAAATTATTGTTAAAATATGCTTAGCATTGCTATGACTCACTTAAACGCCTCTAAGCCATCATTGATCACTAAATCACTTGTGTATGTGTATCATGATTAAATTATTAAGTGTTTAAATGAACATCTATTTTTTGTGAATAAGGTATTTCATTAAACCACTGAGACTCAAAATGAACTTGCATTACAATATAAGTGGAGCCATCTAATATCGATCCTTGAAGAGATCTCTTGATATTAGATTTATCTACTGACAGATGATGTTGAGTACATGATAAGGGGTAGTCTCCCAATTTAAAGTTGAATTTAAGTTCCTTACAAATTTAGCTAAAATATCTGCTACCATATTTCCTAATCTATGAACAAAATGAAAACCCAAAAAATAGCTGCATAAGTTTGCTATCATATTTGCCTCATCAAGACAACTTGCCGACCGAAAAGGTTGGTGGTGTACTTGGTACACTCTCCTTTTCACTTATCATGAAAAGTCTTCGTTTTCTCCTTGTAAATACGTGAACTTTCATATGCATCATTAAGTCTCTCTTCCAATTTATTGAGTTGGAGCATTCTTTGCTTTCCTGCACCGTTCATCTCCATATTTCACTATTGAATTACCCAAAAAGCCTTATGATCGATTTCAACAGGAAAATGACATGGTTTACCGTACATAAGCATAAAAAGAGATATCTCAATAGGCATTTTCTATGTTGTCTTATATGCCCACAGTGCACCATCAAATAGTAAACTCCAATCGTTTCTTGTGGTATTCATGGTTTCACTTCTCGGTTAGAAACTTCTTATTGTCCGTTAAATTTATGGATGATACGGTATTGTAATCTTGTGAGTGATATTATATACAATTCTTCAACAAGCCCTGAAAGAACTTGTTTCGAAAGTGTAATCCTCCATCACAGATTATCGCTCTTAGAGTTCCAAACCTTACAAAAAATATATTCTTTAACAAAATCTTTAACCACTTTAGAATCATTAGTAGAGGTGGCTTTAGCTTCCGCCCATTTTGAGACATAATCAACGACAAGTAGGATAATAAATTTACCAAAATAATCAACAAAAGGCCTCATAATATCAATTCCCCAAACATCAAATACTTCAATGAGGAGAATGGGAGTTTGAGGCGTTTAATTAATAACACCTACATTGGTTGTTCTCTGGCATCTATCACAAGTAATACGAAACATATATGCATCTATGAACATGATGGTCCAATAAAAATCACTCTCAAGTACCTTAAGTGCGGTTTTCTCGAACCCAAAATGTCCTACACGGGCATAAAAATGACAAAAATATATTATAAATTGAAACTCAGATTCGGATACACATACACTCCTTCATATTACCCGGTCTCAACCGTGCTTCCCCAATGGTTTACATGTTTTTGTTTTCCACCAAGCATGTGAAGAAATTGAGACTCCATCATCTCCCACCACCAACCTTGGCACAACCCTACAAAAAACAACATGTAAACCCCCAGTGGTTTACATGCTTGTCAAAAAAAAAAAAAAAACCCTACGAACAACAGCAAAAGGGTCGAAAAGAACTATATTTTAACTTTGGAACAATAAACACTCTCTTTTCCCCTAACTTTATAAACAAAAAAGAATACATGCACCATTGACTTGACCCCCTCTCCTATTAATCAGTAACCCTATTATTGGGGCTATCCACGACTGGGTTTTTGGGGGCTATTTGGGGTCATGAAATAACAACCCATAGCACCCCTTATCCATCATTTTTTGTAACGTCTAATCTACCCTTAATTTGATTAGTGCTAATTAAGCTAAACTAATCAGTCTTAGTGAACAAATCAAAACATTAATTTTTTGCAAATCAAAACATTAATTTTTTGCAAATCAAAACTTGATTTTTTTGAGTTTTGAAGAAGGAAAAATGATGATTTTGGTGAAATTATTTTGATTTTTTTGAAGAAAAATGATAAAACCCTTCATTACAAAACTCAAGATAAGCTTATAATGAACTCCCAACATCAATTTCATCAATTCAAATCCGTCAAAAATATGAAAAAATCTGGAATTTGATGATGTTATGGCCGGGAAATTGTGCCGACCCAGCCGTAATAAATTTATTACGTCTTGGATATGATGACTTCCCAGCCGTAAACACTAACAACGGATGGGAAGTTAAGAATTTCCAGCCGTTATTCAACGAGAATCTCCTGAGTCTGTTTTACGGCTGGGAATTCTTATATTTCCCGTCCGTAATTGAATCTGTAAGATGAGAAATTTTGCATTTTCAACATGAAAATTAGTAATACTTTCATTAGTTAGACCACAATAAAACCCATTACATACTTAATAGATTCCCGTTATAAAGTTGGTTTTAATAACATCCCTTTCGATGTGTTAAGAAGTCTTTGATGATGGTGAATTGAGCTTCCAAGTTGAAATCACAACCTTTCCATTTTCTTCATTCCTTCTTAGCTTGAGCCGCGACTTCTCTATCAATCTCACCTCTAAGTCGAAGTTGGTTGCACATACGACGCAAATCCATATATTCTTCCACATTTTTACGTATGTCTGAAATCGAAGATACAATTCAACCATATCGCGGTTGTTAGTGTTACCTGTTTCACCACAAAAATTCTCAAAAATATTAATACAAATGTCAACCAAGCCGTAAACCAGAGCTCAATTTTTTGTCAGTTTTACAGCTAGGAAAGCCAACCGCAAATCCAATAACGGCTTGGAAACGTAGCCGTAACAAAGGTTCAGTTAAATTTTGACTATCCAGGGAAACATATGGCTCGGTATTTCCTAACCATTTTTTTTATAACGGCAGGGACTTTTCATCCGCAATTCTGTGCAACTAAATTTGACAAGGATTATATGCACTTTCGGTTAGGTTATGTGAAGGATCGACCTAGCCGAAAGTGCACAAAAATTTAGTGAATCTTGATTGATTCCTCAGTTTTCTTAGATTAGACAATTATAAAGACTAACATTCATTAATAAATGCAAAGTTTTAAAAATTCATCCATCCAAATCCATAACCAAACCACAAAAAAAAGTAAATAGACAAAGTGTTAGATAATAAATATTCCATGAAATGAAGTAATATAATGAAAAGTAAATAGTCATTCACTTTCACTTGATCCCTCCTCCAAAGTGGTTTCCAAAAAGTCATCCACATCATCCCTTGCCTAAGGTTCCACAACTTCTTCTATAACTCTAGATTTTCTACCTCGACCGCTGCCACCTTGAGTTGGAGACTTTTTACCTCCACCACGTCCACCTCGAGCACTTGTTACAACACGGCTAACTTTTGCAATTGGTCCAGTACCTCGACCACTTGTTCCACCTTTTTCACCTCGACCACCTCAAGCACTCGTTCCACCTTTTTCACCTCTACCACCTCGGCCGGCTTTTCGTTGCTTAGATTGAACTTGGTCAGGGGGGAGTGTCCGAGTCGTCGCTAGGAGAAGGATACCTAGCCATTTTAGATCTCCTTGGTGCTTCAACATGATATAAACCTCGTTTCTCATGGAGTATTATGCCTTTAACTCGATTCCGCATTAATCTGAGCTCATCTATCGTTAAATCCTGACCCAAATCAATCATACGGCTGAAGTCTTTGGCCACCCAATTAACTCGCTCGACCTATTTTTTCATATCAAACACACGTACTGTAGTTGCAGGAAATCCCACAACACACCCCTGTAATATCTTGATAATAATTTCTTAATTTAAACTCATTTTATATGAAAATGATGAATAAATACTAAAATTATAAATGGACACACAAATTTTTACATGGTTCGATCAATTTGATCTACATCCATGATTCTTCACTATGATTGTTATAAGTTTACATTTGATTTACATTGATAATATCCATTAATGGAGTTCTAGATCTAGTTTTGGGGAAAAAGATGATAAAGAAAAATACATTCTCTCTCTAAAAATCTCTCTGCAAAATCTCTCTCCCTCTCTTACTAAAATTTTCTCTTACCTGCTCTTCTCTTTATATAGGTGTTTACATAGTGGATGACAGCTCACATACAACTCATATTCCCCATATTTTAGGATCTCTTGCTACGTTCTCTCAGGACCTGCTACATTCTCGCAGGCTCCGCTACGTTCTCGCAGGCTCTGCTACGTTCTCGCGAGTGTTCTCTCCAACTACAAAATTTTCACCTCTTTCTCGTGTTTTATGCTGTCGTTGTCTATTACATCATTAATTTGCGACATTTGCAATGTGTTGTTGAAGAACTCACGAAAATGTTGTTAATAATTTTGCAAGAGTATTGTTGTGGCGATATTCTGATCCTACATCTTGCCTCTTTTTTCTTGAATATTGCTTGAAAAGTAATCTTTAATAAAAAAATTGTTGTTGTAGTAGTCTTTGATATTTGCTGATAATAGAATGAGCGACAGAATATTAGACTTGAAAAGTACGTACTTGCCTCTATTCTTTTGCGATGTTCCGGAGCATTGAGAAATAAATATGAAGTATCTTAATTATAATTTCTAGCGCCAAAATGTAGTTGCAAGAAATCCCACAACACACCCCTTGTAATATCTTGATAATAATTTCTTAATTTAAACTCATTTGATATGAAAATGATGAATAAATACTAAAATTATAAATGGACACACATATTTTTACATGGTTCGATCAATTTGATCTACATCCATGATTCTTCACTATGATTGTTTTAAGTTTACATTTGATTTACATTGATAATCTCCATTAATGGAGTTCTAGATCTAGTTTTGGGGAAGAAGATGGTAAAGAAAAATACATTCTCTCTCTAAAAATATAAATGCAAAATATCTCTCCCTCTCTTACTAAAATTTTATTTCAACTGCTCTTATCTTTATATAGGTGTTTACATAGTGGATGACAGCTCACATACAACTCATATTCCCCATATTTTAGGATCTCTTGCTACGTTCTCTCAGGACCTGCTACGTTCTCGCAGGCTCTGCTACGTTCTCGAAGGCTCTGCTACATTCTCGCGAGTGTTCTCTCCAATTACAAAATCTTCACATCTTTCTCGTGTTTTATGTTGTCGTTGTCTATTACATCATTAATTTGCGACATTTGCAATGTGTTGTTGAAGAACTCACGGAAATGTTGTTAATAATTTCGCAAGAGTATTGTTGTGGCGATATTCTGATCCTACACGTACTCCGATTATTCATAGATAATAAAAAAAAGAAGCATATACAAACATAATTAGTAGTATACGTACCACCATCTCCCGCCAATCATTTTTTTCACTCCTTGGTGTCTTTGAACTCTCTTTCTCTGCATTCCTGTAATGTCTCTGCGCCTCCAGATCCAAATTTTCCACCTAAGGATGAGACCACTCTCCATACCATTCCATGTAATCCGCATCCACTTAGGAAGTACCATGTTCTGCTTCAAGGAGTCTTCTACTCATTTGGTTTACTTCTTCGGAATGAGCATTCCAATGGTCAATGACCGGTGCATTTTCATAGTTCAATTTCACCTGTTTGTCCTTAAATTGGGAGTTTCCTACGCTCAGTCTAAAACGAGCCTCTTCAGGCACAATTGTCTGGACAATACCGATTTGGCGGAGCGTTCTACGAGGATTTAAAATGACGAACCCGGTTGCATGAAACAAAGGTCTCGTATAGGTTTCCACATCAGAAAATACTTTATCATCAAATTCCTCTTCACCATCCTCATCAAGTTTCAAATATGGATCAAAAACCACATCTTCAATTGTCAAAGCATCCAATTTTTTCCTCATGTCGACCATTTTCGTCTCATTAGCCTTGTGTTGGGTCCCTCCAAATGGGTATCTCCCTCCTGTAGGTTTATCTAGAGGCCAATCTGTATTCTGAGTAGGCCTCAAGATTTTAAAATGGTCGTAAGCCCATGACTGCGGCAAAAAATGAAAAATGTTGTTTATAAATAAGTTATTACACACAAATAAGTATATAAAAGTAAAACAAATGAACAATTGTTATATTAAAACAAAAAGATACATGGACAAGAGCAACACATCCCGTAATTTGTGTTTCGTTCCATCTAGAAGCTTTGCAAAGAAAGTCCAACACATCAGCAAGGAGGGTGATGGCCCACGAGTACTTAGGTACCTCATTTGTTTCCTCATCGAGACTGAGAGTATTCAACCACTGCAAGTAACATGCATTTACCTTATTGCATGAGAAATCGGGGAAAAAGACGGTCCCAAGAGCATGCAACAAGTAAGCTATAGCCGTATGTCTAACTATTTCTGCGTCCATCACCACCAATCCGCTATCCGTCTTGCATTTAAAATCCACAAACTGTGCCCTCAGACGACCCAAATTAATCTTCCTTGACATATTAACAACTTCACTAAGTTCGCCCGGTGCATTAAATTTCCTCTTAGATCTAGGAGGTGCTCCAGACCCTATCTCAAACTCTTCTTCAGCTTCATCTTTACCCCACCCAAGACAGCTCTTCGCCAAGGCACAAAGCTCATCAAAAGGCATGGAATTGTTGAAACCCTCAAACACTGCCTTTCCTTCCAAATCTAGACCAGTGATTTGCTTTGCGTCATCCGAAGTGATAGTCATCTCGCCGAATGGGAGGTGAAAAGTCACGGTTTCGGGCCAAAATATTTCTCTAAAACCACAAACTGTGACAACATCATATGTCTTCTGCAAAGCATCGACTCCATACCATAACCCCGAAGCTTTGACCAAAACTTGGACATCTGGATGCTCATCGTCCAACGGCCAAAACTTTGCTTGTTGGTGCTTTAGTTTTGGGAGAGCTTTATCCGGAAACTACAAAAAAAAAATGGTTGTGAAAATAATAATCCATAACAAAATGAATATAACATATATGTAATTTGATTTATTACCTTTGTGCCACAAACCCTAGCATCCCATGAAGAAGTGTAGACAATCAAGACGGAACGATCTCTTGGCTCACCCCAAGGTTCCCATTCCTCTTGGGAGGTAAAGGCTCCATGGCATCAATTACTTCTCTTGGCGATGTCTTAGGTTTATACTTCTTCTTTCCCTCCTTCTTGCCCACCTCTTTGCCCTCCTCGACTACAAATTTACCTTTATCAATAGCAGCAGCACCACTAGAAGTGCCAACTTCAGTACCTCCGGTAACAACAAGTACACCTTCATTTCCACCACCACTAGAAGTGCCAACAACTTCAGTCACATCAACTTCAGTTCCTTTAGTAACAACAACTTTAGTTCCCTCAGCAACTCCAACTTCAGTTCCTCCAGTGACTCCAACTCCATCTTCACCACCTTCCCTTTCTCCAGAAGTCACAACTTCGATTGCTTTCCTTGCGTCTGCACCCAATGGTTTTGAGTGACGAGGTTGCAGAGTCGGGTCACTAGAAGGTGTTACTTCTTGGGATCTTTTCTTATTCTTTTCTTTCCCTATGTTCTAAGACAAACAAGGCAAGAAAACCAAAAGTATATAAGAAATACGTCTGGGAAAATTAGACATAACCAAACCGAAATAACAAACACGGCTAGAAAAAATGGAGAGTCCAAGACGCAATATTTATTACGGATAGGAAATTTTTTATCGACCAAGCCGACAAGCACATTACAGATGGGAAATTAGTAATATACATAGCCGAAAATAGAATTACGGATGGATAACTTATACGTTGTTATATTTCTAGTTCACAGCTCATAACAGGCCAAAAACACGGCTAGGAAAGTTGGATATTCCAAGACACAAAAACAATTACGGATTGGAAAACCTATACGACTGTGTATTTCTAGTTCACAGTACAACACATGGCACCAATACGGCTAGGAAATTCCAAGATGTGATGAAAAACGTCTAGGAAACTGGATATTACGGTCAGGAAATAAATCTATGGTTGGGAAAACCTATACGTAACACTAAAACATATAAAAAAATATGAACACATGAGAACATACGTCTAGGAATATCCCAGCCGTATACGAATGGTTACGGCTAGGAATGCTCCATCTCGTACACGTCGATCTAGTTATGGCTGGGAGTTCTTATATTTCCTAACCATGTAATTTATAAACGGCTAGGAAATCGACAATTCCCAACCGTTATACTTATTTACGGCTGGGAATACAAGAACTCCCAGCCGTAAGCATTTTCGTTTTTTCAGACCTAAAATTTTCGAAACCAACTGATTAGTCAACGAAACGCTTAAATAAAGACTGGGTTTTTGAATTCATACCTTATTGCTTGTCATAACAGAGATTCTAATTTCTTGAACTCCCGCATTCACTTCCTCTTGATCTTCACTTTCATTTTCAAAGGATGAAGTTGGTTTCTCTGCTTCAGTCGGAGGTTGATTCGACTGGGATTGACCTAGATTTTCCTTCGGCTTCATGGTTTTATAGAATGAGTTTAATCGACGACGATTTTTTTTTGAATCAACGATTAATCGTTGAACAATGTTCAATGGAAGAAGAAGGAAAGAAGAAGAAGAAGAGGAAGAATAAAAAGAAAATGGGGTGACGGTTTTTTTTGTTTTAATGTCTTCCGTTTTTTTCAGTTTTTATTTATTTATTAGATTAGGTAGTTAATGAGAGGGTATAAAGGAAATAAATTAAAATTCTGGAGGGTATTTTAGAATTTTTACACAAATGTGATCACCCCTATAATATTTAGGCTCCACTTAGTAAAATAATCCCAAAAAATAGTCTCCCCTGTAGCCCCGGTAATAGAGTTCTTAATCAGACGTCCATAAGTTTGCAGAACTCAAATTTACATATCCACAAGTTTCATCCAAAGAGCCGTGCAAGGAAGGTTGAAAAAACATCATTTTTTTCCAGGTTCAGGTGATGCATTGGTGAGTCAATGGTCAAGATTTTTTTTTTTTTTTTGAACAAAGGAATGGTCAAGATTTAATCAGACATCAAATCAGAATCTCTGTTTTTGTGGTGCAGGATGCCAGTTAGCCAGTTAGGCTACAGTTAGACCCGACAATTCACCAGCCCTTTATTATCCAGAACATTTGCTTCTACACATTCGATATAACGCACGCTAACGTGTCTCATTGTAATTCGCTCAGAGAAACTAAAATAAAATTAAGAAAAGAAAAGAAAAGAAAAAAACCATTCAGAATCTATCTAATATCGAGTACTAATATCTGATCTGAATTTTTCTGAATCTGAGTTATTATTTCAAAGGCATCGAGAAAGAGAAGAAAAGCAAAAGGGAAAAAAAAAGAAAAAAAAAACTAGGGTTTGAGAAATGTCGAAACCATGGGGAGGAGGGATAGGAGCATGGGCAGAAGAAGCAGAGAGAGCAGATGCAGAAGAACGCGAACAAAGATTAGCAGCAGCAGCTGTAGGAGGAACAAAAGTTGTTGATACAGCAAGTTTTCCTAGTTTGAAAGATGCAGTATCAACAAAACCTAAAAAAAAGAAACCGCAAACAATGAGTTTATCACAATTTGCATCAGGTAATTACGAAGCACCAGGTGGTAGAAGAGATTATGGTTATGAATCTAAAGGCTTGACTACAGATGAGTTGTTAAGGTTACCAACTGGACCTAAAGAAAGGTCTGCTGAAGAAATGGATTATAGAGGTGGTTTAGGTGGTGGATTCAAATCTTATGGTGGTAGAGGTGGTGGTGGAGGGGATTATCCGAGGAGAGGTGGTGGTGATTCAGATGGATCTTGGGGTGGTGGTGGTGGTGTTGGCGGAAATAGGAGATCTTATGGAGGAGGATATGATGATGAAAGAAGAGGACCACCACCTAGGGTTTCTGAATATGATCAACCATCTAGGGCAGATGAAGTTGATAATTGGGCAAGAGGGAAAAAACCAATGATGTCTTCATTTGATTCAAGAGATGACCGTTCTTCGAGAAATGACAGATATAGTTCGCTTGGAGGTGGTTCTAGGGCAGATGAAGTTGATAATTGGGCTATGGGTAAAAAACCATTACCTACTTCTACTACTAGGACTAGTAGTTTTGGTTCTGGTTTTGGGAGGGATTTGAGTGGTCCTGAACCTGATAGATGGACTAGGGGAGTAGCATTGCCGCCACCTCGTGATGGCGGCGGTGGTGAGAGAACTAAAATGGTTTTTAATCCACCTAGTGTTGTGGAAGGTGGTGCTTTGAATGAGCCTGCTAAATCGGCAAGGCCTAGTCCATTTGGTGTGGCGCGTCCTAGGGAAGAGATATTGGCTGGAAAGGGTTTGGATTGGAAGAAATTGGACGCCGAGATTGATGCGAAAAAAACGACTAGTCGGCCGACAAGTTCTCATTCTAGTAGGCCGACAAGTTCTTCAAGCAGGCCTCAGAGTCCAGCTGTAGAGGTGGTGGAAGGAGCACCAAAACCACGACCAAAGGTCAACCCCTTTGGGGATGCTAAGCCTCGAGAAGTATTGCTTCAAGAACAAGGAAAGGATTGGAGGAAAATGGATTTTGAATTGGAGCATCGTGGGATTGATAGGTAGCGTCCTATTTATGATCCTGTTTATCATTTTATTATTATGATATCATTGGAGTTAAACATCGTTATTTTTCCGTAGTTTCTGCTATATCTATGTAAATTTAGTTTGCCTCACTGTTATGTTACTGACATGTTGCTCACATTGATCGCCCTGATCATAGGGATTACTCCTACAAACTGTTTTAAAGATCAAATCCCTTAACCTTCGCTAATGCTTTTTTTCTTTTGTGAATCTGTTGGAAGCTCTTTTACTTTGATATATACTTTTTGTTGATATGATTATGTATCTATTAGTTGCCCTACAGATGAAAGATGTTGAACACTTGTGGCAAGTTAATTGTCTTGTTAGAGAAGTAGGTGATATTATACATATATAAGAATGGTGCATGCTGATAAAGGTGTTAGCACCACTGATGTATGGTCTTCCATGGCAGCTAAAACGTTTCTTCAAACTCCTATGTTGTATGTCTGCCATTTTGATTACAACACTTACCACGTCAATGCCACTTCAAGAATCTAGCTATTGGAGGTGAATGTTATATCTTTATATGCATGCATAGGTATTGGTAAAAGAGCACCTTCGCTTAGCAATGCGAACAAGGTTTCTGTGTATTTAAGGGTTTTGTTTTTCGGATGAAATGGGTTCTAACTAGTAAGTCAGGTAGATGCTTGCATCCTTTATTTTACCTTGACAACTTTATATAGGATAAAATACTAACTGTCAGCTCTTTGGTTTGTCAAAAACACATCTGTCTTTGCATGAGCTTGCTTGATTCTGAATATGTGCATATAAGTGATAGTTTCCTAGCCTGTTTTGTGTCATGTGATTAAATCTTTCATTTCCCTGGTTACTCATGCTAACGGTAATAGGATTATGTAGGAATACTACTACGAAGATTTTGAAGATCAATTTAGATACCTGTTATTCATATTCACTTCTACGAGTCAATTCATAAGAATACAAGTTTCCTGGTTTGATTATTTTGATGTCGTTGTTGTGTTATTAATTTTAACATGCAAGTTTCGTTATCATTTTCTAACATATTAAATCTTGTGCGATGTTTTTCTTATCTTTGACAGCATAACTGTAGTATTAGAATAATTAGGTCTTGCAAGTGATGGAATAGATTTTTGTGATAAATTCTTGATTAAGATTCAAAGTCGTTGCCACGCTAACCACTTGCAAGTGATGGAATAAGTCTTACTCAAATAACGTGTACAAGTTATAGAAGTAGCTAATTCTGGTGCGTTATAGATACTCTTGAACAATGAGTGAGTTGTCTATTAAGTTCTTTGCTTTGTGTTATTCACTTAGACTAATATTAACTTGACTTCGCTATTTTGCCCCATTATGCATCACCCAAATCGATGAGATGGGTTGAGATCCGAAACACATTGAGATCCATCTTGATTAACTTCAGCATGTTGAAGAAGTAGTTGATTCTGGCATGTCTAGTGATGATTACATGTAGTTAAACCATGGAACCTTGGATTATTGATGTGCTATTAATTTATACTAATGTTAACATAACTCTGCTATTGGCCCTTATTTCATCCATCAAACCTATTAGAAGGGCTGAGGTAATATGTGAAATGCTTCCAGCTTCCCCAGAATTGTGATACCATTAACAAGAAGGCACTCATATGATCACCACCCTACACTTCTGTGATGTGAGCTAGCTAGCCATTTGTGTAGAAAATTGATGCCATATTGTGAAGGAAAACCTGTTAGATATTTTGGTTATGTTTCAGCCTGTGTCTGCTATGATAATTATTCAATCTCAGAATGTTACTATTCACTTTTTACTATAAGATTATACTATCTTGTTACATGCTTTCTATACTTAAAGCTATTCAACGAAGATCTTTTATTTAAACTTAGTGATGGGTGTTGGTTGTGATCTCAATGAATGTTTCAGGCCGGAGACGGAGGAGGAAAAGCTGCTTAAAGAAGAAATAGACAATCTGAAGAAGGAACTAGAGAAAGAAGCTGCCATAAATGGAAATGGTGAATCTGTAGAAGGTTCTGGTGCAGAAAATAGTAGCCTTTCGGACATACTACTTGGCAAAGAAAAGGATTTGGAACTTTTGATTCGTGAGCTAGACGATAAAGTCAGATTTGGTCAGAAAGCAGCCAGTGAAAGGCCTGGTTCTGGAGCAGGCAGGGTTGTCGGCTATCCAGATCAGAGGCCACCCTCACAGTCTGGAAGGTCAGAGGACTCAAGAAATGTGGAATTCATGGACAGGCCTCGGTCTCATGGAACTGGAGCTGAGTGGGCAAGGCCAGTAGAAGATAGACGAGGTTTTCAGGGTGGAAGGGAGCGAGGAGGATTTCTTGGCAACAGAGACATGGATAGGTTAGTTTAATATGGTTCTCGAGTACATGCTTTCAGTACCCCTTGAGTTTTTTTTAACACAATTGCGCATATGACCTTTTTTTTTTTCTTGAAAAAAATCTCCAACTGTTAATTCAAAAGTTCAAATTTTGGTTGCACTGTTATATGGTTCACTATCTAGTTAGAATGATGGTTACTCTACTCTCAATTCTACGTTATGATGTTAAAATTTGTTAAATCGCTCATGAAGTGCTCTGCTATCTTGTTTTTGGCAGGTCCAGGGGAGGGGATAGGTGGTAAAGGAGGCTGTTGGTGTGAATTCATTCGGATTTGAAGTTTCTTCGTTCTTTTTTGACACCAAAACTTGACCTGAGAACGTTTTTGGTTTTCCCCTTTTCCTTTTCCTTCTCTCTTTTTAGTGTTTCCTAGTTTAATTTTCTTTCTGGTTTTTGCACTGCCATAGTGGGGGAGAGAACCGAGTCAGGAAAAATCAGGATTAACTTGAATCCATTTTGCATAATTTATTATTTACGCCTCCAGATACAGTGTAAAGAAAAATTTGACATTTGCCCTCATGTTGAGGCAAGCAGACCTTGTATCGTTTTGGATCAAACTCAGTTAATTTAAAAACGGTGTGTTCTTATGTTCTCATTTCTGGCGTTCGTTCTACTTTTGTTTGGAGAAGTTCTTTTCTGTTGTTAACTGCTCATTTATTGCAATCTCCCGGCTGAAAAGCAACTTCGGGTCGTACATGGTGACTAAATGTTTTGTAGTACTCATCCTTTCGGATGAACTTCCAACAAGGCGACTACAAATTAGTCATATCAGAAGTAAGAGGGGCTTAGGAAAAGGGAGAGTGAACCATTTAATCTTGAATCCAGTTATCCTTGGTTAACTGAAACAACCAATGAGCTGTGTAATTAGCATCACGTTCAGAACGCCATGGGTAGAGATTGTGAACCACTAATCTTAAATCCAGTTATCTTTAGCAGGCAGCCAGATATTGAGCTGTGTAATTACGGCCCGTTTAGAACACATGAGGGTTAAACCTATCATTAGGTTTGAGAATCACTTTTGGCATTTTTGGCCTGCAATTTTCGAGCAACAGTCCCAAACAAAACTAATAGGAAAGCCGTGCCTTCACCAATGAAGGGTTCGGATTATTATTGACAGCACTAGCACATCTCATGAACTCCCATGAGCAACACCAGCTGGAGCTTGCACTATCCACATTAATCTGGTGCTCAGTCATTCACATGAAGTTCAAGATCAAGCTCTTAAAACGAATAATGATGATTATAACTATTGAACCAGAGTTGTCTATTACCACCATATATCATAAGAAGTTCCCATATTGTTTCCATAGGTACATCATTCAAAACTAACTACAATCTGAACAGTACACTCTAATTATAAACTGTTTCTCCTCTCCTCTCAAGTATTAGCTTTAGCCCTAATCAAAAGAGTAGCAACAGCAACAGCTCCACCAAGAACTCCAACCAAAACACCCGCCATTACATTCGATTTGATTGATGAATCAACAACAACAACATCACTTGGTATCAACTGCTCATTTTTGTCAATGTCCGGACCATCATTCTTGAAAATCAATGGATCGTCATTATCAGGCGAACAATCAGGATTTGGCATCAATACCGAAACACTGCTACTACCACTACTAGATGAATAATCATCTGGCATTGGTGGTGCAGATGGGATTACATTGCTACCAGAACTAGATGTACAATAACCATGATCATTGTAACTGAAACCCTGGGTTGACTCTCGTTGACTTGAATTTACTTCAACAGCACTCTCACTAGAAGAATTTGAACAAAACCCTAGATTCAGACCATCATCGTATTCGATCCTACATGCTACTTTCAGCAAACCTTTAGCTCTACCAGATGGTCTCCAAACCTGCAATGTGAAAACCTCTTCTGTGAACTGAATCTGACAAAGAGGAAGAACAGCGGATCCAATTACCTTTTCTGGAAAAATAGGGGACGAACGAGAAATTATTTGGAAAGTGAGTATTGAATTGGGGTTTTTTAGTAATTTGAGAGTTAATGGTAGAGAAAGATCATAATTCCAAACTGGATTTTTTGATGAAATTGTTAGGGTTTTCGTATGTAGTTTAAAACATGGATTAACCCAAACAACTACAAATGTTTTCATCTTACCTAGAAATCTCATATCTTTTAACTCTTTTCCATTAAGTACTGTCAATCTCACTGCTGCTTCACTCTCTTCTTCCGCCATCAGGAATCGGTTCAAATTTGACCCGGGTCTTGTTGAACTTGAAAGGACTCGTTTGGATTTTTCTTTCTCGACGAAAGATTTTCAGACTTGCTTTTTATGGCGCCTTCGGAAGAAGGGTTGTTGAGTGATAAATTTATATACATGGAGTTGTCTGCCACTACTTTGCATAATAGACACTAGCAAAAATGCACGTGCGATGTACTTGCCGACTTGTCGTTCCATTACAAAATATTGGGAGCAAACCAAAAGCACTTATGATGAGTCTTGGCAGACTCTTCAGGGATGAATCTATACCAAAATATGTAGATGTAGATGAAATATAGAAGCAAGATAATTAACAGCAAATTGTAGTACAAAGAAAGAAATTGGAAAATTTCGCACAGAAGCCATGATTTACACTCCTTTTATTTCAATGAAACTCTGGAGTGTTTGTTCTACTAAAAGTACATATACATACTTGCTTATTTCGCTATAAGTATCGTATGGTGTAAATTTCCACAAACAACCTTATCATTTATGACCCCTAAATTCGTCAAAGAAACTATAATTTTCTGCTCTCATAAAGGAACCGTCAAGGAAGACTCTTCCCCTTTGTAGGAGAAAAGTATGTTCTTCTGCATAGCATAGTGTACGGTCAAGCAATTATAATTCGCCATAATATTGACCATATCCACAGTTACTGTCAGGTCCGCTGCCATCACTAACTTGTCTATAACCTTACGTGTTGATTTGATCACTGATATTCGTCATCGCAGCAATGAAGTGCAGGACATATAATGCAACTAATGGTGTCATGTTAAGATTTAATACTATTTTTCTTTTGGCATGCATTTTTTTCACGCTTATTCTTGAACACCAAAACAAATTTTAAGAACTCATCTAAAGAGAAAAGGTTGAATTCCATACATGCATGAACCTAACCAAACAACCCATCATCTTATAGCATCAACTTCACTATCTTTCCTATTATCTGCAAAATAAAACATGGCATAGAGAGGCTATAGATAACAGTTAAAACATATAGACTGGGAGAACACTTAACATGTAAAGTAAATAATATGACAGCCTGTTATCTAAAATACGATTGTCAAATCATGGATTCCACTATTCCATAGAAGTCAATGTGTTTTGGATCTGATGGGGTTGGAAGAATTAGCTTTGGAGACAAAGGCAGCTTAGACCAAGAAGAAACTCCATTCATTCTCAGTCTCAGTTCTCTTGTTTTCTCTGCTTTCTTATACTACCGATGAAGAGTTCCTTATTTTATTTGATTAAAACTTATTCCTAGGCAAACATATTATGAAGTTAGTGTGACTCACCTGAGAGTGGGGAAAAATCTAAGTGAACTGTTGGATTTCAGTGCAATTTTTGACTCCGGAACCTCATTTACACACTTAAATGATCCATCATACACGGCTATATGTAAAAGTGTAAGTAGTCTAAGTAACGGATTTTCTCCCACTCTAGATAAACTCGAAAACTTAGATAACTCGAAAACTTAGATTACAATTAGGTTTAACATAATTTAAGGTGGACAATATTTTCAGTTTCCTGAAGCTGAGCGCATTGATAATGAGTTCAAGACTGAGACACAATTCCTAAGATCATCGTGACATTTAGCATGTGCATTTGAGATTCTTCTGAACTAACATATCGAGAGTTGTTAAAATCAAATTTTTTTTTGCTTAGTTTTAAAAAAAAAAATCACTTGGAGATTTGGAGACAGAAAGTAACCAACATACATGCACATAAACATACAAAAAAGAACTTACCACACAGTTTTATAAGAATGAAGTCAAATCAATGGGCTCATAGCATTCCACTGGAATAGTAATTTCCACTTCATATGGACTATGGAGCATTGCGGGATTCCTCGCCTGAAAAATTTAAAAATCAATTCGTTAAAATATAAGAACATCGACTAAAACTGAAGTTCAATTTGAAAATTCAAATTTTGTCTCATAGGAATTTTATCGATCACCGGATAGATATAGTATTACAAAACCAATGAAGCGGTAAAAAGAGGTGAATTGTGTTCAAACCTATTCTAAGAAGATAGAAAACGTTGTAGACTTGTAGGTGATGATGAAATCCAAATTTCAGTTGTTTAATTTTATTTCGATCCTGGGGAAAGAATAGTGTTATGGATTTGATTTGAAATTAGAATTCGATGGGTTTTTGAAAACAACAAATGTCCCTCAAATCACCCCCAGATGTATCGCTTATAACTGTGATTTTGATTCAGTCCCGGGTGATGTTAATCTTGGGAATGAGTTGTCGGGAAGTGAAACGTAGCAGAAAAATATGAAACACAGAGGGGCAAGAAGGTCTATTCATGCCGGTCCGTTGAAAAGACCCCCTTTCTTTATTATAGGAAGATATATACATTTAAGTCTTAACAACCTAGCTTGATTGGGGTATACCCAGATTAATTGGGGTATACCAAAAGAGACAAAATATGGTCATTTTGAAGTAAAAAAGGTCACCCCTTAACCAAATATTTTCAAAATGGTAAAATTGCCCTCGTTTAATTAACATTAAAATTTTGATTAAATTAATTAATTAAGTTTAAATTGATTGAATAGATTAAAACTTATGAATTTAAGTTATGAAATTTTGTTTTTGATTGAACTTTTGTGGGATGATTTTTGATGAATTTTTCTTTTTGAGAGTATCTCTTGCAACGAAAATGAAGCACACAACCGAAACACTTCTAAAAAGGGGATTGAAAATCTGTTGTATGAAATCATAATCAAAATCAAAGAAGAAATCAACACTTTCAGTTCTGAAAGTATGAAAAGTCGGCAAGGTCGACGAATGAAGAACATGCCGACTGTATTTGGCCGGCAAGGTATTTAAATGAAGAACATGCCGACTTTATTTTTTTTGACACATGAGATGGATATTGAAAAATATTAGTCGGCAAGGTCTACAAAAAAAAACCCGTCGGCTGTTGAAAAATACCACGCCGGCTGCTGAAAATACCCTGCCGGCTGTATTTGGCCGGCAAGGTCTTCAAAAAATACCCTGCCGGCTGTTGGAAAAATACACACAGGAGATGGCTATTGAAAAATACCACGCCGGCTGTTAAAAATACCTTGCCGGATATATTTGGCCGGCAAGGTCTTCAAAAAATACCCTGCCGGCTGTTGAAAAAATTTACAGTCTCCGTCATGGTTGTTATGAAAAGTCGGATACGACCTTGCCGACCAAAAACATAGAAATCATAATTTTCGATTTCTAACCTAATATAACAATCAAATCACACAACACAATGATGGGTTTGAGTTTAAACATCATTTATAGTCTTCTTTTCCCTGGTAGAGTCAACAATTTTTTTGGAAAGTCAAAGTTGAAGATTTTTATATGGCTTTGGTTGATGGAAGATGAAGATGAAGAAGAAGAAGAGAAGATTAAGAGTTGTTTAGTTTTTTAATTTTAGGGTTAATGAAATTAAGAAATGGGTTTAGTTTAAGATTTAATTAGTTCAAGGGTATTAAAGTAAAATCACCATTTTTAAAAATGACACACCATGTCCCCTTGAAATTGGGTATACCCCAATTAATCTGGGTATACCCCAATCAAGCCAGGCTTAACAACCCTTGCATAATAGATATTTATTATTTATAACTTTGCATATTGTAGGTGTAAATAATCCACATGGACAGGTGGAGCGATCCTAGGCAATGAAGTACCGAGAAACAGGTAGAACAAGAAGCGCTGAATCATCCCACCAAATCTGGGCGTGAGAAAAGAGAAACTGAAGCAGCCCGTGAAGTCGACGTAAAGAGATTAAGAACTAGGAATTCATCCTCAATCAATAAGAAAATTAGCTACTCATAATTTGGAGTTCACACAATAATAATAATAATAATAATAAAGAAAGAAAGAAAAACTTATTGAAAAGATGACGGTTGCTCCTTCCTCCAATCCTTGTGCACTTTAACTCCTTCTCCAAAGTAGATGTGTTTTAAAAAGTTGTAGAGAACTCTCTTATTTATAGGCTTCAATACTCTCCATGTCTTTGTAGGAAAAGAATCATCATTCTAAAAGAACACCACTTTCCCAATTTGAGCCATACTCCAATTTCTAGTCCAATTCTCCAAAACTTTCAAGTTTTCATCCAATTCCCAATTCTAAGTCTTCACACACATGAGAGAAGTCCATACGAAATTCTGTATTTTTGATCGCCGGAAAACTGTGTTTTTGGACGAAATTTGTCGCCGCCGGCCACCTGAAAAATTCTCCACCTGGCAAGGAATATTCTGTTGGTCAACCGTTAGGACTAACGGTCAAATTGGTCAACCGTTAGTCTATCGTTAGTCACCGAGTCAAACCACTGAGTCAGCTCGGGTCAAACTCGCCTGTCTGAGCTGAGTTTCCAGGCCAACTCAGTTGCAACCATTTGTCCAGGCTTCCAGCCATGATGGCTGTGCTGCAATTCTGCCAACACCAGTCTCCTCCATTTCATGCTCTCAATCACTTGTCAACATCTACATTGCCTCAAGCCATAGCAACATTCAGTCACACATTCACAAATAACACATCGGAGTTCTATCTCTTCCGCTGTTCACCCACCACACACTAGATTCTCAGTTCTCATCTAATCTGCATCTACAGCTCAAAACTCATACAGCACCAACAGCTTCACAAGTCCATTATTTGCTTCATTATCAATGCCAACCCGTTTACAACTCTCCATTGTAGCTCGAAATCTATCACCTGCAGTTCCATACACCAGCTCCATAAGCACCTAGTTCTGCACCACCTTGCTCCATCTGAGCTGCAATAAGAAACAAGCACCAATTCCTCTCTGCACTGCAACTCGATTCATAGCCAACCTCCACCTAACATTCATCTATACTTCAATTCAGCTCAACAACACAGAGCAAACACCCATTGACACTCATCAATTTCTATTCTAGCATCTCAGCAACTTTAATCCTAGCATACATCTTCCTCATCTGCACCTGCTTGATCAACCAACTCCCCTGCCAACCTCAGCACTGCCTTGCATTCTACAACTGCTTCATTGGCAACAATTTACTCTATTCACTGCCAAACCAACACTAAACCATGTGCAGTTTCTGTATTTCTCCTGCAATTCCCATTCAAACTCCACCAGCAAGCCCATGACTATCACCATTACTGCACAACTCAAGCTTCAGGGCAACACAACCTCAGTAGCCATCTCTGTCACAGTAGCATCTCCTGCAATTTCCTTCAGTTCATTCATTGCAATTCTCCAACACATCTCATTATCCAGTCCTGCTTCTTGAAAACCCATTTTAACAGCATCACTTCTACAGCATACCCAGCTCACTCCATCTCAAAACCCATAGCAGTAACCACCAGTCTGACAGTTCATCCAACACCTCAATGTAGCTTCCACAATTCCATGAATATCAACCACCAGCTCCACTTCTCTTTCTCAGCCAAGCCAATTCACCCAGCTCAATCTCCATTGAACTCAGATCCATATCCGGCTACCAAACCCATCATAACAATTTTTGTAGTGTAACAACACCAACACAACCCATGAAAAACAACAGCTTCCCTCAAACCAACAAATATTCTTCATGTATCCGAACCACCATCAAAACCCATTTACCAAACCCCTTTTCTCTGAGTTCTTCTCGACTCAGAAAACACCACCAACTGATTCAATTTCAGTTACTAATTCTTCACGGCTTCAATTGAACAAGAGTAGACTCATTTGGGTTCTCAAATCTCAACCCTAAATTATCACAGACCCATTTTCTAATTTGTCATTTCCAATCCACCATAAACCCTAGTTTCTAGTTCTGCCATTAACCCATCAATTCTTCCTTGTTTGTTCTCGATTTCTCACCAATTCCAGCAGCAACACAACCCTAATTCTCAAATTTTTCGAGCTTCATCACCTCTTCAATCTGTCTTCAAATTCGAACAACGTCTTCATCTCGAGCTTATTTTTGTCTCGATTCTTAATTTCTTCTCAAGCCTCTCGTAATAACCTCAATGGCACCAACAGCTTCATCGATCTCCCATATTTTCTCACACGAATCTCACAAAGAAGCAACACTGTCTCTCCTTCTCGTTTCATGAGCAAATGATTGAGTGAAGTGAATGAGACAATATTTCTCGTTTTTAGGGTTCGAACATGGGACTGATTGGGGTGTTATTTGCGCCCAAGATAAGGACCACCCATTGATAATTACAACCTCTAATAATGATAAGGGGTACCCTATATAACAATCCCTTAACCGTAGCTGGTTTGTGTTTAGTACACCTCCAAGAAGAGTTTCCCCTTAATCATTACCGGGCTCAAGATAGTGCTCGCCCTATGAAATGACAATTTTGCCCTTTTTGCCCAATTTGGGTGATTTCTCCTTTTTTTCTTCCGTGCGACTCCAGAGTACCTAATAGCTCAAAAACACACGTAAAATACATAATTCACACGAAAAATAGCAAAGAAATCATAACTACTAGATAGTAAATTAGGTGTATTCTACACCTATCAGGAAACTTGGGTACTTACCCAATACGACTTTGCAGGAGTTGAGAAGAAGAAACTGGGGTTATAAAATGGAGACCTAAGCCTACCAGAGGGAAATCATCATATACCCGCTCTGTGACTGCCTTCACCATCACCAATAGAGAGGATCTCTCTGCTCCTCTCCAAACTTTCATCTCCATCACCATCTTCATAGTCACTCCATTCATACCACCTGCACCCTACCATCTCATATCCACTGCATTCATCCATCATATCTCCACAAGCATAAGAACCACTTGAATCCACAGCATACATCCATCTCCATTGCATCCAATTCATCTGCACACCTCTGCATCTGTCCATCATTCCCAGTTTGCATACCACCAGCACCACACCCCTGCATCTGTCCATCTCCATTCCATCCTGTGTTACCACCCTCACCTGCACTTGCATACTTCCACCAGAATATCATCGCAATACAACAGCACCTGGAGTTTTACTTGCAGCTGCAGTCTGCCAACAAACTTGTCAAGCACCGAGCCAGCAGCGTCGCCACCATCTCACCATTACCAGTCACAACTACCACCATTCCATCAGGGCTGTACCTGGAGAACCTGGAGATGTTTCTTGCATACCACCAGTCCATATTGCACATCCATCTCCACAGCACCAAGGAAGCAGGGAGAATAGACGATACAACCACCTGTAGCAGCAGTTCGCATACCACCACTCCATTGTTACCAGGCCACAGTTCGCATACCACCATCAGTCCATATCTTCACTCCACTTGTTGCTGTTTGGTTTTGTATTTCTATTTTCTTAATTGCATCTCTGTTTGCTATGAACTCCAGTATCTAATTTCATTTGGTTAGGGACGACTTCGACGTCCAAACTTGAACTCCAATTGATATTTAAAGTGCCTGTTTTCTTGCAATTTATCTTGTTATTGCTTATTCTCTACCGTGATAATATTGATTATGTGAGTTATTTATGAATCATTTAAGTTTCAAATTAAATTGGTTTATGGATGATTCAATTGCTAATTCGAGAACTCTTCGACCCATAATTGTCTAGATGTTCCGAATACAAGTAGTAATATGTGGTTATCGACGATGGGATTTTGTTAAATAATCATATGTATTGAATGACACTAGTAGATGAATCGAGCTTATGTGTTTTTCACTAGGAATAGCCTATCTCACGGAGCTTAGTGCACTTGTTTGAGTCACACCTAGTAAGCGTACCTCTAGGAAACTTGTCAAGTAGAATCCGGTAGTCGAGCGCTTCCGTGTCCGATGAATTAGGAGATATTGCGGGATATTTGAGCGTACTAAATATTCTAGGGTTATTAGTAATGGGTACTTTTCGGAAACTAGCTATATCAATAAGATTCATGTTTTGTGACTTAGAAGGAGTCCTTGATCATTCTTATTCTCATATTTGCATTTCTTATTCAGAAATTGAATCGACAACTTAGACTCAACTCTCCTTGTGGATACGAACTCGACTTGCCTCACTACTTCTTTATAGATTTGTGTAGCATAAGAGAATTATTATTGATAGGTTGATAGCCTCGTCAAAATTGGCGCCGTTTGCCGAGGAGCAGTCGGTAGTTTGAGTTGTTATTTGATTTTCTATTTTTGTATATTGTTTTATTTATTCTTTTATTAATTTATCTTTTTAAGAATCATTTCAGGTACCATCAATCTCTTGCTTGTGTGTGCACAATTGGGAATAAGAGTTCACGAGTATCGTAATAAATAAAGGAGAAAAGAATTATAAAATGATACGATGATAGAAGTAGCGCGTAGAAATATGAAGTTTTGCGAGGATGGAATAATGTTGCGAGTATGAGTTGCGATACTTCGCAACTCATATACAGCTGTATAAGTTTTACTATAAATAGGAGTTCAAATGTAAAATTCGGGAGGTTCTTTTAGTGAGTGTTAGAAAATATCTTAGGAAAGAGAATAGAGAAAGTTGTAACTATTCTTGTTCCATTGAGATAATTCTTTGTAATCAATTGAGAACATTAATAAGAAAATTGTTATTCATCATCAAGAACTTCTTGAGTTTTTACTAATTCTACTGAGGGTGTAGTTGTAGGTTATTATGCAACTACATAATTGGCGCTAGAAACAGGGAAATGACAATTTCCTGTACTAATTCTAAGAAAATTTGAAGAATTCATGTACCAGAAAAATGACAAGAATAAGAAACACATCAGAACCATTAACTGAAGTAATAAGAAGTGTAAGACTAGCAGGAGGAGAAGCAAATATAACAGGAGAACCTAGTAGGAGAAGGAGTAATCGAATAAATCAAGCTCAACAAATAGGGGATCATGATCAAGTGAGTATACACATTTGGAGAACTAATACACCAGAAGAAGAAGATAGAGAACCACAAATCAGAGAAAATGGGAGGTTGATGGGAGGAACAATTCTTGAAAGAGAAAGGGAGATGTTAGAAACATTGAGACAAGGAATCCAAAAAGAACGAATGATCGAAGCTGAAGAACGTGCCAATTTAACAAGACAAAATCAAGAATTGAGGATGGAAAATGAGATGCTACAAAGAAGGAAATCTCAAAGTGTTGCAAGATCAAATGTTAGAACAGAAAGAGAAGGACAAAATTCACCAATAATCAATAATGAAAATAATATGCAAGAACAAGCGCAGAATCAAGGTGATAGAAATCAAGAAAATCGTTTTATTTTAATACCAAACCACGAACAAAGCATGGAGAATTTACGAACAAGACCAAATCCTAGAGAAAACAATCAGAATCGAGAGGAAGAACAACAACTTATGGAAGAAACTGAGAGACAACAAGCAATACATCAAAACAATCACGAGAATGGAGTAAGAAGACATGAAGAAGTTCGTAACAAACAAAATGTTGAGTATGAAAGAATTAAGAGAAGAATTGTAAATCAACAAACAAAAGTGGAGAGGAATGAACCAAATTCTCGAATCAGAGTACAAGTAAATCAAGAAGAAATAAGTCACAGAAGAAGAAGAAATGAAGAAGAAGAAATTCCTGATATTCGCATGAGAAGAATAGAAAGGGAAGAACAAGAATTCCAAGATGCTCTACAACTGAACAATTATGATAATTTAGAAAGAAGATATTTGCAAAATTATGCAAATGAAAACATTAATGAAGAATATGATAGAATGCGAAGGATCTCAAGGGAGGAAGCTCAAGAACGTAGAAGAAGAGAAGCTGCATTAAAAAGACCAATGGATGAGAATTCTGAGGCAAATGCACGAATCTTTCGAGAATTAGCAGAAATGAGAGGGATGATAAACAATAGAAGAGGAGGAGATAGAAGGCAATTAGATGAAGCAATATAAGAAGTCATGAGGACTCCATTTTCTAGAGAAGTACAATTGGGAGGAATTCCACCAAAATGCAATTTGCCCACACTTACCAGTATCTTTGATGGGACTTCATGTGCTATTCAGCACATTAAAGCATACATAAGATGCATGTTACAATGGGAGAATCATGATGCTGTGTTATGCAAGTACTTCGCATCAAGTTTAACAGGGGAAGCTTTAA
Organism: Papaver bracteatum; assembly: GCA_023529315.1. Lineage (NCBI taxonomy): Eukaryota > Viridiplantae > Streptophyta > Magnoliopsida > Ranunculales > Papaveraceae > Papaver > Papaver bracteatum. The sequence continues at coordinate 50,566 of JAJJWX010003305.1, read as the reverse complement.
AGTGGTTCGAAGGACTCCCTAAGAATACTATTACGTCATTCAGTCATTTGCAAGCAACTTTCCTTGGAGCATATATCACAAATCACTCTTCACGGCTTGGTATTGAAGATGTATTTGGTTTAAAACAAAGAGTGGGTGAAAGTTTGAAGCATTTGGTAAGACGATGGAAGACTATGTGCAGTGATATGGCAGGGCGTGTGGATGAGAAATACTTGATTCTGTCCTTCATAAATGCGATGTTCGCAACTGAACAATTATATGTTCAAATCTTCAGAAGAAAGAATTCCATAATGATGACAGAGTTACGAGAATTGCAAGAAGAATACATTACATTAGAGGAAAAGCAAAACAGTATGGAGTCATATCCAGTAGAAAACACTAGCAATCAAGAGGGAGGAGAAAATTTACTTCCCAAAATAATCAATGTAGTAGCAGGTACTTCGCAAACATCCTCACAAACTTCTTCGCAAATTTTAGAAGAGAAGAAAATCAATGATAGCCAGCCAAAGATGGTAGCAATAGGAAATAGAGATCAAGAAGAGTATGATAGAGAGAATAATTTCTATAATCGAATAGGAAATAACCAAATTCCAAGACTATATCAACAACAAGAAAATTATGGGGGACAAAGGCAAAATTATTTTGGACAAGGAAACCAGAGACAAAATTATAACAACGGTCAAGGAGGTCAAAGAATGGTAAGGGAAGAGATAAAGTTGCCACCTTTGAATACAAGTGTAGAAAAGATATGGCAAGCAATTATCCTGGTAGAGAATATACCAACTCCATGGAACATGGGAAAGGAACCACCAATGGGTCCAAGAAGTCATGAATTTTGTTCGTATCATCATTTTCATGGACATTCTACAAATAATTGCCATAATATCAAGAGGATAATCTTGCGAATGATTGATCAAGGAAAACTAAATCAATTTTTACTTAAGCAGACACAGTCGCAACAATTACCACAGGCTCCAGCCATAACTCGCAGGGAGAACACAACAAAAGAAAAGGGAGAGGAAATCCTACATATAGAAGTGGGGTCAAAAGCAAGGAATGTTTTCTGTAATTCCATTGTTCATTCATATAAAACCATAGAGGATTTTCATGATAATGTGTTAAGCAGGGTATATGCGAGGGATGGTGAAGGAAAGGAAGTAATGAACATCGCAAAAATTTCACGACTTGAAGAATGGCAGAAACGTGAAATTTCTTTTGAAGCCACTGAAATTCCAGAAGGTTGTGAAGCACATGATAATCCATTGGTAGTAATATTAGCAATCTACATGAATATGGAGGAAAACGAAGATGATATAGAGGAAGAATCAATTGGTCTTAATAGGATTTTGATTGATACGGGAAGTTCTGTCAATATCCTCTTCTATTCTGCTTACAAAACTATGGGGGGAAAAGATGCAGATTTAATACCTTCTACTTACAGAATTTATGGTTTTAATGGAACTGCCAACAAGCCCAAAGGAGAAGTGAGCATGCGAATTCCATTGAGTGGAATGCGAACTGAAATTCTGTTCTACGTTGTTGATGTCGAATCACCATATAATGCTTTGATAGGAAGACCATGGCTTCATGGAATTCTAGGCGTAGCTTCCACTCTACATCAGTGCATAAAGTTTCCTCATATGAAGGGTATTGGAATTATCAAGGGTGATTGGGCTGAGGGAAAGAAATGTTACGATACAGAAGTAGAAGTTTGCGAAGGAAAAAATGCTGAGAAGGAAAATTGGAGAAAAAGAGCAAAGGCTGTGAAAAGAAGTGAAAATTTAATGGCAGAGGATTAAGGAAAAAGAGAATAAAGTTACGATGATAATCATACAAGAAATTTACGATGATAATAAGGGATTGTGATTTGCGAAGAAAGAAGAAGGAAAATAATAAAACAAGAAGGTAATCAGTATGTTTGCTCGTGGAAATAAGGTATGTGGTAAAACAAAATTTTTATTTCGTGATAAATTTTACGAATATTTTTTGCTCGCAGGAAATTGGGAAAAATTATGAATTTCAGAATTTATATTCCGATTAAAATTTCATTAATTTGCGAATAAAAGACCGCAATCTGTGATCAGCCTCCAAAAAAGAAAGAGAGCCGCAGAAAATTTTATACAGGCAAACCTTTGTGGCGTACACCCTAGTTCGCGAAGCTATATTTCGTAAGAGGCAAAGTCCTAAAGTACGTCATTTAAGGGGGTACCTATAACGTGGCTAAGGGTAACCGGAACACCACCAAGGACCCTTAGTACATGGTAAGAATTTTGGGGTACAACCCAATAATGGGGTACCTATCCGGGTTAGACACCTTGGATTCTCACCTAATCTAGCGACATTACGCAATATAAAATGCGGTGTAAGAAGATTTAGGTTGGGCGACTAAGGCATACTGTCTTTCCCAAGAAGTGCAGAAAACGATTAAGGCGCCGAGGTACACGGTTGAGTCAAGAGTGTCGGGTGAGGTTGAACCACATCTGCCATTTTTGACAAGTCTTGGCAAATGATGCACTTGGCCCAAAGATACCCCATAGGGTGCAACCTCGTAACTATAATCCCTATAGGAAAAAAGGATAAGAGGTTGCGATCAAAAGATGGTTGTTGGCAGAACCGGATGGGAAGAGCTAACCTTGTATGGTCGATGTACGCTTCCTTGAAGGGGAAATCAGGGGGAAGATAAAGGGCAGCACCCTCCATTAGGGAGCTGATACGTGCTATAAGACGCAAATGTCACGAGGCTTCTTGTTTGCGAAAACATAAAGGCTTGTCATATTTGTGCAACAAATGAAATTCTGCGAGCCTTCTAAAAAAAAAAAAAAAAAAAAAGAAAGAAAGAAAAGAATAAAGAACTCGCAGAACATAATAAAGAAGTTAAGATGAGATCAATGGGTCACTACATGAAAGTGTAGAGACGTCCTGCGATTTCATCGCAAGAGGGAAATGTCATGGGGCTTTATGTTCGCAAGAATATTTAGGCCTGTCATATTGTCGCAACAATTCCTGAAGAGGCAAAAATACTATTCAAAGAAGTTAAGATGAGATCAATGGGTTTTTGCATGAAAGTGTAAGAACGTCCTGCGATTTCATCGCAAGACGATAATGTCACGAGGTTGTATGTTCGCAAGAATGTTCAGACTTGTCATATTATCGCAAATACAAAAATTTACTACAAAAGAGGTGGCAAAATAAGACCTTTACTTAGGAAGGCATGATAAGACCACAGAAATTAATGAAATTCATTGCATCAACATCATTGAAGAAACTATACAAGAATATACATTATGAAGATCTGAAAAGAAGAAAACTTCGTCAATATCATTGAAGAAATTTTACAAGAATATACATCAAGAAATTTTGAAGAGAAGACCGCTCTGTCAATATCATTGAAGAATTTTTACAAGAAGTCCTATCAAAGAAGACAACATCATTGAAGAATTTTAATGAAGACTTAACAAAAGATGCGATTTTGATAGCAATCAAATACAGATAAGATCATATTCGTAAAAGTTTACGAGAATTGCATACTTCTTATACTTCTCCATATATTGAATATTTCTCAAAAAGGTTGAATACTTCTTATAATTCTTCAAGAATATCTCATATTTATTATACTTCTTTAACGGATATTTCATTTGGTGAAGGTTAAATAATCATTATACTTCGTTATATGTTACATAATTATTCACAGATTGAATACTTCTTATATTTCTTCAGTTGGTGAATTGAGTACTTCTAATACTTCTTATATTTCTTCATTTGGTGAATTGAGTACTTCTAATACTTCTTATATCTCTTCATTTGGTGGATCGAGTACTTCTAATACGTAAAAGGGAATTAAGTACTTCTAATACTTCATTTGGTGAATTGAGTACTTCTAATACTTCTTATATCTCTTCATTTGACGGATTTGGTACTTCTAATACTTCTTCAAAGGTATTGTATATGTAGTATACTTATTAAGGATATTTCATATATTTTACTTTTTATACTTAAAAGGGACGATTTCTTATTTACAATCGTAACAAGTTGAAACTTCGTAAAATAAATTGAGGCAGATATTTTAATACTTCAAACAATGTTTAATCATTTAAAGAGAAATAATAGGGGGAAAAGGAGATACTAAGCTTTATCTGTGAGTTATATATTATTTCTCTTCATATGATCAAATGGGGCAAATTTAATTAAAGAAAGGTTAAATTATCTTCGCAAAATATCAGAAAGAAAGGATAAATTATCTTCGCAAAATATCAGATGTACTTCTCAAAAAAATAGAATTGTTCGCAAAAAGAAAACCAACAGTAACTAAGGGAAGGAATTCAAAAGAAAGAAAGACAGGAGAGTCAATGATAAATTGAAAAAAATAATGTTATCATGCTTCATCAACACTCTGTGCTGGATCTTTAAGATCAGTATGGTCATTAGCAGCCTTCGACTTTTGCGAGATATCATCCTTGGAAGAATATGCAACAGGAACATCTCCTTGAGGAATAGATTCTTTCTCATCATCAAGATCTTCATCATCACTCTCATAATCGAAATCACTATCAGGCTCACGAGCAACTTCATCGTCAGATATCTTCAGAGGAGTAATTTTCACAGGAGGCAAGCCTCTTGATAAGAGAATGTTATTCGTAAAGACTTGAGCTTTCAGATGACTTTCACGAAGTATAGATTTTTGATGATTGGTATCTTCGATATCTTTGGAATAAGCAAGATAATTGAATCTCCGAGTAGCACGGTCACGAGAGTTGATTAAGCGGGTAGAAAGCAAAGCATTTTTCTTACGAAGCTCGGAACAGGAGGCTTCTAATCCAGCTTTCGCATTACGAAGGTTGTTCTCAGATTCTTCAAATAAAACAAAGTTCAAAGAATAAAATTTGCGAGTATAACGAAATTTAAAGATATACCAGAGGCAGTCAAATTTTAATGACTACCTTCTCTTTGCGAAGTAAGAGATTGAGTTAAAGATAGACAACAGTTATTCATCTGACTCATCGCATTATCAAAACCATCACCAACTAATCCTTTAAGTCGAGATTGAAGCTTTTGATCTTTAGAAAGGAGAAAATTTTTATCCTTCGCAAGTTTGGCATTAAGACTTTTTAATGACGAATAATCTTCTTCAAGTTGATTCTTCTTAGCACTCAAGACTATATTCTTATTAATAAGGGAATTCTTCTCAATAACAAAAGAATTTCTTTCAAAGATCTGAAGACTTCTTTAATTCCTCAAGTTCACCTTTCAACAAAGAAAGAAGATTTTCTTGATCGCAACATTTATTCTGAAGAGTCTTTAATTCTTGCGAAGAAACAATCATTGTATTCAAAAACGAACATTTCTCTTCTGATAAGGTTTTATTCTCTTCTAATAAGGTTTCTATTCTCAAATTAGCTTTGGTTAAGGAAGAAAAAAGTTGAGATATGTCATCATTCAAAAAATTTCGATCATATATTAGTTGAGTATTCTCTTGAAAAAGAGCATCAGAGTTGTCAAGAGCACACGAGTAAAGATTAGATAAATGGGAGAATTGGTTTGAGAGGCTTTCATGCTTGGTTCGATATTCTGTTGCATCTGATTCATGGTGAAGTACCAATCTTCTACATTTATGGATGGATTCTATAAAGGGGAATAGGTTTTAATGGATGTTTCAAGCATATGAAGAATATAAGTAAATAAAAGGGAAAATATGAAGATAGTAATCATACCTTTCAATTCATCATTTCTTTTGCGAAGAATCGCACAGTCCAGAGAATTATTCTGAAGATGATGATTTTCTTTACGAAGATCCTCGCATTCTGCTTGAGAAGCTTTCAAAGATTGGCGAAGCAATTCAATTTCTTTTTCCAAGGATTGACGTGAAGAAGAAATGTCTGGATTGACGAAATTATTCAGAACTTCGCAAAACTCATATTGCGAACGAACATTAGTAGACTTCGCAGTATTGGTCAAAACCTCAGATAACATCCGGAAAGTTGAATAAATTCCATCTCGAATTTCCTAAGGAAGAGGAGAAGAATTTGAAGGAATAAGAGCAAGCTGCAAATTGTCTGGAGAAATAGCACTCAAAGGATTTGGGGACAAGACAGGTTTTTCAAAAGAAGAAGTTGAAGAAATATTTTGCGAGGGTTGTTTTTCAAGAGAAGAAGTTGAAGAAATATTTTGTGAGGGATGATCTTGAAGAAGTGTTGATAAATTGACACTGATGGGATATTGAAAGGTAGGTAATGGAGTAGAGGCAGGAGTGTGTGAAGAAGCATTTTCACGAGGAGGAGAGGAAAATTCCTTATCAACTTCAGGAAGGAAATCATCAATCAGAATTAATGGTGTGGGTTTAGTTATTCGAGATCTCTTACTAGGGTTTGGTTTTTCATCAACCTGCGAATCAAAATGTAGATTAAAAACTGAGGCAACAATATATTGTTCAGGAAAGAAGGCAAAGTATTTTAACTACCTTTTGATTCTCAGATTTTCTTCTTCGTGGATTAAGGCTTGGATTCTTTAGTTGAGATTTCATCTGAGGAGTTATTTTGCTGAAATAAAAAAAAATCAGATAAAAAATTATACAAAAATCAAAGAGGAGAACAAATGAAATACGCAGAGATAGAAGGAAATTACCTTGGAGAACTCATGAAGATATAGTAGAAGAAAAATTTGCAGAGAAAACAGTAATAGAGAGTATGAGTAGAAGATAGAATTGCGGAAATAAGAAGAAGAAAAGGAAGAGAATATAAAGGAGTTATATAAGGGAATAACTAGAAAAGAATGGTTACAAAAGACGTGTCAAAATTTTAAAAGACTAAGTAACGGTTATGTTCTCACGATCATTTCTTCTTCGTAGAATTGACATGAGAAGAGGCAAGATGTAGGTACTGAATATCGCAGGATAATAGTTCACGAGTATCGTAATAAATAAAGGAGATAAGAATTATAAAATGATACGATGATAGAAGTAGCGCGGAGAAATATGAAGTTTTGCGAGGATGGAATAATGTTGCGAGTATGAGTTGCGATACTTCGCAGCTCATATACAGCTGTATAAGTTTTACTATAAATAGGAGTTCAAATGTAAAATTCGGGAGGTTCTTTTTAGTGAGTGTTAGAAAATATCTTAGGAAAGAGAATAGAGAAAGTTGTAACTATTCTTGTTCCATTGAGATAATTCTTTGTAATCAATTGAGAACATTAATAAGAAAATTGTTATTCATCATCAAGAACTTCTTGAGTTTTTACTAATTCTACCGAGGGTGTAGTTGTAGGTTATTCTGCAACTACAATTTAAGTGTGGGGGTAGGGTATAATATGAGCAAAAAAATTGACGTATACAAAACTCTAACTTTTAGAGATTTTTGAACAATTTAGAATAAACACTAGCCTTTCTAAGTAGATGGAATTTTTTCTTGACGGTGAGGTATATATATTGGCTGAGTCAGGGTTAAATTCCAACTAAATAGCTAGTTTAGTGTTTATCCTCTATTGTTCAGAAATAGCTATGAGTTGGAGTATCATTTGTAGTTATGTAATTTGTATATAATTTTTAGAGTTTGATGCTTTTAGTTAAAAAAAATAAATAGAAAAACCAAAAAAATGCATGATAAACTCCGAAATCTAGAAACTTGTGCCTTTAGGATAACACTTCCAATATAAATGGATGGAACCACCTTGGTTACAGGAGTTGAGGAACCTATTAATTGAAAGGACGGACATAGATCAGAAATTACAAATAAGTTGTTACCATATCTCGGAATATCGCCATATCACATTCTATTTTTTATTTTTCCGTATTTATCTATTGTTCTCTAAGTGCTTTGGTGGGTCACTAAAAATCGAGTTGTTATTACTGCTAGGATGAAATAGAGTGATTAAGTTACTGGAAAAAGAAAAAAAGAAAGAAAGAAAAGAGACCGACTAATTAGATCAAACGGAATAAAAATGACACTTGGGAATAGAAGTATGTGTGAAACGTAGTCCCTGTCTCCGTCGCCTAAACAAGCGTGGAATGCAGGATCCAAGGAAACTATCACGTACTTGCTGACAAGAAGCATGCGTTTAAATCCAAAAGATTTAATCATGCCGTCTAAAAAAAAAAAAAAAGTGAAAAAGAAAAAGAAAAAGAAAAAGAAAAGATTATATTTGTTGAATAAAGTCACTCCTGGTTCCCTTGTATATGCCAGTGAGTTGATGTACAAATAAGTTTGTTGACCACTGATTCCCTTGTATATGCCAGTGTGTTAACACTAGAATTCAGACCAGTAGCTCAATCCAATAGGATGCATAGGTTCATCTTGGCGGTGACCTTCAGAAAGATATGGGATACATCGATCACTTGTGTATATTCGCCACATTTACCTCTTTATCCATCTTCTTAATATTTTTATTGTGATTGTGGTTAGTCAGATTTCGAGTATTGTGGTTTGTTCGACTTTCTAAGAAAAACTTTATGCACTTATATATGAACTGAATTTGCACAAGGTACCTCCTCCTGTAGTCATTTTGGATTCGTTCATTGATTTGTCACAAATAAACGGAGTTGGAAATATAGGTTTTGTAGGCAGACCTCTTGTAAACCTTCACGAGATTATAACTCGTCCACTAGGGACACCTAGGGGTTTAAAGGCTTGTTATTTATGCTAAAAGTAACTGTAATCTCGACGAGAAGGAGTTGTTGTATTTTAGTTTTGTTTTGTTTGCTCGAGGACTAGCAAAGATGAAGTGTGAGGGAATTTGATAAGTGATTAAAATACATCTTTCGAATGTCAATTTCTTATACTTTCTTAGTTATTTCTCTTGTATTTTTTGTATACTACGTTTGTTTTCTATTTTGCAGGCATTTTGGAGTCATACGACAAGAAATAAGGCAAATACGAGTTTATTTCATTGCTCTTAGACATTAGGCATTGGCGCAGTCGAAGTAGTGAAGCACGGGCATTTCTACTCTGGAAAAGAGAATGTAACTGGAGCACCAGATTAGTTCTACTCAGGGAAGTGTTGTAGATTGATTAAGAAATGATAAACAAGCCTCCATTTCTGCTCGGGGGCCACCTATATCTCTTTGGATACATAAACTACAGAACCAGGTCGACTTCAATTTCAGTCCCGTACCCAGCTCATCCATGCCAAACCAACTTTGCTGTTGGCAAGCTCAGCGAGAAACTGATAGAAGAATGTTGCTTCCACTGTTCACGATGTTGATTCGACGGATTATTTTAGCGACAAAGAAGAACAAGGAACCAGTGGTGCATAGAAGACTCAGTTGTTTTGTACTCGGAAACATAAGAAAAACCAGGAAATGAAAGTAAAAACTATGCTCTTGTTGTTCGAACTGAGAGAAGGAATGAACATGAATCCAAGCTACTGCAATTGATTTTTGGCACTTAATAGTAAAGATTAATGGATGTTTCTGAGATAGAATGTGTGTGTGTGTGATTATTTAGAGTTATGAATTCGTAATTGCTTGCAGGAAAGGAGATGATGTGTGGTCTAAAGCAACCTGTACGTGACTATCACCAATCTATTTGTGGAATATCAGGTGTTGTAGAAATGCTCGAACGACTGGTCCTGTCTTGCAGCATCAGTTCAAGTCTCCTCTCTCTGCCGCTGCTATGACCATGGTCCAAAGGGTTGTGTTCAATGGGTCAAGAGGTAATTTCGAGGGCAATAAGGAATTGAAGTTCGGGTTAGAGTTTTTGAGCTAGAAAATAGATTAAGGAAGAGATTGAGATTAGCCGAGAAGTCAGCCCAAAAGGGGAGTTGTAGTCGTTGATTCATTGTGAATGTATGGATATTATGGATTAGGAAACTTGGGTACTTACCCAATACGACTTTGCAGGAGTTGAGAAGAAGAAACTGGGGTTATAAAACGAAGACCTAAGCCTACCAGAGGGAAATCATCATATACCCGCTCTGTGACTGCCTTCACCATCAACAACAGAGAGGAGCTCTCTGCTCCTCTCCAAAATTTCATCTCCATCACCATCTGCATAGTCACTCCATTCATACCACCTGAACCCTACCATCTCATATCCACTGCATTCATCCATCATATCTCCACCAGCATAAGCACCACTTGCATCCACATCATACATCCATCTCCATTGCATCCAGTTCATCTGCACACCTCTGCATCTGTCCATCATTCCCAGTTTGCATACCACCAGCACCACACCCCTGCATCTGTCCATCTCCATTCCATCATGTGTTACCACCCTCACCTGCACTTGCATACTTCCACCAGCATATCACCTCAATACAGCAGCACCTGGAGTTTTACCTGCAGCTGCAGTCTGCCAACAAACTTGTCAAGCACCGAGCCAGCAGCGTCGCCACCATCTCACCACTACCAGTCACAACTACCACCATTCCATCAGGGTTGTACCTGGAGAACCTGGAGCTGTTGCTTGCATACCACCGGTCCATATTGCACATCCATCTCCATAGCAACAAGGCAGCATGGAGAATAGACGATAAAACCACCTGCAGCAGCAGTTCGCATACCACCACTCCATTGTTACCAGGCCACAGTTTGCATACCACCATCAGTCCATATCTACACTCCACTTGCTGCTGTTTGGTTTTGTATTTCTATTTTATTAATTTCATATCTGTTTGCTATGAACTCCAGTATCTAATTGCATTTGGTTAGGGACGACTTCGACGTCCAAACTTGAACTCCAATTGATATTTAAAGTGCCTGTTTTCTTGCAATTTATCTTGTTATTGCTTATTCTCCACCGTGCTAATATTGCTTATGTGAGTTATTTATGAATCATTTAAGTTTCAAATTAAATTGGTTTATGGATGATTCAATTGCTAATTCGAGAACTCTTCGACCCGTAATTGTCTAGATGTTCCGAATACAAGTAGTAATATGTGGTTATTGACGATGGGATTTTGTTAAATAATCATATGTATTGAATGACACTAGTAGATGAATCGAGCTTATGTGTTTGTCACTAGGAATAACCTATCTCACGGAGCTTAGTGCACTTGTTTGAGTCACACCTACTAAGCGTACCTTTAGGAAACTTGGCAAGTAGAATCCGGTAGTCGAGCGCTTCCGTGTCCGGTGAATTAGGAGATATTGCGGGATATTTGAGCGTACTAAATATTCTAGGGTTATTAGTAATGGGTACTTTGTAGAAACTATCTATATCAATAAGATTCATGTTTTGTGACTTAGAAGGAGTCCTTGATCATTCTCATTCTCATATTTGCATTTCTTATTCAGAATTTGAATCGACAACTTAGACTCAACTCTCCCTGTGGATACGAACTCGACTTTCCTCACTACTTCTTTATAGATTTGTGTAGCATAAGAGAATTATTATTGATAGGTTGACAGCCTCACCAAAGACTCATGGGCAATCAATAGAGTTTTAATTGATACGGGGAGTTCTGTAGATATCATGTTCTATCACACTTATAAAACAATGGGAGGAAGAGATGAGGATCTAATACCTTCAATCTATAAAATCTATGGTTTTAATGGTACTTCCAATAAACCTAGAGGGGAAATCACTATGAGAAATCCACTAAAGGGGATATGTTCTAAAATTATATTCTGTGTTGTCGATGTTGAATCTCCTTACAATGCCTTGATTGGCCGACCTTGGCTGCATGGGATTCTAGGTGTAGCGTCAACTTTCCACCAGTGCATTAAATTTCCTCATACCAGCGGTGTTGGAGTTATAAAGGGAGATTGGATTGATGGAAAAAAATGCTATGAAATTGATATGGAATCTTGCGAGGAAAGGGATGCGAAGAATAGAAACTAGAAACATAACATCAAACAAAAGAAAAAAAGTGAAAGGCTGATGGTGGATACAGTAGAACGGCGAGAAGAAGGAATGCTGCGAAGTCAACATGTGTTGAAACCAATAGATGGTGAGCGTCTCGCAGATGGAGAAAATGTAGCAAAGCGCAACAAAAAAGCAGAAACAGAAAATAGTAAGTAGAAAAGGTAAAATTTCTAGATCGTAAAATATAAGAGATGTATGAATGATTTGTTGAAGAAAATTTTACAAAAGTATGTTTTGACTCAATGAAAAAGATGAAATTGAAAAATCATACAAGAGTTGAAATGCAAAAAGAGAAAATCAAAGAATAATGACATATTAGAATGAGGCGAACCTTTATGGCGTACACCCTAGTTCGCGGATAAAATTTTGCAAGAGGCAAATGTAAGACCTAAAGTACGTCATATAAGGGGGTATCTCTTTGCATGGCTCAGGGATAAGGTTATACCGCTGCTGGAACCTGAGTCATGGAGATTTGGGGTCAATGAAAGCCTATCCAGGAGAGGTACCTTGGATTTCCAAATATATATATATATTAAAATTTGGACGACCGAGGGTCTCTTCTAAGGAGTGCAAAGTATGATCAAGGTGCCGAGGTACACGGTTGATCCAAGAGTGCCCTGGGCATATGAAACTACCCTGTACAATCTTGGCAAGTCTTGGCTATGATGCACTCGGCCAGAAGAAAACCACACTTAGGGTGCAGTCTCGTAACCATAAGCCATATAGGCAAAAGGGATAAGAGACTGCGAAAATAACTGGTTGTTGTTAAGACAGGATGGGAGGAGCTAGTCTTGTATGGCCGATGTACGCCTGCTTGAAGGGGCAACCAGGGGGAAGATAAGGGCGGCACCCTCCATTAGGGAGCTGATAAGTGTATTAAGACGCAAATGTCATGATGCTTTATGTTCGAAAGAATATTTAGGCTTGTCATATTTGTGAAACAATTATACAGAGGAAAAAATCCATGAGAAAAAGATAAGATGAGATCAATGGGTTTTTACATGAAAGTGTAAAGACGTCCCGCGATTTCATCGCAAGACGACAATGGCATGGGGCTTTGTATTCGCAAGAAAACTTAGGCCTGTAATATTATCGCAACAAATTGAGAAAATGAGGATAAGGCAAGATCAATGGGTCTTTATATGCGAATATAAGGACGTCCTACGATTTTGCCGCAAAAAAAAAAACGTGGCAAAATAAGACCTTTAACTAAGAAGGCAAAATAAGACCACACAAGAGAGCAAGAAATGGCTGCGAGATTATGGCTTAAAATTTAAACACAGATCTTATTCAGAAAGTAATCTACTTGATTTTTCATATTGCACATGAATAACAAAGGCAAGTATGGGAATGAACAGGATGATAAAATTGTTATTCATCATTATATGACATATTTACGCAGATAGTTAAAAATTAATAATCATATTGATTAACCATATAGCAAAAAGGAATTGTTTTTAATGTATGCAGAAAGAAACAAAAGAAATCTATACACCAAGGAACTTTAGAAGCTGGAGAAACTCGCAACAATATGTTACAAGGATAAAGAGATAAATATACAATTATTAAAAAGAGAGTAAAAAAGGAGATAAAACTATTTAGATCCTTCATTATCTTCATCAGATTTCCCCCCTTTATCTTCATATTCATTATATTCTTCATCTTCTTCAGACTCTTCAGCTTCACTATCAGAGATGACAAGATTCGGAACGTTCTCTAGTATTTCATTCGCGAGATAAGGATACGTAGAATGAGGAATTTTATGATCATCACAAACCATCTTAATGGAATCATTGCGAACACCAACTAGAACATTACTAAAATTCGCCAGGGTAATCTGTAGCTGCTTCTTGAACTTGGAACATTTCTCGTTGCGAGAAGACAAAAGTTCTGCGAGTTGTCCTTTTTCTTCTTCCAACTCTTCAACTCTTTGGAGAAAATTTCCTTCAGATGCTGCGAAAAAATGACAACATATTAATAAAATAGCGTATATTCAGTTAAAGAAATGGATTAGTGGAAAAACAAGAATAACAACCTTCTCTTTCAGAGATCATATCTTTAATTAAGGCAGAATGCTCAGCTTGAAGACTAACGTCTACACCTAAGTTATTTCTGGCATTATCAAGAATCTTCGTAGCCCAAGCAAACTCATCATCACTACTAATGAAAAGGCGGGAGCGAACTTAATTTTCCCTTTCAACAAGAGTGTTATTCTCGCAGATAAGTCTATCTCTTTCAATTTGAACTTCAAGAAGGGTTTTATGGAATTCCGCTAAGATTTGGGCACTTGTCTATATATGCAATCTTTTTCATCTATAAGAGTGCTATTATTGGCTCTTAAACTATTGATTTCTTCTTTAGAGGTGAGATGGCGACGTTTAGACTTATTAGCTGCGCTCAAACTAGATCCATGGTCAATTTCTAAAAGACGAAGTTTGGATATGAGATCATTTATGGAAAGAGATTCAAGTTTGTCATTTGAATAATTGTTTAAGGAATTGTTAAGGCGATCAAGAAGGGTGTCCTCATCTATAGGTCCAGGAAAATAACATAGGAGTATATCCTCATTAGTAAGACCATAAATATCTGCAAAAAATGGTTGCTTGAATAAGCTAAAATAATAGAATAAAAGAATTAAGAGAAAGAGGAAGAGACTCATACCATAGAGTTGCTGATTGACTGTTTCAAGATTAGATATCTTGGTTTTGCTGCTTGAAGAATCAACTTATAGATGTTTATTTTTCTTGCGAAGCTCAAGGACTTCAGCTTCCAGCTCTCCATTCTTCTTGCGAAGATATGCATTTTTCTTTTTAAAAGTAGTGTGTCTCCTCTCCAAGTCTGAGGCAACAACAAAAGAAGCTCTTCCATCCTGTGAAGTAAAGCAAAAAATTGTCACAAATATAAATTAAAACTTTGCGAGAAAATGGGAATATACAAATGTGGCGAAGAAAAGAGAACATACCAGAGAGTTGAGTGAATTTAAGAGGTTGGGACTCAAGGATCTTGAAATTCCGTGAAGACATTCATTGTCAACTAATATAGGAGCATTGCAGACATTTGCGAGAGATTGACATATGCCAGTAAGAGCATCGTTCCCCATACCAAGCATACTATCAGATAATATGCTAGACAGATGAGACATAGAAGACTCAGGTTGGGAGGATTCCTTAGCATAAGAGATATCAGTATCACCATCATCATCATCATTATCAGTATCATCACTTGAACTTTCAATAGATTGAGGAGTTAAAGGAGGAGAGGATTGGACTTTTCCTTTCTTTGAAAGAGGAGCAGCAGATTTCTCCTTGCGAGGAGCACCTTTGCCTTTCCCCTTAGTTTTTGCAGGCTTAACATGTTCAATTTCTTCAATAACCTTCAAACATAGATAAAGATAAAAAATAGAGGCAACAATATATTGTTAAGAATCAGAAAAGAATATTTATTACTTCATCTGTGAATGATCTGAGAGCTAAAAAAGTACTGGGTTTCCCTAACTTCTGGTAGCTAGATTTCAGCCTTTTAATCTGGTAAAATTGGAGCAGTTAGCGAGAGTATACATAAAAGCATGAGGATAATAATAATGGTAGTTCAAGCAAAATATTCGAGAACATACCTCTGTATCCCTTTCAGGCCATCTGAACACCCATGGTTGGTAATCTGCGAGATTCGCAGGTAAAGCGTGAGAACCAAAGATGTATGGCCCCCCTTAAAATAATTGGAAAATACACCATTTGTCATCATTAGAATGACGAGGAGACGAATTATTGCCCGGATGCCAGTCAATGTCTAACATAAGAACTCTATCTTCAACAATGTCATCCTTCTTCTGTAAACGGACACCCCAACAAGTGTTATCTTTCCTCATGGGGATTATTTCATAATTCGCGAAGAAATTTTCTACAGTATACTTCGCAGGAACAATTGGAACTTTGGCGAATTTAGGGTTCTTCGCTGTAGAAGGGTAAAAGATTCCTTACCAGCACCGCGAGTAGCAAACTCAAGCATCAAACGAATGCAGTCTCCACTCAACTGATATTTTGCCCGCGAGAACCTCTCATGAGAAAGTATTTCATAGAATAAAGGGAGTTAAGGGTCGTAAAGAGGAATGGGAAGGCCAACTTCAAGCTGACCTAGTGAGACTATGATCTTCTCGCGATTACACGAGTGATCAGAAAATAATTTAACAGAGAGCTCAGCCCTAGGGTTTTGATCGGGAATGGTGGATAAAGTAAAACCTCTATCTTGAAGCTTATTTTGCATTTTTTCTAAGGCAATTAGATTTTTACGACCCGCTGGAGGCATTCTTAGTATGGGAATGAAGAAAAGAATAGAAGATCAAAGGAATAAGATAAAAATTACAACAACATCAGATGTGGAAGTTGCGAAAGAAAAGTAAAATTGCAGAGAGAAGGAAGAGAAAGTAAAAAGAAGAAAAGAGAAGAATGAAGAAGATATATATAGAAGGTAAGAATTCTCGAGAAGATAAGTGCATTTAATGCTAAAAGAAGACGTGAACGGTTGAAGTGCAGCGGTTTTAAAGGACGTGTCAGAAATTGAGTGGAAGAAAAATACGTGTAATAAATCTGGCGAAGAATACAGAAACGTGTCAGAACAGAATAACGTGAAAAGACGAACAGTTGCGGCGTTTTAAAAAGTTTCAATTCTCATGATCTTTTCCCCTTCGCAGAGAAGACATGAGAAGAGGCAAGATGTAGGATCATAATATCGCCACAATAATACTCTTACGAAATTTATAAACAACATTTCTGCGAGCTCTTCAACAACACACTGCGAGTGTCTCAGAGTGACTCAAAGAATGACGTAGCAGATGACGGTGACTAAAACACGAAAATAGCATGACAATCCTGCGAAGATTATAACATCTGCGAGAATTAACATTATAACTACTGCGAGACTACTGCGAGTCAGATCCGAAATTAAATGACAGCATAGCTGTCATCCACTATGTAACTTCCCTATATAAAGAGAGCTAATAGACTCAGAAGAGAGAGATCAATTTTAAGGTGTTGAGAAAGTTTTGAGGAGAGAGAAAGTTTAAGAGAGCGGTTGTATTCTTGACTTCTTCCACATCTTGTAATATTTCTGAGAATCAATCAATAAAAGTGTTGTTCTTAATCTTCAAATATGTGTTGATTATTATGAATTCTTGTGAGGGGTGTAGTGTAGGAATTCCTGCAACTACAAAACCAGTACGCATACGCGTATGCATTTTATGGTTCATAGACTTGGAATAACTTGCAACAGTTAGAATATAAGTATGCATCATGTGCTATATCCAATCAATGGTTAATCGTTCTAAACTCCATTTTAATCATGGAAACATTCCTAGAAGATGGGAAAAGTTGTCTCACACAAACTATTAGCTTCAAAGCAATTTTCAAATGATCAATATATTAATACGAAACATTCCGACTCTACATCAAATGACTGTCTCACACAAATCATGTAAGATGTTACCAGGTGATTTTCACATGATCATCTTTTGACTTTCGTCAAGAATAAAGATAAACTTGGTTAAAGCGAAAGCTTACTAACACAAATTTGGAGAAATATGTAGGTGGGTTAAAACTCAGCTCGAAATATCAAATGTTTATAAAGTAAAGTCTATATAGCTATACGACTTTTGTCTCAATAGGAGATAAAATAGAAATAGACTTCTGAGTGATAGATGAGTTCAAGTCTCCACATACCTTTTGTTGATGATGTTCCACAATCTCCCCTTAGTAGTTCTTCGTTTTCAATCGATGAACGCCGTGAAGTCTAAAGCTCAACTACACATTCTATCCTAATCCGAGGCATAGCTATAAGTATACTAGAAATCAAGACTTATAGTTTTGACAACTAAACTTGACAAACAAGCTTGAGATAGCAACGCTTGCGAGTTTGACCGAGAAGTGCTCTAACAGCTTAAAGTAAGATATGTTAACAAACTGTAACTGAGAGCTAATTGGTTAGCAAAGAATCTCAAACTTGCTTTAAAGTTTAACTCATCTCCTAAGAAGTTGATTTCAAAGAAAAAAATAATCTTTACAGAAAAGAACTTGGTCTAAATGACCTATAAAAAGGGGTGTTGAAAATTCCATGCAGGAACCTTGTGGTGCACATATTATTATTCACCCCAACACAGTCTAATTGTGTTAAAGGTGCATCTTGTCTCATGTGCCCAAATTTCGAAAAGAGACTAGACTTGTGCACAATCGGGTTCTAGGGTCAGAAACTATTCTAGTTTGCTTTCGAATTTTGATTACTAAATTTTTGTTTGTTCTTTTCATATCCTCAAGTAATGGTATTGAAAAGATTTCACCCTATTTGATTAATAAAAAAGAGGGTTAAAATCGACATTTTTACCCTTCTTAGGGTTGTTTGTGTTGATTGTACGTGAACCCTACTTACTATGTATATAGGTTCCGTAACCCTACATTCTTTTTCCTTCCCTGAAACTCTTTTCATCAAAAGGTTGCTTGTGGAGCTATTGTTTTGTGTGTTTCTTTCACAATCCCATATTTCAATGGTGACTCCAAACATCATCTCTTATGATGGAAAAGATGTTAATATGATTGTTAAGCCATCAGTCATGAAGGAAAAATACAAATCCCATTCCTCTACAACTTTGGAGAGAAAAATGAATAATTTGAAGAAACCAAATGATAACACCTCAAATCTTCAAAAAAATTTTGTTCTTCTTAAAGAGTTGAAGGAAACAAGGATGGAGATTCAGCAAATAAAGGCTATTGCTCTATGATCTCTTGAAATTCAGAAGGCCCTGGTTCAGCAACAGTCAAGAAGATTTTTTGGGATTAACTTTTTTCTTCATGAACCTTATATGTTCCAATGTATGTTGACGACAAGGATCTCGGGGACGATAAAGAATTTTTCAAGAATCTTAATACCTAGGAAACTTCTTATGAGAATTTATTCTTATGTTTAAGAAGGATAACGTTTAGTATAACAATTATTGTGATTACAGATAGCTATTTCCAACGATTTTCATCTTGCAATGTTTTTAGATTTATTTATTTAAATTCTAAGTTATTTGGAAGATGATTTTGCGATATTTAATTTTATTGGTTTTATATATTGCGAATGTCTTATAAGATATATATGTGTTTACGTTCGTGAACTGCGCTTATCTCATAAATGCTCAAAAGTTAAGTCTATTATGTCTTTATGCAAATATTGATAAAAGATATAATGAACTTTTTGAGAAAATTCCGCAGTATTGATCTTTCCCTGATCCACTTTAATGTGAAAGTATTATATGGCTCCGTAAGTTTTCTTATGTTGAGTATTTTCGATCAAATTAATCAATAAGGTCTTGTTGTGGTTAATTTATTCGAGTTTACTGGATACAAATCCATGTGATTTGTTAATGTCCAAAGAAATCCTTCTTTTATTGCAAAAGTAAGGTCGCTCATACTGTTCTCTTGGGAATGACATCAAATGGGGGAGAGTTCTTAAATGAACTTGTGCTCTTTGTGGGGAGAGCGATTGTGGAATTTTGAAGGAGTTAACTTGTATCTTTATTCCTTGATGAATACACTAAGTTTCGACTATGTGAAATCATCGAAACAAAGTTGATATGTTCTCTTTTAGTCATGAATTATCTCTTTGAGAATTTCATCATGATCCTGTAGTTTTAGTACCTTTGCCAATTTATATTGTCAAAAAGGGGGAGAATTATTTGGTAGTTTACACTACTTTTTTTTTTTTTTTAACACTACATACATATGGTTTACGGATCATTATGTAAGGGGGAGTGGTTTTCATAACAAGATGGTAGTATTGACTAAGGGAGAGTGATACATATCACCATAGTATTAATTCAAAGTCGTGATGCAATTGGACTTTGATTCTATATAATAATAATACTATGGCACTGTATAACAATGTTTAAGAACTTTCGTTTTCATATTGTTATGGCTATGGATCTTCAACGATAATGATGCTAAGTTGAACACATTCAGAATTGATGCAGAGCTTAAAGTAATGAAGAATTAAATGAAGTTGAAGAGCCAAGGAATTCAAGCATGATGGATCAGAAGCTACAAAGTTTATTTATTTTGTAATCCATATGTATTGATAGTTTTTGTCACTAAAATTGACAAAGAGGGAGATCGTTAGAGCACTGCTCGATCGAAATTGCAATCATTGTTATCTCAAGCTTGTTTGTCAAGTTTAGTTTATCAAAACTATATACTTTATTTCTAGTATACTTATAGCTATGTCTTGGATTAGGATATAAGTGTGTAGTTGAGCTTTAGACTTCACAACGTTCACCAATTGAAGAAGAAGATCTACTGAATATCTTTGAGGAACTTCATCAACAAAAGGTATGTGGAGACTAAAACTTATCTATCACTCAGAAGTCTATTCTATTATATCTTCCAATGAGACTAAGTCTGATAGCTATATAGACTTTTACATTATACACATTTGATATTTCGAGCCGAGTTTATCTCGCTTATCTATTTCTAGAAATATGTGTTGGAAGTTTTTAGCTTTAGCTAAGTTCATCGTATTCCTAATGAGTTTAGTTGGAGACAATTTATGTGTTAGAAACTAAATATTAAGTCAAAAGATGATCATGTGAAAATTACCTTGAAATATCTTATATGATTTGTGTGAGACAGTCATTTGATGTCGACTTGGGAAGTTTCGTATTGATCGATTAATCACTTGAAAATTACTTGAAGCTGGTGGTATGTATGAGATTACCATTGTTGCCTTCAAGGATGTTTCAATGATTAAATGAGAGTTTTAATACAGGTTGTATACTTTGTATATTAACTGTGCAAGTCTAGTCCAGGTCTGGAACTATTTTTCGCGAACTCTGTTTGCGAACTGGTTTACCCGTGAAAAGGTCCGGAGCTTGTGTTCGCGTACCCTGTTTGCGAATGGGCTAGAAAAGGTCAAGTTCGGAACTCTTGTTCACGTACGTTGTTTCCGAACGGATATACAAATCCAAAGTCCAGAACTCTTGTTCGCGTACTCAGTTTGCGAACAAAGCGGTTATGTTATAAAATCGGTAAAGTGTGATTTTCATACTCATGAACTCAGGACTCATTTGCAAACTTATTTGCGAACTAAAGTCCCTGGAAATTTACAAACCGTGGCATTATGTTCATAAATTGATTCTTGTATAAACACTTTGTACAATTACAAACCAAACCGATTATTCTTATAAGATGATGAACATTTGAACAACTCTCTTGAAACACATTTAGATACATTTGATTATCTATCATGATTGATTGATTATCATATTTGATCTAGAAGTGTTAGATGAATATGGCTAAGTTATAAGTGTTAATATGGCTAACTTCTGTTAACTATTATTGAGCCAACAAGGTATACATGTTTGGGTACGGTTCATCCATATCTAAATATAAGTATATTTAATTTGTGTGTATCAAGCTAATACCATCTAACGGTGGAGATTGATTGCATAATTTCTAAGTAGACTTAGCTTGAATCTCAAATCAGGAGTTCATCTAACGGTGAATATTGAATGCTTTGTTACTAATCTATCTTAGCTTTGATTGTAAGCAACTCTGATTTGAAAGACTATATAAGGGATAACTCTAGCATTTGGGAAACCTAATCCTGGCACTTCCAGTTAGAGCATAGATCGGTTGAACCTACCAAGCATTGGTATGTCAAGTTTGGTTGTCATATATTAGTGAATGAAAACTCATATAAGAATAGCTTAATTATATACTAGAGACAACTTCGTATAGGTTATACTAAAAAGTATAGGAATATGAGAATACAAGTATTACTCGAAGACCTGAAGAATGTGAAGAAGTAACGAGATACAACGACGAAATCATCCTTCCTCTTGAGGTTAGTAATATTGACTTGAACTGTTTCATTCCTAACGTATCTTTCAAGTCGTGCTATATTGAAAACATAAATGCGAAGCTGTGAATGAATATTATACTCTAATACGTAGTTAGACATGATCATATGATCATAGTATTAAGGAATTAAACTACGAAGTATAACGCTTATTTTTTGAACTTCGTAGATATGACATCGACATAAGCGTTTGAATGCTATTGTGATTATGTGTATGGGTAAAGGTGGAGATTTCATCCTAGGAAATAATGTTCACATTTGTTTAAATGAAGTACATTCATGAACTTGTTTATGAATCAAAAGGGAAATCACTAGGCTTATTGGTATTGTTATTCATTGCATATCTTTAGATTACCAATATGTGTGAGTTAGTAGAACCGATCATAACTTGTTATGTATCTTGGTATAACTAATCACAATACTCGACTTATGATTTAGTATGACTATTTTTTATTAATTTGTGTAACCGATCCTAAGTAATCACCTGAGATGGTATGATCGGTATTTGTAATTGGTGTGACCGATCCTAGTAATCGGTGTGACTGATTACAAAAGAGTTGTGTAATCGATCCTCGTAATTGGTGTAACCGGTCCTAGTAATTGGTGTAACTGATCACAAACAATACCATGAGTACAATGGTAACCAATCTTGGTAATTGATGTAACCGATCCTGGTAACTGATGTAACTGGTCCTGGTAATTTGTTTGTGTGTTCACAAGTAATTCATATTAAGGTATAACCGATCCTAGTGATTGGTAAAACCGATTGAACCCATGATTGTGATTTGATATTTGATCAATCACATAGTTGTCTTGGAATACAAATGAACCAATTCTAAACTTGTTTGGAAGTGTGGTATAATCGATTCCAAGATTGTAAATATGAAAGATAATTTACAAATAAAAGATGTCAACGTACTTTGAACACGAACAATAACTCTTATCTTTTATTGTTCAAAGTTAAAAGTTATTCCTTAATTACTCAATGATATCCCGGTCCGAAATAAATTAAGAATCTTTTAATTAAGATTGTTAGTTTTATATGCTTTAATTACCAGCAATTAAATACATATCTCTAGAGAATAAAAATTAGTATTGTGCATTTACTAATTGGATATTTTCTATTGAGAGATTTCAGAAAATATTGGACAAAGCATTTCCAGGAATTATGAAAACCAATTTGGGTACTTATTGCATATCTTAAGAATATTTCGGTTTTGGAAATTCCTTGGTGTCCAAACATCCTTGGTCTATAAATACCTAAGTTTTCATTTCTTGCAAACTATCCTAAGAGGCAGAAAACCTTCATCTTTTTGTTTTTTCTGGTAGAGCGGTCTATCAGGAGAGGAAAGTACCCTAATTAGGCGAAATCTCTTACGACCGCTCGTTTAAAGACTTCTGTGGGATCAAGAAGCTCTATGAGTACCATTGGTGGGAAACTAGATAATTGCAGTTTATTAGTTTTCGATTTATTTTATTGACTAACGGTTGTTGAACTTTGATTGCACCTAGTTTGTTTATTCTTGAGAATCTTCTCTTCTAATATAAGAATCACTCAAACTAGATCGAAGTGTCGACGGGATCTTTAGAACTGTTTGTAGATCTAAAGATATCTTGTGATAATCCATTGTTAACAAACTCCATTCTGTGTGTGATTGATCACAAGAGATTCAGGTGGTGTTGTGCGGGTTTAATTGAAGATTAAAAAAGATTTGAAGACAAAGAATATTTCTTATTGGTTTCTCATATCGTTGATCGGCTGGGATCCAACTATAATCGATGGATTGGTTGCGTGAGATCGGTAACGCCTAATAGTTCTCTTGATATCAATTTTGATTATTACAAATCCGAATCTTATTACTTAGGTAATAGAGATTGGATTGATTTAACCAGGAAAAAAAGTTTATTAGTTTAAACGGAAGAGCCTTTGCATATGCCTTGAGATATCTTTATCTGGAAAGAATCAATAGAGTTGTTACCAAACAGATTTGTTGTTCCTTTACTGTTTGGAATACGATCCAAAGGAATTGTTCCAGTCCGTGCTCTTATTGAATGTAGAAAGCGCAGGGATACTGGAGAAACTAAGTGAACCAGTTTTAGTTGCTTGGTCTCAACTATACGAAGTTGGATTAGATTTTGTATAGCGGCTTAATTCTGAGAGTATTCAATTATGGACTAGGTCCCGGAGTTTTTCTACATTTGGGGTTTCCTCGTTAACAAAATCTTGTTGTGTCATTTAAATTTCCTTTCCGCAATTATAATTTAAAGTAAACTACACAAATGATAACTCTGTATTATTTGATAGTGATCCTATAGAGTTTGGTTAAGTCTGAATCTATTATAAAGTAATCACACTTTGATTGTTGTATTGTCTCGATCTCGTATCCATAGACAATCACACAAAGTATGAATACCGATTTTTCGTATTGTCTCGACTTAGTCCATAGACAATTACTTTCAGTAAGAGGACTTATATGTGGATATTTTAAAAGATTTTGGTATATTTGGGTACCCTCGTCTTTTCAATTGGTATCAGAGCAGACAAACACGAAAAGATCTAACAATCTGTTTTTGGTGCAATACAACCTATAAGAATTTAATTTATGTTTGATTCAGTTGACGTTATGCAAGAGTATGAATACTCAAATATTGAAGATGCTCCTACTACGGTAACTCATGATCTAGGAGTTACGAAAGCATCTGAGTCTATCTATGATGGAAAAGAAGATGCTGATAAAGAGTTGGTAAAACTCCTAAAGCCTATAAGATCTCTGTTTACAAGGATGTTAATATTAAAGACAGAGTCAAATCTTCGTAAACCAAAAATCAGATAAAAATACATTCAACTAAATATTCTAGCCAAAGAGAATATGGATCTCACTGTCAAAGTAGAATCTCTTGGTAAATCTCTTACTCAAGATCAAGAAATTCAGCATATGACTCTGAATAATGATTCTGTTATAATTCCTTCCGATGAGGAAAATAAAAGTCCTTGCTCGACTTTTACAGATTGTGATAACAAGACTAGTTTGATTACATCTGAAACAGATCATGATGATGGAAGGTTGTCTAACTACTCAAGTCAGAAGAGAATGAAGAACCATCTTCTACAACTATTGATGATCAAGCGAAATCTTGTCCAAAGGAAGCTTTGAACCAATTCCGTGAAAAAAGATCTTAAGGAATATAACTTTCAGTCATTTGATAAGAAACTTACTTCTTCAAAATACTGTAGTAAAAGTATTAAAAGAAGTTTTTTGTCTTAAAAAACTGAAAGATCATTCCTCAAAAGAATCAGAAGTAATAGTTGATAATCACTTCTGGAAAAAGGTTCCTCCTCACTCATGTCGAAATAGTCTTTGTTTACATGAAGAACGCTTCTAGAAGAAAGGAAAAGTGAGAATCTCTGCCAAAGGAAACAATTCCTGGAAATGCTTTGTCCAATATTTCTGAAATCTCACTAGAAATCTCCAATTAGTAAATGCACATTACCAATTTTTATTTTCCAGAGATATGCATTTAATTGCTGGTAATTAAAAGCATATAAAACTAACAACCTTAACTAAAAGATTCTTAATTTATTTCGGTCCGGGATCTCCTTGAGTAATTAAGGAATATCTTTGAACAATAAAAGATAAGAGTTACTGAACATGTTCAAAATATGTCGACATCTTTTTCTTTGTAAATCCTTTTTCATATTTACAATCTTGAAATCGATTATACCACACTTCCATACAAGTTTAGAGTTGGTTCATCTGTATTCCATGAACAACTATGTGATTGATAAAATATCAATTCACTAATCATGGGTTTACGGTTCTACCAAACACAAGGATCGGTACTACCTTAATATGGTTACTGGGACTAGTTACATCAGTTACCAAGATCGGTTACATCAATTACCAGGACCGGTTACCATATTCTCATGTTATTACTTGTGATCGGTTATTTAAGTCACTAGGATCGGTTACACCAGTTACCAGGACCGGTTACGCCAATTACAAGGATCAATTATACATATTATTTTGTGATTTGTCATACTAATTACCAGGATCGGTTACACCAATTACAAATATCGATCATACCATCTTAGGTGATTACTTGGGATCGGTTACACTAATAAAGTCATACCAATACATAAGTTGGGCACTGTGACTAGTTTTACCAATATACATAACAAGTTATGATCAGTTCTACTAACTCACACATATTGGTAATCCAAAGATATGCAATGAATAACAATACCAATAAGCCTAGTGATTTCCCTTTCGATTCATAAAATAAGTTCATGAATGTACTTCCTTTAAACAAATGTAAACATTGTTTCCTAGGATGAAATCTTCACCTTTACCCATACACATAATCACAATTGCGTTCATACAATTATGTCGATGTCTTATATACGAAGTTCAAAAGATAAGAGTTATACTTCGTATTCTAATTCCTTAACACTATGATCATGTGATCATGTCTCACTACTAGAGTATAATCATTCACATCTTCGCAATTATGTTTTCAATATAACACGACTTGAAAGATAAGTTAGGAATGAAACAGTTCAAGTCAAAATATTACTTACCTCAAGAGGAAGGATGATGTCGTCGTTGTAGTGATAAGTGATTTATTTACATGTTTTATGTGTCAATTCCATACTTGTTTTAGCTATGTTTATTGCATATTACCTTGTATTATGATTGTTTTCTAGTTTTTATCTTTTATTAGATGAATAATCTAAAAGAAGTGGAAATAGCTACAATGTAAAGTCACAAGTGAAGAAGGGCCAAAGACCCGGTGGAATGTTCAAATTGAGGATTTCTAGTCATTATTTCATAGAGGACGAGAAGATGAAGGCAATGGTGAAAGAACGGAGTCATTCTGAGTTCGTACGAAGAAGTTATGCGCAATACGAGAACTTGAAGACCAAAGGGGCAACATGGTCTTTTTCTAGGCCCGATGCTATTGGAACCCCACTGTACGTTAAGGGGAAGTCATCCTTTTAATGGGTGGACTGTTTCAATGGAACTGCTAAAGGCAGTCAGGTCATTTATTTGTGTAACTAGCTTGGACTTCAGTAAACCAGGTTGGTTGCACTTGAGAGATAAGTTGACAGTGAGGTGAAGAAGATGGAGGAATTCTAGACAAGGCATCATCCACCTTGTTCTCAATGCCCTTCTTGTAGACTACAGTGTAATCATAGCCAAGTAGCTTTGAAAGTCATTTTTGTTGTACCATGGTGTGAAGCGTCTGTTCCATGATGAATTTCAAACTTTAATGGTCAGTGAATATAGCGAAGTGACTGCTCAACAAGTAAGGTCTCCATTTAGTAACAACCATAACAATGGAAAGTAATTCCTTCTCATAAGTGGACATAGCCAGAAATCTTGTGCCCACACCTTTGATGAAATATGCAAGTGGCCTCTTATTTTGCATCAGTACAGCTCCTACGCCTGTGTCACAAGCATCAGTCTCCACTTCAAATGGCAAGTTGAAGTCAGGGAGAGCTAGCACTGGAGTGGTAGTGACAACTTGCTAGAGTGCTTGAAATGCAGCTTGAGCAGCAGGATTCCAATGGAATTTATCTTTTTTAAGCAAGTCTGTCAGAGGTTTGCAGGTAATACCATAGCCTTGCACAAATTTTCTATAATATCCTGTAAGCCCAAGAAACCTCTGAGGTCTTTCAGAGTGGTGGGTATTGGCCATTTGAGCATGCACTCAATCTTAGCAGGGTCAGCTTTGACTCCATCACCAGTAATGATATGTCCAAGGTACTCAACTTGAGGTTGACCAAATGCGCATTTGCTGAGTTTGGAAAATAGTGTATGTTGTTGCAAGGTCTTGATAATGATTTCCAAATACTCTAGATAAGACGCCATGTCAGGGATGTACACCATTATGTCATCGAATAAGACTAGAATAACTTTTCGCAAATGAGGCTGAAAAACATCATTCATTAATGCTTGAAAAGAGGCTGGGGCATTGGTCAATCCAAATGGAATAACCATGAACTCATAATGCCCATGGTGTGTCTTAAATGCAGTCTTGTATGTATCTAGAGGAAAAACCCGAATTTGATGATACCATGCCCGTAGATCAATATTTGCGAACACTTTTGCTCCGAACAACTCATCAAGTAATTCTTCTATGATGGGTATTGGGTACTTATTCTTGATAGTAGCTTCATTCAACTTTCGATAGTCCACACAGAATTGGAGAGGGAAAAGGGCTTTGGCTAGGTTGAATAACACCCGATTTAAGAATCTCCTTGACAAGCTGCTCTACTACCTCCTTTTGAATGTAAGAAATTCGATATGGTCTCTGAGTTGGGGGAGTTGCAAGTTGTTTTAAAGGAATATGGTGATCATGGGCTCTGAATGGAGGAAGTGAATTGGGTTCTTGAAAGACTGAAGCATATTTGTCAAGTAGGGATATAATGGGGTCAGGAGTTAATGATGGTTCATCGCAGGTAGTTATCGCAAATAATCTTCCTACCAAGCCACCCTTATTAGTCTTGAGCCACTTGTGGAGTGCCTTAGAAGACATCATAGAAAGTTGAGCTGAAGGAAGAGTACCTTGTATTTTAATTTGCTGACCATCCTTAGAAAACTCCACTGTCAATTTGTTGAATTCAAAGAGCATTGGACTCATCCCACGCATCCAATCGACCCCCAACACCATGTCACAGCCACCCAAAGTTAATAACTGCATGTCAAACTGGAAATCATGCCCTTGCATCTGCCATTTGAAGGATGGGCATTTAGCATCACTAACCATCTTGTTTCCATTAGATACCGCAACTAATAAAGAGCTGGTAGGAACAATATGGCCACCACATCGTGTTGCTGCAGCTGGGTCTAAGAAACTATGCGTACTTCCACTGTCAATAAGGATGGTAAGTGGCTATTTACAAGTAGATCCTTCTATGCGAATGGTGTTGTGTGTTACATTTCCAGCTAAATCATGCACAAAAATCTCAACCTCCTCCTCCTGAATAGGAGAAGTTGGAGTTCCACAAGGAGAATCTTCTCCAGAATGTTGTGAATCGTCCTCATCAACAGCCAACATATAAATATGTTGCTTGATACATTTATGCCCTAGATGAAAACCCTTATCACAATTATAACAAAGGCCCTTCTCTATGCGCTTCCGCATATATGCATAGGATAGATTTTTGATTCGGGGTGGGGAAATGGCAGGGGAGGGTGAAGAAGGTTTTGTGAAAGTTCGAGGACTGGTAACTGGAGAAGTAGTATTTCTTTGGAAATAGTTATTTAAAACATAAAGTGGTGATGGCCTGTATTAGGCTCTAGATTTCTTTTCTTCATTATCAATGAGTGCCTCTTGCATTCTTTCCAAATAGACAGCCCTAGCAAGTGTTGGTGGTGAAAACATTTGGACATGTAATCTAAGCTCCTCCTTAAGGACACTGATGAAACTGGATGTGAAGTATGCTTCAGTGAGGTGAGGGTTTTTTGCTAGCATTAATTCCTTCAACTCCTCAAAAATTTCTTGATAATCAAGTACAGAACCAGTTTGACTAAGTTTATTAAATTCCCCTACAACATCATCATGGCCTAGCTCTTGAAAACGCAAACAGATATCTCTAATGAAATATTCCAATGTGATCTCTTGTTTTCCAATTTGGTAGTCTTGAAACCAAGTATCTTCCTTACCCTCGAGGTACATAGAAGCCATATTTACCATTTGTGGGTTTGACAGATTATGCATAAGAAAAAAAATTCTACACTTGCGTGTCCAAGATCGGGGGTTAGTGCCATCGAATTTAGGTAATTCTACCTTAGGCCTATGTTGTTGAAACTGAGATTGCTCATGATGAATAACATAATTATTAGGTTGAATAACATTTTCATCTGTAATAAATAGATTTTCGAATGGTGGAGGGCCCAAAATTCCGCCACCATTATGGTTGTCTCGATTAGAGTTTCCACCACCTAAAGCCTCAATATACGGTTTATCTGAGATTCAAAGCGGCATTAATGATAGTCATGAGCTCCGTTGTTGACTGAGCTTGAACTGCTTTAATTTCTGCAACTGTTTGTAAAACTGCATCATATTTAACCGTAGAATCGCTCTGAGATTTAACAAGCTCATCTATCTTCTTATTCGAATCGACTTGAGCTCTAGTGAGTTCCTCGATTTTCCTTGTGAGTTCTTCAACAACATCTTTGTTAGCCATTCTAGGTCCAAGAATTTATGCTCCTGATACGAATTTGTAGTGATCTAAGCTACAAGGAATGAAAATAAGCAGATCGAAATGAAGAAAATAGAAGAACTCGGGTTGAAAAGAAGAGAGAGAAAGATATTGATTAAGAGAGTAATTGGTTTATTCAAATTATGCCCATAACCAATGATCGGCATGCTACAAATACCAATCTCTCCAAGACACCAAACACTACATAATACTAGTTACACCCAACAACTGATAAGGGCACCACCTTAATAAGATTAGTGGGCCTTAAACATTACTCATAAGACTAGTGGGCTTATGACAGAAGGCTATTCCCGTATTCCAAGAATGTTTCATTGGTTGAAATGAGAGTTTAGAACAAATGGATTTAAGCATATTATGTGTACTTGCATATATGTAATCCATGTCCGGGAACCATGGTATGCATACCCGTATGCGTACTTGTTGGTTTTGAGAAAGTCCGGGAACCTGGCATGCAAACCGGTACGCGTAATTGTGTAAGGTTCAGGTCCGATAATTTCTTATGAGTTTGGATGGTATGCGTACCAGTTCGCGTACTGGCTAAACCCAAACTTGGTCCGGCTACTTAGGTACGCATACCTAAGTGGATGATGTTCTAAAATCGGTTTGTTCATGAAATAATACATTTATATAATAAGGAATGCAATCTTTTGCAAACCGTGGATATAATGTTTATGACGTGATTCGAGTGAATCAAAATCGAGTTTGCTTCAATTGTGTCCTGTATACTTCTACGAGAATATAAACAATTGAACAACTCTAGAACTAGTTTCATTTGAGTCATTTGAACTAGTTATGGTTAAGATGAATAAGGTTGATATGAAAGTGTTCATATGGCTAACTTTGGTTAACTATTGTTGATCCAACAAGGTGTACATGTTTAGGTATGGTTACTCATATCTAAATGAAGGTACCACTACACCAAATTGACAGTTTTGAGAAATATATAGGTGTTGCCTTTATTTTTTGAGACACATATAAGTGTCTCAATTTTGGCGTAGGGAACATTTTGAGACGGATTTAAAGACATTTATAAGCGTCTCTTAATTAATTTTTGAAATCAATTCATAGAAACAAGCAAACTCAAAGACACAAAACGATAAATCAAATACATAGTAACATAACCCTAAAATAGAAATCAATTCATTGGAAAAAAAGGGTTAGAGGTAATATCTGAGTCTTCAAATATTTTTACTTGAATCTCCTATAATCGTAGCTTCAATCTTCTTCTGCTAGTTATTAAAAAAAAAATTAGACATCAATTTTCTAGGGTTTATAAATCAAACATAATTTTGATTTCTCTAAAAGGGGTATTTCATGCCTGAGGTTAGCTAGAGATCTTCTAGGGTTTTTACTTATTCAATTGAAACTTTTTCTGAGAGATTCAAGCTTAATGCAAAAGTCACATCTGGTTTCTCTCGATCTCTCTATAAAATAAGGTTACAAAGACACAAATCGGTTAAATACTTTAGTTTTGATCTCTGGTCTCTCACTCGATTTCTCTTTATTTAACCTGAAGAGAAGAGAAGAGGAAGAGGGAAGAAAGAAAGAGGGGAGAAAAGGAAGAGAGACGAGAGAGGGAGAGATAAGAGCAAGCCTGAGTATCAAAGAAAAATAAAATCTAAAATAAAAAAGAATTTTAAGATATTATCCAAAACTAAAGAATTTCAAATCAAAAAAAAAAATAAAAAAAATAGTGCTAGTTTCTTGTAAATGTTTTTCTCTATTTTAGATAATATCGTGCTTTCAAAAAAAAAAATTTAATACAACCCAAAATAAATGGTGGAACTAAAATAAAAGGTGGGAATTGAGGTCAATCATATATGAATTTAGTTTCAAAATGATTTGGCATGAGATGAAGATATGTGGGGAAATTTGAGGGATTTAGAAATTGGAAAGAGAGGGAATTTTGGGAGGGAATTTGGGTTTTGGAGGGAAATAAATTGTAACTAAAATGAAAAAGAAATGAAAATTTGATATATAGATGTACATATAATATATATATATATATATGGGTTTTGTTATCTTGTGCACCCATGCACAAGATAAGAGCCAATCATTGGTCTTGTAAATGATAAAAAACAATAAAAAATTATGAGAGATAATATATTTTGCATTGGAGATAGCAAATGTTCATAGATTTTTTGAATTTTTTCTTCATAGAAGTGCAAATTTTATGTATGTATGTATGTATGTATGGAAGTTACTAAAAGGTCGTGTACAGTTTTAAATTTTTAAGGCACTTGTAAAAAATTTAAGATACTTGTAAGAGTAGTTAGAAAAATCAGAATTAAAGCAACTCATATTTTTGATTTGAGACTCTTATATGAGTGGAATCCCTAAAGACATGTATATGTGTCTCGAACCCAAAAATCAATATGTCTCAAATTGGGCCATATAGTGTAGTGTACATTTCATTTGTGTGTAACAAACTAAGTTTGGTCTAACGGTTGAAAGATATTAGCTTGAGTCTAATCAGGTTTTCATCTAATGGTGAATATTAATGCTTTGTTACCAAGGTAACATTGATTGCAAACCCTTATTTGAAGACCATATAAAGGAGAACTCTAGCAGTTGGGAAACCTAATCCCCACACCTCCTGTGTGATTGTAGTTGCGACTAGAATCGATTCTCCTTTAACCTTAGGTTTTTCACAAAACCTTGTAGGTTAACGACTTAAAGACTTCATTGGGATTGTGAAGCCAGACTGTGACGCTCCGTACTTTTTTCCGACCTTAAGTGAAGGGATTTAAGAGATTTCTACCCTTACAATGCTTAAAAGCCTAATATGCAAGAGCCTTTAACACCCGAGTCATGCTATAACGAGGTCACCCTCGTGATAGCTTCTATAAGGGCTCATCTTATAACCCTTGGATTTAACATCTTAGATAAGTACACATCGCGAGAAAATAATTAAATAAGGAATATATTTTTTTATTATTTTTATTGTTTTTTACATATTAATATTTAATTTAATTTGTTCCTTAACCCCTTCAACAAATCAAAATTTAATTCTCCGACGATGAGAAGAAGTTTTTATATTTTTCCTTTCCCTGCTTCTTAAAAACCTAGAAACCAGTCATGGGTTTCCTTGGTTTGAAATATGGAAAAGATTTTATCAAGTATGATGATCATGATGACTTTAAAACTGATTAATCATATGGAAACAAACGAATAATAACCATACATTGTGTTTGCTTACTCTTCAAATATGAAACATCCATGCTTGTCCTTTTGGTTTTCTACATGCTAGGAGTCATTAAACTCGGATTAGCAATTACATGATTGTGACAAAAAAAATTTCTTTAAGAAAAAAAGATAATTCTTAAATTGCGTTGAGGTAGAGTATTAATTTTGGTTGGATTGTTTTCAATGTATAGTAGTCAAATTTTTTTTTTATTATAAGCAAAGGACTGAAAGAAGGCTAGAGGTCAGCTTCTACTGTTGGAGCTAGCCAAGCAGGAGGCATAGACCAAAACATATAGGTTTTTTCCCATTTTTCCCAATCAGCCAGCTCATGGGCTACAGAGTTACAAATTCTAGGTTGAAAGGAAAAGATACAAGAGATTAAAGAGGAAGCAAAAAACTAAATGTCTTTGAAGATGGCATCAGTTATAGAATCACCCTCAAAATGCCCTGAAGAGAATTGTTCCACCAGATATTGAGTATCACTTTCAATAATGAGGTGAGTAATCTTTTGTTCCACAGCTTTCTTGAGAGATCCCCAAATTGCTCTAGCTTCAGCTTCTTCTGCATATAAAACTTCAAAGGCCATAGCAGCACATATAGAAGCTTTACTAGTGTGATCTCTCATCACGAAACCTGCACCATTGTCTACAGATATGTCATCATAGGCACCATCAGTATTACATTTGATCCAACCAGTCAAAGGGGGCATCCATTTATGATTCAAACTGATAGGGATAGAACAATGAGCAACAAAATTATTCTTCCTAGTTAGAAGCATAGTTTTGGCTTTTTCTAAGACAAACTTGTGAGTTTCAGACAAGTTTTGAAAAACCAAGTTATTTCTTCTAGTCCAGATAGACCATAAAATAGCAGCAAAAAGTTGTTGATCATCTTCAGGTAATCTGGAGTTTGAATCCAACAACCAGAAAACAAGCCATTGTTGAAAAGTTTTTTGAGTAAATAAAGCAGTATTTATGCAGAACTTTGATAGAAACCAAACTTTAGAAGCAAAAGGACAAAGAACCAAAGCATGCATGATGGTTTCCAGGGGGTCAGTGCACCTGGTACAAGCAACAGAATGCATGGGCATTCTGGTATGAAGAACAATTCTAGCTGGTAGAGTATTTTTTGCAGCCTTCCAAAGAAAAAGTTGAATTCTATAAGGAACTCTAATTTTCCAAACATGTAACCAAAGAGTCTTATAGGGAGAGGGGTAAGAGCCTATGAGTCCCAAATAAGCAGATTTTGAAGAAAATTTCCCATTCTTCGCAAGGTCCCAAGCCCTCATGTCAGGAGTGCAAAGCTGGCTTAAGGGAATAGTGATAATCTTCTTAACAGAAGCATCATAAAAATGAGTAACAAGTCTAGAAACAATCCAAGTTCTAGAGGTATTATCAATGAAATAATCAATAATAAAGATAGGATTGGGAGGGGTACCAGGGTTAGGAGAAGCAGACCCTAAAGAAGGTATCCATTTATCACACCAAGGGTTGATAAACTTCCCATCTCCAACAATCCAAGAAACAAAAGGTTTTATCAATTCTTTTATAGCATGAAGGCATTTCCAGGTCCAAGAGCAGTTGGAAGGACACTTAGCATTAAGAAAATCAGTTCTAGGAAAATATCTGACTTTTAAAAGTTTTGCTACCATACAATCAGGATTTTCAATAATTTTCCAAGCATTTCTAGCAAGCATAGCCAAATTGTTTAACTCAGCTTTTCTGAATCCCAAACCATCTTCAGATTTAGGGGAGCAAAGAGTATCCCACCACAAAAGATGTAGTTTTTTATCCTTGGGGTCCAAGGATTCTCCCCACCAAAACTTGCAAAGATGAGCATCCATCAGTCTACAAAGGTGTTTAGGGATAAGAAAAGCACCCATTTGGTAAAGAGGGATAGCCTGACCAATGTGTTTAACCAGAGTGGTTCTAGCAGCCTGGGACAGAAGCTTGTGTAACAAACAGTAATCCTAGCATCCACAGCTTGTAAAATACTCATGTGAGTTTCAATTTTAGATGACTGAAAAACATTTGGGGTACCCCATATATTTCTCTCCCAAGTCTCTGCTTTGAATATCAAGAATGTTGGCTAGCATAGCTTTTCTATGTTCAGGTACCTTCCTACTAAAAAGGATACCAGACTTCTCAAATTTAATTTCATGACCAGAAGCAAGACAATATTTTTGAAAATAGTTTTTTATGACACTGAAATTTTCAGGAGTGGTAGAAGAAAAAAGAAGGGAATCATCAGCAAAATGGAGATGAGTCATCTCAGGGGAATTTTTACAAATTTTTATCCCTTTAAGAGAGTCATTTATCTGGAGACTATCTATATAATAAGAAAGATCCTTATCACAGATAATGTATAGGTAAGGGGATAAAGGGTCCCCTTGCCTAAGACCTCTCTCAGTTTGGAAGAATCCATTGGGACTGCCATTAAGCAAAACAGAATAGGAGACAGTAGAGACACACTGGTTTATAATCTTGATCCAGTTTTCAGCTAAACCCATTTTCCTCAAAACTTTTTCTAGAAAATTCCATTCCAATTTATCACAGGCTTTGGACATATCAAGTTTTATGGCAGCAGTACATTCCATTTTATCATGATGATTGACAAAATATATGGATTCATTTGCTAGGAGAATATTATCAGAAATAATCCTCTTAGGAATGAAGGCACTTTGATTTTGGGAGACAATTTTATCCATAAAGGGTTTGAGTCTGTTAGCTAGAGTTTTGGAAAGGCTTTTATAAATAAAATTGCATAAACCAATAGGTCTGTAATGGTTGACTAACTCAGCTAAAGGAACTTTAGGAATGAGGGAAATATTAGTATAATTGAAAACTTTTGCAATATGACCAGTTCTAAAGCAGGTTTGGGTCATATCAACCACAGCATCACCCACAATTTCCCAATGTTTTTGGTAGAACAAACCAGTGAAACCATCGGGTCCAGGAGCTTTTTTCCCTCCCATTTGAAAAAAAACATTTTTAATCTCCTCAGCTGTGAGAGGAACATTTAGAAAGTCATTGTCTTCAACATAAAATTTGACAGGTAGATCCCTTAGAATTTCCTCCTGAAAATGTTGAGGTTGAGAAGAATAGAGACTTTTGAAATAATCTAAAAAGGATTTCTCAATGCTATCTCTATCAGTTAAAGTAACATTGGTAGAATCCTTGATCCAGCTGATAGCATTCCTTTTCCTTCTGAAAAGGGTAACTTTATGGAAGTAAGGAGTGTTCCTATCTCCTTTAATGAGCCAAACTTCTCTAGACTTATCTTTTTAATAGAGTTCCTCAAGGGTGTACAGATACTCTATCTTAGCTTTAAGTCTAGAAGTAGTTATGGAATCAGTGGGATTAGATATTTGTAAATTTAAAAAGTCCTTCCTAATGGTAGATATATCTGTTTGAATATTACCTAAAGATGATTTGTTCCAATTTCTAAGACCCTTCTTAGTATTAAGAAGTTTGGCTTTAAGTTTATAGGCTGGAGAGCCTATGAAATTTACAGACCAAGAGTTAGCAATTATATCCCTACAAGTAGGGTCCTCTATCCACATGGCCATAAAATAAAGGTATAAGCATATAAATTTCATCATAATTGAAACCAACATGCATAGGATAATGATTAGAAGAGTCTCTAGGAAGGTTATTAACACAGAATTTAGGACAAAGTTCATCAGCAAGTTGGTTTAGAAAACACCTGTCAAGTCTTTCAAGAATCAGATCAGGGCCCTGTTGCATATTAGACCAGGTAAACCAAGGACCAGAGAATCCAGGGTCATGCAAATTATGAATTAGGCAGAAGTTTGTAGGACCAGAATATCGCTACAACGCTATTTCTGCGATATTAACAACATTTATGTGAGCGTCACTGACAATTCTTTAACAACGTTTCACGAGCGTCACAGAATACCAAAAAGAAACTGACGATGGAAGAAATAAAAGAAGAACATATTGATCCTGCGATGGTCATCATTCTTGCGATAGAGAATATGGTAGCAATGAGATCGCAGAATATATCCGAAATAGGAGGAAAACTTAGTTGTCATCCATTATGTAAATCCCTATATAAAGGACTCGATAGACCCAGAAGACGATGATGTGTTTTTGAGAGTTGAAAGAGTCTTGAGGAGAGAGAAACTTCAAGAGAATATTTGTAATCTTGATTTCTTCCAATCTTGTAAACATTTATGAGATTTGAATAGAAAAGTGTCATTTAAATCTTTGAAGTTTAATTGATTTCCAATAGATTTCTATAGAATCTTAACAAGGGTGTAGTGTGGGAATTCCTGCAACTACATTTTGGCGCTCGAAACAGGGATTGATTAGAAAATATTGAAGAAAAGGTGAAGAAAAAGGTAAGAATTGCTCAAGATTAAGGAAATTATTAAGTAAATTGGTGAGATAATTGAAGGAAGAATGATTAGAATCAAAGAGGATTGTAGAAAATTGGAGTGTGATGTGGTAACAAGAGCAATGATTGATAGATTTCATGAAAACATTAAGGGGAAGATACATAAACGGGATTTTGAAGGAAGGAAGATTATGACAGTAGAGAAGATATCATCATTAAAAGATTGGGAAAAACAGGAGATCGCATTCACAGCAGCAGAAATACAAGAAGAAAATCTAAGTCATACATCTTCTTTGGTAATTACGATATCCGCTATACCAGTGAGAAAATGAGAATCAATAAAATCTGAAGAAGAATGGGCTATGAATAAAAATTTGGTAGATGCAGGAAGTTCTGTGGATATAATGTTCTATCATACTTTTAAGAAAATGGGATACAAGGATGAAGAAATGTTAAATTCAACATATCATATTCATGGCTTTGGAAAATCGTTAACAAAACCTAAGGGCGAAATAGTGGTACGAATTCCACTAGGAGAAATTGAAACACAAATATCATTATGCGTGGTAGATGTGGAATCACCGTACAATATGATACTGGGAAGACCATGGATACATGCAATCAAGGATGTAGCATCAACGTTGCATCAGTGCATTAAATTTCCTATGCCCAATGGAATCGGAGAAATTAGAGGAGATACGGATTTTGCAAAATTATGTTACCAGATTGAAGTGAAAAATTGTGAAAACCGTCCAAAGCTGCGAAAAGCTCGCAGAAAATTGGCGAGGGAATTGAAGAAGGAAGAAGAGTTTAAAATTTACATGATAAGAGCAAAGGAGGGAAAAGGAGTGCCCAGTGAAATTTCGCGAGAGGGAGATGAATTCACGAGAATTATGAAAACACCAACACCAATGGGAGAACCTGAAGCCAGTTACACTGCTGCGGAACCAACAAAAGAAGTAAATATTGGGAGTAAAGAAGACCCTAAAATACTAAAAATTAGTACTAGAATGGAGGCAGATGAGAAAGAAAGAACTATAAATCTCTTGCGAGAATATAAAGATATCTTCGCGTGGAATATGGATGAAATGCCGGGGATAGATCCATCAATAGCATGTCATAAATTAGAAATCAACAAAAATGTAAAACCATTCAAGCAAAGAATAAGGAAAATCGCAACAACATATCATTGTCAAATAGAGGAAGAATTACAGAAAATGCTCGATGCAGGAATAATATGGCAAGCAAAATATCCAGAATGGATTGCAAATATGGTGGTGGTCCCGAAGAAGAACAAAGGAATAAGAATTTGTATAGATTTTACTGATTTAAACAAGGTTTGTCCAAAAGATAGTTTTCCATTGCCAAATATTCCACAAATGGTTGAATCAGCAGCAGGAAATGCAAGAATATCATCGTTGGATGGATATAAAGGATATAACCAAATTCCTCTCGCTGAAGAAGACCAAGAACATACATCATTTTTTGCTCCAAGAGAGTTGTATTGTTACACAAAGATGCCATTTGGTTTTCGAAATGCTGGAGCAACATATCAAAGAATGGTGGAGAAGGTATTTGCAAAGTGGATTCACAAAACATTAGAAGTATATGTAGATGATATGCTAATCAAAAGTAAAGAAGCTGAAAATCATGTGCAAGATTTGAAAGAAATTTTCGATCAAATGCGATAATTTAATATCAAAGTAAATCCTGATAAGTGTACCTTTGGAGTAACCTCAGGAAACATTTTGGGGTACATTGTATCAAAAGAAGGAATACAAGTTGATCCAGAAAAGGTGCAAGCAATTCGCGATATTCCAACACCAGCGACGGTAAAAGACGTACAAAAATTGAATGGACTCTTAGCCTCGCTAGGGAGATTCATTTCGCGATCTTCGGATAAGTGCAAACATTTTTTTGACATATTGAAGAAGGGAACAAAATTCAAGTGGATGGATGAATGTGAAAGGGCTTTTCAAGAATCAAAGAATATTTAATGAACGTATCTATTTTACAAAAAGATGAACCAGGAGAAGAATTATTGATCTATCTCGCGACAACCATATACGCACTAAGTGAAGTATTGCTGCGAGTAGATGCGGGGGTAGAAAAACCAATCTACTATATCAGCAAAACATTCAATTCTGCAGAGAGAAATTATTCCAATATTGAGAAACTAATTCTAGCATTGGTACATGCAACTTTCAAACTTCGTATCTATTTTCAAGCACATAAGGTCAAATTGTTAACAAAAGTGCCAATTGAATCAGTAATGAAAAATTCCAAGAGATCAGGCAGAGTTGAGAGATGGAATGCACAAGTAGGACACTTTGATATACAATATGAAATTTTATCCTCGCCAAAATCACACGTCATCGCAGAATTCTTAGCTGAATTTCCTTTAGAAGATGATGAAGCTATAGAAGAGATGATGGATGTAGAAGAAGAATGTGGAGATCCAAAAGAGCTATTAACAGAGCCAAACAGATGGGAAATATTAGTAGATGGATCATCCAATGGAGAAGGGAATGTAATTGGAGTTGTTTTCATATCGCCAGAAGGAGAAAAAATAGCTTTTTCATTTAGACTTGAATTTGCATCCACTAATAATGAGACAGAGTATGAATCTATGATCCATGCTTTAAAATTTGTGATAGAAATGAATTTGGAAAATGCCAGAATCACCAGCGATTCACAATTGGTTATTCGTCAGATAAAATGAGAATACACAACAAATGAACCATCCCTGAGAAAATACAAAAGGCTCGTTGAAGAGTTATCTGCGAGAATCCCAAAAATAAAATGGAGACACATATCAAGGAAACATAATAGGCTCACAGATGCTTTCACTTTCATATCTAGTATGATGACAAATCCATTGGCGAGGTGCATAAAAATTCAAACACTTCCATTTCCATCGATAAACAAAGAAGAAGAAGAGACAGATGTAATGATGGTAGAAGCTAGCGAGGGAGAACCCATGAGGAATATCATGGATTGGCGAGCAGATCTTCATGCGTATTTGGCAAGAGGAGAAATTCCAAGAAATCGATTAGAAGCACACAAGTTGAAAAGTAGGGCAACCAATTATGAGCTAAGAGGTGGAGTGTTATATCGCAAATCTTTTAACGGACCATCGCTAAGATGTTTGACGAGAGAAGAAGGACAAAAAGTATTAAAGATGTTACATAGTGGTGGTGACGCTGGTAATCATAGTGGAGGAATATCTTTAGCATATAGAACAAAAATGCAGGGTTATTACTGGCCATATATGCATGAGGATGCAAAATAACTCGCAAGACGTTGCGAGGATTGCCAGCGATACGGAAAAAAGATACGTGCACCATTATCATCTTCAACAAATGTATGGCCTTTTGGGAAATGGGGGTTAGATATTGTGGGACCATTTGTACCTGGTTCTGGACAAAGAAGATATCTGATAGTCGCAACAGATTATTTCACAAAATGGGGAGAAGTAAAGGCAGTACAACATATTCGAGATAAAGATATTTTTACATTTATCTTTGAAAATATAATCTTCATATTTGGAATTCCAGCACAACTAGTATCTGATAATGGAAATCAGTTTGAGGGACAAAATATAGAATTGTTACTCAATGCATTTAAGATAAAATGTGGAAAGTCTACTCCTTTATACCCACAAGCAAATGGTCAGGCTGAGGAAACTAATAAAACAATCGCAGACATCTTGAAAAATAAGTTAGAAGGATACCACAGAGCATGGTGTGAGCAAGTACATAATGCAATATGGGCTTACAACACAACTAGACGAGAAGCAACTGGAATGTCACCATTTTGTTTGACATATGGGGTAGAAGCTGTATTACCAACAGAAGTTGTTATTCCTACAACAAAGAGAGAAGCATGGGAAAGAAATTTAAGTGCCGGTATGATACTAAATAAGTTGGATGAATTAAAAGAGAAAAGAGAACAAACTCTACAACATATGGAGAATTACCACCGCAGATTAGCTCGCGAGTATAACAAACGAGTTAAGAGGCGTGAATTCCAACCTTGCGATTTAGTACTGCTGGAAAATTGAGAACCCATCATCAAAGAGATAGAAACCCCTAGTTATCAGCGAGAAAGTGGTGGAAAATTGGGAGAAAATGGGATGGACCATACATCATCAAAGAGATAGTTGGAACTGGGGCATACAAATTAATGGATCTTGAAGGGAAGGATGTTGGCCAAAGACTCGATAGACCGTGGAATAGATTATTTCTGAAGAGGTATTATCAATGACTTCTTCTTCTGCGAGATAAGAAATACTGGTATGTTATATGATAACACAGATAATAAATTCTTTTCTCTCTCTTACAATTGAAAAATGCTTCTGATAACAAAGCACAACAAGAGCAGCGAGCATCATCGCAAGAAAAGCGAATAAAATTTCGCAGAGATTAAAAAATAGGACGAACCTTTATGGCGTGCACCCTAGTTCGCGAATAAAATTTCGTAAGAGGCAAATGTAATACCTACGAGCACGTCATAGGAGGGGGTATCTCTTGACATGATTCAGGGGTAAGGTTATACCGACATGATTCGGATCCTGAGTCATGCATATGTTGGGGTTAAAGAAAACCTATCCGGGAGAGAGATCTTGGATTTCCAACTATATATGGTTATATCCTGGTTGGACGACCGGGAATCTCTTCCAAGAAGTGCAAAGTATGACTAAGGCGCCGAGGTACACGGTTGAGCCAAGGGTGCCAAGGGCGTACGAAAATCCCTTGACATTCTTGGTAAGTCTTGGCTATGATGCACTTGGCCTGAAGAAAACCCCACTTAGGGTGCAGTCTTGTAACTATAAGCCATATAGGCATAAAGGACAAGAGGCTGCGAAAACAGTTGGTTGTTGGTAAATCTGGATGGGAGGAGCTAGTCTTGTATGGCCTATGTGCCCTCCTTGAAGGGGAAACCAGGGGGAAGATCAGGGAGGCACCCTCCATTAGGGAGCTGATAAGTGTCTTAAGACGGCAATGTCATGGGGCTTTATGATCGCAAGAACATTTAGGCCTGTCATATTGTCGCGTGACGTAAATTATACATAGGCAACAAGGCAAAAGTTAAGATGAAATCAATGGGTTTTTACATGAAAGTGTAAAGACGTCCTGCGATTTCATCGCAAGACGACAATGTCATAAGGATAAATTCTTAAAAGAGAGTTTATATTTGTCATATTGTCGCAAAGATTTTGAAAGAACATGGATAAGACAAGATCAAAGGGCCATTACATGCAAATTTTAAGAAATCCTGCGATTTTGTCGCAAGACAGAAATTTTTTGGCAAAATAAGACCTTTAACTATGAAGGAAAAATAAGACCAATAGAACAACCTTATCAATTAACTATTATATTTTAAGATTGCAGGAAGTATTCATTCATCGCAGAACTATATATATAAGCAGGCAACTTCTTCACATCGCAGATTCCTTCAGAGTTTTTCAGAACATCGCAGCAATATTCTTCATTGAATCGCAGATATATTCATACTTTCGTGAATAAGGCAACAACACAATTTATTAAGGAAGATACATAAAATGATTCACCATTTCAAGAAAGATAATGAAGGGCAAGTAGGGGAATAGAGAAGTAAGATTTCATTATCTTCCTTGAAAATATTCAAAGTAAGCTAAGTTGAAATTTAAATTCTAAAAGTCTCAAAGGTTACATCGCTCGCAAGTAAGAAGACGAAAAAGAAAGAAAAGATAAAATTTAAGTTTCAGCGACAGCTTCGCCAGATTTATCCTTCTTGCTCGTCCGGTTTATCATTTTTGAAAGAGTTATCATCTTCATCAGCATCCTTTTCATCATGAGTCTCTCCTTATTTTAACTCTTCATCAACACCCGCAACTGTTTCTTTGGGAGGACTTCTTTTTTCTTCTTCTTCTTCACCATCCTCTTGAGTGGTATTTTCTTCATCATTAGTAAACTCCAAATATTCATCCATGGGAAGAGGAATTTCATCATCATCAACATTTAGAGGAGGAATAATTACAGGAGGAAGAGAATTGGAGAGAAGAATCTCGTTCACAAGAACTTCAGCACTGAGGTGGACCTTACGAAGGAAACTTCTATCACGATTCCTAATATCTATGTTTTTAAAGTGCTCGAGATAATCAAGTCTTCTTTCTGTTTTGTCGCGGGAATCAAGATAATTAGAAACAAAAGACTTATTTTCTTTGTGAACTTTATCCAATTTAGCGGTCAGATCAGTGATAGTAGAATGAAGATTTCTTTCGGACTCTGCGAGCAACAAAATAATAAAAGATCAGTTAGACAAAAATTTCACAAGGAATATAACACAAAATTTTATAAGAAGATCAACAAGAGAGGAAGTCAATTGACTACCTTCTTTTTGCGAGGTTAAATTTTGGATTAATGCAAATAAACAGTTCTCCCATTGACGAGATTTCATGCTTTCTTCTTTGTTGCGAAGATATGAGTTTTCCTTGGCTAGTGAAGAATAATATTCCTTTAATTGAGAGTATTGGTCTTAAAGTTCGCTGGCTCTTAAACTAAGAGTTAGTCTACCCTTGATAAGTTTATCCTTCTCAGCAGCAGATGATTCAGTCAATTCTTTGAGCTTATTCTTGAGAGACCGAAGAGATTGCTCTTGATTATTACATGTGCTTTGAAGATTAGTTAATTTCTGCGAGGAAATCGCCATCAAGCTTCAAAATCTATGTTTTTCTTAGGACAAGGTTTTATTCTCATCTGATAAAGATTCCATCGCCAAATTAGCCTTAAAAAACAAATATGAGAGGTGATCAACCTCGCCACTTAAAAAATTCTGCCTTTGCAATAATTGATTATTCTCCTTAGTAAGATTATTTATGTGATCAATTGAATAAGTATAAAGATTGTCTAGTCTAGTATGTTGATCCATCCAAGAATCTCTTTCAACGCGAGCTTCTTCAGCGATAGATTCAAATTTGAGTCTTTCTATGAAACGAGTCTGATTTGAAACTAATATATGAACCAAGGATTTAAGAAGGAAACCTGAGTACAGAAAATATGTAAATAAAACAGAAAAACAAAAGAGCAGAAGCAAGAAAAATATACCTTTCAACTCGTCATTTTTTCTGCGAAGATTTTCGCAGTCCAGAGAAGAGTTGCGAAGCATGTGATTCAAAGTATCACACTCGGTAGTTTTAGCTTGAAGGTTTTTCCTCAGAGCTTCAATCTCATTTTCCAAAGACGCTCGTGAAGCATTATCATCAGAGCCAAAATACTTGGGTAGAGTTTCGCAAGCTTCATGCTGGAGAGGATCAATGGAAGACTTTCTAGCATTGTCTAAAATGTTAGACAAGATTCTAAAAGAAACATCAACACTTGAAAAAGTTTCGTTTGATGAAGGGAGTGTAAAAGATGAAGTAGTAATGAGAGCAAGTTGACGATCATTT
The DNA here is from genome assembly GCA_023529315.1 of Papaver bracteatum. NCBI lineage: Eukaryota > Viridiplantae > Streptophyta > Magnoliopsida > Ranunculales > Papaveraceae > Papaver > Papaver bracteatum. Next base: position 5,685 of record JAJJWX010003305.1, on the reverse strand, counting down.
GTGATAGCTGAGTTGTTAGGAGGAGTATGTGGAAAAATAACGGTTGAAGGCCGCAAAGGGATATAAGGAGTCTCAGTCACAGCAGTTTTAGAAGCTTGATATGTTGAAGGGTCAGAAGGAGTAGAAGTATGGGTAGCGATGTTCTCGCAAAAAGAAGTAGAAAGATTTGGTTGAGATGGTGTGGGAGTAATCTTCACAGATGTTAATGTGGGTATGATGAGATCTTCCCCAAGCATCTTAAAGTGGCGAGATCTTTTGGGAGGCTTAACAGGGTTCTCGTCATTCTGCGAACAATAACTCAGATAAGAATCAGAGGCAACAATATTGTTATTTGGAAGTAGAATATGTTTCTTACTACCTTATCATTCGCAGAACTCCTCTTCTTCTTCTCTACTAGTCTTTTGCGAGTATTAGGGTTTTGAATCGTGGATTGTGTAGTTCCGCTACAGAAAAGACATAACATGAAAATTATGAAGAATCAAGTAAGAAAGATTGGAGAATGAAAATAAAAATTGGCTTAAATAAATGTCATAAGTAAAGAAACATACCTTGATGACTCCATTAAAACAGTAGCAGAATAATATGAAGAAAAAGAAAAGTTGCAAACGGACGACGACGTAGACAAATAAAGAAGATGAAGAAACGGAAAAAGAAAATTAGCTTTGAAACTTAGTTGTACCTTTTATAGGCAAAAGGGGGTGGGCCCATTAAGCAGAGACGTGTCAGTAAATGGAGGAATTCACAACACGTGTAGGAAAGGCTAGATTAACGGAATCTTGTCGAGAAGAAAGTATAAAAGAGAAAGAAGTTGCGAGGGTAATAAAGAATTCTGGTTCTCATGGTCTTCTCTTCTTCGCAGAAAAGACATGAGAAGAGGCAAGATGTAGGACCAGAATATCGCTACAACGCTATTCCTGCGATATTAACAACATTTCTGCGAGCGTCACTGGAAATTCTTTAACAACGTTTCACTAGCGTCACAGAATACCAAAAAGAAACTGACGATGGAAGAAATAAAAGAAGAACATATTGATCCTGCGATGGTCATCATTCTTGCGATAGAGAATATGGTAGCGATGAGATCGCAGAATAGATTCGAAATAGGAGGAAAACTTAGATGGAATCCATTATGTAAATCCCTATATAAAGGACTCGATAGACCCAGAAGACGATGATGTGTTTTTGAGAGTTGAAAGAGTCTTGAGGAGAGAGAAACTTCAAGAGAATATTTGTAATCTTGATTTCTTCCAATCCTGTAAACATTTCTAAGATTTGAATAGAAAAGTGTCGTTTAAATCTTTGAAGTTTAATTGATTACCAATAGATTTCTATAGAATCTTAACAAGGGTGTAGTGTGGGAATTCCTGCAACTACAAAGTTTTTTAGAAATTCACAGTCAGAATCTTTTATCTCTAATCCACCATTCTTATCTTCATTTCCTAGAAGAGTGTTAAAATCTCCAATGACAAAAACAGGTTCATTTATATGAGCTATAATTTGGTGTGAAAATTGCTCCCAAAAGGAGGCTCTAAGAGCACTATTAGGTTCACCATACACAAAATGGAGATGAAAAGTTTTTGAGTGGATTATATCAGTAGTAGTAACATGGATTCCCCTTAAGCTAGAGGATATAACAAATAAATGAATTTCCTTCTTCCAAGCTAGCACCAAACCACCACTTCTACCAATATTAGGAACATTGAAAGTACATGGAAATCCCATGTTTTTTAGTTTCCTAGAAGCCATATCTTTCCCTATTTTGGTCTCATATAGGAATATAATATCTGGATTCACATTTCTACAGAGCATGCTGAGTTCTTTATTAGCAGATTTTTTTCCTAGGCCTCTAATGTTCCATGATATAAGATTGATATTATTGACAGGGAATTGATTTAGAGTAAAATTGATATTATCAGTAATTGGGTTACTGGGAATGGAATTTACCTGAGAAGGAGAGCCAAAGTTACTTCCAAGAGGAGAGATAGCATTATCACCATTCTGAGTAGAACTTTGGGGAGAAACTAGATTAGGATCGGCAGCATTGAGAGGGGAATTGTTGCAGACATCATTGCTTGTAGGGGAATTACCAGCAGGAACAGTGAAGTTACCCATGGAGTTAAATATAGCTTAATTATTGAGAGAACAGTTGGGGAGATCAATATCTGGTAGATCATCCAATTTGGTGATGGGAGAACATAGTTGGACATAAGCTGGTTCATTTGAAAGTTGTTCTTCAGAAATGGTGTCTAAAGAATCAACAATAGGGGTGGCTCTGGTACATTTGCTTAGATCCGCTCTTGGTTTAATCTTCCTTTTTAAGATTAGCAATGGAATCTCTTTCAGCAGAGTTAACATCTCCTCTAGTGATAATGGGACTGACATTAGAAACAATAACTGTTTTAAATCTTATTGAAGAGTTGGTAGTTGATACAGACCCGGTAATAGTAACAGTATTAGTTTGAGAGGTAGTTTGCTTTCCAATTACTGGTAAATCACTTTCCATTTGAGTCTTGTGCTGTTGTACAGGTCCAACATCAAAGGTCTTCAGAGCTAGAGATCTATTAACAAAAGGGCCCATCTGGAAAGTATTTGATAGAAAAATCTTTGTAGGATCAGCTATATTGTTGTCAGCTGCAACAGATTTTCCTAAGGACTTCCCTTGTAATGTTGGGCTCATAGGTGTATCTTGAACATCCTCAGGTGTTTGCATATTTGTATCAGCGGTACCAGAAGAGGAGTTGCAAAGACCCATTTCAGGTGAAGGCATCATGAGCTTTGAAACATTTGGTATATTGTAGTTATTATGGCTAGAATCTAATTCTTTGAGCTTCTTCTGTTTAAGCTTCCAAGAAGGGCAATTTTGATCCTTGTGATCAAGAATGCGACAATAAGTACAGAATTATCTTGGAACTATGATATGTCTGAATTCAATTAGGAATGGTTCATTTCTGCCATTAGTAAAGAGAGGTATGCCAGTTGGTAAATCTTTCTGGACTGGAATTTTGATGCAGACTTTAACATTCTTCTTATGAGGGTGCTTGCCAAATGGCTTTTGAGCTTCAATGAGAACACCCATACTTGTAGTGAGAAGCTTCAGATCATCAAAATCGGTACATTCATTTGGTATATTACATAATATAAACCACATGATCTCTTCATCAAAAACAAGCTGTTGATTTGGAGGCCAACCTTCCTTTGGTACCACTTTTAGAATAGATAAGTAACCACAGATGAACCACGATTTTTGGGAATTAATTCTGTTAAAATCCTCCTCCGAGATGAAGCGGATGAGAACCTTATTTCTTTGACCATTAAACGTAGTAACAGTAGGATTTTGAGCCAGAGGCCAATTATTGCAGATGTAGTATCTGATAGAAGAAGTTGGAATAAGGGTTTCACAACAAATGTAACCATCCATACACCATTTCCAGTTGGTGTCAGCTTCAGCTAGGATGACTTTCTTATCTATGAAAACAGGTTTTGTGAGAGTTGCAGGGAGATTGAGTTTATCAGACATTTGGGTAGAGAGGGCCTGGATCTCAAGATTCAGATTATGAGGGTTTCTTGAGGAAGATGGTTTTTCCATAGAGAAGGTTATGAGGATATATATTTCAGAGATTTTAGTACACTTGGGATAATCAGAGGCTATTATAAAATAGATGGTTAAGGAGATGAAGTTCTGCTGAGTATAGTACTGATGGGTAATGTAAGCAATATACCAGATGGAAAAGGTAGCAAAGTTTGTAGTCTTATGTATTTGAACCTTTAAAATAGAATGGGAATATTGATGACCAGAGTCAAGGCAGGTTTCAGTGAGGTTTTGATGTCAGGTAACAAGATGGAGATTGAAAGTAGTACTTTGGGTGAGAGGTTTAACATGTATTACATAATTATCAGTAACATACTTTTGAGTATGAATTCTCTGTGGGGTGTTCACGTGAGTGCTATAAGGAGAGGAGCACATCAGGTTGGATTTACTGGACTTGTAATAATATTTTTGGTACGGTATAAAAAAGGAGCGGATATTTATAGATTGGATTGTTGAGAATTTATTATGCTTGTCATTGCTTGAGATGACATTAAGGTGATGATGTAAACTTCCAAAGGTAATAATGGTAGAAAGGTAATGGGGGTAATCTGAGTGGGTGAAGAAATTTGGATAGTGTTTTGGCGGTTGTCCCTGATAAGTAGACTAGACACATTCCTGGATGGTATGCCCCTAACTGCAATGGTGCCTCCCAACTCCATTAGTGGTAAAACTAGAGATAAATCCAAAACAAAGACAAGATGGATAGGAAGATGAGGATGATGAGGATGATGAGGCCGAATACTGATAAGTTATTAAAATACATCTTTCGAATGTCAATTTCTTATACTTTCTTAGTTATTTCTCTTGTATTTTTTGTATATTACGTTTTTTTTCTATTTTGCAGGCATTTTGGAGTCATGCGACAAGAAATAAGGCAAATACGAGTTTATTTCATTGCTCGTAGACATTAGGCATTGGCGCAGTTGAAGTAGTGAAGCACGGGCATTTCTACTCTGGAAAAGAGAATATAACTGGAGCACCAGCTTAGTTCTACTCAGGGAAGTGTTGTAGATTGATTAAGAAGTGATAAACAAGCCTCCATTTCTGCTCGGGGGCCACCTATATCTCTTTGGCTACATAAACTACAGAACCAGGTCGACTTCAATTTCAGTCTCGTACCCAGCTCATCCATGCCAAACCAACTTTGCTGTTGGCAAGCTCAGCGAGAAACTGATAGAAGACTGTTGCATCCACTGTTCACGGTGTTGATTCGATGGATTAGTTTAGCGACAAAGAAGAACAAGAAACCCGTGGTGCATAGAAGACTCAGTTGTTTTGTACTCGGAAATATAAGAAAAACCAGGAAATGAAAGTAAAGACTATGCTCTTGTTGTTCGAACTGAGAGAAGGAATGAACATGAAGCCAAGCTACTTCCATTGAGTTTTGGCACTTAACTGTGAATATTAATGGATGTTTCTGAGATAGAATGTGTGTGTGTGATTATTCAGAGTTCTGAATTCGTAATTGCTTGCAGGAAAGGAGATGATGTGTGGTCTAAAGCAACCTGTACATGACTATCACCAATCTATTTGTGGAATATCAGGTGTTTGTAGAAATGCTCGAACGACTGGTCCTGTCTTGCAGCATCAGTTCAAGTCTCCTCACTCTGCCGCTGCTATGGCCATGGTCCAAAGGGTTGTGTTCAATGGGTCAAGAGGGAATTTCGAGGGCAGGAAGGAATTGGAGTTCGGGTTAGAGTTTTTGAGATAGAAAATAGATTAAGGAAGAGATTGAGATTAGCCGAGAAGTCAGCCCAAAAGGGAAGCTGTAGCCGTTGATTCATTGTGAATGTATGGATATTATGGATTAGGAAATGTATGCGTGTCGTAACTACAACAAATTAATTAATACTTTACTACCTAATTAAAGAGTAATATAGGGTAGTCAAAGTCGATCCCACGAGGAGCAAGAGATTATTAGTTGTAAAATTGTCACAAAAGGGGGGTATTGGTTGTAAAATTTATAAAGCAAAAGAAATAAACAAAGTAATAAAAAGTGTAAGTTGAAATCAATGAGAGAAAATAGATCAAGGAATCCTTCTTCGCCGCAAAACAATGATTAAAGTTATGTTGTTTTCCATTTGTTATTAGTCATA